>OY282641.1:6322500-7067500 GCA_958299015.1 Tetanocera ferruginea | reverse complement strand
CTATAGTTTCAGTTTTACTTTAGGGAAGTTTATAGATATTTGGAGCTAAATATTGTTATTTTCACAATTTAAAATCGAATATGTGACCATCGCTGATTTCTAATTCTGCTTAAAAAAATCAATATTTCATTTTATTTCCTAGTATTATATTTCATGAAAGAACTAGTATTATCCTAATTTTATCCTTGCATTTAGTGACCGCGGCCGTGCGTGCTTAGTCTGTGAGCCATTGAATCTCAGTAAGCCTGAGTTCGATTCTTCATCTGACACAGAAGAGTTTTTTTATCGACCATCATTTCTCTGCAGACAATGAAACACCTACGAGAATACGCAATGTCAAGCTTTTTGAGAATGACCCACTTAGACCAAAGATTGATCAATTTTAATACTACATGGACCTGCCCTAAAACTCCCAAAAGACCATGTTCATGATAACCATTCAGAGCTTGCTACAAAACCCCGCAGTAGCTTGAAGTCTTCTTTATTGAGATCCCCAGGATCATTGAAAAAGAGGCTACCTAGATGCTTTTGTCTTCTGCAAGAGAGAGCAGGGCAGGAGTCAAGGAGTCGAGTTTTGAGCAGTTTGTACAAATATGAGCGCCAGCACTGTTTGGCGGTATTAGCCTCTTCCATTCCTCTCTGGTAGCAATCATACAATGAAAGTCTACCTCAAACAAGGAGTGGCAGTCCCGAAAAAGGTGTGGAAAGAAACGAATTCTTCGAAACCAAGAAGAGAAGAGTGACCTGTGCGAGCTTAAACCCACTGCGAGGTCGCTCCAAGATGGATGGCCATAAAAGGATGGATTTTTATAAAAGTTGGCTTTTAGGAAACGTATATAAAGAGGTATTAAAGAGGTATTTACCAACAGTATATAAAGAGGTATTAATTTAATGCTTCTAAGTGAAGAATTGCATTCAGTACATCAGAGGAAGTGGACTTTCGTGGCCCACTAACGCTCACGAAAGCAATTCTTTGTACTGTCCCAATTATTTTGCAATATGGCTGCATATTTAGTTTTGGCCATTGGGGACATACATACATACATAGATATACATTAAGAAAGGCCTTACAACGGCCCCGTTCAACCAACTTACAAATTCTGGAGTTAAGACCTTGTTTTAATATATCTATTTTTACAGGCAGTCAGAGCAACGTTGACTTTCAAGTTCGCTGAAGAATATTAAGTTTCAAGCTTAACTTTCTGTCCAAAATAATTCCTAGATATCAAGCTGAGTCCACGAAGGATAGCTGAGTGCCACTAAGATTTCCTTGTGAAGTGGACTAGCTCGTTTTTTTAAGGACTGACCCCTAACCCGGCTATTAGCGCAATATTTAACATCGGAGAGTGCTTACCCAACAAACTCCGGAAGAGTATTAGGATACTTTTCCTGTGCACTTTACATCCCCCGTTTCTTAAGAGCTTGACCAGTTCATACACCAGCATATTTCATACTTTTCAGATGGGCTCTGAATATATCTTTAAGCTATTAGAGCCCAGTTGATCACAAAATTATTTAGATTACTCTTCAACAGGACCTCTTCACATCTAAATTCAAACGGATCTGCGGCAAAATCTGGAAAATGGAAGCTCAGACGAAGATCTAGGTTTATCTCACTTGAAGATGTCCAACAAAAATTTAAGCTATTTTTAAAGCTCGGAGAGTGATAATCTTTTGAAATCTGGATGCTTAAGAGATTCTTCTATGTAATGCAGAAAAATCTCCAGGGGCCTCGGTAGTCGAGTGGTAAGCGTGCTTGACTACCAACCCAGAGGTTCTGGGTTCGAATCCCGGTCTAACCATGGTCCTACGCTTTAACCTTTCTTTAAATCTTTCCTCTTTTCTAATCAACTAAAATTCAAAATTCATCAATGCATACGACCTTAAAAGTTGTAGTTGGTGGTAGAGATGTTTGTGGAATGAGATTGCTTGATAACTCGAATTGACTGAGGTAAAGGCATAACACTTGCCTCAGATTCAAATTCGCATGTTGATATAGCGCTCCGCCACACATACACATTCTACACTTGTTACTCTTGATTTCACTTTCTCTCCTTCTTATCTATCTCCCCATTTCCGAACCAAGGCAGACTTGACTGAATAGGTTTGACACCTGAAATCCTTGGTTCAAAGCTAAAAAAAAAAAAAAATGTTTTTTTTTATAAGTCTTTAAACTAAATTTTATGGCATACTATTAGGCTTTAACCCTAATCGGTCCCTCAGACCCATAACCCTAAAAGGTTCTTTATGTATGCGCGCGCATACATACTTAAAACATTAAAAAGAAATAAAAACACCACAAATTTTATGAATAATATTGAAAGATTATTTATTACTTTTATGAATAAAGTTATGGAAAAAAGCTATTTGCCAAAAACTCATGTCAATTGGTTAAGGTTTAATATCTTTTTTACTAAATTTAATTTTGAATTTGTATGCGCGCGCATACAAAGGACCGATGAGGGTTAATTAAAAGGAAAACGTACAAAAAAAATGTAGAACAGTAGAATTCTAAATTTTTCCACAAAAAAAAACAATTATTATTGGGTTTTTTTTTGTTCATGTCACTTTTTTTGGCTTGAATAATTTTCTCACATGATTTCACTCAAAAGATGGCACGTATTTTGCTCTTTTTAGCTTTTGCCTTGATCCGTAACTTCATTGTTGTAAGTGAAAACCAAGCACAAGGGTGTTCAATACGCAAAGCTGTTTTTGGTTCTTTAAACTCTTTTAAGCTTTCAATACGAGTTGAGCCCAAATCCTTACATTTGACTAAATAACTTCAATTTACAGAGTCGATGGACCTAAAGAAGCTATAGCACTAGCACCAGCACTCAGTTGCAACAGCACCAGCGCTAGCACCAGCAATAGTACCAGCACTAGCTATAACACCACTAGCCACTGGCTGTAGCACCAGTCTACTGTAAAAAAGAAAAATTATATAATAAATTTAAAATATTTGTTTTAATTTACCAATGAATTGTATGCATTCTTATTTTAAAAGCAGTACGTGAAATAAAACTGATATTTACGTTTTAACTTATGGTTAACTATAACTTAGTTTTCGGTTAGATCTATCTGATGAAATTTGGTTAGCTATAACCTGTATTTATGTTATCCCTATCTAGAGAGAGTGAGAAGGCAACATTTCGATGGTATTGGACATCGATTTGAAATACAACCAGTCAGAAAGGGATAACAGTTCATACGTATGCGCGAGATTCGGTTATTTTCTTCTTGAGGCCCTTCCTAGCATAACCGAAACTTTGCATAAAGAGGCAACCGGAATTTAAGATTAAAGAAACCATTTTTTTTTAATTAAATAACCAATAGTCTTCTTGTATGGGAGTTACATTTGAAACATTTTACAGGAGAAACAAAAAAGTTTCTATATAAAAAAAAAAAAACAAAATATTTTCAACATTTTGTTAGGTTAATATTATAAATTAAATAGTTATGTTTTTAGTAGTGGGAGTGTAAAATTTTGCATGAACATGTATTTTGATACGAAGCATCAAAATCAATCAAAAAGTCTATTTTTAATTTTTTTAATTTCATATGACGATATATTTTCAAGAATTTTATTTTTGAAAAAATGTTTCAAAACATAAAAATACTAGTAAACGATGGGTTTTAACTGTAAAGAGTTAAAAACACGAACTCGAACTACTCATGAATGCTTAACATGAAATACACGTGTAGTAGCAAAAGTACGTTTTCACGTGTACACTCATTCCCGTTTTCCTGACTTTCTACATGAAAGTTTCTTAGCTTATAAACATAGATTTGATGAGTCGTTGGAACTATTTTGAAACCTATACATTTACGACATGAGCGCAACTGACTAGCGCCCCAAGGATCATTGGGACTTTTACAGATTCAATGAACCGTTGAACAAAAATGATTGATTCTATAGACAAACGGATTCAATCAATCGCCTCAAGAAGTTCTAATGACGCAAATAACAGCTCGTATAAATACACGGAGAGAAAAAAATGTGCTAAAATCAAGCTTTGTAAACGTTTGGAAATGAAATAAGCTCAATAGTTTTGAGCTAAAACCATCTCAAAAGAAGCTATTCACGTACGCAGTTTATGTCAGAAATTGGGCTTGAACATTTTGTTGACAAACACGTCAATTTGTGCTTATTAAGTGTCATCTTGGGCTTGATCATAAAAATTAATTTTTGTCGTTGTTGTTTTTGCTAATCAAAACAATTAGCAACCGACACATCACATTATGCACGAATGGGCGTGTTAATTTTTTGATAAACAATCCCATTAGGGCTTGATATCAAGAACATTATGGCTTGAGGTGACCGTGGCATGCAGGTTAAGTGTGTGGCTTAGCATGCTTGGAGCCCGGGTTCGATCCCCAGCCGTGGCCAAAAGTTTTTTTCAATAAAAAATTTTTCTGATCGGTCACCACCTCTCTGCAGACAATGGCAAACCTCAGAGAGTAAATAATGCCATGTAAAGCTTCTTGAGAACATGAACTTTAGAAGTTCGGAGTCGGCATAAAACATGTAGGTCCAGTTCTCGGTCAATTGTGTGCAAACATTTAATAACACACACAACACAATTGACCATAAGAAGCTCGGTCAAAGTCCTTTCAAGGGCTGAAATGGCCAATTTGTTTTTTTTGTTTTGTATGGCTTAACTCAGAATCAGTCCCAAAATGAATTGGTTTGGGATTGTTTTCAGCTCAAATTTCTTTCCGTGTACGCGTGTATTTCGTGTTTAGCTTCACGTGTAGTACGACTCCATGAATTTTGTAAAATTTCTTAAATACTCGTGTTCACGGGTAACACGTGTAACACGTGTACAAGTGAAATATGAAGCTCTAGTTTATATTTGATTGTAGGCCTCTAGCAATATTTTGTCTCACGTTTTTTTGATAACTTTATACATATATTTCATACAACATTCATTTATTTGATGACAAATTTTTCTCTACACTCAGAAAAAAGTTTCTCGGAATATGATAAAAAGGCATCATATTCCGAGAATATACCATATATCATATTTAGAGAAAAATGATATATGGTATAAAAATTCCCTAAACATGTTTAAAAGCTAAATATAAATATAAAAGATAAAAGATAAATACCAATTAATCTTTTTTAGAGAAAAAGAATTTTTTATTTTTGAGAAAAGATTTGTTTTAATTGAAGAAAATACTTCGCATAGTGAATTTTTTATGAAAATATAGAAAACTTTTTCATTTTCAATAAATTTTTCTCTATTAATGAGAATTTTTTTTGTGCAAGAAAAATACTTATCATTAATAGAGACATGAAATATTTTCATTTCTCACAAAAGAAGACATATTTCTTCGAAAATGTGAAAATTTATTCTAAAGCCTAGTACTCTGTTCGTTGGTGTGAAATTTTGCTGGAAACATTTATTTTTTTGTCGCGTGAAATTCTGACAAATATTTTGTTGTGCAGAAATTGTAAAATTTGAGAAAGTCATGCTTTACTTCTCAAAATAGAGCAAAAAAAATATATATAAACAAAATATTTACGGCTCCTGTCACTTTTCATATCAAAATAAATAGACAGTTCAATTGAATAGTCATGAAAAAATGTTGCAAGAGAAATGTTGCGAGTATTTTTCACAGCGGAACAGAGTACTACTTTGACGAACAGTTTGTGAAAATTTTGACGCGTATTTCACAGTTATCGTTTTTTGTATGAAGTGAAATTTCACATGAAACTGAACAGAGTACTAGGCTTAGTTAGTGAAAATTTTATATGAAAAAGAGAAAATTGCAATTATTGAAAATAAAGAAATTTTTCATAGTAGAAAATACGGTTTTTTTCCAGAAATTATCAATTAAATTTTTAACACCCATTTCACCCAGTGAAATGGACAATGGTTAGACACCATTGAATGAAATTTGATGCTGAACATGATGTTTAAATAATTGTATCTATTGTCACAGCGACATGCAAATGATTTGTCAACAAGTTTTTTAAATAAACAAAAATTAAATTAGCTAAATATGATTACAATTTTTATTTTTAATTTTAATTTTTGAAATTTTTTTACATTTTTCTTGTGTTAACACTTAAACCCTGACTATATTTCTCCAGTTGAGTTTCTATATTATGATTATTTTAAATCAACCTCAAAACTCTTCACACTCAAATCCCTGGAATGATTGAAGCCAAGATATTCAATGGCATGGGAGCTTTAGGCAGCTGGTGCCAAAGTCAATAATTATAAAAATGTTGGTGAAAATGCGCTTTTGATATATGAGTTGGTTAATGCAGAAACATGCTGCAACATGTTTTCAACGCTATTTATTTACCAGTTTACAACAACAACAACAACAACAACAAAACATCGACTAACATAATTACAACAACAAAAACATTGGGTGCTGGTGTAGCGCGTTTAAACGTTCGCAGACAGGTATCAGACATTTTAATGACAGCATTAAATCATTGCATAGTTTTGGGGTGCATTTTATTTGAATTTAAGAAAAATATGGTTGGAAAAATTCTAGAGCACTTCTTTTTAAAGATATAATGTAGCATCTTTTAACAAATAATTGTAAATATTTTTGTATAAAATGTATAAAAATTTATATGAAATTTTATTAAAAATAGATTTATCAATTATATCTACTCTTGATATATGTAAGTGTCTACTTCATACATTCGCACTAGAAAGTACATTCATAGCATCATTTGAAAATTTTTAATTAATATTTCAAAATCAAAATTGCATATCCATCAGTGTGACACCTAATCTGGCAACAATGAGTTGCCCAAATGCAGTTATGAGTGCAAAATGGTCACGTTTCCGATAGACAGACATGCTTGCTTGACCATGCTTAAGGACCAAACACACACAGTATTTACCAAAATAAGCTCAACATATCAAAGTGATGACAAAAGAGTAGGTAAAAAAAAAAAAATTGCAATTGATTGAAAACCTAGTAGGCGCAATAATCCACAGGATAAAAGGATGCACAAATCAGACATGAGGAGGCACTAAAAGATGAACAGATAAAATGTTGTCTAGCATAGAACGACAGACAGATACGAAGAGGAGGAGGAGGAGAAGGAACCATGCAGATAATAGACATGTAACGGAAATCAATGTCTGTCTGTTTGTCGCTTGGTCTGTCTTAGTCGGACAGAACTCAATCAACATGCTCGGCATGTGATGTATTTGTGTCGAAAATGTTGTCAACATAGACAAACATACACCACCACTAACTCATTGCCACTTGCTCACCCACTCACTCACTCACTCACTCACTCACACGCTCACTCAAACTTGACGTGACTAACTCTATTAGTGCGGCATTGTGTGTATGTGTGTGAAGGACTCACATCTGATGTGTTGATGATAGATATGATGTCTCGTAGGAGCTGACAGCATAAATCTCACTTATATGCTGTTCTTCAAGCTTAAAATGACGAAATGTCGCCGCACCGCTTGGCTGACCAATTCTTATGATTTCCGCATCACTTGAGAAATTTTCGCACTTTTCAATTTGATGCTAAGTTTTCTATGCTATCTTGCTCTCTCTCTCTCTCTCTCTCTCTTTCTCCTCTTTTATCTTTGCTTGTTCACTCGTCCGTTAAGTGTTTGATTATGGCCATTTATTTTGACGTTTTAGCCATTTATCCAGCTTCGTTGAGCTTCATTAATTCTTGGGCTGTGCCTGTGTTATTGTCTTTGTTTTATTGCCTGGTTAGATTTTAGGCGCTTTGAGTGCGTTTGTGTTTAGAGCACACACACACACACATGCACACACTCAAAAATTCTTTGCATACTTAGAGGCGGTTGCGTTGTGGCTCAAAACGCATTTATCACATTTAGCTTTAAATTTAGCTTCTTTTACAGCATCTTTATTAATTTATGGCTGACGTTTGTCGCCATCAGCATCGTTAAGCTATATTGTTGGAACTGTTTGCACTGTTGTTGTTGTTGTTTTTTTTTTGTTTTTGTTGTTGTCTACGTTGCGGCTCATCTACTGGCTAATAATTGATTGCAAATTTAGCCATCATTAAACAGCGATAGCAGCTATTTTTTTTTTCCAAATTCAGTGCATACTTTTAGGACGCATTTTATGCTGTGGTTTCAGCTAATTTGCCCTTTAATGATGTCAAAACGTAGTCTGAGGTTTTATTAACGTTCAGCTGTGATTTTATGCTTTAGAATGTGGCAGTCATGGATGTGCTTAATTGTCCGTTTGCTGTATGTCCTTTGATGTTGTGCAACAAAAATGAGCGCAACAGTTGATTTTAACAACTTTTTGGCTTTAAATGGTAATTTTGTTTAAAAATTTCAAAATGCGGAAAATAAAAAAATGCCTTTTTACTTGGTGCCAAAAGATAATTGCAAAAAGTGTTCAAAAATATTCATTTTAGGTCATATCCATTATTTAAGCCGAAAAAAATACTTTTATATTCTGAATGAAAGAATCATTCAAAGGCTTCGAAGTTGTTATGGTTGTTTTGGCAGTTTATTCATAATTTTTTTTATACACAGACCATTCCATGGTGACGGGTGTTACATTGGCACGCTTTTAGACTTCAATATGTTAGCAAACATAAAATTATGTTTATGTTATTTTTGTAACGGTTGCTACGATTACTCATTTATAAATCTAACTTCACCGTGAATTTTTGTGAAAATCAGCCAAACTACAAATCATAAAAACAAAAATTAATTATTGTCCATTAACGGGGGACATGACAATGGCCGTTTTTTGAATTTGCCTTTTTTTATAATTTTGTATTTTAGTACATATTCTCAAGATTCTAAGAAAAATTCCTACGGGTTCAAAAAATACAGCCGGATTAATGAGAGCGCATTTTTCTTTTTCCACCTTTCTTTTTCTCGAAACCATGTTTTTCGTACTGGTTGCGGCACTAGCGGGTTCATTTGTTGACGAATTTTTTTTTATATTTTTAAACTTGATTCGCTATCGTATAACACGAGCTTTTTTTAAATTTTTTTTTCGATTTTTTATGAATTTTTAAAGTCAATATTTTTTTTCGAAAAAACACACTTTGAAATTTGGAACCAAAAATTGAAAAAAATTTTAACAAAAAGCTCCTGTCACACGATAATCAATTTTGTTAAGATTTAAAAAAGTCATTTTTTTAAAGATCGGACAATTTTTGCGACTCCAAGCGCTGCAACCACGAGGCCCCCTTTTTTTTCTGCCGCCAGTTTGGATCTCTATAAAACCATGTTGGAGTAAAAAATATATTTTTTTTTGAATTTTTGTTCTTGTAATTTGTTCAAGTCTCTACAATAATAAAAAAAATTTTGAAAAAATATTTGTTTTTGACTGAGTTATGAATTTTTAAAAAAAGGTCTGTTTTCTCTGCCGCGAATGTTATGTCCCTCCTTAAATAATGTTTGAGGAATAATGTTTTAGAAAGTTTCTCATTATATATTTAAATGTGTGACGGGTGTTACACAGATTATGGCGGGTGTTGCTAAAGAGCTGCATTACTAAAAATAACTTGTTTTATTATATTGACAACTGCGCACTCAGAAAAATATCAACTGTAATATTAACAGTCAGCCGCTGTTATTTCAAAACACTGTTAAGTTGAATGATTTTCGTTTAAGTCAACAGTTTTCTGTATTGAATGAACGTTTCAAAGTATTTTTGTGCTGTTTAAATCATCTGTTGAAATAGTTTTGCATTTTTATTGAAATATATGTCTCCTTTAAGCAGTATTTTTTAAATATGTCTTGCTATATTTATATAATTGTTGCCAATAGCTCAGTGGAAGTGTGCTAGACTGTTATGCGGGGGACGTGGGTTCGAACCCTAACTGTGTTAGTATCAAAAATTGGAATTTAATCATTGAAATTCTAATTCTGTTTCATTAATTGTTTGGCCAAAAATAACCTTCAAAATAGGTTTGCTTACAATCTTCAAAGAATTGTCGAATGTTGTTTTGTTGCAGTCGTTGTCAATGTGAAAGTTACTGATAAATATTTTTGTGCATACTTTCAGGCTACAATTGGTTCGTATAATAAAAGCACTGTAATAGCAAGAGTGAACAGTTTGAGCAATATTAGGTGCGGAGTGCGATGCTTGTCTTTTATATATATTAAAATAACTCCACGTGTTCCGAATTTTCTAGAAAATATAAATACTTAGTCATGTTGCTTCAACTCTTTCGCAAAAACGTATATCCAGATAAAATTTGCAGACATTATAGACAGAAAATGTCGTAGTTCCAATCAAATGGAAGCTACCTTAAAAATATCTATGTTTGAAGCTTTTTATCATATCCTCAAGAGGTTTTGAACAACAACATTTGAACTGATTAATATTTAAAAAGGTTGTAGGAAAAAGTTATGAAATATTAACGGTTATTTGGCAATACATAACCTAGTTGTATAGACCGTTCTCTATAAAAACCAAATGTAGCGAGTTCAAGCGGAGAAAAACACGAAGAATATCAATATTTCTTTTATTGAAATTAAGTTTTAATATTTTTAGTCTAATAAACAAAGATGCGTGACGTAATCGATGAATACCGTATCAATTGTAGGAGCAGGACTCTCATGAAGATGCATGCAACCGATAAATAATATTTAAGTATCTTACTAGAAACCAACAATTTTAAATATTTATACAAGAAGGCTTTTGAGAAGAAAATTTGTTATGTAGTATGTGTGCAAATCTTGTTTGGTACCTAACGGTCAGGGTACTCAATGGGAGCTTTTATCTGAAGATTACCTTAGTACAGATAAAAATTAAGAAGAAATTATTTTAATATACATAAAAATCTGCTAAAAGACATGCACCAACTCTTACTCGACACAAAATAACTCTGCAAAGAAAAACATTCACTTCCGGTTCCTACAAAATGTCAAAAAAGAACCAACAAATGGTGCTCGAGCACGTTTTCGAATGTATTGAGCATCAATGAAAGCACGTTCCAAAAGCTACGCACAAACAAGCAAACAAACAAACAAACAAACATATGCAGCAGCAGCAACAACAATATTGGCAACAACATATGCAGCAATAGCAGCAAAAACAACAACAAGGATTTCAACGAAGAGTTAATTAAGCCCGGACCGACTTTATCAGAAGCAAAACAGCACCAACAGAAACAACAACAACGATGACAAAAAAGTTATATGTTGCCTGGTGCGCACACAAAGCCAACGACGACGAGTCCCACAGGACAGTTGAGGCAGCAGGGAGTCAGGCAAACACGCAAAACTAGTTGTACAACGAACAAAGAGTGAAGGACGCAGGACGTAGCACATTCGAACGTTATATTTTTTTGCATATAAAAAATTTAAAACGATGCTAGGCAAATGGCGAGCAAAATAGACGAGTAGAGACCAGAAGAGAAGAGAAAAATAACACAAATATATGTGAGATGAAACGAATGCTTGTATTTGTAACATAATTAAAACGAATAAAGAACGACATCGAGCACAAGTAGTGGTAGTAACTGTGACCGTGAAGTTGGCGATGGCGATGCTGATGACGATGATGGTGATGGTGTTATTACTGGTGTCCTTAGCAAGACGGATGCTGCAGATGACAGTTCAATTGCTTTTCGATTGGTTCGGTTTTGAAGTTTTTATTTACAATAAAAATAAAAAAAAAAAAATTTTAAATAAAAAACGTGTTGATGGGGGTGTGAGAGTGAGAATGAGAAGTTGAGTGAGCAAATAAAAAGTACGTGTACATGTACACTTCGAATGAAATTGCTGTTCTGCTTAAATTTTATTTTGTTTAATTTTTTTTCATTTTAATTAAGTTTTTACATAAATTTCATTTATATGTAAACTTAATTTATATGAACTGTGTTGCATTTCCAAAAAAAAAAAACTTTATTGTTGAAAATGAGGAAATTTGTTCGGCTTCAGTGAGAGCGGAATTAAATTCAAAACAACTCGAAGCGTTTGTGAGCAGAAATTGCAATAAAAGATATTTTTTTGGGTGACCATAAGAAGCTCGTTTAAAGTCCTTTCAAGGGCTGAAATGGCCAATTTGTTTTTTTTTACATTTTTTTGGGCTAAAGCAAAATGATGCTCAGTTTGTGGCTCATTTGGATAGATTGAATCAATTGGTTCATATGGCTCGATTGGCTCATATGGTCCATTTGGCTCGATTGGTTCGTTTTGCTCATTTGTCTCAAATAAAATTTTGTTAGAAACTGTATTTATTGGAACCATTATGCATATCAAAAGTGTCTTAATGACAAAAAGCGAAAATTTTTTTCGATTTGAGTGAAGGAAAAATTCAATTTGAACTTCAAGTTGTTCATTTTGTAAGCAGATATTGGAACCGGTAACATTTTTTATTGGCCTCAACCAACGTTTTGCTCAGTTTGTGGCTCATTTGCCTCGGTAGCCACAATCGAATCATGTGGCTCAATTGTTCCGAAAGGCTCATTTGACGCAGTTGACTCAATTGACTCATTTGACGCAAATTAAATTTCTTTAGATACTTCATTTAACTGAATATTAATGCATTTGGAAAAAGTTTTATTAAAAATAAAGCGAAAATTTGTTTGGTTTCAGAGAAGGCAAAATTCAATTTTAACAAAAGTAAGCAGTTTTTCATATATTCTGTTTAGAAACATTTTATTTTGCCAATACGATGAAGGTAACTTAATTGACACGATTAAGTCTCAGTTGGCTCCATTCGTGCATTTGACTCAATTGGTTTATTTCTCTCAATTGGTCCAGCCTTACAAATGGCTCGTTTGACCACATTGTTTTGTTGCCTTTTGTGACTCAGTTGGCTCAATTATTACATTTGACTCAAGTGGCTAATTTCTTTCAATTGTTTCTCTCTCAACGATTCTCTCAAAGGATTGTTTGACTTAATTTTTTTTTGGCCTTATTGACTCATATGGCTCAATTGGTTTGAATGGCTCATTTGGCGCAGTTGACTCAATTGATTCATTTTGAAAAACCATTTTATTTATATGAATTATTATGCATTTTAAAAGAGTTTTATTGTTGGTTTTCAGTGAAGGCAAAATTAAATTTTATCAAAACGGTGCATTTTTCATACCTTGTGTTAAATTATATTTTATTTTGGCAATACGATGTAGCTCATATGATTCAATTGGCTCGATTGACTCAATTGACTCAGTTGACTCAATTAGTGCATTTGACTCAATTGGCTTAATTCTCTTAATTGGTTTAGACTAACATATGGCTCGTTCGTACAAATTTTTTGTTGAATTTTATACTCAGTTGGTGCATCTGATTTAATTGGCGAATTTCTCTAAATATGCTCAGACTTACAAATGGCTCGTTTAACCAAATTTGTTTGTTAGCTTTATTGACTCATATGGCTCCATTGGTTTAAAAAGCTCATTTGGCGCAGTTGACTTAAGTAACTCATTTGGCACAAATTAAATTTATGTAAAAACTTTATTTATATGAATTATGCATTTTGAAAGAGTTTTATTGTTAATGATGCGAAAATTGGTTTTTTCATGCTAAGTGTTTTATAATATTTTAGTTTTGCAGTACGATGTACCTCATACGGCTCAATTGACTCAATTGACTCAGTTGGCTCAACTGATAAAATTGAAGGAACTGGGTTAACTCTCTTAATTAGTTCATATTTTCAAATGGCTCGTTTCAAAAATTTGGTCTTGTTGAATTTAATGTGTTATTTGGCTCAATTGGTGCAGTTGACTCGATTGGGTTATTTTTTACAATTCATTCACACTTAAAAATGGCTCATTTACCAAACTTCTTTGTTGGTTTTATTAACTCGATATGGCTCAATTGGTTCGAATGGCTCATTTGGTGCAGTTTACTCTATTGACCATTTTAAACTAAATTAAATTTGTGTAGAAACTTTATTTATATAAGTGCTAATGTGCGATTGTATTGGTTAAAGGCAATACGATGTTGCTTATTTGGCTCAATGGTTCGTCTGACTCAATTGGTATAGTTGACTTAATTTGCACATTTATGACGATTCCAAATTCCAAGATTTTCAAATATCTTATTTGAACAAATTGTTTTGTTGACTAAGTTGGCTCATTTGGCTCAATTGATTCGAATCACTCATTTTTTGGAGTTGACTCTACTGGTTCAGTTGACTGAAATGGCTCATCTCTTTCAATTGGTTCATATTTAAAACGGCTTATTTAAACAAATTGATGTGTTGACTTTGTTGACTCAGTTGGCTCAATTGGTGCATTTGACTCAATTGACAAAATTACTTTATTGGCTATATTAACTCATTTAGCTCAATAAGCCACATTGACTTAATTGATTCAGTTGGCTCAATTGGTGCAGGTGATCGAATTGGCTCATATATCTCAATTGATTCATATTTTCAAATAACTCCTTCGACCAAACTATTTTGTTGACTTTATAAGCTCAGTTGGCTCAATTGGTGCATTTGATTAAATTCTCGAATTTCTCTCATTTGGTTCAAACTCAAAAATGGTTCGTTCGACCAAATTGCTTTGTTGACTTTACTGACTCATTTGGCTCAATTGGTAGAGTTTCATAAAATGGTGAAGTTCTCTCTATTGGTTTAGACATACAAATGGTTTGTGCGACCTAATTATTTTATTGGTTTTATTAACTTATTTGGCTAAATTGACTCAGTTGGCTCAATTGGCGCAGTTGACTGAATTGGCTCATCTTTCTCAATTGGTGCATATTTTCAAATAACTCTTTTGACCAAAAGTTTTGTTGGCTCAGTTGGCTCAATTGGTGCATTTGGCTCAATTGACTAATTTGTCAAAATTGGTTCAGACTTACAAATAGCCAAATTGTTTTGTTGACTTAATTGACTCAGTTGGCTCAATTGGTGCATTTGGCTCAATTGGTTCAGGTGTACAAATGGCTCGTTTGGCCAAATTGTTAAAGTTGATTTAATGTTATCTATGGGTTCAATCGGTATATTTCTGAATAAGTATATTTATTTATAAATAACTTTTGATGTGAACCAAGTTTCCTGATGAACTTTTATGGTATAAATATAGATAAAGTAACCTGACAATATCAGAGAAAGTCGCTTATAATATTTTATGATCTTCTTGTAATGTAATTCACCTTTGATATCTTTAGCATGGCATTTCAAAATTTCAACTCCCACTTCCTATCCCCATCAAAGCCATTAAAGTGACGCGTCGCTAGCTATTAAAATTTTACCTTTAAATGTCAAGTGAAATGTCATGCATATTACAAGGCACATCGTTGCCATATGCAAATATTGTTGTGTTGATTTTTCTATGTTGCTATTTATTTATGCATGAGCCATATGTAAACTCGCGGTCACATTTTTATCACTCCCATCTTATGTCTAGATAATAAAAAAGTTTTGCAGCCAAGCTCTTATCTGTTATGCCAAAACTAGTCTCCAGGGTACGATTAATAACAAGTCATAAATATTGTGGCAAAGTATTTTGTAAAATTGTTACATGTTTGATGTTGTTTCAGCTAGACTATTGGTGCGGGCCAGCAATTTTATTAGAAACTCAAATGTTGGAAACCATTTTTGGTTTTTTTGCATTAAAAATATATTGTATCTATATATTTTTATTTATTATTTCTCATAAAGTTAAAATTTAAAATGAATATAATCCTTAAACCAATATATATGCAATGAAATAATGAAAATGTCCTGAAATATTGCATTATAATAATTCAACATGAAAAATTCTGTTAATACGTTTAACGAAGACAGCCACTTGTTACATAATCAACACTGGCGGCATATTATTTAATTCAACACTTCAAGCAGAAGAGTTGAATTTTTTTAAATTTAAAATTAAATCAAAATGAAACCCTATCAATTTTATTTACGTAACATTGTTGTTTAATTGGTGACCGTGGCATGCAGGTTAAGTGTGTGGCCTGGCATGCTCGGAGCCCGGGTTCGATCCCCAGCCGCGGCGAAAAGTTTTTTTCAATAAAAAATTTTTCTGATCGGTCACCACCTCTCTGCAGACAATGGCAAACCTCAGAGAGTAAACAATGCCATGTAAAGCTTCTTGAGAACATAAACTTTAGCCGTTCGGAGTCGGCATAAAACATGTAGGTCCAGTTCTCGGTCAATTGTGTGCAAACATTTAATAACACACACAACACAATTGATCATAAGAAGCTCGGTCAAAGTCCTTTCAAGGGCTGAAATGGCCAATTTGTTTTTTTTTTTTTTTTTGTTATTTAATTAACATTTGCACAGATTCCGTAGAACTGCTATAAAACATGAACGTGTCTGCATAACCTGTAAAGAATAATATCAACAATACAGAGGTACATAGTTCATACAGACAAAAATATATATTTATATAATTTCACGTGTGAATGCGAACACAATTCATTATAAAAAATGTGCAAAAATAAATCACTCAGAAAAATATGCGATATATGTGCTGAAAAAGAGCTACAACACTGACAGTTGGAGAAATTTACGTAAACATAGATTTCAAATACAACAAAAAAATTTCATTCAACAGCAGCATGTTGAAAAAAGCTTGCTACTAAAATAACATTTAATTGAAAATGTAAACACCTGCGGCTGTTGAAAGCAAAAAAAAAAATTAGTTGAATAACTAGAGATATATAAATAACGCGGCTTATACCCACACACACACAGGACAGGAAGAAAACAGTAACAAAATAATATGAGTTGAAAAAAAAACAAAAGAAAGAAGGAAAAAAATTTAATCAAGCAAAAATACTGGAAAGGTAAATAACGCGTTCGAAGAAGAAAAAGTTTCCATTCAAAGCTTAACTAAAGTAAATTAATTTTTCTCAGCAGCTATGACAGAAATCCATTCCGTGTAACAGCAACTGTTGAAAATATAACAGGGCTGAAAGAGGGGGAATAAATAAAAATACAAACATACATCACATGTTCGGTTTGATCCATATCCGCATTCATATCCATATCCATATCCATATCCATATCCATATCCATATCCATATCCATATCCATATCCATATCCATATCCATATCCATATCCATATCCATATCCATATCCATATCCATATCCATATCCATATCCATATCCATATCCATATCCATATCCATATCCATATCCATATCCATATCCATATCCATATCCATATCCATATCCATATCCATATCCATATCCATATCCATATCCATATCCATATCCATATCCATATCCATATCCATATCCATATCCATATCCATATCCATATCCATATTCATATCCATAACCATATCCATATCCATATCCATATCCATATCCATATCCATATCCATATCCATATCCATATCCATATCCATATCCATATCCATATCCATATCCATATCCATATCCATATCCATATCCATATCCATAACCATATCCATATCCATTTCCATATCCATATCCATATCCATATCCATATCCATATCCATATCCATATCCATATCCATATCCATATCCATATCTATAACCATAACCATAACCATAACCATAACCATAACCATAACCATAACCATAACCATAACCATAACCATATCCATATCCATATCCATATCCATATCCATATCCATATCCATATCCATATCCATATCCATATCCATATCCATATCCATATCCATATCCATATCCATATCCATATCCATATCCATATCCATATCCATATCCATATCCATATCCATATCCATATCCATATCCATATCCATATCCATATCCATATCCATATCCATATCCATATCCATATCCATATCCATATCCATATCCATAACCATATCCATATCCATATTCATATCCATATCCATATCCATATCCATATCCATATCCATATCCATATCCATATCCATATCCATATCCATATCCATATCCATATCCATATCCACATCCATATCCATATCCATATCCATATCGATATCCATATCCATATCCATATCCATATCCATATCCATATCCATGTCCATATCCATATCCATATCCATATCCATAACCATATCCATATCCATATCCATATCCATATCCATATCCATATCCATATCCATATCCATATCCATATCCATATCCATATCCATATCCATATCCATATCCATATCCATATCCATATCCATATCCATATCCATTTCCATTTCCATTTCCATTTCCATATCCATATCAATATCCATATCCATATCCATATCCATATCCATATCCATATCCATATCCATATCCATATTCATATTCATATTCATATCCATATCCATATCCATATCCATATCCATATCCATATCCATATCCATATCCATATCCATATCCATAACCATATCCATATCCATATCCATATCCATATCCATATTCATATCCATATCCATATCCATATCCATATCCATATCCATATCCATATCCATATCCATATCCATATCCATATCCATATCCATATCCATATCCATATCCATATCCATATCCATATCCATATCCATATCCATATCCATATCCATATCCATATCCATATCCATATCCATATCCATATCCATATCCATATCCATATCCATATCCATATCCATATCCATATCCATATCCATATCCATATCCATATCCATATCCATATCCATATCCATATCCATACCCATATCCATATCCATATCCATATACATATCCATATCCATATCCATATCCATATCCATATCCATATCCATATCCATATCCATATCCATATCCATTTCCATATCCATATCCATATCCATATCCATATCCATATCCATATCCATATCCATATCCATATCCATATCCATATCCATATCCATATCCATATCCATATCCATATTCATATTCATATTCATATCCATATCCATATCCATATCCATACCCATATCCATATCCATATCCATATCAATATCCATATCCATATACATATCCATATCCATATCCATATCCATATCCATATCCATATCCATATCCATATCCATATCCATATCCATATCCATATCCATATCCATATCCATATCCATATCCATATCCATATCCATATCCATATCCATATCCATATCCATATCCATATCCATATCCATATCCATATCCATATCCATATCCATATCCATATCCATATCCATATCCATATCCATATCCATATCCATATCCATATCCATATCCATATCCATATCCATATCCATATCCATATCCATATCCATATCCATATCCATATCCATATCCATATCCATTTGTATTGCTTAAGCTTTTACCTTCATATCACTTTAGATCATTATTAATCAAAGAACGGAAAGGTTCGTTCTTGTATGTTCGCGACTCGTACATATCTCACTTTGATATACTTACGTTTACCTTTTATAATGTCTCACGAACTCGAGCCAAATTTCTAAGGCAATTGTACTTCTCCCGAGTCTGTTCATAAGCCGTACTTGGGAATGAGTGACCATAAACAAAAGAGGGCATTTTTGGGTTTAATTGACTCTTTGGATACAAATCTTTAATTTTTATTGTTGTTGATTTGTTGTAATGTTGTAACATTATCTACGGATCTAATTGGGTTAATAAACACGTTTTATGTTTCGGGGCTTCTTTAGACAAAAATCTTGAATTTTTGACAAATAGGTTCCACTCTGATTATCAATGGATCTATATGGGTTATTGAACATGTTTCGAGTTTTATGGGTTTTTTTTACAAAAATCTATTATATGCGATGAAAAGCTTACACTCGAATTATCTATGGATCTTTATGAGTTAGTGGACATGTTTTGGGTTTTGTGGACTCTTTGGACAAACATTTTTAATTTCCGAATAGGGTACACTTGCATTTAGTATGGATCTAGGTGAATTATAGGACATTTGGACTTTTTGGACAAAATTTTATAATGTTTTGACGATACAGTTTCAATCGGATTATCTTTGGATATATGTATATTTGAGTTATTCGACATGTTTTCGGTTTTGTAGGCTCTTTGGATAAAAATCTATAATTTTTTTTTGTAATTTTTTTTAAAGGTTCAACTAGGATTATATAACTATCTAGTTGGATTAGAATAGCCATTCGAATAAAATAATGTTCCACATTTAAAGCGGAAATATTATTATTATTATTCTTTTTTACATAGCAAAAATCATGGAAAAGTAATTTATAGAATTTTTTAAATTAATTTAATTCATTCACTTCCTTCCAAAGTAAATTAAATACTTCTTTCACATAATGAAATACAATAATAAATTGTTTGATAAAGAAAATAATTCTACACAATATAAATGTAATGATCTTATATAAACATGTATTCTCTATTATTATACACCACACTAACTCACAATTAATTGATGAAAATCAAAATAATTTTCTGGAAGGTATAAAAAAAAAACCTTCGCAACTTAAACTTATGACGGATTATGTGAACAGCAAAGCAACAATAAAATCAAATCAATAATTACAGTAATAATAAAGAAAAAAGTGAAATGCTTTGATATATAAAACTTTTTGAAAATTATTTACAACAACCAAACAAAGAAGCCTTAACTAAATGAAGACTTAACGAAGAAACTAACAATAGCTGTCAGTGGATTCAAGTCGAGACTGACTATAATGATGTTGAGGATGATAAAATTGGAAATGATGATATATTTTATATAAGTAGTTATGCGGGAAATGTTGTTAGTCTGTATTACTATGATATATCATTAAGATGTCGATGCTAAGGGATTGTTGGTATTGATGCTGATAGTTATGATGGCAACGTAGTAAGATGATGTCTGAGATATTGTTGTTGCTGATGAGCTACCATGCTTGCTGTCCTGTTCGATAAATATTGAATATTATATTTCAAGGCTTTATATTATGTTATGTAGCTGCGTTAAGCTGCTGTCAGTGTATAAATGTGTATATATGTTTATATGTAGGCACATACATATTAACTGGAAAGTATGAAAATATACATTGCCTAAAGACTGACATTGACATTTGCTTTACATACATATATAATCAGCTTATTTGACAGACAGCTATAAGCTAGACAACAATAAAGTATCATGGTTACAGCATTAAGCCCGTTTCAACATAAAGCTCAGATTTTGCTGTAGAATATTCATCTTGCCGGTCTATTTTGTACAGCATAAATTATTCAGGTAGAAAATTATTTAATATTTACTTTACCTATTTATGAATCGATTAGTGCATCTACTTAAATTTATTAAGTGATGCGTGAAATAAGCTCATTACCAAGAATATCAGATTATTTCCTCCCTAATGTTTGCACTACCAACATTCTTAAGTAGAAAACATAATTTACTCGACTCTTTTCTTCATTACGAGTATTTTCTTCAGTTTAACAGCTGCTGAGCTAAGCAACCAACCTCTAATGTGCAGCTTAACCTTATTATTTTAATTATTGATTATAACTTGCTTGTTCACTTTTGCATAATATTCACGCCTCTACCACTTTTTCGTTCGCTGCCTTAATCCTTAATTAGGTTTGCAAACTTTCTCTTAAGCTTCCGTACCTTTTGATTACAGCAATTTTATTTTCATACTTTCGCTTTTGCTTTTCTTTTTCGTCATTATTTTATCTACGTGTTGCCATAGTTTTCATAGAAGCTACTTCAAAGTATTTATGCTTTATGGAGTTTGGCTTTTGGTGGCATTTTGAGAGCTGCTATTATATGTTTGCTCTTACAGTTAATATTATTTAATTTGTTTTCATTTATAAGATAATAAGACAAATTATAGCACTTTGAAATATTGATCGACCTATGTCGAACACTGTTTTTTGATTTTATCCAATTAAGACTATATATATTTGACCTAAAAGATATTGGTGATAAGAAAACTTTTCACGCAAGCACAATTCTTAAATCAACAAATAGAGAATACTATTATTTAGAGGTCCCTTTTTCTTTAATTTTGAACTTTATAATCTGAGAGCTAAAGCAACTAGTGTTTCCGGCTATCTCTTTGATAAGCCTTTTTGCCCCCGTTAATGAAATGACTTGTCGAACATGAAAAAAAACATTAACTTACAATATTGTTATAATTTATAATAATTAAATGCTCGACGTTAACCAAATCTAATTCGAAATTTAAAATGTCAATTTCGTAACTTAAAATTTGAAGTTTGAAATTAAAATGAAGAGTTTTAAATTTTGAAATCTGAAATTTGTCATATGTAATGAAGTTGGAAATTTTCCAGGGTGTCCGAAATGGAATTTTTTTTTAATTGCTTAGTTCCTCAATCCTTTGTTGAAAAGGTTTAGAGGTCGCGCTAGTCGAACTTTTACAAAAAATCAGGTTTTTCGGAGAATTTTGAAATTTCAAGTTTTACAAATAACAGACATTTTCTTAGTCTTTGAGTAATTTAAAAAAAAAATTCGCAAAATTTAATTTCATGTAAATAATTCAGAAGTTTTGGAAATTTTTTAACACATTTTTAATTTTTCGTAGAATTTCCATAAACTTAAGAAAAAAAATTTGAAAAAGTCTCAGAAATACTTTACCCGAGAAGCTTCCAACAACAGCTTGAGCAAAAAGAATTGATTTATGTTGACACACTAATGGATATGGACAGGAATATGGATATGGATAGAGATATATGTAGATATAGATAGGGATATGGATATGGATATGGATATGGATATAGATATGGATATGGATATGGATATGGATATTTATATGGATATGGATATGGATATGGATATGGATATGGATATGGATATGGATATGGATATGAATATGGATATGGATATGGATATGGATATGGATATGGAAATGGATATGGATATGGATATGGATATGGATATGGATATGAATATGAATATGGATATGGATATGGATATGGATAAGGATATGGTAATGAATATGAAGGGGGTAGGAATGTTGCCAGAAAATGTTGGGAAAGAAAATTTCTCTCTGGGGGCAACACTTGAGTAGTTATGGAGGTTTTTATCATATTTTTACACTTTTCACCAACCTTTAACGCCGATGTGGCACAACTTAACCCCTAGCCATCTTGGATTTTTTTTTTCAAAAGCACTTCTTTTTCTTACCTAACAAAATTTTTGATTTCTGGGTATTAAAATCAAAATGTCGCCCTCTACTAATCAAGGCAAGGCTGTAAAGGCTGTATTAGTTATTATTTACTGATGATATGAATAAGATACAAAAAGGTTCATATAAGATAAAAATGTTCTAAAATTCAAAAAATTTATGTTGTTTTATAGCCCGTTTCAAAAGAGAAGGACATTTTTTAGTTTCAGTTTTCGATGCGCAGTGAGAAATTATTTTTAAAGCTAGAAAATTTTTTAGAGCGTAATTTCCTGCTCTTCTTGTACTGTTCGCTGAATTTTATGTTTTTTTTTTTGAGCGTTTTTTACTATTTTTCTATATATTTAAATGCGCAAACATTCAGAACAAATGATCGCACAAGTACGGTGTTGCACCGACGGCCTGCAGCAACCTGCATCTTAAGAGAGAAGTCAAATACAACTAACATAAAAAATAAATTATTTTCTTGAGGAAAAATTGAGAAGTGAAATTTCGGCTACTAAATTATGCATCTTAAGAGAGAAGTCAAATACAACTAACATAAAAAATAAATTATTTTCTTGAGGAAAAATTGAGAAGTGAAATTTCGGCTACTAAATTATTTTTTAACGCCCCCTGTTTTTTCAATTTTGATTGGTTGATTTCAAAAAATAAAATTCAGTACTTCCGCAGCGCAGTTGCGATGAACAACAAAATTCAGGAATATACATTAATTTTTTTTTATTTAGTTTTCTGCTCAGAGAATATTCAATTTTTTTTTTAATGTCGACCAATCAGAATGAAGAACGCTCTCAAAATTATTTTCTTATTCTCAAACATGCGCGAAAATGTTCTTCTCTTTTGAAACGGGCTATAATAAAAGCAACCCGTTTGCGTATGTGTTTTTTAAACTTTAATGCCTTAACAATGCTTTTAATATTCCCTCTAAACTGCAGCTTAATTAAGAACTTTATTAAATTTCTCCAAAAAAACAAATACCAGGGTGAGCTATGAACATTAAACTGCGGCGTTATTATCACTAAACATAGCAACGAAAACCATTGTTATGTTAGTTGAATGAACGTTCTTCATTTATTTATTTTTGGCTGCTGACCATTCATTATTTAGGTATTTCATGAAATTTGAAGTTGGTTTATTTTATTATGTTGACAACATGGTTCAAGCGCTGAAAATCCTTTTGGGCATTGTCTGCGGCAAAAATTCCAAATGACAATGTGGTCGAGATAGATATGGTTAGAATGTGATAGATAGAACGAAAGAGAGAGAGAGACTTAATAGGCGCTAGACAAAGAGGCATGCCTGAAAGTGAGTCCCAGATGGATGAAGGGATGGACAAAACTGTGCCCGCATAGTAATGTGTCAATGAAAATTGTCGGCATATTTTTTTTTTCTCATATATATTTTGTTTGCTGTTTGTTATGATATCACTCACTACTATTTTTTACCACACTCGCCATTTCTATTATAAACGGAAGTTCAACATGACTGCGTTAAGTACGAGTGGCGGAAGCTGTGTTTTAAATGAAATCAACACCGAGTGTAAATTGTTTTTTCTAATTTATGATATTTAATTAAAATGAAAATGCAAATTTCACTTTTATTTGTACAACTAAAACAAAATAAGTACAGTTCAAGCAACAGTTTATGTTGTCGTTGGTTGTGTGTTTTATTTTTTATGTATGTATGTGTGTTGTTTTGAAATTTGTTCTACAAATACTTATATAAAATAAATTTAAAACTGTAACTGAATGTATAAACTTTGGTTGCTATTTTTTTTTTTTTTTTTTTTTTTAGCAACTCTTTGTTGCATTAGCAGAGTTTAGCTTGCATTTGGCGTTAACAAAGTTTTTAAGTTTTTCTCTGACGTTTTCTTTTCTCTTCCTAACTCTTCGATTATATATAAATTTTTTTTTTTTTTTGTTTTTTACTTATAAAAACTTTTGCTAAGCTTAAAAGTTTTGTTATTTTTATTCAAAGAACATAGAACAGGGTCTGCTGCTACATCTGGAGTAGTCTTAGCTTAATGTTGGGCAGAGCTTTAAATGCAGAGGTGAAGGATATACATAAGATAAAGCTCACTCATGTGTGAGTAGCAAAATATAATCTTCGAACATTGTGTAGTTTGATAAGAAAGTTTTATTTTTTAAATTCTTCTTGTGTTTCGTGTTTTTTTTTTTATTGCTTTTAAAATACTTTCACATATCAAATAATGACTCAATTTAAAAGTTTAACATTGCAATTTGTAGGTTTGTGTAAGCAATGGATAAAGTCAATGTGTGACATGTTTAGAAATGAGAAATTCACAAGTTTGTTTTAACTTTGTTACTCAGAGAAAAACATCACGAAAGTTTGTTGTAAAATTGTAAAAATTTCAAGAGAAATTTAAACATTTATTTTTTAGCGCAAAAAAATATTAAAACTATATCAAAATTCAAAATAAAAAATAAAAAATTCATTCAGAATTAAAAATTTCAAATACAAAATAACATATTAATATTAAGAACAATTCCCGAATTTCAAAATTAAAGCATTCAAAAATCAAACTCAAAATCAAAATTAAAATAAAAATCCAAATCCAAATCCAAATCCAAATGCAAATCCAAATTCAAATCCAAATCCAAATCCAAATCCAAATCCAAATCCAAATCCAAATCCAAATCCAAATCCAAATCCAAATCCAAATCCAAATCCAAATCCAAATCCAAATCCAAATCCAAATCCAAATCCAAATCCAAATCCAAATCCAAATCCAAATCCAAATCCAAATCCAAATCCAAATCCAAATCCAAATCCAAATCCAAATCCAAATCCAAATCCAAATCCAAATCCAAATCCAAATCCAAATCAAAATCCAAATCCAAATCCAAATCCAAATTCAAAACCAAATCCAAATCCAAATCCAAATCCAAATCCAAATCCAAATCATCCAAATCCAAATCCAAATCCAAATCCAAATCCAAATCCAAATCCAAATCCAAATCCAAATCCAAATCCAAATCCAAATCCAAATCCAAATCCAAATCCAAATCCAAATCCAAATCCAAATCCAAATCCAAATCCAAATCCAAATCCAAGTCAAAATCAAAATCATGGGCGGTTGGTTTCCTTTAGGCATTTCAACTCTCAAACGTTAAGAAAGTTAAAATTTCAAGTCTAAAATTGCAAACTTCAAATCAAAAATTTTGAACGTCAAAATTCTTAATTCAAGTTTCAAATCTTAAATTTTAACTTTCATATCTTATAATTCATATTTCATATTTCATATTTCATATTTCATATTTCGTATTTCATATTTCATATTTCATATTTCATATTTCATATTTCATATTTCATATTTCATATTTCATATTTCATATTTCATATTTCATATTTCATATTTCATATTTCATATTTCATATTTCATATTTCATATTTCATATTTCATATTTCATATTTCATATTTCATATTTCATATTTCATATTTCATATTTCATATTTCATATTTCATATTTCATATTTCATATTTCATATTTCATATTTCATATTTCATATTTCATATTTCATATTTCATATTTCATATTTCATATTTCATATTTCATATTTCATATTTCATATTTCATATTTCATATTTCATATTTCATATTTCATATTTCATATTTCATATTTCATATTTCATATTTCATATTTCATATTTCATATTTCATATTTCATATTTCATATTTTATATTTCATATTTCATATTTCATATTTCATATTTCATATTTCATATTTCATATTTCATATTTCATATTTCATATTTTATATTTCATATTTCATATTTCATATTTCATATTTCATATTTCATATTTCATATTTCATATTTCATATTTCATATTTTATATTTCATATTTCATATTTCATATTTCATATTTCATATTTCATATTTCATATTTCATATTTGAAATATTGAAATTAAAATTGAAATTGAAATTGAAATTGAAATTGAAATTGAAATTGAAATTGAAATTGAAATTGAAATTGAAATTGAAATTGAAATTGAAATTGAAATTGAAATTGAAATTGAAATTGAAATTGAAATTGAAATTGAAATTGAAATTGAAATTGAAATTGAAATTGAAATTGAAATTGAAATTGAAATTGAAATTGAAATTGAAATTGAAATTGAAATTGAAATTGAAATTGAAATTGAAATTGAAATTGAAATTGAAATTGAAATTGAAATTGAAATTGAAATTGAAATTGAAATTGAAATTGAAATTGAAATTGAAATTGAAATTGAAATTGAAATTGAAATTGAAATTGAAATTGAAATTGAAATTGAAATTGAAATTGAAATTGAAATTGAAATTGAAATTGAAATTGAAATTGAAATTGAAATTGAAATTGAAATTGAAATTGAAATTGAAATTGAAATTGAAATTGAAATTGAAATTGAAATTGAAATTGAAATTGAAATTGAAATTGAAATTGAAATTGAAATTGAAATTGAAATTGAAATTGAAATTGAAATTGAAATTGAAATTGAAATTGAAATTGAAATTGAAATTGAAATTGAAATTGAAATTGAAATTGAAATTGAAATTGAAATTGAAATTGAAATTGAAATTGAAATTGAAATTGAAATTGAAATTGAAATTGAAATTGAAATTGAAATTGAAATTGAAATTGAAATTGAAATTGAAATTGAAATTGAAATTGAAATTGAAATTGAAATTGAAATTGAAATTGAAATTGAAATTGAAATTGAAATTGAAATTGAAATTGAAATTGAAATTGAAATTGAAATTGAAATTGAAATTGAAATTGAAATTGAAATTGAAATTGAAATTGAAATTGAAATTGAAATTGAAATTGAAATTGAAATTGAAATTGAAATTGAAATTGAAATTGAAATTGAAATTGAAATTGAAATTGAAATTGAAATTGAAATTGAAATTGAAATTGAAATTGAAATTGAAATTGAAATTGAAATTGAAATTGAAATTGAAATTGTAATTGAAATTGAAATTGAAATTGAAAAAAACAATACAAAAAATTTCGCCAAATTGAACCGCTTCCTATGCGTTCAGGCAGCACTCCGCAAAATTTTTCTGTTAAATTTAACTCTGTTTCCACCTTTTTAAACACAGCGCTGAAGTTAAACGTTGCAGCGACGTGACGTGCAGTTAAGCGCAGGTACAACAACACTAACAGATACGACAACTTCAGCTCGACTCTGTACTCGGCTGCATACCTTTAGGGGTACAAGCTTATGTGACGTAAATAATTGATTGATTTCGACGAAATGTCGCATTGTGTGGCGACGTCTCAGTCCACAGCCAGCATTCAAAACAGTGAAAATATGTGTGAATGTCCACCAACTGTCTGTCATATCAAACTTCGCTCGTAGCTATTTGTGGCCGTTTTGTGCGTTTGCATTTTTGCATATGCTGAAAAGTATGCAAGAAATTTCTGCGTACTGTTACATTTCATCAGCATGCTCATAATGAGCAACATCATTGATATTGTCATCATCAACATCATCATCGTCAATATTATCAACAGCAACAGCATGAAAAACAAAAGCAGCAGCAGCAGAATTTTGAGTTGTTGTTGTTGTTGTTGTTTTTATTGTGTGCATACCTCGCATACTTGCACCAAAACAATTGTTGCCCCAGCTCCTGCTCAGCTACATTGCTATCTCTTTTCCAATAAATATCATTGTTCTCACTCTTACCTCTACCACTGCTTATTGCCAGCTGACTTCCGCATCCTTTTGTCGGTATTTAATCCTTGACAACCTAGCGTGGTTTGTTGGCAATTCGGTTGGCATGGTTTATCTATGTTGGACCAGACTGTGTGTGCGGTGATCATTTGTTGCTATGATAATATTATTTGTTATGTTATGTTGCTGTTGCTGTTGTTGTTGTGTAGTGTTGCTGTATTTGCATGTGTTTGTTGGTGTTGTAATGGCTGCATATGCTGTTGCATATATTTTTTAATGGAGTTTCAAAAAAAATTTAATCGCTTTGTTATGATTTTAAGGTAAGCTGGGCTTAAAACTTAATGAGAAAGAGAAAGAGAAAGAGAGAGAGAGATTTGTTTGTTAAGCATGCTTTTAGGCAAATGAAAAATAATTATTCAAAAAAGCGTTTCAAAAAGCTTACGTCGAAGTTAGTCATTTAGTAAACAACAACATTTGGCGTTCTTGTTGTAAAAACAATGTGACGTGCATGTCAAGCGCTACTATTATGCCACCTCCCAAATAAATTAACAGTTAACATGACAACATTACGTTCCAACTATAAAACTCAAATTATTGCTTATTTTCTGTTATGCATGTTTTGTGCACTTAAATTTGTTGCATTTTACAACCGCGCCCCCAAGTCAAACAGCCTTCTTTATTTGACTTAAGTTGTTGTTAACAAGATGTTAAACATTGCTTGAATCAGAAAAAGAAAAGTAAGCATTCGAAAACGACCACCTGTTGTTTGTTAATTTCAACCTTAGCATATATTTAGGTCAACATATCATGACAATAAATATTTTTGAATAATTTTCTTTATAACGACACGCCTTATAAGTTTTTGTAACACCCAGCAGGATGCCAAATTTACATAACATTGCATTGCTGTGTCAATGCAGCAAGCGTGCGTGCGCTTTTAAATGCCTAGAAATATGCTTTATAAAATATACATTACATTGAAATACTGTTTTCAGTTGCATGACAAACGTTTTTTAGGCGTGCCTGTCATGTCTGGCATTAGTTTAGATAATATTTAACAAGAACACAAAATGTGTTTACAAAACATCCACAAATAGTTCCTAAAAGTATGCTTAAACTTTGATATAATTGATAAAAATTTAAAATAGCAACTTTCAGCAACATTTCTTAACCTCACTACAACTGTGAGCCTCACATACAAACCAGTTAAAAAAAGTTCATATGTAAGTGACCATTTTTCGCCAAATTTGGTTTTTACAATAATTGCTTCATCTCGTGAGACATGCTAATTGCTGAAGTGACATTTATTACTTGAATGCCGCCAGCTTAGGAGAATCTCAACTCCTAACAACACAGTAAAATTCACGGTAGCGCACATACAGACAGACAGCCAGTTAGATAGATGGACAGCTTACGATATCAACCGACAGCTGGACAGGCAGCAGTAATTTAAGCAGCGCTTTTATTAACGCATTCCGCTCGTGAAAGACCTACGCGCTAGACCACAACTAAATAAAAAACAAACAGAAGCCAAAAATCACACCGAAACCCACTGCTAACGGATTCCTCTTGATCCTTATGGACGGACAGACTGTGTGCTTAAAAGCAGACAAATCACCTTGATGTGGACAGAACACGGCAGGACAGTCAGGCACATCAAAGCTACGCTACGTAACGTCAGAGTGTGGTACACTCCATGACTGTGCCATGAAGCTAAGAGTATTAAGCTGGCCAAAGTATACGTAGCAGGCTCTCATAGCACATTGCAAACTCGTCAAAAAACCTGCCTGCTCATATATCCTTGTCAGCGATGTAGAGATAAATTGTAATTGTTGACTATAAGCGAGCGAGCGAGCGAGCGAGCAAGGAATGAACGTGGTGTAACAGACACGACATTCTGTCAAACGACGAAGTGCAGTGAATGTCATGCTAGCTGCAATTTTTGTTGTTATTGTTGTGATTCCAAGGATGCAGCCAATGTGTTGTTTATACAGCAATGCATGTTAGTAGTATTGAGGGTGTGTGTGAGTGCATTTTTGTGTCGATGAAGATTGTTTGAAGTGTTGCAGAGGGTGGCTTGTTACAGCGGATTGGTTTTTGGCGGATGTTGGTTGGCTTACCGTGCGCTGGTTTTTATAGTTTTAGCTGTTAAGTCTGAATAAGCTATTGTTAAACGTCGAAAAATATTTGGAGCATTTTTTGAAGATTACGGGAATCAAGCAAACTTTTAAAAAACAGCACCTTAAGCAACCTTATATAAAATAAAGAAAACTTGCAAAAATACAACAAAGTTTATTAATTAATAACGACACCAATTTAAACCTGTTGCTCGAATTTGATTTTGATGTTTCTTCGTAAGTAGAATGACATCTTAGAGCGCGTTTTGTATGGAGTCGCTTTTTAAAAAATTTTTTTAAGGTCATGAAACGTTTTTGAGTAATACTTTGGGGTATACCTACAGCCTTAAATACTGATCATTCAAAGATAATAAAAATGTTAAAATATCATACATATTATGAGCTTAACGAATAGTTAATTTTGGATTTTGTCACTATTATATTAAAGTCACAAAAAAGCAAAATCTAAGAAGAATAAATTTACATTTTTGTAAATGTAAGGAAAGTATTTATTAGATATTTATACTGTTCTGAATGCTTTATTTGTTTTTGATTGTGTTATTTTTGTTTTGTACGAATTGATTCACAGCATTGTTTCTCTACTCAACGTTAGAGGGCATTGGGCACACTGTGTTCTTGTATTTTATATTACTACTATAGTGTAGAACAAATTTTTTGCAACCAAAATAAGAAATCAAGCATTTTACAAGCATTCCCTGGTTAACCCTGGCTTAACCGTACGGAAATAACTATTTTACGGTATTAACTGTTATTTTGAAAATTTTTAAGGAAAAATCATTATATTAAAGGCACTGGAAAAGAATGTCACGTATACCAAATTGATGCTTGTTTCATTTGTTGTTCAAAAATATTAAGATTTTTATTATTTTAAGTTTTATATTAACCCTCTTATGCATGAATTTTTGTTTAAGCTGTAAAAATTATATTAGATTTAATGCAGGTCTCTGAACACGAATCTGAAGTTATTTTTTTTTTCTTCATTTACCTTTCACAGGTAAAAATATGAAGCCCAGCTCAAGGCGGATCTATGCACTGCTACTTAACAATAAATTAATAGGTAAACTACCTTTACAGATAAAAAGAAAATTTAGATATATAAGCATAATTTGAATTATTTATTGTGAAATTTAAAAAAAACATTCTTTAGTTGTTGAGTTACATAAGTTCACACCACGTTTGACACAAAAAACTTGGGTTTCTGATGTGCACCTCGGATCTTTACACATTTTTTTTTCCTGATCTGTCAAGAAACTTGCACCAGTGACCAATTTCATACCGAATATCATTAGATGATACGTATGATCTCTTTGCTTTGGGGCGAGCCGACAAGGGGCGACCAAGTTTTGGAAATTGTGTTGAAAGCACAAAGCATAGGGATTCTGCAACTTCTGTACGGAAATCGGGCAGTGTATACTTTGTTTTGTGCGACTTTTAATGCAGTCTGCTGTACAAAATATATGAATTAACCATAGCAAGATCCAACAAATGAAAAACATTATATTCGTCCACTTTCTAGTCTTCAGTCTTATATGGTACCTCCCAATTAATTCGTCCAATAAATCGACTGTTGCTCTCATATGCCTGTTGTACTCTTTTATTGTTGCTGGTTAATATCAATATTTTTTTATTTTTATTTTATTTATTTTTATTGATGAGCACCATGATTCTTTAAAACTTATAAAGGGCTCAGTTCCCACGTAAGTGAAAAGCAGGCGAACTGTTCTTGTGACGCGCGACAAAACGCTGCTAATACCAACTCCACTGACTGTTCCAACGTACTCTTTCGAATAGCCACGAATAACCTTTTTCGATTCTAGTTCTTATCAGTCAAAAGCTTTACATTTTTTGGTGATCTTTTCAAGTATACCACCAAACCCACTGAAGTGAACAAGTTATCAACATATAAAATGTGGTTCTTATTATCAGGAATATTTTTTGATAAACGTACAACCACATTCGATGCCGCTCCAAAGTCAAGGCAGTTGGGTAAAATTATATTATCTCCAGCACCACAGTAAAGTTCAAAAGTATAGACAAATCCTGTGGAGTCACAAAGCACAAACAGCTTTGATCCCCACTTGTGTGGTGCCGGCATGCACTGTCTAACAGGATTGCCTGGCATTTTTGATGGGAACATTTGCTCATCAACACAAAGACGCTGGAGCACTGGCACCGAGCCAAAACGTTCATTAAAGTATTGTATGAGAGGCCTCATCTTATACACAGATCGCATCCAGGTTCACCCTTCTTCGGAAGCAATAAATTGTCATTGAGATGGAGGGTAAACCGCATCTCTTCGAATCTATTGCAAGTCATTGACAAACGTATGGGTTCCAAAGAATACTTTCCCCAAACCGCACGAATATTTGGATAACGGTAAACTGACATAAAAAACAGTATTCCAATAAATTTTCGCAGTTCCTTTTCATCTGTTTTGAATGTTGTGGCTATATTTTTTTGAAAAGAAAAAAAATTAAAAGTCAGAAAAACTTAAATAATGTGAATACCTTTAAAAAGTCCTCTGGAACAAAATACTGAAAACAAACAAATGGGCATCTCTCAAAAAAGGTCCACCAAAAGTGAAGAAAAACATTAAAATAAAGCACTCTAACAGCTTTTAACTTTATTTTTTTTTTTATTTTGATTAGTATTACTGCTATGTTACTTGAATTTAACTTATTATGATGTATTTTTATTAAAATTTATAATGAACATCTTTACTGTATTTTACTATTGTTGGAAAAATTTGTCGCGTCCGTATTCGTGTTATATCTATTTAAAAAATAGGAAGAGATAATTCTAATATTTCATAAGTCTACGAAGAATAGTTATCCTTTGACATGCATATTAAATATAAAAAAAAGTTCTCAAAATTAGCTAAATTGTGCATATTTCTATACGAGCTTAAAAACACTTCTATTTTTTGTTGCGTCCCACAGTGTGTCCGCTGTACTGAGAGAGTGATAAAAAGTAAAAAATGCAAAAACATAACAGATAATTGGTTTGTGGCTTATTCTCAACTACAATAATGAGGCTACAAAGTACCGTTATTATTTTTCTTCTAACTTACTTCATTTCCCTGTACTGAGTTAGATATTAACGCGATCACGAAGTGTGCGTTCCAAATAGTCTCAATAAGAGCAAACTTGCAGTGTTTGTAAACAGCTTTAAAATAAAAACTACAGTGAATATTTAAAAAACTAAAATGCAGGATCAATCATCAGGTATGTATTTAATTAATTCGAAAAGATTGTATTAAAAAAAAAATTAGGGATTAATTTTTACAAGTCGCGTAAAATACATGTTTAAAAAACAAAAAAAAAATTGCATTTCTGAAAAAATAAGCTTATTGTTTGTTTTCAACTGAGATAAAACAAATATTTTTATGAAGTTCCATTCAGCAAACATTCATATTTTATAATTCCAAAAAACTTGTTGCCACATTTTGCCCCTTTTGCATACTTCAAACTTTTAATAAGTTTGTAAAACTCGCCGAAATCATTTTTATTTCATTGAAATAACATTTTTTTGCAGGTTCTTGTTCAAACAATATTTTCTTAACAAGAGTTCAAATATTTTCAAATATTTTAAGAAAATACTTCTCAAAGCTGCGGAGAAAAATTAAGGGTTATAAAAGAACATGTAATAAACAGCACAATGTGCCCTAATGGTAAAGAAAAAAATCTGATAAAAACGATAAGACAATTTATATCGCAATTCAAAATAAGTGGAAAGCAAGTAATAGATTTAAAGAGAGCTTCATAAACAATAATAAAAACTGGCTTCACGCCTCCATTGGTTTTGAAAACTTAAAAGCTCAGGGAAAAAACAAGGGTCGTCAAAAAAAAATATTAATGATAATAATAATAATAATAATAATAATAATAATAATAATAATAATAATAATAATAATAATAATAATAATAATAGTAATAATAATAATAATAATAATAATAATAATAATAATAATAATAATAATAATAATAATAATAATAATAATAATAATAATAATAATAATAATAATAATAATAATAATAATAATAATAATAATAATAATAATAATAATAATAATAATAATAATAATAATAATAATAATAATAATAATAATAATAATAATAATAATAATAATAATAATAATAATAATAATAATAATAATAATAATAATAATAATAATAATAATAATAATAATAATAATAATAATAATAATAATAATAATAATAACAATAATAATAATAATAATAATAAAAAATATATAATAAATATTTATTAACATCCCATGTTTTCTTAAGAATAAGCTTATAAAGAATAAAAGCTAAACTAAAACTACGTACCTTCACATTTTGATTTTGAATTTACTTTAGTTTTATTAAATATTCGGTCAAAGTCAATACGAAGTTTAAAAGCAAATATGGTCGGTAAGGGTTAATTTTTAAAATAAAAAATAAATCATGATTCTATAATGCTATCCTCAATAAATCAAGCTTGTATATGCACAATAAAAAGGCTTAAACACTAAATTAATAATACCATTTCAATATGTTATATTTTGGAAAATACGCACCGCCACATTGGGTCCGCCATTTTGAATTTTATACTTTTTTTGAAAAATTTTAAATAAGCTGCCTCACAAGTTCCTCCGTACCAAATTTGCCTTAAATCCAAAGAAGGGTTTATATAATAGCAGTTTTTCGCGATTTGGACACACTGTGCGTCCGTTCGATTGAATGATTGCTTATTACTTTATACTAATTTGTACTAAATCTCGCCAATATTTTTATAAAATGTAGTACTCTTTCATCGCGTTAGAACACTTCAAATACATATCGGCTCATTTTGTTTCTTTCTTGTTTTTCGAGTAATTAAAACCGAGAGAATGTCGCTTCCGTGCCACTGGGAGATGCCCATAAGGTATGTTCAAATTATTCAGAAATTCAGGCATATGCTTGGAACCGTAAAAACACAATTCGTTGACATAAAATTGGAGATGTCTTTGTCTCCATATAAGACATTGCTGGCATATCATTTCTGATATCACTACCATTGCCACAAAATACGCTATAAGATGCTCCTTTTCGCCCACCGTCTTCTTCTTACAGTTCAAGTACACTTTATTTTTGACGTGTCTTAGTAGACGGAGTACTTGATGCAATGTTTATGACATCAACACCAAACGGTGCAATAGAATCACTTTCAACAATAGCAGAAGAATGGTCAAAGTCAGTGACATTCAAGCTCATTTCAATGGCCTGTCTCATCATATCCAAAGAATTCAGCATAGCATCAATTATATCATCCTCAGGTAAAACAAAATGTGGATCTATATCACTATCGTCTCCACTGAAATCGCCCTCATCTTCAGAATCATCATTATCTGATGGTGATTGTTCACAAAACTTTAAAATTTCAGCCTCTAACAGGTTTTTCTTTGATTTTCGAAACGGTGCTAAGAAAAGACAAAGAAATAAGTAAAATTTTAAGTAGAAGTTAGAAGTTGTTCCAATAAGGGTTGCTTAAAATAAATATAACTTACCTCCATGGGTCCGGTCCGCCTTCAGATGGAGTTTCTAAAATCTCATTTATCATATTTTTGCACAACTATTACCACTAATGTCTTAAATATGATATTAATAATCTGATCAGATCTTTTCCAAATCAGATTTTCACCATAAAATATTTTTTTTTTTTTTTTTTTAAATCGGCGAAACTGCAAAATAATAAAAATCGCAAAAATTGTGTCAATTGTCACTTTGACTTGACATAGATAAATCCCAATTAGAGGTATTGCCAAACCAAAAACACACACATGTATATAAAGCTTTCTGAACACTTTTGTAAAAGATAAAAAATAAAAATTTATAAAAATTTATGTAATCAAACGACTTTTGTTAACCCCGTCTAGAAGCAATACAATGCATTATAGGGTTAAAAATCATACAATAACTGTTATTATTAGAATAACTTCAGGTATTGTGATATTGTCGGGTAATATGATATACCTGCATCTTTTGTTAAATACACAATTTTTGACAAGAATAAACATGTGAACATAACAGCAACAGAAAAAGAGACGTGCTGCAGTTTAATGTGCGCTCTCATTCGCTGTTTTTGCTCTCATCGCTGTAAAATTGTTGTATCGTGCTCTTTGTGAATTACAATAAATAAAGCAAAATAGTAAGCTAAAATAAATAAAATTGTTGTTGGAATAAATTTAGCCACAAATTAGTTGAGATTTTTATTTTCTGAAGTGTATTTTTAACAAAAAAAAAAAACCTTATTATTTTGAAAACCAAATTCGACTATTGTGATATAGTCATAGTTGGGTAATGTGATATACCATAAATTCAGACCATATCTATTCATTGCAATCATTTTATACTTTTTCTTAATTGTTTTTGTTACTTGTTAATATTGTTTTTTATGTTTTTTATTCTACTAAAATAATAAAATTGTATCAACAACAACATTAATAGAACTAAAACAAAATTTTTTCTTTCCAATAACATTGTTTTTTTTAATTTTGGTTGAAAAAACAATAGATACTGCTATTGAAAGCTATTCGGGTAATGTGATATTGGTATATATGGTATACCACATTATCCGAACATGGTATATCACTTTACCCGCCATTTTCTTTAAACAGAGTAACATGACATTTTTTCATCAATTCACAGCTCCAAATTTGTAAAACATTGCAAAATGCATCAAAAAATGTCCTGTGTAATGCTAAAAAAGCATACTTAAAAATTTATATAAAAGCAAATTTATCAAAGTTACTAGTTATTTTAAATGTAAAAATACCTATATCATATTACCTGAAGTTACACTAAGTTTTATTTTTTTTAAGCGCGAAAAAATAAAAATCTAAAATAAGTGTTACTTTCTGAGTAAAACTACAAAACTTGAAAAATAAGTTTTATTCCAGAGCAAAAAAAATTAAACTCAAAAATAAGTTTGATTTTCTAACAAATAAAATAAAACTCAAATAATAAGTTTTATTCCAGAACGAAAAAATAAAACTCAAAAATTAGTAGCTATTATTTACTGAGTAAAAAATAAAACTCGAGACTTAAGTTATTTTTTCAGAGCGAAAAAATAAAACTCAAAAATAAGTGTTACTAGTAAACCTGTTGCCCGAATTCGAGCAATTCAATAAAAATTAATTGTTAGAAACATTAAAGACGTTTAATATATGATATTCTATTCAATAAGTTATAAGGAATAACGATATATTGAGTCTCAATAATGATATAAAAGATCATTATCTGAATGGTTTGACTTGAAACGTTTGATCTGACACAAAATTTTTTAATGTAACTGTCAAAATACGAAGACGGACTTACACTTATATAACAACTGAGAAAAACATTATTACTATTCGAAAACATCGCAGCTTAACTCTTCCAGCTATAAAAAATAACTAATGTTAAAAAGAAAACGCATTAAAAAATAGATTTAAGGAATAATACTAAGATATATTTCAGAAATTAATAAAATGTACTTACAGAACACCTACAACATCGATTTATGACAGATTTAGATGAAAAAACACAAAAAAACCCAAAAAAAAAATTTTTTTTTAAAACTGTTAAAATTTGACTGACTTGTTTGCTCGGAAAGTGGAATTTTTGATTTTGGAACTGCATTTTTCGGAAAATTGACATTTGAGGAATGCATAAAAGATAATTTTGGCTTAAAATTTTTAGTTTTGAAAAAAATTCAAATTCGATCAATTCATAAGCTTTTCTCAAACTAAATTTCAAATCGACAAAATAACGGATTTTTGTACAAAAATTTTATTTCTGTTTTAAAAGGTTGGGAACCCCCTGAAGTGAAATCACAATTTTTAAAAGTGGTTTGCACATATACAGCCTAAACCTGATTTAATGACATCTAAATCGATAGAATCGGTCCATTGGTCTGGGAGGAGTTGAAGTCACAAAAAAAACCTTAGCCTATTAATTATATAGATTTTTTGAATAAAAAAATAATAATACTCAAAAATAAGTAGGTACTATTTGCTGAGTACCTTCTTTTACTAAAAAATGAAGCTTGAGACTTATGTTTTATTTCAGAGCGAAAAACTTAAATTTAAAAATAAGTGTTATTTTCTGAGTAAAAAAAAAACTTGCAAATAAGTTTTATTTCAGAGCGAAAAAATTAAACTCAAAAATAAGTGTTATTTTGTAAGTAAAAAAATAAAACTCGAATATAAGTATTATTTTCTGAGTAAAAAAATAAAACTCGAAAAATAAATGTTAAAACCGGATTTTTTTTTAATCAAACTCATAACAGTAACGGTCCCTGGTTGTAACATGTAGGTAAAATCTTTTGAATACTTCCCTTAGGAAGTGACGTCATCAAATATAAAAACCTTCGTAAATTACAACAAAATTATTGTAATGATTTGATATAACAAAAAAAAAGAAAATAAAGTTTTTAAATGAGTATTTGTGAATTTGTTGAAAATTTTAAAAATCGTTATCGTTTTAAAGAAAAAAAATTTCAGAATAAAAACTTATTTCAAATTCTAGTTTAATTATAACCTAAACCTGAAAGATCAAGATATATTAACTTTGTGCAAACGTTTGTAACGCATAGAACGAAGCGAGTCCGGTATAGAAAAGTATACATATTCTTGATCAGAGTCACCTCGTGAGTCGATTTAGCCCTGTCCGTCTGTCTGTCCGTCCGTATGTGTGTTGTCCGTAAACACAGGATAAGAACAAGGAGTTGAGATAATTGGAGGAAACTCTGTACAAATGGTCACATGCATCTAAGGATCTGCACTATGGAATATTTTTAGAATCCGCCGTCGGACACGGCTACCTCCCTTACAACGTAAAAATTGAAAACACAATAAATAAGCCTCTGTTTTACTTACAGAGATAAAACATGACACATGTTTTTTATAACAAAAAAAAAGATGGTTTTGAAAAATGAATATCATCCGCCCACGGACACGGGTACCTCCCATACAACGCAAAAATTGAAAACTGCATAACTCAGCTCATAAGTAGCCTACAACAATAAAATTTGGTATGTATGTGTTTTATATCAACACAAAGATGTCTTTGAAAAATGGACGTCATCCGCTCACAGACACGCCCACCTCCCATACAAGCCCAAAATTGAAAACGCAATAAATAAGCCTCTGTTTTACTTACACAGATAAAAAATTACCCATATGTTTTTTTTAACAAAACAAAGATGGTTTTGAAAACTGGACATCATCCGCCTATGGACACGCCTACAACTAAAATTTAAAACTGCATAAATAAGCTCATAATTAACCTACAACAATAAAATTTGGTGTGTATGTGTTTTATATCAACACAAAGATGTCTTCGAAAAATGGGTGTCATCCCCTCACGGACACGCCAAACTCCCATACATTCCAAAAATTGAAAACGCAATAAATAAGCCCCTGTTTAACCTACAGAGATAAAATTTGGAACGTATGTTTTTTATGACAAAACCAAGATTGTTTTGAAAAATGGACGTCATCCGCCCACGGACACGCCTACCTCCCATGCAACCCAAAAAGTTTAAAACTCGATAAATAAGGTTATGTTTGTCATAGAGAGATAAAATTTGGTATGTATGTATTTTAAAGCAAAACTAAGGTGTGTTCAAAAATTGGGAGTAGTCCGTCCATAAACACGCCCACCTTCTATAGCGAAAGCACAATAAAGACATTAACTGTGAGCTACAGGAATAAAACTTGGTATGTGTAAGTTTTTCAGCAACATTTAAATGCATATAAAATATAGTCTTCATCCACCCACGAACACGCCCATTTTTATACCCTAAACCTGAAAGGTCAGGGTATATTAACTTTGTGCAAACGTTTGTAACGCATAGAACGAAACGAGTCCGGTATAGAAAAGTATATATATTTTTGATCAGCGTCACCACGTGAATCGAGCTATCCATGTCCGTCCGTCCGTCTGTCCGTCTGTGTGTTGTCCGTATACACAGGATAAGAAGAAGGAGTTGAGATAATTGAATGAAACTTGGTACACATAGTCACATGAATCCAAGGATCTGCACTATTGAATATTTTTGGAATCCGCCCACGGACACGCCTACCTCCCATACAACGCAAAAATTGAAAACTGCATAACTCAGCTCATATTTAGTCTACAACAATAAAATTTGATATGTATGTGTTTTATACAAACACAAAGATGTTTTCGAAAAAGGGACGTCATCTGTTCACGGACACGCCCACCTCCCATACAACCCAAAAATTGAAAACGCAATAAATAAGCCTCTTTTTAACCTACAGAGCTTAAATTTGGCACATATGTTTTTTATGCCAAGACAAAGAAATTTTTGAAAAATGGACGTCATCCGCATATGGACACGCCTACCTCCCATACAACCCAAAAAGCTTAAAACTCAATAAATAAGGTTATGTTTGTCATAGAGAGATTAAATTTGGTATGTATGTATTTTATACCAAAACTGATGTGTGTTCAAAAATTGGGAGTAATCCGTCCATGAACACGCCCACCTCACATAGCGAAAGCACAATAAAGGCATTAACTGTGAGCTACAGGAATAAAACTTGGTATGTGTAAATTTTTCATCACCATTTAAATGCAATTAAAATATAGGCTTCATCCGCCCACGGAGACGCCCATTTTCAATACTATGATTGTATTTTGTAAAAGTAGGTTTAGGGTATTTCATAGTCGGCCTAGACCGACTTTAGACTTTCTTTACTTGTTTTTTTTTTTTTTATTAATTTGATCTGTATCTGAAAGCACAGAACACAACAAGATTTCTCATAACTTCATTACTGTTGGTCACCTTAACAATATTGCGTTGCCAATAACACATTTCTTTAAAATCTTAAAAAATAAACTCTGCACTTTTTTGTTGACTTTGAAATCATTTAAATCACACTCCAAATAAAGTTAAACTGACTTTAACGGTTGCTTGCAGCTAAATCACCGACAAATGCAAATTACAACTTTTCAAATTAAATCTAACCTTAGACTTGAGCATAAATTGTACGTCTTTCTATTACTTTCAAGCAGGCTGGCAACAGTTACATCTACTGCCTACCACTCTGCCCTTACTGCTCTACTCTTGTAAAATCAGCTGAAATTGAGCCAAAACAAAGCCAAAAAGTTGCAAATCTTCGAGCGGGAGTTGTAGACTATGTCTGGCTGTATGGCTGACTGGTTAGCTGGTTGCTCTGGCTTTTTACTCTACAACGTTATAATGAGAATTATTTGCAAGTTCTTAACAAGAAGCTATCACCTCATTAATTTGACCCAAAGGGTAAAAATTTGTGCTAAAATCGAGACATGGCTAGATGGCTGGCTGCAATAAGAAGGGTTAAAGGTAGGGGCGGACGGTTGCATAGCGATAAATGCCAGTGTTGCTAGCTAAATGGCACACCAAGCTTGTAAAATATTTTTGTTGTTGCCATTTGTCGCGCGGCACAAGACCTTTAAAGAAAAGTGATGTTGAAGTTTTTTTTCGTTAACCTTTTAGCAACGGGTTTTCGTAACAAATTTATTGGAATGCAAAGTTTCTTAAAATGAATTTTCTTTGCTCGTCGTCGTCGTCATAGTAATGTTCACTGAAGAGCTGTGCAACAAGCTGCTGCTGCTGCTGCCACTATTTCACACCCATTCCATCGCGCTGCTTTCGCTAGTTTGCTTGCAGAAAATCTGATTCTGAAATTTTCTGTAGTTATTCTTGTTTAAGCAGCAAGTTATTAACGGCCGCTAGACGGCGCTGCCGTCTGCATTTTGTTTTGAATTGCATTTAAAACAGCAACACTTTAGAGATAAGTATTGCAAGAGTGCCCGTCTTCCTCCGGGCATTTTCATTCAGTGCTAAAAAGTTTTGTTCTTTGGTATTATTTTGTTTGTCTTGCAGAGTGCAGCCGCCGTTCGTTTCATGCTGTTGGCGCTTACTTTAAATTTTGCTTATTCTCTTTGTGTTCATCATGGTGAAGTTTTCTGTATTAAATGTTTTTTTTTTCTTTTTGTTTTTTGTTTTGCGCTTTTGTCGGTTACTGAAAATAAAATTTACTTGAATTCGTGACATAAATTCGCGATGCAATTAGAAGCAAGTCAAAATAATCGACAAAGTGTGCGGGCAGAAAAAAAGTGCAATGCAAAGTTTGGTTTATAAGTAACTGTAAAGTGTTAATTTAACCCTTGAGTTCGGCCAAGGGTCGGATTAATACTAAGAATAAGTAAAATTAAAGGAAATTTATTTATGGCATACTTTTCTATATTATAAATACATGTATGTATGTATATAACAGCAATAAGATCGTATCTGAAAAGACCAGTAGGACAATTTTGACGGCCTCTCATTTTAAGAGCTGCCAAAGTCCAAAATTCAAAATAAATTAACTAGAAAAATATGTATGTGTTCATGATAATTTTTCATTTGAAAACTTTGCCATTCCATTTTCAAGGCACCAAAATATCTATAGCAGGTTAGTCTCCTCCAATTTTACTTAAATTCTAAGGATTAAATCTTATCTTAAAAAAAATTTAAAGATATTATTATTATTTGGTTAAAATGGAGGAAAAGCTACATGTTTCAAACTTTTGCAAGACAAATCATAGGTAAGACTGAGTGCAGTAAACGCCTATTCAGACAGACAGGCAGGCAGGCTGAAATCTGTGTGAAGAAACGAGACACAAATAGCTCTCTATCTCGCTTTTTCACACACTCTGCCTGCCTGCCTGTCTGAATCAAGAATAGCTCAATTTTCATGTTTGGTGATTCTTAATAAAGATAATAAAGTATTAGAAAAGATATTAAAAATTAACAGTCGAAAAATGCTTTTTTTATCGTAAAAAAAAACTGTTTTGGAGGGCTCTGATTTTATTTAATTTTATTTCAAATTTTAACTTTAAATTAAAATTATATATAAATATAGCCAGTAAAACCATCTGCGTTGCTGACGCAAAATAAATATGATTTAAAATTGAAAAGTTTTATCATGTTATTAATATCTCCTTTCGGTCTAAAATATTGTATAATTTTAAAATTTTAAATTTGGGGAATAAAATCTTCAATATAAGTAGTTTTTCATGATATTTTCTAATCTGAGTGCAATTGAAGCTCTTCGTGCCAATAGTGTATTAATATGAAAAACTGTCATGTTTAAATTTTGAAATAAGAAGATATAGAATTTGATTCATCAACGTAAAATTCAACGAATTCATGTGAGTTAACTCATAATTATGAAATGTATTTTGAGGTCTTTTGCCTATCTTCAATAAATATACACGTGGAGGTTTTCATATTCCTAATATTTTATTTATTTATTTATTTATTGGCCAAACAAGGCAACTAACTTATTCTAACAGGTTTATGTTTATGTTTATTTTTGTTTTTTTTTTTTTCTTTTTCCTTTTTCCTTGTTTTGAGGTTCTTTGATATGCAAATCCAAGTGGGCACAATCCGCCCACCTGAATGACACGATTCAAGAACATGTCCAAGCGAAAAGGTGAAGAAAATTTAAAGTAAAAGGGGAACTAACATACTAACGTATATTATACATAGGGATGTGCATATTATAATTCCATATTAAATTACAATTAAGGGGGAATAATTAAAGAGGCATGGGCTGTGACAATATTAAAGGCTTAGGGTGGAAAGAGGAGTTTGGATAGGGAACGCTTGAATATGAGTTTAGACATTGGTGGAGTGTAGTGCTCACTGATAGTATTAAATATCTTACAACATCTGTTTATGGGTTCGTTGCTAGCGTAAGTGGTGTGGTGCTGTGATTCACTCAGAAATCTTGTATGCCTAGTTCTCCTTATTGGGTCATTAATTGTTACTTTGTTAGAAATATATTCAATATCAATGTTTTTGATAATGACATCGAATATAAAACATGAACAGAGTAGCATTCTTCTTGATGACAACGGCATTATATTAATAGCTTTCAGTCTGTGTTCATAAGGTGGCAGGTTGCTATAATCCCGAGGGTCATACATGTCTCTCAAGGCAAAAAGTAAGAATTGTTTTTGAATAGATTCCAATCTATCACTATGAACTTCAAAACTTGGATCCCAGACTGTGCAACAATATTCTAGTATTGGACGCACTAAAGTGCAATATAAGGTTTTAGTTACCCACACATTCTTGAATTCTTTTGCACGTCTTTTAATGAAACCGAGAAGCTTGTTAGCCCTGGATATGATATTATCGAAATGAAGGTTAAAGCGCAGTCTAAAGTCAAGGATGACTCCAAGATCCACAATGTGATTGATCCTATTTAGTTCTACCCCATTAAGCTCAAAATGTCTATAAACTATTTCTTTTTTACGGAAAAAACTTATAACGTAGCACTTTTTTTCATTTAGGGAAAGCTTATTTTGAACACACCAATTTTCCAGGGATAAAAGTTTACTCTGTAAGAATACTATATCCACTTCTGATTTAATGACATAGTACATTTTTAAGTCATCGGCATATAGAAGATGTGGAATGTCATACAAAACTTCAGATACACTAAGGGAAAAAGTTATGTAGTCAGTACAGAGACAGCTATGTAAAATCTATGCACTTCAACTTGTATGAGAACGCAACGAGAGCAGTATTTACTGAGTAAAGGGAGCGTGTACTGACTACATATCAATTTATTCACTTTTTAAAATGAATAAAAAATGTATTCAATACATCATGTTATGTGTTGAGTACATAGCAGACTTCAATAGATACAAGCAACGTGTACTCAATCAACGTGTTATGTAATTTTTTACAAAAACTTTACTCAATACATAAAATATAGACTCAGTACACGTCCCCCTTATACGATTGAAGTGACACATTTATTCAGTACATAACATATGGACTCAGTACACGTATCTGTTGCACATCGGCACACGATTTTGCTGTTTTATGTCATTCGTTTCTTGATTTTCAAATAAGCAACACGTCTAAAGTATGTAGAAAATCAGAGCGGGAATGATTTTATCCACTGTACTCTAGAACAAAAGTGATAATTGGATAAGAATTAAATGGCTGGGTTTCTATAAGTAATTGCCAATTATTTTGTGAAATCTAGTCATTTCTTTATAAAATTATTTATTGCACTTGTTGAGAGGGTGCTTTAGGCACAGGCATGAATTGTGTATATATTCAATACATGGAATTATGAACAAAAAATATATAATGAATACATTATGTATGTACTCATTGCATAAAATTATGTTTTTAACATATGTAATGAGTAAATGATGTATGTACTCATTATATAAATGTATGCACTAAAAATATGTAATGAGTAAATTATGTATGTACTCATTACATAAAATTATGCATTTAAAATATGTAATGAGTAAATAATGTATGTACTCATTGCATAAAATTATGTACTCCAAATATGTAATGAGTAAATTATGTATGTACTGAGTCAATAATTTATGTAATACGTACATAAGATCTTTACTCATTACATAAAATTATTTGTAACAGTTTGCGTTGAGTACATAAAATTCTTTATTGACTACATAACCGCTTGAAAGCATAATGTAGTCAATAAAGATTTCAACATGTACTCAATACATGAAAAATGTAAAATTTTTGTGTGCAGAAAACTATGCGATGAGTACATAAATTTATGTATTGAGTCCATAGGTTTTTCCCTCTGTGTATGTCAGCGATAAATATGTTAAAGAGAAGTGGGCCGAGGTGACTACCTTGAGGGACGCCCGATGAGACATTAATCTTTTTAGATAGAATACCTTGAAATTTAACGTATTGTGATCTTTCACTAAGATATGAATTCAGCCATTTCAACAAAGAACCTGAAATACCAAATTTTTCTAATTTTTTAGTTAATATTACATGATCAACTCGATCGAATGCTTTGCTAAAATCGGTATATACTGCATCTATCTGATGACCTTTTTCCATATTATTAAGAACATCTGAGACCATGATTGTGAGGTTTGTTGTGGTTGATCGTCCTTTACGGAATCCGTGTTGCTGTTCATTTAAATGAGGATTTACTATTTCTGTGAGCTTAGAACATATTATTTTTTCGAAAAGTTTCGGAATAGTTGACAGTAAGGCGATTCCTCTGTAGTTTTCGATGGCTCTCTTATCACCGTTCTTATAAATTGGTGTAAGATGAGATGATTTCCAATAGGATGGAAAAACGCCTAATTGCAAGGACTTCGTAAAAATAATATACAACGGAGAAATTAATTCACTTATGCACTGAGCAAGAAAAGTTGGTGGTATAAGGTCCGGACCGGAAGACTTATTAAGGTCTAATTCATTTATAGACTTAATAATATCATCTTGTGTTATGTTGATACTGCTAACCAACGGAGACGAATTGGCATAAAAGGACGGAGTTTGAATTCGGGTTAAAGGTGGACGAAAGACTTCTTTAAAGTGGTCTGCAAAGAGATTACAAATCTCCTGTGGGTTAGAAGAAGAATTATTTCCTTTAAACATGGATATTGGATACCCGGTCGATTTTCGCTTGACATTTACGAAGTCGAAAAATTTTTTTGGGTCTTTAATAATTCTTTCTCCAATCAAGTTGGTGTATAATTTGTAAGCTTCAACAGACTTTATAGAGAACTCTTTAGACAGCTCTTCGTACTTTGCCTTTACTTCATCACTTACAATGACGGTGTTTTTCATGAATTTGTAGAGACTATTTCTTCGATTTTTGAGTTGTCTAAGATTTGGATTCAGCCATGGTTCAGATAATTTGTTCCTTTTTTTTATTTTTGGTACAAAAGTCTCAAGTACGGAGAATATACTCTGATAGAAAAACGACACAGCATCATCCAAATCTAAGAGCAATAGTCGTTCCCAGTTCATACACTTCAGTTCATTTCTTATATTTGTATAATCGGCGTTAAGAAAATCGTACACGATTGAGCTATTAAAGGATTGTCTAAAAGTTATATGGGGAGAACATAATTTGACCGTGAAAGCTGTGTGGTGGAGGGTATTTGCGAATAAATGTTCGGCTTCTGAAGTTGGAATGACATTTATTTCGTCGTAAGAGTCAGTAAGAATTAAATCTAACCAGCGACCGTTCTGGTTAGGAATTGGAGCTACTTGCTGACAATCGTTACTATAAAAAGTGCTCAGTAAGTTAAAGTCAATCGAATTAGAAAGATTAACTGGAAGGAGATGCCTATCATTTTCATCGGTGATAAAAGAAATATTAGGACGGTTAAAGTCTCCTAAAATAATTATCTTATCTTCTTCGTTTAAGGTGTCTGTTACTGAGGTTATAGTTTCACATAACTCATTGTATGAACATTCCGTAGAGTTAGGAGGAATGTAAGTTGCACCGATATAAACATAAATATTTTTATCCAGCATTACTTTAATTATTCGGAGTTCAAAATTTTCATGGGAGGAAGTTGCAATAAGCTCGCTAGATAAGGAATTGTGAGTGGCTATCAAAACGCCTCCACCACGAGAAAGCCCTGTTTTTATATAGTCCCTATCGTTTCGATATATTGTCCAATTACTATCAAGAATTTCCTCATTTTTAAAAGAATCATTTAACCATGTTTCCGTAAAGACCAGGACATTAAACTGACATGATTTAGCATCAACAAAAAGTTTACTAAGCTTACCTCTTATACCACCACAGTTATGGTAGAATAAGTTTAAGACACTTGAAGGGTTAGGCTGGTTTTTGGAGATAGGGGTCGTGGTCGGGTGAAAGTTAGGAGCAATAGTAACTTTTTGTGTTCGCACGTGATCTTTGTAGATGCCAAATTCTCTTTGAATGTGTGTGCGATGCAAATGCAGATAGATCATTTTCCACATCTTTTGGGGATAAGTTAAAGCTATCATGGTAATTTATAAAAATTTTCTTCAACTCAACTGGGTCGGTTGGAAGACCTTCTTGATGTATCGACACCATAACACTAGTTTTTGTTAGACCATCAATGCAAATAGTATCCGATTTGTTATGTAGGTAGGCAAGATACAAGCGAACATTATCATATAATGCGTTAATAACGTACAGTTTTAGTCGAAATTCGACCAAATTCATATGTTGCTTCCACCATATTGGATTTGCTATTTAGAATTTTTCAAATCTAGATTGTTAAAAAACGTATGTATAAGTTACTTTCAGTACAAAATCAATTAAACTGTTTTCCACCATATTCATATTTTCGTTTTTAATTCTTACAATCAAGTGTTTAAAAAAAAATTCTGCTTAGAAAGTGTCATTTAGAATACGTCATGTTAAATTTCTCCTCATTAATAATCTTATCTTTTATAGGAACTATAAATAGCACCAGGTCCAGATACTTCTTTGGCTTCAAGTTTTAATTTAAGAGTATTTGAATAAGAAATTAAAAAATTCGTCAAGTTTCTTGCTTTGCGCATCTTAAATCTGCGGTCAGATTCGAAAATAACATTAAGGGGGGGACATGACATTGGCCCTTTTTTTAATTTTGTATTTTAATAATATTCTTAAGATTCTAAAAAAAAATCTCATGGAAAAATTCCTGCAGGTTCAAAAGTTACAGCCGGATTAGTGAGAACTCATTTTTTTCACCTTTTTTTTTCTTTGTTCACAAACTTTGAACGCGTTTATCTCCAAACTATATTTTTCGTACTGGTTGCAGCACTAGCGGGTTCATTTTGTGACGAAATTTTTGAAGTGAAACTTCTTTGGCGGCAAGTGAAATTTCAAGGTCTCTTATTCGTGACGCTAGGCTAACGTTTTCAATGCAAATGAAATTTTCAAAAAATTATAGCCGCTAGCGAGAATTGAACCCAGACCACCGATGTTCATAGTCGGAAGCTCTACAATTACACCACGTAGACACATGATAAACAGGCAAACAAAATGTAATTAAAATTAAACGCGTAACATTCTGTCCGTAACATTAATTTTCATCCGAAAAGTATGCATGGAAAATTTATTTCTTTTAGCTTCAAACGAATATATTTAGGCATAGAGATACATCCAGCGCGAAAAATTCTGCTGCCTGTTCGCCGCATAATGAGCTTAAAGCTTAATTTGGTTCGTTGGTTGTGATCAAAAACTTGACAGATGATTGACAAAATGTAAAAAACAGTTAATTCAAAATAATAATAAAAGCAGAAAGTGTTAAAAGTGCAATATTTAAGACTGCTGAGAATATTTTTGCCGGCCAAAAAAGTCTCAAAACTAAGAAATATAGCTAAAACAGGAGCAGAACGCGTTCGTGAACATAAAGAGCGAATTAGAGCTCTTAAGAATGAAGCCGCAGCTGAGTCTGCAACTAATGATGAAGTTAAGGTGATTGTAACATCGGCTGAGTTCCAAAATGCATTTTTACGAAGCATCAGTGTATTTTGGTGAATCTGCAAAGAACCAATCCCAGGAAAAACACACTGATGCTTTTTAAAAATGTATTTTGGAACTCAGTCATCATCTTAACAAAATTTTATAGCCAACCAAGTTGATACACTCAACAATTGACGTTCGCTGCTTTATGTGGCCCTCACTCAACATAGCAATTATTATGATCAGGAAACAGGAGGTAATAATCAACAAGATTTGCCTCTGCTTTCGGAGTCTGTGTCAACGAGTACTATGCAAATGCAATTTAGCATTTAAAAAGTGACAAAGTTGAGAAGACATTCGAAAGCAATTAAAACACCAACTGAAAACAACTGTTATTTTACAATTTTCAAGTGACAAAAATTGCTGAAAAACTTTTTCAAATATTCCATTGTTACAAATGTCCTCAGCCTAACGAATATTAATTGCCTTTTAAATTTTTGACTGATTCTTTAAAAGTTAATATTTAACTGTTATTTTTTTCGGTCAAAAAAAGCAGTTATTTTGTGACAATTTGTGTTTTTTAAAGGCCGCTTGACAGATTGAACTGTTGACACCATTGTAGTCGGTAAAATGGCTTTTGAAAAAATATAAATTACCTGATATTTTTGACCGAAATAATAAACGGCAGAAAATAACTGTTATTTTATACCGATAAAATAAAAGTCAAAAGTAACTGTTATTTTTGCCCAAAAAACTATAAGGCACAAAATAACTTTTATATTTGTCGGAAAAAATAAAACTTAAAAGATAATAGTCAATATGTGACACTTTCAATAAAAACCATAGCCATAGACCGTACCTATGGTCTGGATGTAAATATTGAATCAACAGATTATTATTCCATTTCGTATTGATTTAATTTCTTTTCAAATACTTTCTCTCTCTATTTCGCACTAAAATCTCTTTTATTTCTTACTGCTTAAGAAGTTTCACTTCTGTCACGTGTACTATCGTATGACACGAGTTTTTTTTCGATTTTTTATGAATTTTTAAAGTCAATATTTTTTTCAAGAAACACACTTTCAACTTTGAAACATCGCCAAAAATTGAAAAAAAAAAATTTAAAAAAGCTCCTGTCATACGATCACCAATTTTGTTAAGATTTAAAAAAGTCATTTTCTCCAGATCGGGCAATTTTTGCGACCCAGTGCTGCAACCACGAAGCCCCGTTTTTTACTCTGCCGCCAGTTTGGAACTCTATAAAACCATGTTGAAGTGAGAAATATATTTTTTTGAATTTTTTATCTTGTAATTTAAAATTTTAAAAGAAAATAAATTTTGGAAAAATGTTTGTTTTTGACCGAGTTATGAATTTAAAAAAAGGTCTGTTTTCGCTGCCGCGAATGTTATGTCCCACCTTAAATAATCTTGTAGGGCGTGAAACAGCATGAAGAAAGATTGTATTATTTTTGCCCAAAAGCTAAAGCAGTTGAAAAATTGAAGAATTTAACTTCATTTTAGGTCAAGAAGGGTTAAATAAAGAATGATAGAAAGAAAGATATTTATTCTTGTCGAGTGTATTTATTGAAATTGAATAATATATAAAGGCTGATATATAAAAAAACAAAAAATTAAAAAAATAAATTGGCCATTTCAGCCCTTGAAAGGACTTTAACCGAGCTTCTTATGATCAATTATGTTGTGTATGTTATTAAATGTTTGCACACAATTGACCGAGAACTGGACCTACATGTTTTATGCCGACTTCGAACGGCTAAAGTTCATGTTCTCAAGAAGCTTTACATAGCATTATTTACTCTCTGAGGTTTGCCATTGTCTGCAGAGAGGTGGTGACCGATCAGAAAAAATTTTTTATTGAAAAAATTTTTCACCGCAACTGGGGATCGAACTCGGGCTCCGAGCATGCTAAGCCACACACTTAACCTGCATGCCACGGTCACCACAAAGGCTGATATATATGATGATAAATATTGAATAATATATTAATACAAATATAATAATAATACAAATGAAGGGCTTAAGTATTGTAAAAACATGATATGCCACATAAAAAATATTTCGAAATAATCGACCTTAAAGTTTTAAAAAAATGTATATTTGCATAAATCATTAAAATGCTTACAAGAACTATTACGTATACGGCCAAAATTGATCGGGTAATGGTAGCAATATTTTCAGTGGATATTGATAATGCATCAAGGAACGTAATGAAAATAAAATATGAACTTTTAAAGCAGTGTGGCATATCATGTTTTTGCAATAAGCCCTTCAAATAAACAACTCGCTCGCTCGGAGATTAACAAATGGTCGCTAGTTTGTTTTTCATTTCCAATGAAAGAAAAAAAAATAAATGCACTGAGTTGAGTAGTATTGAGGTGAGTGAGGGGTATTTTACTCCTCAATGATAAGTATTTACGAACTCTGCTTTAAGACATTTAAGACAATTTGTCCCGATTTTTAGCCTATGTCCCGTTTTTTTTTCCAAAATCCCGATTTTTTAAATGAAAAATCTGGCAGCCCTTGTTATAGTTAAGAAAGAAAGAAAGTTAAATTTTGAAATTTAAGAAATATTGTGACGCGCCTCGCTTTTAAAATATTGCCAGCGGAACGGCGCGTCTAAATTGAGGTCGAGTACCGAAATCTGAGGCTGTGCTTTAACCTATAGTTACAAAATTTGTATTGATTTGAAGGTGCCACGCCTTCTTATCAGCACAAACAATAAGTTGACAAAGTTTTATTAGAATCGGATGAACACAATTGCCGCGTATAAAGCACGAACTAACAAACAAAGAGAAATAATAAAATTTTTATATATAAGACTTATATATATAAAATTATGCTTCGGAATTCATAATTCCCCAAAACAATATTCTGTTCTCCATTTATTTTACAAATTTCTACCTCCTTATCCTAGTGAATTTTTAAATTCTGCTATAATTTATATTTTCTTTTATATTCATGCATAACATATGCATAACATGAGATTGTCTATTTTAACATTTAGCCCATACACGAACCTTTCGAAAATAAACAGTTTTAAATAAATTTAACTAAACTACACTTACCGTTATCACCCGTTATCACACAAATGCTAAAGAGTGTCTGCACAGTTAATGTTAAAATAACGCCAGAAAATAAATTTTAAATATTTATTGTGAATTTCGAATATTACTATCAACTTAACTAAAGCAAAATTTACAGTTACCGTTAAGAAATTCGGACAAATTACCCCCTTTTGTTATCGGAAATTATACATACACCGTTATCTTTGAAAGGAGAATCGAAAATTTCCTCAAATACTATATCTAATTCATAAACCAACACGTAAGAAAGTACTTTATGAAGGAGTATTCGAATTGTATAAATAACATAAAAAAAGCGTAGCGTATTTTCGCACTCAATCTCGTTTCGACTATGAAATTTTTCAATAGCACCAGGGGTGGTAACATTCGATAAGCAAAAACTACCCTTATTTGCTATAAATTGTGAACTATGCTGTCCGACATGAAAGAACTTTTCGGTTAAGGTATTTACCGTAAGCAATAAGGGTATATTTATTCCGAAAATCAACTAAAAAAAAATTACATTAAATTCTCGAAATTCTCTTGCAGTTTTATATTCGACATTCACAATAAAAAATGTAAAATTATATCGGGATAATAATTCGAAATCATTACATATGTTTGATTTAAAAAACATAAACAAACTTTAACATGCTCTGCAAATACAGAGATTCGAAAACAGGTGGTTCGAAAAATGCTTGGAATTCGAAATTTATGTTTAACAGTTCGAAGTTAAAATACCCTGCATCCTACTTCCTACCTTTCAAGAAATTATACTTACTAATTAATAATTTACTAATACTTACTTCTCAATACAAATAAATAATTTACTTATACTTACTTTTAATACTTAATAATTAATACTTAATACTTAATACTTAATACTTAATACTTAATACTTAATACTTAATACTTAATACTTAATACTTAATACTTAATACTTAATACTTAATACTTAATACTTAATACTTAATACTTAATACTTAATACTTAATACTTAATACTTAATACTTAATACTTAATACTTAATACTTAATACTTAATACTTAATACTTAATACTTAATACTTAATACTTAATACTTAATACTTAATACTTAATACTTAATACTTAATACTTAATACTTAATACTTAATACTTAATACTTAATACTTAATACTTAATACTTAATACTTAATACTTAATACTTAATACTTAATACTTAATACTTAATACTTAATACTTAATACTTAATACTTAATACTTAATACTTAATACTTAATACTTAATACTTAATACTTAATACTTAATACTTAATACTTAATACTTAATACTTAATACTTAATACTTAATACTTAATACTTAATACTTAATACTGAATACTTAATACTTAATACTTAATACTTAATACTTAATACTTAATACTTAATACTTAATACTTAATACTTAATACTTAATACTTAATACTTAATACTTAATACTTAATACTTAATACTTAATACTTAATACTTAATACTTAATACTTAATACTTAATACTTAATACTTAATACTTAATACTTAATACTTAATACTTAATACTTAATACTTAATACTTAATACTTAATACTTAATACTTAATACTTAATACTTAATACTTAATACTTAATACTTAATACTTAATACTTAATACTTAATACTTAATACTTAATACTTAATACTTAATACTTAATACTTAATACTTAATACTTAATACTTAATACTTAATACTTAATACTTAATACTTAATACTTAATACTTAATACTTAATACTTAATACTTAATACTTAATACTTAATACTTAATACTTAATACTTAATACTTAATACTTAATACTTAATACTTAATACTTAATACTTAATACTTAATACTTAATACTTAATACTTAATACTTAATTCTTAATACTTAATACTTAATACTTAATACTTAATACTTAATACTTAATACTTAATACTTAATACTTAATACTTAATACTTAATACTTAATACTTAATACTTAATACTTAATACTTAATACTTAATACTTAATACTTAATACTTAATACTTAATACTTAATACTTAATACTTAATACTTAATACTTAATACTTAATACTTAATACTTAATACTTAATACTTAATACTTAATACTTAATACTTAATACTTAATACTTAATACTTAATACTTAATACTTAATACTTAATACTTAATACTTAATACTTAATACTTAATACTTAATACTTAATACTTAATACTTAATACTTAATACTTAATACTTAATACTTAATACTTAATACTTAATACTTAATACTTAATACTTAATACTTAATACTTAATACTTAATACTTAATACTTAATACTTAATACTTAATACTTAATACTTAATACTTAATACTTAATACTTAATACTTAATACTTAATACTTAATACTTAATACTAATACTTAATACTTAATACTTAATACTTAATACTTAATACTTAATACTTAATACTTAATACTTAATACTTAATACTTAATACTTAATACTTAATACTTAATACTTAATACTTAATACTTAATACTTAATACTTAATACTTAATACTTAATACTTAATACTTAATACTTAATACTTAATACTTAATACTTAATACTTAATACTTAATACTTAATACTTAATACTTAATACTTAATACTTAATACTTAATACTTAATACTTAATACTTAATACTTAATACTTAATACTTAATACTTAATACTTAATACTTAATACTTAATACTTAATACTTAATACTTAATACTTAATACTTAATACTTAATACTTAATACTTAATACTTAATACTTAATACTTAATACTTAATACTTAATACTTAATACTTAATACTTAATACTTAATACTTAATACTTAATACTTAATACTTAATACTTAATACTTAATACTTAATACTTAATACTTAATACTTAATACTTAATACTTAATACTTAATACTTAATACTTAATACTTAATACTTAATACTTAATACTTAATACTTAATACTTAATACTTAATACTTAATACTTAATACTTAATACTTAATACTTAATACTTAATACTTAATACTTAATACTTAATACTTAATACTTAATACTTAATACTTAATACTTAATACTTAATACTTAATACTTAATACTTAATACTTAATACTTAATACTTAATACTTAATACTTAATACTTAATACTTAATACTTAATACTTAATACTTAATACTTAATACTTAATACTTAATACTTAATACTTAATACTTAATACTTAATACTTAATACTTAATACTTAATACTTAATACTTAATACTTAATACTTAATACTTAATACTTAATACTTAATACTTAATACTTAATACTTAATACTTAATACTTAATACTTAATACTTAATACTTAATACTTAATACTTAATACTTAATACTTAATACTTAATACTTAATACTTAATACTTAATACTTAATACTTAATACTTAATACTTAATACTTAATACTTAATACTTAATACCGCACCAGCAGTTGTCGCAAGAAGTTGGCTGGTTAGAAAACTGAAATTATTGCACTAAATATTAACTTCGTTGAAATTTAAGAAAGTTCCGATATATCTCGCTTTTAGTTTTTTACTGTGTTAAGATTTTGGATGATTTTTCTTTTAGATAAAAAAAGAAGTTTTGTAAAAATTTGAAAAATTTTGTATAAAAATGTAGAGAATAACTTTTTTCAAAGTTTTAAATCTTTTAGCTATCAACTTTGTCCTGTCTCTGTGCAAATTGCTGAAATACACGTTTATGTAAAGATAAATCCTTTTTTGTTTCTGTTTTTTCCTATACAATTTTTTTATCTATTCAATTAAGTTACAATTAACATACAATTTATATATATTTAGGGTGCTCACAGTTCTGTATTATCTGCTCTGTTAACTTTGCCGTCTATTAACTTTAGAACATTTTAGCACGTGTTAACTTTCATTGTTTTTGTTTTACGTACAAACTTGAGATACCACTTGTTGCTAAAGTTATCTCACTTCTGCTCATGTCTTTCTTTTGTGCTAATGTGGTATCACTAATCAGCTGATTTAATTTTGTTGCAAAAAATGGAAGAAGAATGGATCGTCGAAGAAGTAAGTACATTTTTCCATAATTCTTCGTTTCCGTTCATTCGAGGCATGTTATTGAACAAATTTCAAATTTTTGAAAACTATTTTTGCAATTTAGATCCAAAACACAAAAAGCGGTGCTCACAGTTCGATTGAAATATCTTTCTAAAGTTGCCAGGTGTTAACTTTAGAAGCAAACTGTGAATTCCCTAATTATAGCTAGCGAATGTAATCCGGTGTTTAGTGTCCGACCGAATGTGAATTTTTGCCGAAGCCGATTCTTCGGCAAAAAAGAAATAACCGAAGGCCGAAGCCGAAGCCGAATAACAAACAAATGTTTTCAAGTAAAAAAAAATGATAAAATTTATTCTTTGCTATTGTTTTAAAGGATGGTTTCATTTTAAGTGCCGATGCTGATTTGGAATAAAATACAAATTATTTAGGAAATTATTGTCATTTATTTTCATTATGACAATATTGGTATGGTTCAATTATGTATGGAACAAAATATTGGCCAAATGGCTGCCGCGAGCTCAGCAGCTCACCTCCATCAGATGGTCCAAATTTTCCATGACGCTGAGGCATAATTGAGGTTCTATACCGTTAATGTGCCGAATATCTCATCCTTTAGCTCTTGAATTTTTGCTGGCTTATCGACGTAAAAATTTTCTTTCAAATAACCCCAAAGAAAGAAGTCCAACGGTGTCAAATCACATGATCTTGTCGGACAATTGACATCGCCACCACTTGAGATAACATGGCCATTGAATTTGTCGCGCAAAAGAGCCATTGATTCGTTATTTGTTCTTCAAGTGACACCGTCCTGGTGAAACCACATATTGTCCACATCCATATCTTCCAATTCGGGCCATAAAAAGTTCGTTATCATCTCACGATAGCGAACTCCATTCACAGTAACGCCAGCAATATTATCTACAGTTCGAGCTGAACGAGCATGCACTGGTGTTTTCACATCTCCTACAGACCTGGTTCGCTCAAATTTTTGCACGATTGTTCCGATTGTACGCTCATTTGGACGACTAAATTGACCGAAAAAATCACGAAGTGCACGATATGCATTTTGTTTTGAACGCTCATTTTCATAATTAGCTTGAATAACTTTAACGCGTTGCTTGATTGGTTTTTTTCCATGGTTCAAATTGAGTTGGTCTGAAATTGAGAAATGTAAAATGAAATGCAGAAAAAACTTGACGTTTAGGTGTGGTTCACATTCAACATCGGGCCTTAAAACCCCTTATATTAATTTCAGTACAAAAAAAAGGAACTGAAATCATTAAAATTCGAGTTAAACGCAAGAATTTTTCTGCAAAATTCGGATTTTTCTCTAATTGATTTATTGACGTCAGGATAAAGTATTAACTATTTCAGTTCATAACAAGAGCAAAAAAGAAACAGTCGGACTCGCTGCATTTATCATTATGAATAAAATTTTCAACGAGTGATCACCAATTCATGAAACAGAAAAGGAGAGAAACACAAAACGAGCAATGAAAATGTTTCAAATGTGGAATTTTTAATGGAGTTCACTGAATAATTTTAAAAATTTTAAAAACTAAAAAAAAATTGTTACAAAAAAAAAAAATTCGGCAAAAATAATCGGCTATTTCTGCCGAAGCAGAAGCCGAAGGTCAAAATATCGGCCGATTATGCCGATTACCGAAGCCGAAGCCGAATAATCGGTCGGACACTACCGGTGTTACTCGGGCGGGTGTTACTCGTTGTGCCTCGAGCACAGAAAGAGGACGATTTTCAAAACTGCTCTCATTTTTACGTTTTTAAAATCATCAATTCAATTTTAAAATTTTTTAAATTATAGTATTTTGGGGTTTTGCCCCCTTCTTCCGTCGAAAATGTACCTGCCAGACATGATTGAAACAAAAAATTGACATCTTCAACGTCTCGATCTGACGTCTGTTTTCTGAGGAAAATGGACACCCGCACTCAGAAAAAAAACACATATCTTCCTCCGGTGAAAAATTTCTCTATTTTCGATAAAAGCAATTTTCTCTTTTCAAATAAAATTTTCTTTGAGTTATAAAATTGTGGCATTTTGATTTGTTATTATTAAGTTTGTAATTCTTAAAGAACATATTCTTTAAGAATTATATTTAGAGCTAATGCCAAATAATTCATGAAGTAACAGGCTTGCTGCAGCAACAAAAATTCTTTACAAAAGAACCGAGCAGACTAGACCATGGTCGGTAATTCCTTTTTGGTTTTACGACAGTTGCACTTATTAGCTTCTCAAAGTTAGTGGACTGCATGAACCACAGAGACTACTGATGAGTCGGAGTAGCGTCCGACGAAACCATGGTCTAGTCTGCTCGGTTCTTTTGTAAAGAATTTTTGTTGCTGCAGCAAGCCTGTTACTTCATGAATTATTTGGCATTAAGCTCTAAATATAATTCTTAAAGAATATGTTCTTTAAGAATTACAAACTTAATAAAATTTTCTTTAATTAGAATAAATTTTCACATTTTCGAAGAAATATTTCTTCACTTCTAGGAAATGAAAATATTTCAATGACATCTCTTATAATGACAAATATTTATCTCGCACAAAAAAATTCTCATTTATACAGAAAAATTTTTTGAAAATGAAAATTTTTTCATATATTTTGATAAAAAATTCACTATGAGAATTATTTTTTTCAATAAAAACAAAGGTTTTCTCAAAAATAAAGATTATTTTTCTCTAAAATCGAATTATTTTTATATATTTCTCTTTTTCATAGAAGGTTTTTATCCTTTTAAGAGAATTTTAGGATCGCATTTAGAGAAAAGCATTAGGGGGTTTCGCACGGTCGTACATGTCAGCCGACATTGTACGACGACAAGCTAACGGGAATATTTTGTCGAGCTTTCGGACAATCGGACATGTACGACGACTTCATTTCTTTGCTGTTCGCACGAACGACATGTCGGATGGACCGGCAAAAAAATCAAAAATTTTCGATTATCATCCAACATGTCGGTCCGACTGTCTCATTTGCTTTCGAATGAACGTACATGTCATCGTACATGCCCAAGTCGGATGACATGTACGTCAGTGCGAAACCCCCTATTCTCTTGAGCAAGGTTAATACCATTTCTGTAAATATAATGCCATTTTTATCATATTCCGAGAAACTTTTTTCTGAATGCAGTTCGTAAAGTCATTTCGAGAAAAATGCGCTTAAAGTTTTTCTTAGCGTGCATTTAATATGCAATTTTATCTCAAATAAATTCCAATTTTAAAAAATCCTATAAGCATCAATTCAATTTTTGGATAGTCTTCGTTCAACTTCGGTCTTGGTCGATACTGTTCTGTTAATTTTTTTTCATCTTTATAAAGTTTTTTTTCGTATTCGTTAAACTTCTTTTATTCGTTCGTCTTTAGTTCTTGACTTCATTTGCTTTCGGCTCATTATTTGATTTTTGTCGAAAGAAATTTTAAAAGCATAGGATCTACAGTGCCTCAAACGCATAATCGGACAATAGAATTTTCTCATTTTAATGGCACGTTACACACATAAATTCTAATCGATTACCCGATATATGCACATCGATATTTAGCTTATTTCTTTCTCTTTCAAAACAAGTTCTTAAAAACAACAACATGTTTTTCTTATTTACAAAAATTTACAAAAACAAAACATGTGTAGCATTTTCAGCTCAAACGTATAATCGGACAGAGAGAGAGTACGCAATAGAAAACCGTTACTTTATGATATAATTTGCACACATTTGATAAATTTTTAATGTGTATTTAAAAGTGCAATCAGTTTAACTTTAACGTCAAGGCTAATTAGTCATGGCACCAAAACAAGCGCAAACCAGTGTTGAAATTAGACATTTCATATTGAAATTGTACGGGGAAGGAAAATCAGTGCGAGAAATCGGGGATTTAGTGGATCGGAGTCATTCCAGAGTTTATGATATAATCAAGCGCTATAGAGAAAATTTCCAAGTGGCAAATAAAAGTAGAAAAGGGCAAGAAAAAATTTTAAATAGTAACGATTAGCGACGGCTTATTAGAGAAGTGAATAAAAAATCCATTTGTTTCTGCCAAGGAACTAAGGAACTTTGTACATGCCCTCATGAGTAAGGACGTCTGTGAAGAGACTGTGCGTAATGTTTTAAGAAAAAATAACTTTCATGGTAGAATCGCTCGAAAAAAGCCATATATTAGTGCAAAAAACAAATTTGCTAGAGTTAAGTTTTGCAAAGAATATATTTTGAAGAGCAACGAGTTTTGGCAAACGGTAATTTACTGAATTTCTTTATGTTTGTACTGTTTGATAAAATGTTTTTTTAAGGTATTATTTACTGACGAGAGTAAATTTAATCTCCGTGGGCCTGACGCTAGGACCTATGTAGGGCGACTGTGAAGCATGGAGGTGGTTCCGTCATGGTATGGGATGTTGATGTTTACATATTTAAAAGAAAATATTTATGCAATATTTACATATTTTAAAAGAAAATGTGAAACAGAGCGCCGAAAAACTTGGAATCTTAGAAAATTTTGCTTTTTATCAGGATAATGTTCCTAAGCATACGTCTCATGTTGCTAAATTATGGCTGATACACAACTGCCCCAAGCTTCTACAAACACCAGCACAGTCGCCCGACCCAAACGTCATCGATCATGTGTGGGAAGAATTAGCCAGAAGGCTTTAAAATAAAAGTTTTAGGAACGAGAACGGTCTGAAGGAGGCAATCAAGGAGGAATGGGCAAAAATACCACCCGATTTTTGTAAAAATTTGGTGGATTCGATCCCAAGAAGGCTTACTGCCGTATTGGAGGCTAAAGGATATGCCACAAAGTATTAGAGAAATTTTGAACATGTTTTTTAGTACATATGTATATTATTTTTCCGATTATACGTTTGAGTTGAAAATTCGATTTATCTTTTGTTTTTGTAAATTTTTGTAAATAACAATGGAGTTTTGTTTGTTTTAAGAATATGTTTTAAAGGTGAATTAATTAAGCAAACATCGCTGTGCATTTAGCGGGTATAATTCTGAAATTTCTATGCATAACGGGCTGCTAAAATAAAATAACTGGGCTGTCCGATTATGCGTTTGAAGCACTGTATTTCAGTAACAGATACAAATGCCTATAAATTTTAGTAAAATCGATCAAATCATTTAGGAGTAATTGAGTCTTAAAAATGCACTTCTTAAAGCGCCCTTTTTCGGAAGTCTTTGGAATTTTTTATATTTTATGTTTTATCTTGGGTGCAGTTGAACGTTCATACCAAATTTCATTGAAATCGGTTCAGGCGTTTAGGAGTTATTGAGTCTTTAAAACGCACTAATTAAAGCGCCCCCTTACGGAAGTGTTTGGAATTTTTATCTTGGGCGCAGTCGAACCTTCATTCCAAATTTAATTGAAATCGAGTGCCACGCCCACATACTTCTGCCCAATTTTTTACCTATGCTCTATTTTGGGAGCAGTTGAACCTTCATACCAAATTTCATGGAAATCGGTTCAGGCGTTTAGAAGTTATTACACATTGCCACGCCCACTTTTTTACCTATGCTTTATATTGGTTGCAGTTGAACCTTCATACCAAATTTCATTGAAATAGGTCCAGGCATTTAGGAGTTATTGAGTCTTAAAAATTAACTACTTAAAGTGCCTCTTGCGTAAGTCTTTGGAATTTTGTATGGCTTATGTTTTATTTCGGGAGCAATTGAACCTTCATACCAAATATCATGGTAATTGGTCCAGGTGTTTAGAAGTTATTATAGAGTCCACTCCCACATACTTCCGCGCACTTTTTTACACCCCCTATTTTCTTTCTCACTATGAAAGATACTTGGTGACCAAATTTCAGCTCAATCGGATAAACGGTGCGCGAGCCTATACGGACAGACGGTCTATTGATCTGGGAGGAGTTGAAGTCACAAAAAAAACCTTAGCCTATTAATTATATAGATAAATATTATTATTTATAAGTATATAAATATAATGAAAAACCTAATAAATATTAAAATTCGTATAAAATTTTACAAGCGAAATTTTACTTTCAACTTTTTAATAACTTTAAAAATAATTTTTGAACGGATGTATATTAAAATACATTAATGCAAATTTAAATCCCTTAATATTTTCTTTTATATATACGTTTTTTTACAGTGCAAAGCGTTACATACTGCACCTCGTTCAATCGACACATGTTCATGCAGGATGTAAGTTCAGTTCAAAAGCTTACCTTATTTTTCTAAATTGTTGACAATTATTTCACTCCAGCGAATTAAATGTTTATAATTCCTACTGGGTGTTTTCTACGCCATTTTCGTTTACAACGTTGCTGCCGCGCATATAACATGGCTGCTTCACACATTCACAAATTAACGCAAAGGCCAACATGTTTTGACGTGTGTGAACAGGAAGAGACGCCACTTTAAAACAATGGGCCATTTTCACAATTCTTTGCTCTAATTTCACTTGCAATAACACTGACATAATTTGCAACAACAACCATTCTTCTTGTTGTTTCCTTGATTCAGCTGCACCGTGGCAGAGCCACTAGCTTACTTTATAATTAAACACTCGCCTTATTTTTTCACTTATTTAACACTTTTTCACATCACTTACAATTTAAACGAGTTCAATCTTAAAGTTTTCAATTTATTAACTACCGCCATTTTGAACACACGCATTAACACGTCTTAATTTAATGAAAATTTTTACAAACTGTCAAAACGAAATGCTGCCTGATCGGCAAAGAGTAGTCAGCTGTGTAGTCAGTGCATACAGCAGTGTTACTTAGCAGAGACAAGCACCGAATGCTTAACATTTGCTGTAGTAATCAATGGCTTAGTGCTGCAGATTTTTGTAGCATACATTGAGGCTGGATTTATTTAATGCAATTGATTAAACTCTGCTCAGAGATTTTTAAGAATTTAAAATGAACCTTTTTAAATAATTTGCATCAATTCTACTCTACATTTTCATACAAATACGCGAAATAAAGAACAATTTGTTGAATTATTTCAAAATGCAACACAACTCGATCGAGGTGAAATTTTCACTGTTCCTTTCTTCTAGTTAAATACTTTATACAACCTTTTCTAAGCTTTCTTAGTGATAGTTTTCATGCTTAATGATAATTTTTAGAACTTTTTAGTTGAAATAAAAAATTAAGAGAAGTAACGCATTAAGCATATAATTTTAATTTTATTTTTTTAATCTGTTAAGTAGATTTTAATGTAATTAATTTTCGTCAACTACATTTATCAGTCTTAGTTCAAAATATTATATAAATAAATCCAGCAGAATGTGGACTAACCTCTTTTATTGCCGCGCAAAAAGTTCAATAACTGGAATATATGAAATTTAGTCCTGTCAAAATTTAAAAGAAAAATTTTAATTTTTCAGACATATTTGAAAATCAATCTTACAAATTTGGACAAACCTGGAAGCATGCTGTGTATCATTTTCTGCTAAATCCACAACACGTGCTTCAGCATTCTTATTCCGAGCAGGTAACTCAACAATAATAGTTTCCGCACCAGACACAGGCTTCAATTTTGGCAGCTCTTCCTCCATCTTATTATAGCTCAAAGCAGCAGTGTGGTCAGGAGCTTTGGTGCTGCTGCTGCTGCTGTGACTTTTACCAAAGCCTAGCAATAGTTCCTCACCTGACAGACAAAACAAGAATTTAATTAATTATATTGAATTCTTCTCTGCGTAAAACAAACGTATTAAACACCCACTCATATTCTCCAACAAATCATCCGTAAGAAACAGCATTCCGCCTTGCTCTTGCGTTGGCAAGCCAATGAGAAATCCATCCAATTTGATGCGCAGATTTTCGTTGCCCTTCTGTCGCTGATCATAGTGCAGATCATAATCATAGTCCTGATCGAAGAGCTCTGCTAGGAAACGTGCATCTTGCTTATGTGCCACAGCTGGAGCAGTTGTCGACCACTGCAGCTGGAGCAGCAGCAGTAACGCAAACACAAAAAGCCGATGTGTAAATTTGCACATTCTGGTGACGCAATATTTTATAGGAACTTCAAAGTATCTTGTGCTCAATGCAGCAGCTATCTGCAAACTGATCGTGGTCGCTGTTGGCTGCATGACAAGAAGTATTCTTTTGCATGAATCTGCAGAAGACAGGTTTTTCCAGTATCGTATGAATAGACAGTGATGATCTGTTGAACTTCCTACTTGCTATTTTCCTCAGCTATGGACCAACATTTTCTTTTATTTTGTTTGCTATTAACTGGTTTCCATTGCTTCTGCTTTGGTTGCTGGTGGATATGGAAAACTCTTCCGCATTCAAGGTTCAACTGAATTCTTGTTTTCATGAAAAATCCAAGACTTCGAAGAAAGTCATGTTGAAGCATTTGAAATTATTGAGCCATAACCGCAAAGAAGATGTGACCAGCAAAGCTAAAAATTTACAAGAGAAGATTTCTTTAAATTTTTTTTCTCGGCTTAACATTATAATTACAGTAGGTGGTCAAGCTATTAGAACGCAAAGTAATAAAACAAAATGTACAAGTTTGTGTTCAAATTGTAAAATTTGTTTTTATTTCAACTAAATGAGTTAATTAAATTTATTAATTGCTTGTCAGAAAGAAATATTTAGATTACATTTTTGTTAGTAACGTGGCTTTCCGACTCTAGCTTTTACAACGGCTGCCTTTCTATTGGGCATACTTTCAATCAAAGCCTTAACATATAATTTTATTTCCGAAAAATTTCTTCAAACATCAATGATATTTTCTTTCAAAATAGTTATGGAAAGGTTATTCCGAGGGTAAACGTAGTGCTAAAGGGTGTGCCAGACATTCTCGATCGGATTTAAGTTCGGAGAATTACCTGGCCAATGGAGGATGGGCATGTTTATAGACGAAAGGAAATCTTTTACAGACTTAGTGTATTGCCGCATTGTTCCTTCTACAAAATAGAGGGGACCTGGGCCTTCTGAGCTTATTGCACACCAAAACATTAGTGAAGGGGGAATGTTCTATTTGGTGCTTTATGTAGCTTTCTAATAGATCTTCACCTGGTCTTCTTCTGACGAAACTGCTGCCTTCCGTAAGAACATCAAGCGAACATTCATGTTTCAGTCAAAACATAGAAATAATGTGGCAAGGAGTGTTTCATCGTGTTTTAAATATAAAAATTTAAGACTTGCATTTTCTTGTGCATTCGGAAAGTTTAAAAAAACTTAAAGTCTATAGTAACGTATCCTTTCTTTCATACGGTTTAGTCCTATCCATCTGTAAGCACTAGCGAATTCTTCCGAAAATACTTTTCGGAAAACGGTTCCTCGAGTGAAATGAATTTGGATTTCACCGCCAGTCTTTGCAGTAGTTCCTAAAAAAAATTAAAACAAAACATTTTAAAGTAAACATATTTACACATTACATACACATTGATCCAAAGGACTTCAACTCCTTTATATTGTTGCAAGCAAGCTTCCCTGAAAAGTTTATAATTATACCCTAAACCTGAAAGGTCAGGGTATATTAACTTTGTGCAAACGTTTGTTACGCATAGAACGAAGCGAGTCCGGTGTAGAAAAGTATATATATTTTTGATCAGCGTCACCACGTGAGTCGAGCTATCCATGTCCTACCGTCCGTCCGTCTGTCTGTCCGTCTGTGTGTTGTCCGTATACACAGGATAAGAAAAAGGAGTTGAGATAATTGAATGAAACTTGGTACACATGGTCACATGAACCCAAGGATCTGTACTATTGAATATTTTTGGAATCCGCCCACGGTCACGCCTACCTCTCATACAATGCAAAATTGAAAACTGCATAAATCAGCTCATAAGTAGCCTACAACAATAAAATTAGGTATGTATGTGTTTTGTATCAACAAAAAGATGACTTCGAAAAATGGGTATCATCCGTTCACGGACACGCCCACCTCCCATACAACCCAAAACTTGAAAACGCAATAAATAAGCCTCTGTTTAACCTACAGAGCTAAAATTTGCCACATATGTTTTTATAACAAAACAAAGATGGTTTTGAAAAATGGCCATCATGCGCCGACGGACACGCCTACCTCCCATACAACGCGAAAATTGAAAACTGCATAACTCAGCTCATAAGTAGCCTACAACAATAGAATTTGGTGTGTATGTGTTTTATATCAACACAAAGATGTCTTCGAAAAATGGGTGTCATCCGCTTACGGGCACGCCCACCTTCCATACAACCCAAAAATTGAAAACGTAATAAATAAGCATCTGTTTAACTTACAGTGATAAAATTTGGCAGGTATGTTTTTTATAACAAAACAAAGATGGTTTTGAAAAATGGACATCATCCGCACACGGACACGCCTTCCTTCCATACAACCCAAAAAGTTTAAAACTCAATAAATAGGGTTATGTTTGTCATGGATAGATAAAATTTGGTATGTATGTATTTTATACCAAAACTAAGGTGTAAAATTGGGAGTTATCCGTCCATGAACACGCCCACCTTCCATAGCGAAAGCACATTAAAGGCGTTAGAATGCGAGCTACAGTAATAAAACTTGGTGTGTTTAAATGTTTCATCAAAATTAAAATGCATATAAAATATGGGCTTCATCCGCCCACGGACACGCCCATTTTCAATAATATTATTGTATTTTGAAAAAGTAGGTTTAGGGTATTTCATAGTCGGCCTAGACCGACTACAGACGTACTTTACTTGTTTTTTTTATAAACTTCTGCACTCACTGATCCTTCAAACATCAATGTTAAGGCAGCTCTGAAATTTTTATGGCTTCCTACCGCCTCACTCTGTCGCCATCATCCATTCCCATCCAAAATATTTTGGATTCATTAAAAAACAGGACTTGTTCTTTTGATGATATGCCAAAATTTTCACGTTGTTTTCAACATTCCAAACTTGTACATCGCATTTTCACCATCACAAGGAGCTTTTTCAAGGTCGCACAATCTCTTCAATTGAGCGCAATTTCGGCTACTTAGTACTGGAAGTCTTCCATAGTATTATCATTCGAATATTTCCAAATTTTTTTTTTTAACGACTAATTTTTTATATAGATCTCCAGTGTTTTGTTAGGTTCCACAGAATAATTATGCAGCCAAAAGTTGGTCACAACCGGAGTAGGGAAACCTTGCCGCATCGGCCCGAAAGGCCATTCAGTATGCAGAAAACAATTCATTGCCCTTCCCCAGGAGTGAGGAAGGGACAATTATTGGTTTTATGCCCACCCCGAATGGTTCATGTTCATGTTCTCGAGAAGCTTTACGTGGAATTGTTTACTCTTGAAGGTTTTTCATTGTCTGCAGAGAGGTGAGGTCCGAGCAGAAAAATTAATTTCTTTAAAAAAAAATTTCTGTCAGATGATGATTCAAGCCTTCGAAAAAAATAGTTAGATAAATTTGTTTTTGTCGTTTGTTATAATCTTAGTTATAAGTTTATATTTTATATTTTTCTGCTCTCATTCAATCTTTTCTATTATTATGTTTGTACTGTACTAGAACTATTTTCTCTTTTTGTTAATTAAATATATATATTTTTATTACTATTATTATTGTTATTATAAATGTAGCTTTTTATTGCAATTATTTGTTGACCGACAATTGTACGTACTAATAGAAATATCAAACGTACATAGCTATATAATATTTAGTTATAAATTTACAAAATTTAAAATGCTTTTTACATAATAATAGCCTTAAAAAGTATATCAATGCTGCCACCATTAGAAATTCAACTAATAATATAGATGATATAACAATTTAAATAACAACATGGCAACGCCATGTACATACATTCCGTAACGAATGTTTAAATATATTAAACAAACAATATTTGAAATGTTGTGAAATCAGTATTCATTTCTATTTTCACGCCTTCAGTACAAGCTCCACAAAACTTAAGAATGACGATTGCTAAGGAACTCGGTTACAAACGTTACTTTAATGTACAGGAGCTTCTTTTCAAAATCATTGGCGTTGATATGATGAAGAAATCTGTGAAGCATCCTTTTTTATTAGTGCTAACTTCCCTAACATATGTGCTCATCATTTGTTCGTTCTCTTGGAAGAATCGTTCTAATACTGACAAAGTAACTGAGTCACTGGCTGGGGGTGCTCATATGTGTATATGTACTTTTAAATTGGCATTTCTTATGCTTAATCAAAAGAAAATTCTGGAATTGATACATAGCATGTGGACCATGTCAAGAGCTGGTAGCACGCTTTAATTAATTAAGTATTTTTTCTAATTTCTAACATTTATGCTTAAACTTTTCTTTATAGACAATGTGGAGGAACATGCCATGATAAGTGATTTGAATACAAAAGCCTATTACATTTCGAATACATTAGTAATAAGCGCTTTTTCTGCTTATTTATTTAGTCTGGTTGTGCCACTAATTATATCGGCAGTGATATATGCAACAACAGGAGAAGTGATATTTTCTCCTCACAATGCAGAGTAAATTTTGTGCAAAAATTAATTTATTTAAGCTAAAATTTTCTATTTTTTTTTTTTCATAAAATTCTTTTGTATAAAACAGCGTCTTTGTTGAATCTTCGGAACCAATTCGATATGCATTAGTTCAAATCATTATGGCAATTACCGCTTTTATTGGCTCCTGTGGCGGTCTTACATCCGATACGCTTTATATTTGGTTCGTTCTAAATCAGTGGTCATCAACTTATGTTTTCCCATAGCCCGCGGGCGTCGTGTGTTTTTGAGCTTTTGATCACGAAGTAGCATTCGGCTCGCTGTCAACGTACACTGCGTAAAAGTTTGTTTTTTCTGCTGTGCTTTAAATTTTTAGTCAGTCTGTATTGAGCGTTCATGCGGTAGGTTGTCGCTCGCTGGTTTGTTGATAAATATAAATATTTTACAATGTTTTAGGAAAGATGGTTTTTACAATTTTTATTTGCTGACAATTTTTACAGTGAATCACAATGTGTGATATGCTTTTTAGTCGAACTTCTTAAAACATTATATTCATTAACTTTTACCATAATTTTTATCTCTTTTGGTTCTTTCTATGTTTTAACTTCTATCCAATTATTTAACATGCTATTTTAATAGCAACAAACAAACACATATATAAAAACACAACATTATAATGTTAATCGAACACTCGACAATATTTGCTTAAACCATGCGAGAGCTTTTGAAAACTTCTTGTTTCAGTGTAAAGCTCTGCACTCAGAAAGCTCTCTTTGTTGTTGTTTGAACCGCGCGTTGATGACCACTGTTCTAAATCTGACAGCTCAATTTCGAGTACTTAATATGAGAGTAAAGCGCGTGGCTGCCATGCAGAATGTTATCGAAATGAATCACGCTGTTATTGAATGCATACGATTTCATCAGCGAGTTATTGAGTTTGCAGAGAATTTTGATCTTGCCTATCGTTCTATTAATTTTACTCAATTCTCCTTGGGCTGTTTACCGCTATGCTTTGTCGGATTTCAGCTAACCATGGGCACAGGCAACAAAATGTTCTTCGTAATTTATATGATCAGCAGTTTGCTTCAGATGGGCATGTATTGTGTTCACGGACAATGGATTCAAGACGAGGTAAATGTAATAAAAATAAGGATTACATTTCTTAATGATGATAATCTTTTAATAGAGTTACAAAGTTGCTGACAATATCTATGAAGCATTCGCTTGGGAAAAATTGTCTAAAAGATCTAGACAATTATTATTGATTACAATGACAAGAGCTCAGAAATCTTGTAACTTGACTGGCATTTTTTTTGTGATCGATATAAGTCTGTTCGTCTGGGTGAGTTTTAATATATCTACAATTTTGTTTTTCTATAAAATATGTGCTCAAATATAACATAAGATATTCTTCCATCAGGTTTATAAAACAACAACTTCGTATGTCACCATTCTTTGGACACTAGCTGCTAATTCGAAGGAATAGTTAAAATTTAATATATTTATTTTTAACAAATATTGAATTTTATGTGGTTTTAAATGTAAATGTAAATTTATAATTGATATATTAATGTTTTATTATTTGATACTCATGTTGATGTTAAATGTATAAATGTTGAATTGAATAAAAACAATGAAAAATTTCGTTTAGTTTTTTTTTTTTTTTATCAATTTAAGTCAACTGCTTCTTTTTAATGAAAATTGAATAAAAATACAGCAATATAAAATTTTATAGAAAAGAAACATTGAAAAGTTAACAAAATTTTTATTAACAATAAACAACTTCTCGTTCTATATTAGATAATAATTCTTAAAAAGCATATTTTTCAAGAATTCTTTTCAGAGCTTGATGCCAAATAATTTATTGAAGCCAAACAGGTTGCTACAACAACAATGTTCTTTGCAGAGCAAACCGAGCAGACTAGACCATGTTATCGTCTTCGCGTTCTGCCAGGACAACAATCCCAAACACAATTTGGAAGTTGCAAATCTTTGGTTGATCCACAGCTGTCCCAAACTGTATCAGATTCCTCCTCAGTCTCCGGACTTAAATGTGATTGAGTATCTATGGGAAGAACTAGCGAGTAGATCTTACACGCGCCCGTACAATTCCATTTAAAATGCTTTAAAAGAGGCCCTATGCAAGCTTGGACTTCAATAGCAACTGAGGTCTGCAATAATTTAGTTTAGCCAATATCTAATTCGACTTCAAGCATTACTCCAAGCCAAAGGATATGCCACAAAATATTAAAAACTTTTCAATGTTCCCTTACTTTCATCTGCTTTACTAAATTTTAATTTTTTCCTTTTATTTGTTGAGTAGCAAACATTAAGTATTTTGTTTAAAATTTTATTTTGTTTTAGCTACAAGAGTTTTTGTTCTTGTTTTTTTTTCATATTGTAATAAAGATAAACCAGAGAATAATATGACTTAGCAATTTTAATTGCACACTACAAAATCATTAGGATAGCTTCCTATTGTCCTATTGATCCTATTGTTTTGTTATCCTTGACTGAAACCTTATTTTTTACTTGTGACAATACTTTATTATGGTCAGATTCTGCTGTACTTGAGTCTGTGTCATTATTTGTTCGAGTTATATTTCTTAGTTAGCGCTTTTACAGTTTTTTTTTTAATTTTCTTTAAATTCTTTCTCTTTTTGCTTGAATTTATTTTTTTTCTGCTATCTTCTTTCTCTCAGGATTATCGGTCATAGTGGCAGATGACATTTTCCGGTTCTTGAGATCCTTGTTTTTTCTGGGGCCTGCCTTTGAAAAGGGTCTAATCATTTATGGTGATATATCAAGTTGCCCTGATATGCTTATATTACAGGTGCCTAAGCAGGCGAAGATGAAGTAGGTCTTAAATCATCTTGTAATTCGTGTTGGTTTCCTATCTACCCAATAGGCAATTAAACCAGCGCTTTTCAAACGAAGGCCTGCAAATACTACTACTTTTAAAGACCAAACCCATGCTTTCCTCGCTGCTCTTATGGTTACTTCTTGAAGGCCTTATTTTTCTGCACAAAAGGCAGCACAACAAACCTTTTTTTCCCTTCAAAGGCTAATTTTTCATATACTTCCGGGCAACTTTTTCGATTAAAGTTAGAATATATATCAGTTTAAAAATATGACATAATAATGAAACTTCTTACTGCTATATCAAATATTATTGATTGAAATTAATCTGAGTTAAAAAAAAAAACATAGGAGAGGAGAGATAAAATCATAGAATATATAATAAACCGAAAGGGGGGACATGACATTGGCCGTTTTTTTTTAATCGACTTTTTTATAATTTTATATTTTAGTAAATATTCTTAAGATTCTAAGAAAAAAAACTTCATGGAAAAATTCTTACGGGTTCAAAAGTAACTGCCGGATTAATGAGAGCGCATTTTTATTTTTCTTTGTTCACAAACTTTGAACGCGTTTATCTCGAAACCATGTTTTTAGTACTGGTTGCGGCACTAGCGGGTTCTTTTTTTGACGAAATTTTTTTTTTTGTTTTTGTATTTTTTTAAACTTGATTCGCTATCGTATGACACAAGCTTTTTATAATTTTTTTTCGATTTTTTATGAATTTTTAAGGTCAATATTTTTTTCGAAAAAACACACTTTCAAATTTGGAACATCACCAAAAATTGAAAAAAATTTTAAAAAAATCTCCTGTCATACGATAACCAATTTTGTAAAGATTAAACAAAGTCATTTTTTTCCAGATCGGACAATTTTTGCGACTCCCAGCGCTGCAACCAGGAGGCCACGTTTTTTTCTCTGACGCCAGTTTGGAGCTCTATAAAAATAATTTGGATTGAAAAATATATTTTTTTTTTAATTTTTTTTCTTGTAATTTGTTCAATTCATTACAATAATAAAAAAAATTTTGGAAAAATGTTTGTTTTTGACTCAGTTATGAATTTTAAAGAAAGGTATGTTTTCTCTGCCGCGAATGTTGAGTCCCTCCTTAAGCCATTCTTAAGAAGTGCTTCTAACAGACCTCTTTTGAGAAAGGAGAGCGGAAGGTCTGCAAAATTTTCCCATTTCATATAAAAAACAAAGTATACTTGGATATGAGTGTGGAAGCACTTCGAAATCCTTATGAAGGCCTGCTATTAGCGCTTCGGAGTGCTGCCATTGCCGACTGGGTATGACCTATGTTAGGGTTATGTTTGTAGGATGATTGGCCAGAAAGGCCAGTCTTATTTATAGACTGTCCTTTCTCGAGCACTTCACATACTTCACTTACTTCACTTCCTCTAGGTATATGCTGCTGGTCTTTTACGCTTATTTCAGATTCCATTGTTGCCTGAAGTAAAAATTATAGTTTAATGTCATGAAATTTCTAAATAAAATAATTAAAGTAGTCAATTATTTCAAAAATATTGGTCAGGAATTATAATGAAAAAGCCGGTCATGAAAGAGTCGGCTTTTTTCATTTCACCGCAACCCAGCTCTTTCAAAACATATTGTTCAAAGGATCATAACCTCAAAAATGAGAATGAAATCAAGATTTTACCGGCAAAATAAATATGTTATTGGTAGGGCTAATATATCCATAACATTATAGTAAAATATTATAACTGTTAGTTTTAAAGGTAAAGACGTCAAAAAACAAATAAAATGTTCTGAAAAACTTACTTAATGATGAAGAAATCTTAAATACGATCATTGTTGCCTGAAGTAAAATTTATAGTTTAATGTCATGAAATTTCTAAATAAAATTTCTAATTAAAGTAGTCAATTATTTCAAAAATATTGGTCAGGAATTATAATGAAAAAGCCAGTCATGAAAGAGTCGGCTTTTTTCATTTCACCGCAACCCAGCTCTTTCAAAACATATTGTCCAAAGAAACATAACCTCAAAAATTAGTATGAAATCAAGATTTTACCGGCAAAATAAATATGTTATTGGTAGGGCTAATATATCCATAACATTATAGTAAAATATTATAACTGTTAGTTTTAAAGGTAAAGACGTCAAAAAACAAATAAAATGTTCTGAAAAACTTACTTAATGATGAAGAAATCTTAAATACGATCATTGTTGCCTGAAGTAAAATTTATAGTTTAATGTCATGAAATTTCTAAATAAAATAATTAAAGTAGTCAATTATTTCAAAAATATTGGTCAGGAATTATAATGAAAAAGCCGGTCATGAAAGAGTCGGCTTTTTTCATTTCACCGCAACCCAGCTCTTTCAAAACATACTGTTCAAAGGATCATAACCTCAAAAATTAGAATGAAATCAATATTTTACCGGCAAAATAAATATGTTATTGATAGGGCTAATATATCCATAACATTACAGTATAATATTATAACTGTTAGTTTTAAAGGTAAAGACGTCAAAAAACAAATAAAATGTTCTGAAAAACTTACTTAATGATGAAGAAATCCTAAATACGATGCACCAACGCCGTTTATTATCAGTGAACTGTCAAATGTTTGTGGGTGCCATTTGCCGAGTATTGCTTCTTAAAAATTATAATTTAAGTAACATTCTTATGAAAGCTACCGCGTAAATCGTGGTGACTCTTTCAAAACTTGGCGCCTTCATGCCACTCTTCCCCTAAATAAAACTTAAATGTTTGTCCGATTATGCGTTGGAGGCACTGCAGGTGCAAGAGAGGTCTTGCAAATTTCTACCATTTTTGGTACACATCTATGGCTTTTTGTCTAGAATTCTCACTGAGTTTCGTTAGAATCGGCTTAGTTTGGTATGTATCTGACATACAAAATTAATTTTCTAGTCTTCTGATCAAATTTTGTTAAGACCGATCTACTTTTGTATGCATTTCCAATACAAAATAATGTTAAAAAATAAATATAGGTACCAGGGAAGGTACTACTAGGAACTGATAGATATCAACCATTTGTGAACTTTTTTCTTAATTAGCTTAAATTAAACAAGCTAACAATTTTATTATGATAGAAGCACTCCTTCCGTTTTTGTACCCATTTTGTATGAGATGCATGCACTGTGCACTGATTCTGTTATATAGCAGTTGAGTGTTATGTGCTCGTCGGCCGTTTTAATTAATTTTTACTGAAACTATTTCTTGCTACAAGAAAAATAGGTCTACCAATTTGTATTGCTCTGGTATGAGTTATTGGAGAAATATGTTAGATTACCGATTTCGGTTATAAGCAGACTGGATTTATACGTAGACTGATGTGGTCAATTTTTAATAAAATTTTGTATACTATCTTTTTTTCTAGAGAAATGAGAAATATGAAATTAACGATTTCGCTTATATGACAGGAGGGCGTGTTCTTCATTAGATTTCTGTGCGATTTTGTGTCAGATTTTCTCTTATCCTAAGTCTTATTTTCACAAAATTTCATGACCCTACGGCAACTTTTTTTACTTTTGGCCACTCGCTAAATGGCAACGTTAAACTGTGCATCGCTACTACTGAGCGCCTCATGGTTGCACCCGAAGGTGCACTAAAGAACCAAATTAAAATAATTTTCAGTTGAGATAATATATATGTATACAAGATAATAGCATAAAACACACACAGCAAAGCTATTGAAAGATTGGCTGATAAGTGAAAAAAAATATTTTGGCTTGGCCAGACCTCAATACTATAGAAAATTTAAAGAATGATGTGGAGGTTGGCATAAATAATCAAAATTTTAAAAATTGAGATCAGTTATGGAAGACTTGGTACTCTATTCTAAAGAACTACAACAGAAACTTGCGAGTACATATTATTAGTAGGCACTTATATATGTAAGTGTTATGTATACTATCGTTGATGGTATTATTAAAAAAACAAAAAAATAAATAAACCTTATTTTTTTATATTAAATAGGTACCATGATTATAGTAACCACCAAATAAGTAATTTAATATCATAAAATCTTAAATTGTAGGACTGTATAATTATTTCTAAATTATTACAATTATGTATTAAATGACAGGATATATAAATAATAGAAATATCATCCATACTTAATATTTATTTATGAACTAACAAACTTGAAAATTCTTTGAACATAATAATAGCCTTAAAAAGGTTGTCAATGCTGCCACCATAACAAATTCAACTGAACTAAACGACGCATATTTATAACTTAATATCAATTGTATAGAACTTATTAAGAATTTACAATAAAATAGATGATACATGCCACCTGTAACTCTACTCCTCTTCCTAACATTATTTTACAATTGTGTACAATTAAAACCAAGTTTGTACTTTAAGTATGATAAAACAATTGAAGTAACAATATGGCAACGCCATGTAACTAATTTCTTAACGAATATTGTATTATAATAAGCACGTTTTGTAATGTTGTGGCAGCAGTATTAATTTCTACTTTCTCGCCATCAGTACAAGCAACGCAAATCTTAAGCATGACGATTGCTAAGGAACTCGGTTACAAGCGTTACTTTAATGTACAGGAACTACTTTTCAAAATTATTGGCATTGATCTCAAGAAGAAATCTGTGAAGCATCCTTATCTATTGGTGATAACTTCCTTCACATATGTTCTCATGACTTGCCTGTTCTCCTGGATGAGTTCTAATACCGACAAAGTAACCGAAGCCTTGTCGGGGGGTGTTCATATTAGTATATGTGGTTTTAAATTGATATTTTTTGTGCTTAATCAAAAGAAAATTCTGGAATTGATACAAAGCATGTGCACGATGTCAAAAGCTGGTAGCATGCAGTTATTCTTATTTAATATGAAGAATATTTATGCTTTAATTCTTTCTTTACAGACAAAGTGGAGGAACATGTCATGATTAGTGATTTGAATACAGAAGCTTATTATATTTCTAATACATTAGTAATTAGCGCTTATGGTGCTTTTTTCTCAAATCTTGTTGCACCACTATTAATAGCGGCAGTGTTATTTGCAACAACAGGAAAAGTGATTTTTCCTCCAAACATTTCAGAGTAAATTTTGTGTTTTAGTAAATTTGCTTAAATTCAAAATGTTCTAAATTTTTTTTCTTATATTATGCTTTTGTATAAAATAGCGTCTATGCTGACTCTACAGAACCGTTAAAGTATGCATTGGTACATATCATTATGACGATTACCGCTTTTGTTGGCTCGAGTTGTGGTCTTACATCCGATACGCTTTATATTTGGTTTGTCTTCAATCTTACGGCTCAATTTCGAGTACTTAATATGAGAATTAAGCGTGTGGCTTCAATGAAGAATGTTACCGAAATAAATCGTGCTGTTATTGAATGCATACAATTTCATCAGCGAATTATTGACTTTGCGGAAAATTTTGATCTTGCCTATCGTTCTATAAATTTTACTCAGTTTGCCTTGGGTTGTCTACCGCTATGCTTTGTCGGATTTCAGCTTACTATGGGCACAGGCGACAAAACATTCTATACGATTTATATGATCAGCAGTTTGCTACAGATGGGTATGTATTGTGTTCTCGGACAAAGGATTCAAGACGAGGTCAGTCCATAAAATTAACAATTAAACCTGGTAAAATGATTTTTGTTGATATTTTAATAGAGTTATAAGGTAGCTGACAATATCTATGAAGTATTCTCTTGGGAAAAATTGTCTAAAAGAGTTAAACAATTATTACTGATTACAATGACAAGAGCTCAGAAATGTTGTAATTTGACTGGCATCTTTTTTGTAATCGATATAAGTCTGTGCGTCTGGGTTAGTTTTAATATATTTATACAAATTTTTCTATAAAATATATTCCCAAATATAACATTTTCTGTTCTTCTATCAGGTTTATAAAACAACAACTTCTTACATCACCATTCTTTGGACACTAGCTGCTAATTCAAAGGAATAGTAGTAGTTTAAAATAAATATAAATATTTAAAAAATATTTGTTGTTGTATGATTTTAAAAATGTAATTTTAATTTTATATGAATGTAAAATGAAATGTGTTAAGATCATATTTATGCTGATTTATATGAATTAATGTTAAATTAAATAATGGAAATGGATAATAAAACATTGAATTCTTTCTTTTGGTTCTTTTCATCAATCCCTTCTGCATTCGAATTAATCTTCAGGACACATTTGGCAACATAGTCTTCACTTACAGAAGAAAACTCAAACGAGGGAAAGGTGAAATTATTTGTTCGTGCAGGCAATTCAGTATAGCTATCATTATTGATAGGACTTGGACATCCATGCGCTAAAAAAATAACTATTAAATACATTAGGGTCAAGATCACAGCGACTTGGTTCTTTGCTGAATACACAATATCTTTTTATGTTCTGCCATAATTGTTTGGAGTTTTAACCCCGCTTCAGTCTGCGTTTCGCACTGGTTTCGCTGTGCGACAGCTGCTATGAAAATTGTGGACGATATAAGAATACCGTATGATAACAATTGTATTACCCTTCTTTGCCTCATTGATTTTTCCAAAGCGTTTGACTCTGTAAATCACAATCTGCTTTGTCGTAAACTTATATATTTGTTTAAATTTAGTTGTAGTGCAGTTCTACTTTTATCTAATTACCTTGTGGGAAGGAATCAGCGCGTCCAGCGAACCAGATCACACAGAGATGCGTCGGCAGAATTGAGTTTATGGTGGATATCAGAGAACAACTTGAGTGCATTCAAATGGCGTTTTACAATTTTTTTCTACGATTTTTTTTTTTTTTTTCAATTTCAATTATTAAATTAACATTTTTTATACTTACTTTATCGTCTTTGGTTCATTCACATAGTCTTTATTTTTCGGGTAACCCCGCAGAAGAAAGTTTAACGGCGTCAAATCGCATGATCTGCGCGGTCAATCGACATCACCGTGACGAGAAATTTCAAGGTTCGGGAATTTGTGACGCAAAAAGTGCAAATCGAGGTGAGTTGTGTGTGGTGTAGCGCCGCACATTGGGAAAAACATAGCAAAAACGCTCGCATGGCCTCTTTTCAACGCTAGCATCTATATTATTAATGCTAGAAACTTGAATTCTGGGTATTCCATAAAAAATTCTTCATGAAATAGACTGATGGAATCTATTGTGGTTTTTCTTCACCAGAAGCTGATACCCTACGGCCAGAAGTTATGACCATTATCACCATTTTTGGAAAATATTTTGTGATATTATTGTATATGGAAAAGTTTTTTCATATTGAAAATAGTTTGATTCCTATTTCTGTTGTTGCTTGCAATGGTTATAAGAAGACTATATTTTGGTTGTTAAGTGGTCTTAGAGGCCATTTGTTGAAACAATTGAATATTTCAAGTATACAAATTCAACTCGAATTTACTTAACTTATATAAAGTATGTGAGTCAATTGTGACACGTTTTGATGCATATTTTAAATTTATTTTACATCAGTGGTCTGCACACATAAAGCACATGCTTTGCCAAGAGTTACACGTATTCTTATCTCTTTCACTCATTCGACAAACAACAATTAGCAAGCAGCATTGTTTCGGATGATATGCAAATGTTTTGTCTCACTTTCACTTGCAGTCTCATTTTTAATTTTGCCGACCACTGCTTTACATGTAGGGGAAGAGTGGCATGAAAGAGCCAAGTTTTGAAATAGCCATCTTGATTTACGTGGTAGTTTTCATACAAATGCTTCTTAAATTTTAATTTTTAAGAAGCAATACTCGCCATATGGCACCCTCGAACATTTGACAGTTCACTGATAATAAACGACGATGGTGATTTCTTCATCATTAAGTAAGTTTTTCAGAACATTTTATTTGTTTTGTGACGTCTTCACCTTTAAAACTAACAGTAATAATATTATACTATAATTTTATGGATATATTAGGCCTACCAATAACATATTTATTTTGCCGGAAAAATCTTGATTTCATACTAATTTTTGAGGTTATGTTTCTTTGGACAATATGTTTTGAAAGAGCTGGGTTGCGGTGGTATGAAGAAGCGTAAAGGAAGTTTAAATTATTTTTGTCAAAAATGTTTTTAAGTGTTTTAAACCTCTTATTTTGTTTTTGGAATAGGTCTTATTATTATAGATTTTCTTCAAAGCGATTTAATTTTTTTGCTAAAAGTATTTTTAAGTTTTTTAACTATTTTTTGTTTTTTAGTTTTGAATTTTTTTATTTATTTAATTTATTTTTGTAAAAACAATACTTTTTATAATAACAATTAATATTTTTAATAAAATATTCGTTATTTTTCGTGTTAAGTCTTGTAATAAGAAGATGGCTCTCTCAAAACTTTGGTTGGCTCTTTCAATGCCCATGTGTTATGAAAGAGCCGAATTTCATGTTTTTTATAAATGGCTACAGGTCCAAGAATATTGTTGATTTTGGAAAATATTTCATGGTATTACGTTCATAAATGAATGAGAAAATACTTTTGATTCAAGAATTATAATTTTATTAATTATTTTTATATATTTTGTAACTTTTTTAAAACTGGCTCTTTCATGCCACTCTTCCCCTACAGTAGACCGTCTCGCCTTATGGGCAAAAAAAAAATATCGCATTATTGTAAGAAAGTTTCGAAAAAAAAATTTTTTTTTTACCGAACGTGAGGGTCGCGCATTGCCATATTTCTAAATAACTTCGGTATTTATGGTGCGATCTTAAAGAATGTTATGCTTTTGTTTTTGTCTTAGGGAGACCTATTTTTGTCTCATAAATTTAAAAATTTGCAAAAAAATTAAAAGAAAGTTTTTTAAATATTTCTAGTAAACAAAGCGAAAAATTCCTACAGTAAAATTTTAATGATTTTTTACGAACTTTCCATTTCTGAAATTAAAATGGTACATTAAGATGATAGAAACTGTGGTCCTGTGGGTCAGTACTAAAAGGGGTCAACTGAGGTCAATGAGTCTAAGAAACAAAAAATAGGTCTCCCTGAGAAAAAAACATATACACATCATTCTTTAAGATCGGACGATAAGTAACGAAGTTATAAAGAAATATGTCGATGCGCGACCCCTACGTTAGGTGTGCGGAGAAATTTATTTTTTCGATACGGTCTAATGTAAAGCTTTCCGTTGAAAAGTATCTAACTCTCGTAGTTCTCAGCAAATAAATTTGGTGTCAAGGTGAAAGTTTGAAGTTATCAGATCCGAAGTATTTCGAGGAATCAGGAGGAATCACAAAAGTTAAAGCATAATAAAAATTAAAAAAAAAAAAAAAAGTTGAAAAAAGCGTAAATTAAGGAATCCGTATATTGCCAAAAGATTACAATTGGAAAAAAATTTTTTTTTAAAGCACGTCTAAAGTGCCTAAATTTCTAAAATTATTATTCTAAAAAATAAGTTTGAGCTAATTCCATTTATAATTAAAAATTCTGCAATCATTCGTACACAGAAGTGTAAACAATATGGTAGGAAAAAAGAAAAAACTTTTTAGAAGCTCAACTTTTAATTTAATGCCAAAGTTGTCAATAAATCAAATAAAGCTAGTCCAATTGAGTACCTTAGTATCTGCATAGCTGACAATAATTTGAAAATTTTCTTGTCCTGTGTTTACAACCCTAATAAGTGCAATAGTCTTGACTCCTACTTCTCTGCATTGTCAGATCTCTCAATAAATTTTAATTACTTTGTTATATGTGGTGATTTTAATGTTAATATTTTATGTAATGACAATATAACGCAATCTATTTTTGAAAATATTTCATCCGTTGGTCTGTCTGTTGTAAATGATACCATTCCTACGCGCTACTCGTCTAGTGATTGTCCGAGTCTACTTGACTATTTTATTGTATCTGATGTTTCATCTGTTGTCCTTTTTGACCAAATCTACTTTTTATCAGATCATGACCTTATTTTTTGTACACTTGGCGTTAACCTATCTCGTTCTGCAATGTCAAATACGTTTTCTTTTCATGACTTCAAGTCATTTGACTCCTATGCTCTTCTTCGTGACCTGTCTGTAACTTCGTGGAATAATGTGTGGTTTTGTGCTAACATTGACGATAAACTGTCCTTATTTACAAACGCAATAAATAATCTCTTCGTAACACATGTCCCATTGAAAACTATTAATATTAAAAATACGTCCTGCCCATGGTTTACAAATCGTGTAGAGTCTGCCATTAAAAAAAGGAATAAGTTGCATAGAATATGGAAAAAAACCCCTCTCCATAAAAATGGGAAAACTATAGAAATGCTAGAAATGCTTCCATTTCTATAATAAGGCAATCAAAAATCAGATATTGCTCATCTAAGCTTAAGTCAACTCTCCCACCTAAAAAATTATGGAATAATTTAAAAAATCTATGCGTTATTGACAAGCAAATGCCTAACTGCCAGATTTATCCTGAAAGGCTTAGTGAATATTTTCTTGCTAGTACCATTGAGCATCAAAATTACAAACCTAGCACCCACACTTTTCTAGATCCTCCTGCTGAACAGTCATTTCAGTTTTCTTCGGTGACATATGAAGAGGTAGTTAAAGCCGTATTGAGCATTAAATCTAACGCGGTTGGTGAAGATGGTGTAAATATAAAGTTTATAAAGATAATCTTACCACACATTCTCAGCCCTCTAACACACATTATTAATTATTGTTTTACTTCATCGTCTTTTCCACATTTGTGGAAATCTGCAGTAGTCATACCGGTGGCAAAAAAATCTTCAGCCTGCGAGCCGAAGGATTTCAGGCCTATAAGCATCTTGTCTTCATTATCAAAAATATGTGAATCGATCATGGCTAACCAAATATCATCATACTTAAGTGAAAATAATCTTTTGTCTCCATTTCAATCTGGGTTTCGAGCTAGTCACAGTTGCTCGACTGCTACGCTTAAAGTAATGGATGATATAAGGTCATATTATGATGATGGTCGACTTACTCTCTTATGTCTTCTTGATTTTTCTAAAGCGTTTGACACTGTATGTCACGAACTTCTTTGTCTAAAATTAAAGCATTTTTTTGGTTTTTGCATAGTGCCTTTCGTCTACTTAGTAGCTACCTATCAAATAGAGTACAAAGAGTGAAGGTCGGTACTAATTATTCTCATCCTAAAGCTGTTTGTTGTGGTGTGCCCCAGGGATCTGTTCTTGGCCCGCTGCTTTTTTCCATGTTCGTAAATGACATTTTTCGTTGCTGCTCATATGCATCAGTGCATGCCTATGCTGATGATGTCCAGATTTACTTGTCTGGTAAAACAAACCTCCTGGAAGACTTAGTTTGCAAACTTAATGAAGATCTTCAAAGTGTAAACCAATGGGCTATAAAAAATAGTCTTCACCTTAATGTACTAAAGTAAAAAAAAAAAAAAAAAAAAAAAAACTTTGGATGACCATAGAGACCAATACTTGGGATCATATTACTTGCAAAGTGTGTTTTTCTTACTTACTTACTTAGATGGCGCTTACAACCGTTGGTCGGTTTTGGCCTGGTCTAAGAATTTTCGCCAGCCTCTTTTGTCGTGCGCTTGCTGGCGCCAGTTGGAAACTCCAAGCGTTGTCAGGTTATCCAATGCCTGGTCTTTCCAACGGAGATGCGGTCTTCCTCGTCTGCGTTGGCCACCGCTGGGTACCGAATCCAATATCTTTTTCGCTGGAGCTTCGTCGTTCATTCTCTCGACATGACCTAGCCAGCGAAGCCGCTCAATTTTAATACGCTTGACTATATCGATGTCGGCATATAGCTCATACAGCTCATGGTTCCATCGTATTCGGTACTCGCCATTGACGCAGATTGGACCATAGATCTTGCGAAGGATTTTTCTCTCGAACGCTCCCAAAGTCCTTTCATCAGAGCTGCTCAACGTCCAGGTTTGTGATGCGTATAGTAGGACGGGCATGATTATTGACTTATAGAGCGTCAGTTTTGTTCGTCGAGAGAGAGCTCTGCTTCTCAATTGCCTACTGAGCCCAAAGTAACACCTGTTGGCAAGAGTTATCCTTCGTTTAATCTCAATACTGATATCGTTGGAGGAGTTTATACTGGATCCCAGGTAAACAAAGTCCTTCACTACCTCAAAGGAGGTGTTGTCAACAGTGACGTGGTTTCCAAGACGCTGGGACTGTTTGTTTGTTGACACAAGATACTTCGTTTTATCTGCGTTCACTGCAAGACCCATTCGACTCGACTCTTTTTCTAGCCTGGAGAATGCTGCACTGACTTCGCGCGTATTTTGACCAATGATGTCAATATCATCAGCATACGCCAGCAGCATAACACTCTTATAGAAAATTGTGCCGCTGCGTCTCAGGTCAGCAGCTCGGATGATCTTCTCCATGACTATATTAAAAAAGTCGCACGATAAGGAATCACCTTGTCTGAAACCTCGCTTGGTATCGAACGGAAGGGAGAGGTCCTTCCCGATTTTCACTGCACTGCTGATGTTGTTCAGTGTCATCCTGCAAAGACGTATTAGCTTCGCAGGAATACCAAATTCAGACATGATGGCATATAGGTGACTCCTTATTGGACTGTCGAAGGCGGCTTTGAAATCGACAAAAAGATGGTGTGTATCGATTTGTTTTTCGAGGGTCTTTTCCAAGATTTGTCGGAGCGTGAAGATCTGGTCGATGGTGGACTTTCCAGGTCTGAAGCCACACTGATAAGGTCCAATCAGTTGGTTAACGATGGGCTTCAGTCTTTCACACAATACGCTCGACAGGACCTTATATGCGATATTAAGAAGGCTGATCCCACGGTAGTTGGAGCAAATGGTGGGATCGCCTTTTTTGTGTGTGTTTTTCACATGTTGGATATGTCCAGATTACAAAAAGGAGAAAAAATAAGTAAACTCCGTTACTTTGGAATAACCCTGAATGCGAGGGTTGTGCCTATATTTCTCCCAACTAAGCTTTAACCTCCGGCACAAAATAATCCTCCAACATAGTGTGGTACCGGTTAGAGTTGACATTTTCGGTGTTTCCGTTTACAAAAAAATAAAATAAAAAACAAATTAAAAAATACACTTATTGCGGATACAATAGTTTACCACAATCGCTTGTGGATTTTCAGAGAAGCATATATGGCATTTTTGCTTATTCATGTGCCCATTTAAGACGATTGTGACGACCATAATCTTCTCGTAAAGCGAAGAACTTGGCCACATCAGAACCAACGTTTTTCTAGAACAATTTTAACGCGTTGGTCGATGGTAAACATTAAACAATACAAAAAGATATATCAAAGCTTGGAACATTTTAAAGCTGCCGAATGCCTGGGCTGCACTTTCCGAGACTCGAAATGGATAACATGATAACATGAACAACTCGATAATGGGTAAAAAATACACTGAGAACTTCTAGGAAATGGAAATATTTCAATGTCTCTAATAATGATAAGTATTTTTCTCGCACAAAAATTTCTCATTTATAGAGAAAAATTTATTGAAAATGAAAAACTTTTCTTATATTTTGATAAAAAATTCAATAAGAGAAGTATTTTCTTCAATAAAAACAAATCTTTTCTCAAAAATAAAAAACTTTTTCTCAAAAAACGATATATTTTTCTTTTTCATGGAAGCTTTTTACCATTTTTAGAGAATTTTTAGTATCGAAATTAGAGAATAGCATTCTCTGGAGCAAAGTCTATACCATATTTCTCTAAATATGATGCCTTTTTTATCATATTCCGATAAGCTTTTTTCTGAGTGTATGGTTTTTTAAACTAAAAATAGCCACAATTTTGTAACTCCTGATTTATAGAGTTTATGAACTTTAAGTTGTATATCTTTAATACCATTCTGTAATGTCTTATATAAAATTCATATGGAAAAATAAAATTATTTTAATATATTTTAAACCAAAATCATGATTTAATAATAAAATGATTTGAAAATTAAATCCTTGATTTGTTGACCTACCAAAAGCTATAAATAATAGGTACGAGGAAAGACGAAACAACCAATTCATAATGCTTGGAAAATAATTATAGTACCGCCAAGGTTAAAAGTGTTTGATTGAAATAAACAAAAAACTATGTGCGTAATTTCACAATTGAAATTTTATAAATAGAATAAATACTATTCCTTAACACTTAAAATGTGCCACGCCAATTGACTCATGTCATGGGGAATGTGTAACTGTATACAAAGGAATATTTCTTTAAAAATTCATTTCATTTAACTCAGTATTTATTTTGATTAGTTCGACTGCAGTACAAGCTGCGCAAATATTAAGCATGACCATTGCCAAAGAACTCGGCTATAAGCGTTACTTTAATGTGCAGGAACTGCTTTTCAACATCATTGGCGTTAATTTAATGAAAAAAAACTGTTAAGCATCCTTATCTTTTGGTCATACCTTCGTTTACATTAACAATGATGTTATGTTTGGTCTCTTGGATGAAACGTTATGATACAAACGAAGTAACAGGGTCGCTGGCAACTGGTTTTCATTTGGCTATAGCCACTTCCAAACTATCGCTTTTTGTACTACATCACAAGAAAATTCTAGAATTGATACATAGCATGTGGACGATGTCAAAAGCTGGTAGCATGAAATAATTCAACTTATTTTGGGATGGTTATAATATATGTGAATTTTTTTTTTATTATAGACGATGTGGAGGAACATGCCATGATTAGTGATTTGAATTCAAAAGCTTATTATGTATCTAATACATTGGTGATAAGCGGTTATGGTGGTTTTTTCGCTGGTTGTTTTATACCGCTTATAATAACGGCAGTCATATATTACAAGACAGGACATGTGATTTTGCCTCCGACCAGAGCAGAGTAAGTTTTGTGCATAACTTTTCGTTTTAATTCATCTCTTTTACAAAATAGCATCTTCTTTGACAATTTGGAACTGTGGAAGCATGCATTACTTCATATCAGCATTACAATTTCCGCTTTTATTAGCGCATCTGGCGCTCTTGTAATTGATACGCTCTATATTTGGTTGGTGATCAATCTTATGGATCAATTTCGCGTTCTCAATCTGAGAGTTAAACGAGCGGCTTCTCTAATGAATGTTACCGAAATGAATAGCGCTTTAATTCAGTACATTCACTTTCATCAGCGAATTATTGAGTTTGCTGTGAATTTTGATCTTGCCTATCGTTCGATTAATTTTTTTCAGTTCGGCATGGGTTGCTTACCGCTTTGCTTTGTAGGATTTCAACTAACCATGGGCTCAGGCAGCAAAGCGTACTATACAATTTACCTTATAACTCTTACTTTTCAAATGGGTTTGATTTGCTTTCTCGGACAACAGATTCAAGATGAGGTAAGTAAAGAAAATTAAACGTTAGCTAAGCAAAATTATATTTTTTTTTATCTATATTTAAAGAGCTTTCATGTAGCTGATAATATATATGAAACTTTTTCTTGGGAAAAATTGTCTAAAAGATCTAAACAATTATTGTTGATTACACTGACAAGAGCTCAGAAATGTTGTAATTTGACTGGTATCTTTTTTGTTATCGATATAAGTCTATTTGTTTGGGTGAGTCATCATTTTTTGTGTTTTTCATTTACAGCCAAAAACGCACTGTGCAATAACCTATGCTATTCTCTTACTACAGGTGTATAGAACAACAACGTCCTATTTAACTATACTTTGGACACTAGATGCCAATTCAAAGAAATAGATACTTCAAAATAATTGTTTCAGAAAGTATTTAACAATATTTAAGTTCGAAAGTGCATTTTTTTAATAAAGGTCTTAAGTCTTCTTCTTAAGTAGTTACATTGTGTTATTTTAATTTTTCCAACAGGACAGCTTTAGGGTTTCTTTCGATTTAATAAGATTAAATCGAGCAAATCGGCTTATTGGGAATTTTCTTATTGGCTGACTGACTTCTTTTAAACTCATCCATAATAATTTTGCAAACAAATAAAAAGTAAGTATTGCTTAAATTTTACTAATTAGAATTTAAAATAAGGTCCCTGAAAAAAAAGCATGAAGAGATCGTCAGAAATTTGGCGATATTGCAAAAAACATAGATATTGGTGTGAATCACAACAAGTATGATGACTTGGAATTTACATTTAATTGCTTACAATGAGGACTATAACAAAGCTTCGGATGAAACTCGAAGAGTAATAAAGTTAAGCAAGATTATATAAAATCGGATCTTGCAATAGAAGTAAATTTAGTATTAAACATTAAAACACGGTGGAATTCATTTGATTGAAAAAAAAATTTATTGGTAAATTCTTAATATTAAGAAAGTGCATCAAGAAAGCTTTCATTGCTGTTGATCATTGCTTTGATTCCAACGTTGATATTTTTAAAAGGATTTTGGATGTTCTGTTTCCAATTCGACTTGCCATTGATGCATTATCCCATCAAGATGCTAGCCTTCTTGCCACAGGAGCTATTTTAAGCACACTTTTAAATAAAATGTCTTCTTTTAATTCTCCACTTGGCCAAAAAATGTACGAAGCTCTTGAAAAACGAGCGAAGAGGCAAAAAAATGAGTACAGTTATGAAATATTTAAGACAAAGATATTTTTCAAAGTCAACCGATTTGTCATATGCGGAAGAACTTTACCAAAGTTTTTTTCCTGTTCTTTAAGATTCTTTGAATCCTTCTAGTAGTGATGATGAATACCTTGACAACTTCGTTCGAAGAAACATTGAAAAAGGCAATTGAATCCTTATAATACATACTCAAGTGGATTTTACAGTTTAAGTAAAGCTGGACTAAAACTAAGTTTACTACTTGACGTGTTTAAAATTTTAAACCCATGAAGTCAGAAATTTTCGTCTTCTAACCATTTTTTTAAATTACTATTACTATTTGCTGCAAATGCTCCATTGAAAGGTCGACTTCTATCGTTTCAATTTTGACTTTTTTAGTTTTTAAAGTGAAACTTCTTTGGCGGCGAGTGAAATTTCAAGGTCTCTCATTAGTGACGCTAGGCTAACGTTTTCAATTCATATGAACATTTTCAAAAAATGATAGCTACTAGCGAGAATTGAACCCTGACCATCGTTGCTCAAGAGTCGGAATCTATACATTTACGCCACGTAGACACATGATAAACAGGCAAACAAAATGTAATTAAAATTAAACGCGTAACATTCTGTCCGTAACATTAATTTTCATCCGAAAAGTATGCATGGAAAATTTATTTCTTTAAGCTTCAAACGAAAATATTTAGGCATAGAGATACATTCAGCGGGAAAAATTCTGCTGCCTGTTCGCCGCATAATGAGCTTAAAGCTTAATTTGGTTCGTTGGTTGTGATCAAAAACTTGACAGATGATTGACAAAATGTAAAAAACAGTTAATTCAAAATAATAATAAAAGCAGAAAGTGTTAAAAGTGCAATATTTAAGACTGCTGAGAATATTTTTGTCGGCCAAAAAAGTCTCAAAGCTAAGAAAAATAGCTAAAACAGGAGCAGAACGCGTTCGTGAACATAAAGAGCGAATTAGAGCTCTTAAGAATGAAGCCGCAGCTGGGTCTGCAACTAATGATGAAGTTAAGGTGATTGTAACATCGGCTGAGTTCCAAAATGCATTTTTACGAAGCATCAGTGTATTTTGGTGAATCTACAAAGAACCAATCCCCAGAAAAACACACTGATGCAAAAAACGCACTGCCAAAATGTATTTTGGCACTCAGCCGTCATCTCAACAGAATTTTATAGCCAACCAAGTTGATACACTCAACAATCAACGTTCGCTGCTTTACGAGGCCCTCACTCAACATAGCAATTATTATGATCAGGAAGCAGGAGGCAATAATCAATAAGATTTGCCTCTGCTTTCGGAGGCTGCGTCAACGAGTACTATGCAAATGCAATTTAGCATTCAAAAAGTGACAAAGTTGAGAAGACATTCGAAAGCAACTAAAATACCAACTGAACTAAAACAAGGACCGAAAATAACTGTTATTTTACAATTTTCAAATGAAAAAAATTGTTGAAAGACTTTTTCAAATTTACCATTATGTTACAAATGTCTTCAGTCTCACGAATATTAAGTGCCTTTTAAATTTTAGACTGTTTCTTTAAAAGTTAAAATTTAACTATTATTTTTTGCGTTGTATATTTTCGAGGAAAAATAAAGGATGCTTTTGACTTTTATTTTTTCGGTCAAAACTAGCAGTTATTTTGTGACTTTAATTTTTTCGGTCAAAAATATCAAGCAATTTGTGTTTTCTTAAAGGCCGCTTGACAGATTGAACTGTTGACACCATGTGAAAATGTCTCATCGATGAGATGAAAATAATGGTATCCAAATTTGTTTAGTTGGTAAAATGACTTAAACAAATATAAATTTCCTGATATTTTTGACCGATAAATTAAAAGTAACTGTTATTTTTGCCAAAAAAAAACTATAAGGCACAAAATAACTTTTAATTTTGACGGAAAAATTAAAACTTAAAACATAACAGTTAATATGTGACACTTTCGATAAAAACCATAGCCGGTAAGGTCCCTGGACGTTAATATTGAATTAACAGATTATTATTCCATTTCGTATTGATTGAATTTCTTTTCAGATATTTTTTCTCTCTTTATCACACTAAAATCTCTTTTAATTCTTACTGTTAAAGAAGTTTCACTTCTGCCGCATGTACGTTGCTACACGCGAGTTTTTTTCCATTCAAGATTTTTCATAACCTGACTGTTTGAATTCCAGGCCATTTTACGATATTACAAATTATATTATACAAATTAAGTCTACTATTTTTAGAAACTTTTTGAATTCTTTGAAACTAATTGTTGCTGCATAATGTAATAAAGTTTAAACGAAAAAAAAATTCCCTGCCATCCATATCCATTTTATTGCTAAAAGTGCCGTTATTTTCCTACCAAATTGTTAAAAATATATGATTTATAGAATTATGACAATGTCTGACAGTCGTCAATGAAACTTATTGTGTACAGTATCTTCTTTGGTCAAACTTTTTAATCAAAAACTTCATTATGGATTTCTACTATTTGCCTGGTTAAGCTCCCTGCCGATCCGTCATTATGGTGGTCAAGGCTCTAGGTTTTGAGCTCAACAAGATTCTCGTGAACATACAAGAAATCCTTGGAGGAGTCATGGTTTCTAGAAAACAATCTCCAATAAAATTTTTTTCATGACTTAATATCATAACTATTAATCATGATTACATTAATATCATGTTCTCTTATGTATTGTCCTTCAAACAGTCGACAGTGTTCGTTCAATTGGGTCGATTATTTATTAGAGTGATCTTCAGAAACCAATATCTTGGAATATAATTAAAAACATAGACTTGTTTCAAAGCATTCACCAGCCAAGATTCTTAGTGAATGCCTTTCTTTTCAATTTGTTTCTAGCAGAAGTCAAAATTGCAATTATCGCCATATAAAATTGATAATTTTCCTTTTGAGACATGACCAGTGCCCTACTTTATGTAAGTTACAGATTTTCAAAATTAATACTATGCTATGTCAGTCTCATTCCAAGCATTCAAGTTGATAATCTGCTTCCCATAGTACCAATATGTGAATATTTATTTTGAGGATAGATTCAATTCACCTTTACTTGTATGAAGCGAGACCGATCTAAAATCTCTTGCATAGAGGATATGCCAACCTGATTGTACTAAGCTTACCATAGCCAGGATGAAACTCTCCGAAGGGCCAGCCCACGATAGTCCCCCGAAAAAAAAAAGAATTTTCCATCCAGAAAGACCACTTTTCAGCATTGCCAATAGTTTTGTATACACATGTCTGATAACCAATCTTATCTTAGCATTCCAGTATAAAATACTGCTGAATACTATTGCGGTCTTGTTTTGACTTAACTTCGTTATGCAAATCTATGTTAGAAAACTAGTTTTGGCATATTGAATTTCTTATGCCCGAATCACAGGATTGAGCATCTTTTGACAAATTCTCTAACGTTACATTTACATCACTTTAAACTATTTTTTTCATCACTTACATATACTCATAGAGCATATCGGAATTTTATAATTCATGACAGTGAGAGCTAGTTAATCTGCTGAGTTTCTTGACTATTCCCGTGCTAACAGTATGTTTTATATCATTTGCTAGGGATACGCAGGTACAATAAACAGATTTTGTGCTCCTCTGTCATGATTTTGCTTCTCAAAGCTAGGGCTCATGACAACTTATCTTTAATGTGAAACATACATGATTCTACCAAAGTGTAATCTGAATGCCGAAACCCTTCTCCTTTTCACTGGCTTGGAACAGTCGTAGTGGCTGTACCATCATCACCACAAGGCGGAGTTAGGCCAGCGAACAATTGAGGCCAAAGTTTTTGAAGATCCATCCACAACACGTGTTTCCTACATTGGTCGATAATGGCTTTTCACTCTCGGAATCACGCGCCACTTTGATCTCTCTGGCTAAGAAGTACGGCAAGAACGACTCACTTTCCCCAAGTGCACCAAGAAGCGTGCAGTGATCAATCAGCGCCTATATCTCGATATGGGAACTATGTACAAGAGCTTTCCGACTACTATTACCCAACCATCTTCGCCAAGGCACACGCAGATCCAGAGATTTTCAAGAAAGTGGAGACCACTTTCGACTTTTTTTAACACTTTCTTGGAAGATCATGATTATGTTGCTGGTGATGAGTTGAGTGCTGATATTTCCATTTTGACAACCGTCTTGACCATTGATGTTTCCGGTTTCGACATCAGGATGTATCAATACCAAAATAAATTTGACCCTTCTAGCTTGCAGCGGTCGATTCAATGATTACTATAGAACTGCCTTCACTCCTTAAGAAAGTCATAGAAATAGTGTTAAATAAAATCGATAGATTTAAAAAATTTAAAAAGTGGTTTTTGCTCTCTAATAGTATGTTTACACCAAACCTCCAAAACATGTTTTAAGCATATGCCGCGTTTATTAAAACACCTCACAGCGTATTTTATTATTAAACACCATAAAAACAATGTAAAGGTCAAAACAATTCATGGAAAATGAAGGGAAAATTAGGAGTGGCAACACCACATGTAACATTTTTGAAACATGAGCAAAAGAGAAGTAAGGTAGAAAGTAAAAATGTGACAAAAAAATGGAACAGTTTAAAGCGTGGAAAAGGCGGTGTACAGTCGCGTTTTGTTATATAATACAATAGCTGTAAAACGTGTCTAAGCTTCGGTGTAAACATAATATTAAATCATAATATTAAGTACTGTGTAATTATTTGTGAATCAATATGGTACTGTGTTGACCGACAATATGCATTTATAATGGAAATATTTATAACTATATATTGTAAATATGTAGTATAAAGTTATGTAATAGCTTAATTTTATGCACTAAAAGATTAATAATAGTGCTAAAAAAGTTGCCAGTGCTGCCACCATTATAAAATTTAAGTTAAACGTACTAAACATTTTAAATGTTATATAAAGTATTCGAGAAAAATTAATCATTGACTCCAACATATATGATTATATGACGATTGCTAAGGATTTATGTCAAGATTGTAGTTTAAAAACTATTTTTGGGAATTTTTGTAACAATCTGGCAAAGTTGTTTAAATGATTCTTTGCAGTAAATTTTAAACCTATATTAAGTCAAACTAATAAAATTCTGTACATTTAAGGTAGTATTAATTTCAATTCGCTAGCCTGCAGTAACAATCTTCAATATTTTTAAGCATGTCAATTGCTAAGAAACTCGGTTACAAGCGTTACTTTAATGTACAGGAGCTTCTGTTCAAAATCATTGGCATTGATTTAATTAAGAAATCTGTGAAACATCTTATTCTTATAGTTGCACCTTCGGTAGCATTAACGATGTTGTTATGTTTTTTCGCTTGGAAGAGTCGCTATGAGGCCGATATAGTGATATAGTAACCGAGACGTTGGGCCCAGCCTTGCATACATCGATACTTACTTTCAAATTGTTTTTATTTGTGCTAAGCCATAAGAAATTTATAGAATTGATACAAAGCATGTGGACGATGTCAAAAACTGGTAACAAAAAATCATTCCATGCGTTTTTTAAAATTTCTAATCATATAAAAATCTTTATCTTTAGATAATGTGGAGGAACATGCCATGATTAGTGATTTGAATGCCAAAGCTTACTATATATCTAACACATTGTTTATGGGCGGATGTTTTGGTGTACTCTCAGGATGTATTGAACCACACATTAAAACGGCAGTGAATTATTGGAAAACGGGAGAACTGATTTTAGCTCCGGCCTTAAAAGCATTGTAAATTATATATTTAGGTTTTTATTTTAAATCAAAATTAATTTTTTTCATAAACAGCGGTTACACTGATTATACAGAACCGTGGCAGTATGCGTTACTACATGCAGGCATTGCATTTTCCGTTACAATTGGCTCGACTGGCGCTCTTGCTATTGATACGCTATATATCTGGTTGGTTATCAATACTATGGCTCAGTTTCGTATACTTAATATGAGGTTAAAACGCGCTGCTACCCTGAAAAATGATATCGACTTGAATCGCGCTATTATTCAGTGCATTCGCTTTCATCAACGAATTATTGAGTTTGCGGAGAATTTTGATTTTGCCTATCGTTCCATTAATTTTGTACAATTCGCCTTGGGTTGCTTACCGCTATGTTTTGTCGGATTTCAGCTTACCATGGGTTCAGGCACTAAAGAGTTTTTCGTGATTTATCTGCTAAGCAATGGTTTTCAAATGGGTTTGTATTGCTTTCTGGGACAACGTATACAAGACGAGGTAAGTGAAGAAGAAAAACATTTTAAATAAAGGTTTGCAAATGAATTTATATATATTTACAGAGTTATAATATAGCTGACAATATTTATGAATCGTTTCGTTGGGAAAAATTGTCTAAAACATCTAAACAATTACTACTGATAACAATGACAAGAGCTCAGAAATATTGCAACTTGACTGGAATCTTCTTTGTGATTGATGTAAGTCTGTTTGTCTGGGTGAGTCATAATTTATTTTTTTTCAAGAATAGACTTCGACATTTTTCTATAATATTCTTCTTTCATCAGGTTTATAGAACCACAACTTCCTATGTCGCTATTCTTTGGACACTAGCTGCCAATTCAAAGGAATAAATGCAATTTGCATTCGAAATAAATTTAGCTGCGTTCGATTCGCCAGCCTTTACGCGCTTAATGTCGCTTTTTTCAAAACTAGTATAGAAGCTCGTCATACGACGATTGGTATTCAAAATAATTAAGTAGCAGATGATATGACAGTTTTCATTCATCTCAAATGTTGTTTTGTTCCAGTCGTCTAGTCCAGTACATACTTTTAGGCTAACAATTCTTTCATATAAAAAGCACTGTATAGCGAAACAGGTTCTGGTCCAGGCTAACATCTATACAACTATAACAGTTTGAGCGATATAGAGCACGGAGCAGGACGCTTGTCTTTTATATATTAAGATTTGTATGAGAAAACAACAACAAAGTCTCCAGTTACTGTCATAGATTCTGTCAAAATGTGATGTGAGTACAAAAACAAAATTCAATTTCTTCAAGCAGTCAACTTCTTATACCCTAAACCTGAAAGCATTTCACTACTTTTATACCATATAGTATACAATCGTTCATGGTTTCAATAACATGGTATCGAAACCATATGTGTGTCTCCAGTATTAGTTATTGTTACTTTGGCCGTATAGTAACACTGTGACGCAATATTCAACTTTTTGACTCCAAACAAAAAAACACTTATCCCAGCCGAAAGTACTCGATGAGAGGAGAAAAGTAATTTCTGGATTTTGCTAGATTGGTTGCCGTTTGTTTTTTATGAGCCTCTATAGTTTTTTCGCCAAATTTGATTTTGAGCACTTTTTTGCAATTTTCTTCATTTTTCGCATGGCCATAGCTCGAAAAATGCTGTGAATTTTTTTTTGCAGTCTTCAGCAAAGTTGTAGCTCTTGACTCGGCCAACAATATATCTGGTTGGTTATCAATACTATGGCTCAGTTTCGTATACTTAATATGAGGTTAAAACGCGCTGCTACCCTGAAAAATGATATCGACTTGAATCGCGCTATTATTCAGTGCATTCGCTTTCATCAACGAATTATTGAGTTTGCGGAGAATTTTGATTTTGCCTATCGTTCCATTAATTTTGTACAATTCGCCTTGGGTTGCTTACCGCTATGTTTTGTCGGATTTCAGCTTACCATGGGTTCAGGCACTAAAGAGTTTTTCGTGATTTATCTGCTAAGCAATGGTTTTCAAATGGGTTTGTATTGCTTTCTGGGACAACGTATACAAGACGAGGTAAGTGAAGAAGAAAAACATTTTAAATAAAGGTTTGCAAATGAATTTATATATATTTACAGAGTTATAATATAGCTGACAATATTTATGAATCGTTTCGTTGGGAAAAATTGTCTAAAACATCTAAACAATTACTACTGATAACAATGACAAGAGCTCAGAAATATTGCAACTTGACTGGAATCTTCTTTGTGATTGATGTAAGTCTGTTTGTCTGGGTGAGTCATAATTTATTTTTTTTCAAGAATAGACTTCGACATTTTTCTATAATATTCTTCTTTCATCAGGTTTATAGAACCACAACTTCCTATGTCGCTATTCTTTGGACACTAGCTGCCAATTCAAAGGAATAAATGCAATTTGCATTCGAAATAAATTTAGCTGCGTTCGATTCGCCAGCCTTTACGCGCTTAATGTCGCTTTTTTCAAAACTAGTATAGAAGCTCGTCATACGACGATTGGTATTCAAAATAATTAAGTAGCAGATGATATGACAGTTTTCATTCATCTCAAATGTTGTTTTGTTCCAGTCGTCTAGTCCAGTACATACTTTTAGGCTAACAATTCTTTCATATAAAAAGCACTGTATAGCGAAACAGGTTCTGGTCCAGGCTAACATCTATACAACTATAACAGTTTGAGCGATATAGAGCACGGAGCAGGACGCTTGTCTTTTATATATTAAGATTTGTATGAGAAAACAACAACAAAGTCTCCAGTTACTGTCATAGATTCTGTCAAAATGTGATGTGAGTACAAAAACAAAATTCAATTTCTTCAAGCAGTCAACTTCTTATACCCTAAACCTGAAAGCATTTCACTACTTTTATACCATATAGTATACAATCGTTCATGGTTTCAATAACATGGTATCGAAACCATATGTGTGTCTCCAGTATTAGTTATTGTTACTTTGGCCGTATAGTAACACTGTGACGCAATATTCAACTTTTTGACTCCAAACAAAAAAACACTTATCCCAGCCGAAAGTACTCGATGAGAGGAGAAAAGTAATTTCTGGATTTTGCTAGATTGGTTGCCGTTTGTTTTTTATGAGCCTCTATAGTTTTTTCGCCAAATTTGATTTTGAGCACTTTTTTGCAATTTTCTTCATTTTTCGCATGGCCATAGCTCGAAAAATGCTGTGAATTTTTTTTTGCAGTCTTCAGCAAAGTTGTAGCTCTTGACTCGGCCAACAAAAACGCTGAATGTATTAAGTCGGAAAAATTTCATCTTCATGCTCAAAACCCCAAAAATGTCGAAAAAATGACCACTTTTTTCAACGATTTTGTCCGTTTTTCGACTACAGCTCTTGAACTATTGAAAATTTTACCAAACAATCAAGGGAAAAATGTAGCCTATAAAATTATGAACAACTTTCCATTACATACTAACTTCATACGACCACTCCTTGATACGGATTTTGCTATACAAATGTAGATATAGCAAAGCCTCCATACAAACTATAGAGGCTCATAAAAAATGAACGGCAACCAATCTAGCAAAATCTAGAAATTGCTTTTCTCCTCTCATCGAGTACTTTCGGCTGGGATAAGTATTTTTTTGTTTTGAATTTTTGTGTTGCACTGTGTAATTAAACACACAATTTTTAATGTATAATTTTTATTTATGTCTATATTCCGAATTAAATTGTTAGTCATCATCAGGATATGACCTAGAAAAACATGAAAACATTTATTACACATTATGTTAATACAATATAAACACATTTTGAAATGAAAAATACAATTTTTAACTATGACCAGTAACAAAAATGTTTTATTATTAAATGTTATTTTCGTCAACTAATGTTTTGTATGATTAAATGTTGCTAAATATGCGCAGTAAATCGGTATCCACTTTATAAGTATAATTGAGTCTCTTTTGTGGCCTCATTTTACACAATGGGCCGGACCGCAAGTGCTGTTTTGTTATCATTACCGTTGTTTATAAAGGGTATTTTTTTAGAGATGTAGAACTTTGAAATGAAATAAAATAAAGAGAAGTTTTTTCAAATTGACATAAAATTCAGTAAAATTCAAAAAATCAGTAGCGTAACTAGATGATCAAGCGCCCGTGTGCTAAATTTAAAAAGGGCCCTCACCAGAACAATGAAAAAAAAAAAAACATCTTCAAAATGGAACAGAAAAAAAAGTACAGAATCAATTTTTGTCTTGCTTAATTATAAGCAAAAGTTTCTATACTCCAGACTCCTGTTTGTTCTCAATTGCAATCAATGCTTAATTTGACAACTTGGATTGGCTTGTCTTATTCCATAAATTATTTTTAATAACTTTCAATTTACTAAAAGACCGGTCCGCTCTAGCGGAGATTACTGGGATTGTGAAGAACAACAGCATAGCTGTAGCACATTCAATTGCTTCAAAATGTGTAAAGATTTTTTGACACAATTGATTAAGGGTGTCAGTGTCGAGTTAAAGTTTTGTGGGGCCTGAGGCAGGAAGATCTTCGAGGCCTTTCTGAGCAAAATTATTCATTATCTTGAAAGCCAAGGAAAATTTCTAGCAGTTTCGCTGTGTCTACCAGTGTTCAGCTCATAGCCTAGACACATTGATGACGGCTGCAACATAACAACACCAGTTGTTCCGATCAACTTATCACAAATCGGAATATTTGACGGAAACAGTGGTTGTCGTGGCTAATCCTATGACAATACGAACAATATGGCAGGAAAATATTCCGGACTCCAGCTGCGAATTCTCGATTTAAATCGATTTGTAGTATTTATTCCGTGTGCATCACATTCTCTGAATTTAATCGGAGTAGCTGCTGTTTCAGAGAACAAAAAAAGCTGTTTCGTTTTTCCTTTTCATGGAAAATACGTATTCATATTTTGTCAGATCAACTTTGCGTTGGGATTTACTCCAACATGCATTGCAACCCAATCAATGTATTCTGAAGAGAGCGACAGGTACGCGATGGTCGGCCAAGAGTGATTCAACTTATTCTTTAAATGCCAGCATTGTCGAGGCATGTAAAGGGGTGTTGTTGCGTCTTATCGATGTGCTAGCGACAGGTGTGATAAGAGCTATGCGATTTTGAAAATATGCTCAAAATCTGGAACGCTGTTCTCAATAAATTCAACAAAGTGAGTCGTGCTCTGCAGAAGTCAGATTTTTTTATTTATTTATTTTTTTATTTATTTATTTCATTTCAGTCTATGAATATATAATTCCTACAGACTAAGAGCTTAACAATTATAATAATGTAATACAGATTAATATTAATAAATAAAAATAATTATAATAATTAAGAAAACAATAAATAAAAGGCAATTTAATATATATAATTCAATAAGTTTCTCATTTGATTTTTTGATATAGAAAAATCTAAATTGTAATTTTTATTAATCAAATTAAACATTTGTAATGTACGATTAATAGGTGCATTCATCAAATAATTAGATCGACAAAGGTTCAAATAAAAATTATCATAGTTTCTTAATGTTTTGCTTGGAGCATTGAAATTTACCATTTCCAATAGTGCAGGGCAATCAACAGACCCATTTATTACATCAAAAACAAAAAGGCATGATAAGATACTTCTTCTACATTCTAACGATTTTAAACCTAACAAAAGGCAACGGGCATTATATGAAGGAGATGAGCCATCAGATTCAAAGGAACAAGTGTCCGACCGAACGTGAATTTTTGCCGAAGCCGATTCTTCGGCAAAATGGAAAAAATCGACCGAAGCCGAAGAAGAAACAAATGTTTTCAAGTAAAAAATTATAAAGTTATTCTTTGCTTTTGTTAAGGGCCGATGTTGAATGTGAACCACACCTAAACATCAAGTTTTTTCTGCATTTCATTTGGCATTTCTCCATTTCAGACTAACTCAATTTGAACCATGGAAAGATACTTAATCGAGCCACGCGTTAAAGTTATTCAAGAAATAGCAACAGTGGATGATCATTTTCGAAGAAAATCATCTTCAGTGATGAGGCACAGTTTCACCTCAGTGGATTCGTCAATAAGCAGAATTGCCGCATTTGGGCGAATGATAATCCAAGAGTGATTGTCGAAAAACCATTGCACCCATAAAGGGTGACTGTTTGGTTCGGTTTATGGGCTGGCGCCATCATCGGGCCGTATTTATTCCAAAATGAGGCCGGTCAGGCAGTTACTGTGAATGTTGTTCGCTATCGTGAGATGATAACGAACTTTTTAAGGCCCGAATTAGTAGATATAAATGTGGACAATATGTGGTTTCAACAGGATGGTACCACTTGCCACACCGCTAACGAAACAATGACTCTTTTCCGCGACAAATTGGCCGCCAAGATCATGTGATTTGACACTGTTGGACTTCTTTCTTTGAGGTTATTTGAAAGAAAAGGTGTACGTCGATGAGCCAGCAACAATTCAAGAGCTAAAGGATGAGATAATCCGGCACATTAGCGGCATAGAACCTCAATTATGCCTCAGCGTCATCGAAAATTTGTACCATCGGATGGAAGTGTGCCGCCGAGGTCACGGCAGCCATTTGGCCGATATTTTGTTTAATACATAATTGAACCATACCAATATTATCATAATAAAAAGAAATGACAGTAATTTTCTGAATAATTTGTGTTTTGTCAAAATCAGCATCGGCCCTTAAAATTTAACCACCTTTAATATTCATTTCAGTACAAAAAACTTACTGAAATCATTAAGGGGACGTAACACCTTCAAACATTTTTTTATTTTAATGTTTTAAAATGCGTATAAGTTGAATAGAAAATAAGATATCGTTTTGAAAAATTAAAAATATATTTTTTTTTTAAAAAAAAAACTACTCAAACAAAAATTTTTTTTATTATTTTAATCAGATGTATTGCTACAGGAATTTGTTTAAAGAATCATTTACTTAAATTGAAATTTAAATATTTTGTTTTACACTTGTCGATGCATGCATGAACTACGGACAGAAAAATCGGTTCTATAGTTTTTGAGTTTTTGGCCAAAAAACTTGTCAATTTTTGAAAAAACGCCGCCATTTTGTTATTTTTTGACCAAACTTGTTTCTTCTAGTTCATTCCATTGCGGTTTTGATGCTGATAAAAACCCCGTTCTTTGTTTTTTTCCGATGTTCCAGTGAGTTTTAATCATGCCCGTTATGGTTTTTTGGTGCTTTTTTAAAATAATTCCAGTAGCCATATTTGTAGATAAAAAAATCAAAAAAATTAAATCAAATTTTTTTTGTGCGATTTTTTTACTACAAAATATATATATAATTTTTCAAAATGATATCTTGTTTTTTATTCAACTTAAAGGCATTTTAAAACATTAAAATAAACTTTTTTGAAAGTCCCCTTAAATTCGAGTTAAACGTAAGAGTTTTTCTGCCAAATTCGGATTTTTCTGTAATCGAATTATTGACGTCAGGATAAAGTAGAAGAAAATTGAATATATTTTCGATCCAGTCGAGAAAAGCTACAGAAATGTAATACTAACTGAAATCTAGCAGAAAATTTCTAACGTTTATATTTCAGTCCATAACAAAAGCAAAAACGTAACAGTCGGACTCGCTGCATTTATCGTTTGAATAAAATTTTCAAGGAATGAACACCAACTCATGAGAGAACAGAAAAGGAGAGAAACACAAAGTGAACAATGAAAATGTTTCAAATGTTTACTGAATAATTCAAAAAAATTCAAAAAACTTATAAAAAAATTGTTTAGCAAAGCAATAATATTCGGCAAAAATAATCGGCTATTTCGGCCGAAGCCGAAGATTAAAATATAGGCCGATTATGCCGATTACCGAAGCCGAAGCCGAATAATCGGTCGGACACTAAAAGGAACGCAAGGCAAACCTCTTTAAAGATTTTTGAATTCGTTCTAATCTTAATTTATGACAATCATAAAATAGGTTCCAGATAATAGCACCATATTCTAGTCTTGACCTTACAAATGAATTAAACAAAATTTTAAAGGTATGAAGATCCAAGAAACAAGTGCTGTTTCTTCTAATGAATGCTAACATGGAATACGCTTTAGGTATAATGTAGTCTAAATGAGGAATAAAAGTAAATTTTCTATCAAATACCACTCCTAGGTGCTTGAAATTTTGGACGGAGGACAAAGCAGAATCAGCAATAGTAAAAGCGGACGGACGATACATGTCAGTTTTAGAAAATGACATAAATACACATTTTTTAAGATTGAAATGAAGACCATTTTTACAACACCAGATATATAGTTTGTCAAGTTCATTCTGTTAAAAAACCTGATTATTGATATTATTTATTTTAGTAAAAATTTTTAGGTCATCAGCATAGAGCAAATATTTACAATGGGTAAAAATTGAAGTTATGTCATTGATAAACAAGACAAAAAGAAGAGGACCCAAAATGCTCCCTTGCGGAACACCAGAAGAAGCCAAATAATTAAATGATTTTACATTGTCGAATGCTACTACACATTGTCTGTTCGTTAAATATGATTTAATCCAACTTAAAAAGCTGGAGTGAACACCCAATTTTTCTAACTTTTTAATTAATAAAGCATGTGAAACTTTATCAAATGCCTTAGAAAAGTCCGTGTATATAACGTCCACCTGACAACCCTCACTGAACGCTGTTAAGCAATATTCAGAAAAAAGAACTAAGTTTGTCACAGTGGAGCGACCAGGAACAAAGCCATGTTGAAAACTTGAAATACTATTTTTAACCACAAAAAACAACACAAAAAACATTTGATTTGAATCTATCTGTAGCGGCGCAACTTTGTCAAAGCCTTGTCGACTATATTGAGGAGCTGAAGAATCAATTCGACGAATTCTGGGAACAAGCCAAATCGACTTATATTGAACTTGACGCTGACGAGTATATGTTGACATTGAGAACATCCATCACTCTCGATAATATGAATCAAATGAAAGACAGCTGCAACAATTCCATTTTCACTCCCGTCATTAACTCTTTACATTTGAAGAAAAGAATGGTATGCTACGTGATTTTGGCTAAAAAATTTGATTTTTCTGATAACGCTCAACAAATTGATCACTAGCGAAATCTCATCAGTCTACAAGAACATCGCATCATTGTACGTGAATGATGATAATGGTGATGACCTTTCTTTTGAGTGTTAATTGGAAAAACATAATTTTTTCTCACACATCCATGTTTTTACAAATCTTGATGATCCAGATAAGAGATCCTTTTCAAAATGTAAGTACATCAAAAATTCATTAAGAAACAAATTGACAAAGACGAAGCTGAATGCTTTCGCAATGATGTCAATCGAAAATGAGGTTTTAGAAATTTTGGATCTTGATGAAATCATCGAAGAGTCTGTTTTAATGAAATGTCGCAAATTCAACTTGCAACTGCCTAGATAATAAGAGAAACCTAGTTTGTTAAGTGAAAACTGATTTGTGTTTTAAAATTTTTAAAAATTATTACCTCAAGAGGCGCTGTCGCGGGGCCTGAGTCAATTACGTCAAAGTTAACTCAGCACTGAAGGGTGTCCAATTCACCAGCTTGTAAATATTGATGAATTGTTGAGTAAAATTTTGGGCAACTATTTCACAGTATTTTGTTTGAAAGTTATCGCATTTTTTATTATATCAGATTCGCTACCATTTTCTATTTGTAGTGTCAGCGAAGGACCCCTATCGTTCAAGGACCCGCTGCTCTGCACCGTCTTGCACCTATGGAGTTACGCCACTGGTTCAACTGCACTCAAGATAAAACAAAGGCGCTTTAAGGAGTGCATTTTCAAGACTCAATAACTCCTAAATGACTTGACCGAAGAATTGAGAATTTCAGAAATCTTCCGTGAGAGAGCGCTTTATACAATCAACTTTATCTGGCTCCTTCACGTCAAAACGGATGAACCGATTTTAATGAAACTTGGTAAACATTTGCATCTGTTACTGAAATAGATCCTATGCTTTTAAAAGTTCTTTCAACAAAAATCAAACAATGAGCAGAAGGCAAACGAAGTCAATAACCAAAGACTAACGAATAAAAAGAAGTTTAACGAATACAAGGCAGCAGCTATGTAAAGATGAACAAAAATCAAACGAACAGTATCGACCAAAACCAAAGTTTAACAACGAAAATTCAAAAATCGAATCGATGACAAAAGGATTTTTTAAAATTGGAATTTTTTCGAGATAAAAATACATATTAAATGCATGCCAAGAAAACTTTATCTCGAAATTAACTCTTTCAAACTGGATGAACATTTTCCTCTTAAGCCAGATATCAAATCGAGACATTGCAGATGTTATTTTTTTGTAATCATCTCCGGCAGGTACAATTTTACGGAAATTTTACGGGCAAAACCCCAAAAAACGATAACTTAAAAATTTAATTGATAATTTAAAAAAATGTCATAATGCGAACAGTTTTAAAAATCGTTCTTTTTCTGTGTTCGAGGCACAACTCCGAGTAATACCGGGTTACATGCGCTAGTTTACATGCGCTAGTTACAAATAAAATAAGTTTTAAGAAAAAATCCAACAAAATCTTGAAAATCGTAATATTAAAGTCAAAGATAAGAATTGTATGTCCGCATTGATTGCAGCTCGCTAATCCGAATTTTTATTCTTTTGTTTTTTTGTTGCTGTGTCTGCGTTTTTTTTTTTTTTTTTTTTGACAAAACCATCCCAATAGGCAATTAAACCAGCGCTCTTCAAACGAAGGCCTGCATTGACTGCTACTTTTAAAGACCAAACACATCCTTTCCTCGCTGCTCTTCTGAGCCCTTCTCGAAGGTGTTCTTTTTCTGCACAAAAGGCAGCACAACAAACTTTTTTCCTTCAAAGACTTACTTTTCATATACTTCAGTGCAACTTTTTCGTTTAAAGTCAAAATATATATCAGTTTAAAAATATGACATAATACTGGCCCTTCTTACTGCTGTATCAAAGTTTATAGATTGAAATTAATCTGACATAAAAAAACATAGGAGAGAAGATAAAATCATAGAATTTATAAAAAAAAGATAAAGGTTTCAAGGAAAAAAATATTTTTTCAATACTTTTTGTTTACCCCTTCTTTTAGCCATTCTTAAGAAGTGCTTCTATCAGGCCTCTTTTGAGCTATCGAAGCGGAAGGCCTGCGAAATTTTCCCATTTCATATAAAAAAGAATGTATACTTGGATATGAGTGTGGAAGCACTTCGAAATCCATATGAAGGCCTGCTAGTAGCGCTTCGAAGTGCTGCCATTGCCGACTGGGTGTTTGCAGAGAAATTTGGCGTGATAGCTTCAACAATGTGTGGCATCAAAAAAAATTCTGAAAATATTAAAAGGTAAAAAACCCGTGAAACAAATGTATCCTACAAAAATTATTCTCTTATAAGATTTGCTGATAGTACCGATGGCAACTCTTAAAACAGCGTAGGATACTCAAACCAGAGAGTATGAAGAATTTGAGCATGAATTGTATGCTTGGTTGGAAGAGAAGCGGTCACGGTATCAAAGCATTTCAGCAGAAATTTTACGACAAAAACGAAATTGCTTTATCAAAAAATGCATCAAAATTAATAATTTAAAGCTAGTGACGGATGGTTGCAAAAGTTCAAGAGGTGATTTTTTTTTGAGAAATTTGAAAATATGCGGCTAAACATTCGCCACGCCAGATCTTGTACCCGATTTTCAAAAGCTCTATGATGAAATCGAAACTGAAAATTTGTTTGATGACCAGATTTACAAAGCTGATGAATCTGAACTTTTTTGGAAAATGTTTCCAGACAAAACTTTGTGCATTATAAAAAAAAATCAGCCCCAGGTACAAAAATGAGCAAAGAAAGAATCACTTTCTGTGTTGTGGTAATAAATCTGGAAGTCACAAGCTAAACATTGCTGTGGTGAGGAAGTCAAAAAACCCACGTTAATTTAAAAACCAAAATATACTTGAATATTACTCATCAAAAAATGCATGGATGACAACACACATTTTTACTGAATGGTTTTTTAAATCATTTATACCACAGGTAAAAAACTATCAAATTGAAAATAATTTTCCGAAAAAAGCTTTATTGTTACTGGATAATGCTAGATGTCATAGAGAGTCACTAGTATCTGAATGTGATCAATATAAAACTTTGTTTTTACCTCCATACATTGCAATAGTATTATTCAACCCATGAATCAGAACGCGATACGACTGACTAAACTATATAACAAAAAATACCTATTGTGTGAATTGGTAAATTCTGAAGCGGAAAATTCAGGCATGTTTTTGAAACAATTCAGAACAAATGAAGCTTGTGAATTACTTAAACGATCTTGAGACAGGATGCCACATTCTACTATAAAGTTCTGTTTTAAACTTATTCATTCTCAGAGATGGATTTCGGAAGAAAACATTCCATTATCATTATTACAGCAAGAATCACAGATACAGATTCGGAAGAAACTGAATAACTGAACACAATAACAAACTTATTTCGCAGTAATTAAGTCGTGAAAATTTCTGCAGATAAAATTCTTATCTGGATTAATGAATCTGAGAATACTTTGTTTAGTAGTTCAGAATCAGACGCTGAAAACATAGAAGCAGACCCTGCTAATATAAGGCACGTTACAAATCGTGAAGCTGTACAGGCTTTAAATACATCTATAGCTTGGGCAAAAAAACAAGTCGTGCTGACAGAACACATATTTATACTGAAGGTATTACGGAATAAAGCGTTAGAAGTATTGGCTTTCCGACAGAAGCAAACCAACATTACAAATTCTTTAAAAAAAAATAATAATTTTCATTGCGATAATATGTATTTTTCTTTATTGGTTAAAATAAAATTTTGTTTTGAAATTCTAGCTTGTATTTTTTTTTCGAATATAAATTTGTGTGAAATAATTTAGATATTTAGTTTGCATCCAAAATCTATGCATTATTCCGAATTTCTCCTTAATCCGAATTAAGGTGTGCAATCATTAATTCGGATTAGCGAGCTGACACTGCATCTCGAATTGCAGTTGACTTATTTTTTTTTAATATTTTTGAAATTTCTGGTTGAACATATTCTGAACAAGTCCCTATATCCTTTTTCTGAGTGCACTTTCTCTAGTTACACTTACCTCGGCAAATTCATTATTTTATTTAATCATCCGTACTTCGCTGCCTCTCACTCTGCTCAAGAGTATATTATCTTAAAGAAAAGTATCTTAAGGACTTCTGAGCTATTCTTGGACTTACCACTTCCGCTCGATTAAAAAAGTGGTTCATAAATTTCAGAATCAATTTTGACCGTCTAGCTTGGGTCAATGATTACTGGGTCAATGATTACTGCAAAATCGTACAAAAGAAGAAAAACGTACAGCATCTTCTTTAGGAAAGAATAAACCCAACCCTGATTTCACTCATTTACGTAAAGCTTGTATTGCAGGCGAGCCAATTGTAATAAATACTGAATTAAATATACAGAATATTGTTATTTTGACTTAATATAAGAATAAGAATACATACATAAATATATATAAATATACATAAAAATATAATAAATGTTATATTTCAATTTGGTTAACATTTAAATTGAATCGATACATTTCTGAAATTGAAAATGTGGCTTTAATAAAGGCTATTATAAAATATTATATTAAGTACTGTCTAATTATTTGTGACAATATTTATCCAAATGGAAATATTTAACAATTTTAATATATATAATTATGATTAAACAAATTTAAAATATAACATTTATGTATATTTTTATGTATATTTATATATATTTATATGTATATTTATATATATTTATATGTATATTTATATATATTTATTCCTATTCTTATATTACGTCAAAATAATAATATTCTGTACATTTAATTTAGTATTTATTACAATTGGCTCGCCTGCAGTACAAGCTTCGCAAATCTTAAGCATGACTATTGCCAAGCAACTCGGCTACAAGCGTTACTTTAATGTACAAGAACTGCTGTTCAGCATTATTGGTGTTGATGTTATGAAAAAATCTGTGAAGCATCCTTATCTATTGGTCATACCTTCGTTAACTTTTGTTCTCCTGGTTTGTTTGCTCTCGTGGAAGAATCGTTCAGATACCGATAAAGTTATCGAATTGCTGGCAGCGGGTGTTGATATGTCTATCACTACTTTTAAATTGACATTTTTTGTGCTTAATCAAAAAAAAGTTCTCGAATTGATACATAACATATGGAAGATGTCAGAAGCTGGTAGTTCGCAATGAGCACACATATCTTAAAAAGGATTAAAATTTTTTTTTAAACTTTTTATTTTAGACGATGTGGAGGAACATGATATGATTACTAACTTGAATTCAAAGGCTTATTATATTTGTAATACATTAGTTATATGCGGTTTTGGTGCTTTTTTCGCAGGAGCTCTTTCACCGCATATTATGACGGCAGTTATGTATGGAAAAACAGGAGAATTGATTGTTGCTCCAAACAATGCTGAGTAAATTTTGTGTATTTCAACTCGAAGTTGTTAATGTTCATAACAATTTATTTTTTTAAATAAAATAGCGTCTTCATTGACTCCTCAGAACCGTGGAAGTATGCGTTACTTCATACCAGTATTGCGATTACCGCTTTAATTGGTTCAACTGGCGCTCTTACTATTGATACGCTATATATATGGTTGGTGCTCAATCTTATGGCTCAATTTCGTATACTCCATATAAGAGTAAAACGCGCTGCAACCCTGAAAAATGATATCGAAATTAATCACGCTACCATTCAGTGCATACGATTTCATCAACAAATTATTGAGTTTGCGGAGAATTTTGATTTTGCCTATCGTTCCATTAATTTTGTACAATTCGCCATGGGTTGCTTGCCGCTATGTTTTGTCGGATTTCAGGTTACAGTGGGTTCAGGCAAAAAAGAGTTTTATCTGATTTATCTGCTTAGCAATATGTTTCAGATGGGTTTGTATTGCTTTCTCGGACAACGCATACAAGACGAGGTAAGTGAAGAAAAAAAACGTTTATATTTAAAGCTTTGCTAATGGATTTATATATATATATATATATATTAACAGAGTTATAATGTAGCTGACAATATTTATGAATCGTTCCGTTGGGAAAAATTGTCTAAAATATCTAAACAGTTACTACTGATAACAATGACAAGAGCTCAGAAATGTTGTAACTTGACTGGCATCTTTTTTGTAATCAATATAAGTTTGTTCGTCTGGGTGAGTCATATTTTTTTGTTTTTTTTTTTTGCAAGAAAAGGCTATGACAATTTCATATAATGTATTTATTTTATCAGGTTTATAGAACAACAACTTCGTATATCACTATTCTTTGGACACTGGCTTCCAATTCGAAGAAATAGATGAAATTTTAAATAACGATGTTAAAGAAGTCTTAGATGATGTAAAGTCTACAAATGCATTTTCTTAATAAAGGTCTTGAGGTTACTTCTTTAGTAGTAACCGTAAGTTGGTTTTAGTTTTTGATGCTAGTACATTAATTCTATATGGAATTTAAGTTCGCTTTGATTTTACTATTAATAAAAATATATGCTCTTATATTGCACTTGTTGGTGCAGTTTACCAACGCTTGAAATAAGTTAAAGAAAGTATATATATATATCTTTAATTGTTCAACTTTTGTCGACTTTTACTGGAAAATTCTCTTTTGCTAGACTTTTAAGACTTTAAAGAATATAATAAAATTAAAATTTTCTCTTTGCTTATTCAATGTTTAACAAAAGCAATTGGTTTGACTAAACCACATATTCTTAGTAAGGCCCGGAGCTAAAATGGTGCTTCAAGAACACCGCATTTTTTTTTTCATTTGTAGGGTTTTTAAGATAATTATACTTTTGTACTTCTCGAGAGATGATTTCATTCTAATTAACTTATAGCTGAAACTACTTATTGGATAGAAATAAAGTATATAGCATAGTATATAGTATATAGCTGATAAGGCAATTAAATTGGCTTTCCATTGATATACTGATCATAACGATCGGATAAAAAATGTTCAAGTGATAGCTCGTCAAAGTTAAAATTTCTTGCAATTTTCATGTTTTTTTTTTAAATTCCATTTTTAAGTCACTTGTTTTTTTAAGAAAAAGTGAACATATATACATTTATTAACACTAAATCAAAAAAAAATGTAGATAAAAGCTTATCTATTTGTATTTTGACTTTTTTTTTCGACGAATCTTCACGTATTAGGAACCAACAGTAATCAGCCATCACGTGTTCGTCCCTCCAACCTTTGTATCTGCGTTCTAATTCTTCCATTTCTTGATGTAATCTCTCACCCTGTTCATCGCTTTCAGAGCCCAAGTTTTCGGGAAAGAAATACAAATGACTTAATAAAAAATGCATTTTAACAGTTATATCCAAACCTGAAATTATATTATATTATATTTTAATTATATAATATATAATTGAATATGTGTTCAGTTAATTGATATAAACGTATTATTATTAAATGCTTACCAATTATATTGTATTTTTCTAGCAAATGTTTAACCTTGAAAACATAATCAGGACTTTTGTAATTTTCTAAAAAATTGTGAACAATATCCTGAAATGCTTCCCATGCTTCCAAGTGGGATTTATCCAAGCGTTCATTAAATGATGGTCGTTGTACAGTGCTTTAATATAAGGCCCATCAAATATGCCCACTTAAATTTTACTTGGGGTAAGCTTGGGAAATTTAGTTTTCAGATAGTTCATCGCAGGGCTGTCTTTTTGGCAACGTTTTCAGAATATTAGTAAACAACCCAAGCTTAATATGTAGCGGAGGAAGTATTATTTTCTCCTGAGGAATGAGTGGATAATTTTTGATGTTGAACTCTCCGAGCGTGAGTTCATTTCGTTCAGGCCAAATACTTTGGGTATAATGCTTTCTGCGATCACGGCTGTTCCATAAGCAGAGAGCGCAAGGAAACTTTGTGTTGCCGCCTTGTAATCCTGACAATATTGCTACCATCTTCAAATCGGACCAAACTTTCCAGCCATGTAAGTCCTAACGTATAAAAATTAGCATTTATTTTATTGAATCATATGATTCTTTAACATGTTTTCCATATCCAATAGGAATTTATGGTTTTGTGTTGTTCTTATGAAGCAAGGCAGCCTTCAAGTTATCATTGACAATATCGAGAAAAAGATTCGATTTTGGCAAATACAAATCTCGACACAAATCGTTGAGTTCAGCCTGTGTCTAAAAATGGATTTTTTTATTTGATCCCATTTCTAATCCAGTCCATTCATCTTCTAGATTTCTTTACATATCTATCTTTCGTTTTCCTGAAGGACCCGCTTTTATCAATTGTGGTTTGGGAAACGATGCTGAATGTGGCACTGGTACTGTAACTGACTGAACAATTGCATACACAGGTTCTAATCTTCCACAAGCTTTTTCTGTTAAACAGAAGTAACAATCTGTATTATGATTGCTCGGCTCTCTCCACAGTATTTGGTTTTCCGAAAGTGACTAAACTTTCTTTACCGCAAGCAATTTTGTTAAGTATTGTTCAGCAACTGTAACATGCATTGATTGGATTCCAAGGTTTGTCTAGATGTGAAGGAAAAAATCAAAAGTGTTTCTGATATGCTTCTGATAAATGTCCCAAGCTCATTTTTCTCATTAAATGATGTGAAGCTTTTTTAACCAGACTTCCACAAACGTAGCAAAAATGATCGGGATTAATGAGACACATTTTTATTTCAGAACTTAAACACATAGCTAACAAAATAACTGAATCGCAAACTTTGATAGGAAAACCAAATGTTTTTCACTGTACTATCTTGATATATAAAAATCACCTGTCACAATGTTCAGGTATAGAAATGTTTATTGTTCTCAATTGAAAGAAACTTTGGAGGATCTCGAGAAAATTTTAGAAAGAAGCAATCTAGCCTTCTAAATTTAAATAAAATCGTTTTTGGAACCAAACAACGTCTGTCGGGTTATCTAGTATGTTCATAAAACTAGTAAGAAATGATCTTCCACTGGGCCGAAGTTAAAATACCCCCACGTCCGAAACAAAGTATATTCAAAGTCACTTTATATGAGAGGTAAGCGTGGTTTTCATGAGATTTGATTGATAATCATACTTACCAACTACTTCCTTTAGATTAACTGTTCCAGAAAATTTATTTAATACTATTGTTGATGTAAATTTCTGGCTGCGAAATACAATTGTACGCGAATTTGAATTCAAAAATAATCCGCGATTAGCAAATGTAGTACACTTCCTCGCCCGCTAAATAGCCCGCAATCGCATCCAAAAAACGATAAACAAATCGCAAATCTAAACTAGAACTTGTGTACCAAAACGTAAGTGTCTTAATTCTAAACTGTCTGAAATGTTCATTAACAGTTTTGATTTTGAATAAAACATTTTAATTTTCACGGAGACTTGGCTTCGCTCTAATATTCTAAATTCTGAAATAATGTGTAAAAATTATTAAATTTTCCGTAAAGACCGTTATAATAAGATCGGTGGTGGTGTTCTGATAGCTGTTCATATCTCGTTTGCATCTGATGAATTAACAATTCTCGACACCAGTGGTCTGGAGTTTATTTGTGTTACAGTTAAATTAAATAATTGCATTCCTTATCTTACCTGTTCTTACATTCCTCCTAATTGTGACATACCAATTTACTTAAGGCATATTAACGCCATCGAGCAGGTTCATATTATGTTAAAAAATAATGATGTTCTTATTGTGTTGGGCGATTTTAACCTACCCTTTGTGTCCTGGAATTCGACAGACGATTCTTCATTTCTTACACCTGTTTCCACTAATAATTGGATAAATGATTTTTTAGATAAGTTATCTGACCTGTGTCTTCAACAAGTCAATAATACTTTTAATAAAAACCATAGAACGCTGAACCTTGTGCTTGCAGATAGATGCACTACTGTAAATCTCAATCGTTCAAACCCTGTATCTTGTAACGAACCTCCCTGGGTTCTTTTGTAACGCTGAGGTACGCTCAGTGGGATTCCAGGGTCCGTGACAAGAATTAATAACACTTTGGGATTTTGATGGTTATCTATTTTAACAATGTTTTATTGTTTCCTTGTTTATAATATATGTTCTATATATATTAAATGTTTCAATTGCTTAATTTTTTTAATGCTTCTCCTGCTGCTCCGCCGTCGTCTAGCAGTTGGGCCTACAAGCCACCGACACTGCTAGCTGGAAAAATAAATAAACACGCGGGCTTACAAGCCACGGACTAGTGTTTAATTTGAGCAGGCGGGCTTACAAGCCACGGGCACTGCTAAAAAAATGTTTTAAACAGGTGGGCCTACAAGCCACCGACTCTATTTTCTGCTACTCTGCAGGTGAGCCTACAAGCCGCTAACTCCGCTCGCCGTTCTGCGCAGGTGGGCCTACAAGCCACAGACTCAGCTTGATGTTGTTTTCAGATGGGCCTACAAGCCACCGACTCTGCACTCGCTTCTTAGTTTACCTTGTTTTCCCTTGTGGTTGCTGCAGCTCCTCGATGCAGACTCTGCTTGTTGTTATTTTGGTATTTTGGACTCTGCTTGCTGCTATTCTGCACTCTGCTTCGCACTGAATGTTAATAATCACGCACTGACTTTACTCGCACACTGAATATAAACAAAGACTGATCATCACAAATTATGATCAAAGACTCTTCTTCAGTCCGTGGTTGCGCTACCTTTTATAGTTGCCTTGATGTGCCTTTGTTGTCACCCAGATCCCGCAATCGAAACTTCTCGGTTGTTTGGCGTAAACAACATACCGTACGCATTTGCTTTTGTTGTTGCGACCTGTTGTTAAAATTGGCCCAGCACTTTGCCTTTACCTTTAAGCGCTCAGCTTTTTCCGCTACTCGACTGCACGAAAAATATCACGCCAGCATTATACGTGTGCGTGTGTCGTACCCCAGTAGACAATGACATCGCTGCTAGCAGGCCTTCCTGTGGATTTTATAGTACTGCCGCACTCATATAAAATTACACTTTCTTTTTTATATGAAGTGGGAAAATTTCGCAGGCCTTCCGCTCCGATAGCCCACAAGAGGCCTGATAGAAGCACTTCTTTAGAATGGCTAAAAGTAGGGGTAAACAAAAAGTGTTGAAAAAATGTTTTTTTCCTTTAAACCTTTTTCTATTTATTTATATATTCTTTGATTTTATCTTCTCTCCTATGTTTTTATACCCTAAACCTGAAAGGTCAGGGTATATTAACTTTGTGCAAACGTTTGTAACGCATAGAACGAAGCGAGTCCGGTATAGAAAAGTATATATATTCTTGATCAGCGTCACCACGTGAGTCGAGCTATCTATGTCCGTCCGTCCGTCCGTCCGTCTGTGTGTTGTCCGTATACACAGGATAAGAAGAAGGAGTTGAGATAATTGGATGAAACTTGGTACACATGGTCACATGTACCCAAGGATCTGCACTATTGAATATTTCTTTAATCCGCCCACGGACACGCCTACCTCCCATACAACGCAAAAATTTAAAACTGCATAACTCAGCTCATAATAAGTCTACAACAATAAAATTTAGTATGTGTGTGTTTTATATCAACAGAAAGATGTTTTTGAAAAATGGACGTCATCCGCTCACGGACACGCCCACCTCCCATACAACCCAAAAATTGAAAACGCAATAAATAAGCCTCTGTTTAACCTACAGAGCTAAAATTTGGCACGTATGTTTTTTATAACAAAAAAAAGATGGTTTTGAAAAATGGACATCGTCCGCCCACGGACACGCCTACTTCCATACAACGCGAAAATTGAAAACTGTATAGCTCAGCTCATAATTAGCCTACAACAATAAAATTTGATATGTATGTGTTTCATACCAACACAAATATGTCTTCGGAAAATGGACGTCATCCGATCACGGACACGCCTACCTCCCATACAACCCATAAATTGAAACGCAATAAATAAGCATGTGTTTAACCTACAGAGCTAAAATTTGGCATGTATGTTTTTTATGACAAGACAAAGATGGTTTGGAAAACTTGACTTCATCCGCCCACGGACACGCCCATTTACAATAAATTTTTTTTTTTTTTTTTTGAAAAGTGGGTTTAGGGTATTTCATAGTCGGCCTAGACCGACTTTAGACTTTCTTTACTTGTTTTAAGTTAGATTAATTTCAATCTATAATCTTTGATATAGCAGTAAGAAGGGCCATTATTGCATTATATTTTTAAACTGATATATATTCTTACTTTCAACGAAAAAGTTGCCTTGAAGTATATTAAAAGTCAGTCTTTGTAGGGAAAACAAATTTGTTGTGCTGCCTTTTGTGCAGAAAAGGAAGGTCTTCAAAAAGTGCTCGAGAAGAGCAGCGAGGAACGGATGTGTGTAGTCTTCAGAAGTAGCAGTTAATGCAGGCCTTCATATGAAGCGCGCTGGTTTAATTGCCTATTGGGACCTCTCTTTCTTTTCTTTGTGTTCTTTGTGCTGAGTTTCCTAAGTATAAGAAAACGTGATACTGCTTTTAAATTGTTATTCATGTATTTATTTATTTTGTTTTTTAATGGCTCCAAAATTGATGTCACTAACTACCGAGGCATCGCCAAATTAAGCGCAATCCCTAAATTATTTGAGAAAATCATAACTGAACAACTAACTCACTTCGTATCTTCCTCCTTTTCTGTCACTCAACATGGTTTTTTAAAGGGTAAATCAACTTCAACAAACCTTTTGGAGTTTACAACTCATGAAAAAAAGGTTTTACTTTGGGAAAACAGACTGACGTTATTTATACGGTTTTTAGCAAAGCTTTTGACTGCGTCAATCATAATCTTCTTTTGAAAAAGCTTAAGCTAATTGGGTTTCCTGTCAAATTGCTAAATTGGATAGAATCGTTTTTATCGCGACGTTTTCAAAAAGTTTTCTATAAAAATTCTCTATCACAAAATATTATGGTTACATCTGGTGTTCCGCAAGGAAGTCATCTTGGACCGGTTTTATTCTTACTATTTATAAATGACCTTCCCTCGGCAATTAAACACTGTGACGTCTTAATGTATGCTGACGATGTGAAACTTTTTCTTACCTACAAGTCACTCGACGAACAACACCTTTTAATATCTGATTTAAACAGCCTATATTTTATATGAATTTAAATGTTGATAAAAAATTTACCAAAAACACACCAAGTTTTATTCCTGTAACTCACAGTTAATGCTTTTATTGTGCTTTCGCTATGGGAGGTGGGCGTGTTCATGGACGGATTACTCCTAATTTTTGAACACACCTTAGTTTTGGTATAAAATACATACATACCAACTTTGATCTTTCTATGACAAACATAAACCTATTTATTGAGTTTTAAGATGACGTCCATATTGCAAAACCAATTTTTTTTTGTCATAAAAAATATACGTGCAAAATTTTATCTCTGTAAGTTAAGCACAGGCTTATTTATTGCGTTTTCAATTTTTGGGTTGTATGGGAGGTGGGCGTGTCCGTGAACGGATGATACCCATTTTTTGAAGTCATCTTTTTGTTGATACAAAACACATACATACCTAATTTTATTGTTGTAGGCTTTTTATGAGATGAGTTATGCATTTTTCAATTTTTGCGTTGTATGGAAGGCAGGCGTGTCCATGGGTGGATTCCAAAAAGATTCATTAGAGCAGATCCTTGGGTCCATGTGGCCATATGTATCAAGTTTTATCCAATTATCTCAACGCCTTCTTCTTATCCTGTGTATACGGCCAACACAGAGACGTGTGTAAGATTTGTGGTTTAACAACACCAAAACGCCTACCTCCCATATAACCCACTATGCTTAAAACTCTATAAAGAGGATTATATATGAGCTACAAAGATAAAACTTGTAAAACTTTTTATTATTAAAAAAATATTTTTTTATAAGAAACTTCTTTAGTCAACCAAAACACAAATATCATAAATATTTGATGCAATCTAATTGTTTTTTAAATTAGCTTAACGAACTGGAGTGTTCGGTACACAGTCGCTCCATAAACCAAGGATTTCAGGTATCAAGCCTATTCAGTCAAGTCTGCCTTGGCTTGTAAATGGGGATATAGGTAATTAGCTACACTCAGAAAAAAACACCTATTTTTTTTTCAATAACAAATTTCTCTATTTTCTTCAATTAGAATAAATTTTCACATTTTTCAAAAAAATATTTCTTCACTTGTGGAAAATGGAAATATTTCAATGTCTCTAATAGTGATAAGAATTTTTCTTGCACAAAAAAATTCTCATTTAAGCCTAGTACTCTGTTCAGTATCATGAGAAATTTCACTCAAATTTCCTTAAAAAAAACTATAGCTCTGAAATATTCGTGAAAATTTTCACAGCATTACGTCAAAGTAGTACTCTGTTCCGCTGTGAAAAATACTCGTAACATTTCTATTGCAACATTTTTTTACGACAATTTAATTGAACTGCCTATTTATTTTGAAGAGAAAAGTGACAGCTGTCGAAAATGGCTTGCTTTTATAAATTTATTTTTCTCTATTTTGAAAAGTACAGCATTACATTCTCAAATTTTCCAATTTCTTCGCAACAAAATATTTGTCAGAATTTTCACGCAACAAAAAAATGAATGTTGTGAGTGAAATTTCATGCAAACGAACAGAGTACTAGGCTTTATAGAGAAAAATTTATTGAATATGAAAAATTATTCCTATATTTTGAAAACAATTCAAAAATAAAAAGTCTTCTTCTCTAAAATATAAAATATAATATTATTTATATATTCTTTAAATATAAAATTCTTCTGTACATGGCTTTGTCACTGAACTCCTCCTAAAGCCTAGTACTATGCTCGTTCGCGTGAAATTTCGCTGGCAACATCCATTTATTTGTTGCGTGAAAATTTTGACAGAAGTTTTGTTGCGAACGAACAGCTGATTTAACAAGCTGATTTCAACAAGATGTAAATAAACAGCTAGAATTTATTAAAAGAAAACAGAAAATCATTTACATTCTCTAATTTTAAGTATTTATGATTATATAAATACAAAATAAATATTTATACGAGTATGTATATGAATGATGTGCTTTGTTGTAGAGTAGGACAAGTCGTTGGTGTATGGCAGCCTTTAAGCTGCGAAGTCTTGCAACCGCCAACACCGGGGAAAGATGCATCCGTATTTACAATTTCCAACAACTGCAATTATTAATTGAAAAACTTTAGAAATAGTACAAAAAATATAATTTCAATAAACTTTGTTAATTTGCTTGCACTTTTTTCTTAAATTGAATGACAACAGTCACTTTTCACGGCAAAATAAATGGTCGGTTCAATTAAATTGCGGTGAAAATAATGTTGCTAGGATGCATGTTGCGGAATATAGTACTAGATTTTCCGCAGCAAAGCATAGTACAGCTTTGATGAAAAAGATGTGAAATATTCACGCTTGTTTCACAGCTGTCATTTTTTGTATGGAGATTTAAGTGGAATTTCACGTGAAGCTGAACAGAGTACTATGCTTAAACGGCTAAACCGATTTGAATGAAATTTGGTGAGTACATGCGGCTGGGTCTGTAGCTGTAGATGGTTTGTATCAAAAGTTTGACCCGGTTGGTGGGGCTGTTATTGCTGTTACTCAGAAACGAATTGAGAAATTGTCATGATTCTTTCACTACACCATTAATGTTTATGCATACAAAATTACAAAAATACAAAATTAATAAAAATAAACAAATAAAAAACTGTTCAACTTTTATGATAGTTAGGCTTGATTTTTCGATCGCATAAACCGTTTTTAAATTTTAACAATAGAAACTTTAAACAAATCCTACATTTATGCATATCATATGAAAAAACATTGAAAAGGCCATTTTTGGTTTTAAATATTTTTTGTACAACAATTATTTCTATCGAAGTTTTTTGCGAAATAAAGAAATTTGTTAAGGTTTTTTTTTTGGAAAATTATAAGAACTAGAAGGAAAACGAAAATGAAAAATATAGAAAGATGATTGGATGAAGAATTAATCGAAATTACAAAAAAAAAAAGAAATGAATGGAATTCTTTGCAACATGACCGAGTTATACACTTTCAAAGTCAGCACTTTCATTTTTGATTGATTTTTTTTTCTATTTCAACAGAAAATAAAATAAGTAGGTACTAAAAACTTTTTGTAGGAAAGTTTTTGTGGAGTCAATTTCTTAAAAATTTAAAGAAACTTGCATATTCTTATAGAAAAAAAAGTTGTCTAATAAATGAAATCTAACAGAGAACGTTACTTACCACAAATGTATGCAACTACCAAATTGCAATAACATACTTTGAAAATTCTTGCATGGCAAATTATTTACCTTAAATATTTAAGGTGTTGGATTAATCCAATATTTGGGTATAAATGGTTATATATAAAAACGTGGCAGTTGAGGCACAAACTGTGTGTGGCTTTGGTGCCGAAGGGCCTTGTTTCCCCCTCTGAAGATAATGACATACCCCAGAGAATTATAAATTCCATGAAAACATGCTTATTGAAAACATGCTGTTTAGCCGTTCGTAGTCGGTATAGTTTTTGATCCATTGTGTACAAAATTTAATAAAACGCACAGCAGAATAGCTCATATGAAGCTCTAATAATGTCCTTTCAAGTGCTGAAATTACCAAATTCTTTTGGATTTCTGTATATAGAAAAGTACAAAACCTAATAATAATTGCGTGAAAAATTGGGAGCATTTTGTTATGATTCAGAGGTTTTTTTATACACTCAACATGTAAGGTCAGGGTATATTCACTTTGTGCAAACGTTTGTTACACCCAGAACGAAACGTGTCCGCTATAGAAAAGTCTAAAATTGGTGTGATCCGCCAATGAAAATGTCCACCTCCCATACAGCCCACATTATACATTTTTAAAGTATAAAAATTCAACTCGAATGTACTTAACTTATATAAAGTATGTGAGACAATTGTGATACGTTTTTAAGGAATATTTGGTTGTTGTTAGCAACCCGAATGTACTTTATATTTTTATTTGGCAAAGACCCAAAAAAAAATGCAACTCTGGGGACTTTGGCTAGATGGCACGGCAGCCACAGATTTTTGAGATTAATTAGTTTAGTTTTATAGTTATAATTAAATATTGAAATAAAAACAATTGTAGTTGCGGATTGGCAGGTTTTTTTTTTTTTTGTTAAAAAGTTTTAATTTCTTTATTTTTAGAGAAAATGATAAATTTTAAAAAGTGTATAAATTAATTAAACATCAATTATTTATTCTCATAATATGGAAAATGGAGTTCTATCGTTTCTTATTCTGTTCTTTGTGAGAATCTTTATCAGTACCTACTCTTGTATCTTTATCAGTACCCCAAAGTCAATATTGACTGAGATGTGATGTTCTAATAGTGTTGTTCTAATAGTTGTCGAATTTCGCCCACTTTGTCATAGTTTTTTTTCAATAATTCTACCCATTCTAACAATGAATTTTATCACCCTTAAGACAATATTATACAGTTTTTTAAACACTGCCACACCACTTAATCGAATAACGCCCAATTCCTCGGTAGTAATTTGTAATAATTTTGCCTACGCCTGTACTTCATTTCAGTACTCTAGTCTCAGTATTCGATTTAGTGTTTTCTAATGTTGGCACACACCTTTGTCGAATGACGCCCACTTTATTGACAGTAATTTGATATAAATGTGCCTACCTCTATGATATATATCGGACTCTAGTATCAATATTATTCGAGATACAGTGTGTTTCATATATTGCCACACTTCTTTATCAAACAACGCCCACTTTATTGAAATGAATTGTTTTATAATTGTGCCTACCTCTGTACTAAATTTTAGTATCGTAGTGTCCTTCTCGAATGGTATTCGAGATACAGTGTTTTTTTTTAAAGTGCCACACCCCTTCTCGAATAACGTTTATTATTTTTTTTTTTACAAAAATTTGGAGTAATTGTGCCTACCGTTATAATAACTGTCTGTACACTATTATCAATATTATTCGAGATACAGTTATTGTCTTATATTGCCACACCCCTTTGTCGAATAACGCCCACTTTTTTATAGTAATTTTTAAATTGTGCCTACCTCCGTACTTAATTTCAGTACTGTAGTGTCAATTTTATTAGAGAAACAGAGTTTTTCCAATATTGACACAACCTTTTTTCGAATAACGCCCACTTAGGTCGAGGTCGTAGTTTTGAATATTTGTGCCAGCCCTTGTAATTATACTGTAAATTTTATTACCCTAGTATCAATATTTACTGAGATACAGTGCTTTTCTAATAGCGACACGTCCCTTTGTCGAATACCACCCACTTTAATAGACGGGCACCTCCGCATTGATGGTTGACAAAAAATGACGGCAATCGGGCAATTACTTTAGGAGTAATCGATGTACATACATTCACAAAAAAAAACAGAGAAACCAACCAACTTGAGAACCTCATCCTTTTTGAAGTCGGTTAATAATAATTCAAATGAATGTAAAAAAAGCATGCAAAATAACATAAAATTGTTGCAAAAATAAGTGTTGGTCGTAGAATTCGAACCCAAAAAAATTCATTTATTATTCAAAGTTTATTACAAAAAATTAATTTTTGCCGAAATAAATAAAAATTATTGCACGGTTGTCATTTTTCGCTAAAAATCAAGTTTATTGAAAAATATTATCTTATATGTTGTTTCTAAGATAAAGTTGGCATTTTCGATACACTATTTAGTGTGGAGCATTTAAATATGCGATGGGATTCTGTCGGTCGCCCAGGTACTATATGTTTTATGCGTAGGTAGAATCATTTGTAAAATTATTCATATTCTCTAAAAAGGAAGATTTAAAAATTTTAAAAGATTTAAAAACCTTCTCTAGGAAAGAATACAATCAACCCTGAGTTCACTCATTTGTGTATGTTACAGGAGTGACATTTAAATTGAATCGATACATTTATAGAATTAAAAAGTGGCTTTAATAAAGGCTATTATAAAATATTATATTAAGTGCTGTGTAATTATTTGTGACAATATTTATCCAAATGGAAATATTTAACAAACTTAATATATATAATTATGATTTACCAAATTAAAAAAATAACATTTATGTACAATATATATATTAATTCTTCTTCTTATATTAAGTCAAAATTATGACATTCTGTACATTTAACTCAGTTTTCATTACAATTGGCTCGCCTGCAGTACAAGCTTCACAAATCTTAAGCATGACTATTGCTAAGGAACTCGGCTACAAGCGTTACTTTAATGTACAGGAACTGCTGTTCAGAATTATTGGTGTTGATGTTACGAAAAAATCTGTAAAACATCCTTATCTATTAGTGATACCTGCGTTAACATTTATTCTCGTGATTTGTTTGCTCTCTTGGAAGAATCGCTCAGATGCCGATAAAGTAATCGAAATGCTGGCAGCGGGTATTGATATGGTTATCACTACTTTTAAATTGACATTTTTTGTGCTAAATCAAAAAAAAGTTCTCGAATTGATACATAACATATGGAAAATGTCAAAAGCGGGTAGTTCGCAATAAGCACACGTATTTTAAAAAGGATTAAAATTCATTTTTAAACTTTTTATTTTAGACGACGTGGAGGAACATGCCATGATTAGTGACTTGAATTCAAAGGCTTATTATATTTGTAATACATTAGTTATATGTGGTGTTGGTGCTTTTTTCGCTGGCACTCTTTCACCGCCTATTATGATGGTGGTTATATATGGCAAAACAGGAAAATGGATTGTTGCTCCGAACAATGCTGAGTAAAATTTGTGTATTTCAACTCGAAGTTGATAATGTTTATTACAATTTATTATCTAAATATAATAGCGTCTTCATTGAGTCCTCAGAACCGTGGAAGTATGTGTTTTTTCATACCGGTTTCGCGATTTCGGCTTTAATACCTTCAACTGGCGCTCTTACTATTGATACGCTATATATTTGGTTGGTGCTCAATCTTATGGCTCAATTTCGTATACTCAATATGAGAGTAAAACGCACTGCAACCCTGAAAACTGATACCGAAATTAATCACGCTACTATTCAGTGCATACAATTTCATCAAGGAATTATTGAGTTTGCGGAGAATTTTGATTTAGCCTATCGTTCCATTAATTTTGTACAATTCGCAATGGGTTGCATACCGCTATGTTTCGTCGGATTTCAGGTTACCGTGGGTTCGGGCAGAAAAGAGTTTTATGTGGTTTATCTGCTAAGCAATATGTTTCGGATGGGTTTGTATTGCTTTCTCGGACAACGTATACAAGACGAGGTAAATGAGGAAAAAAACATTTGATATATAGCTTTGAAAATAGATTTATATATATATATATATTAACAGAGTTATAATGTAGCTGACAATATTTATGAATCGTTTCGTTGGGAAAAATTGTCTAAAATATCTAAACAATTACTACTGATAACAATGACAAGAGCTCAGAAATGTTGTAACTTGACTGGCATATTTTTTGTGACCAATATGAGTCTGTTCGTCTGGGTGAGTCATAATTTATTTATTTTTTTTAAAGAAAAGGCTATGACAATTTCATATAATGTTATTCTTTCATCAGGTTTATAGAACAACAACTTCTTATATCACTATTCTTTGGACACTAGCTGCCAATTTGAAGTTATAGATGAAATTTCAAGAAACGATGTTGAATAAGTCTTAGATGATATAAAAGTCTACAAATGTATATTCCTTATAAAGAATATAAAAGTAGTAACCTCGTCTTGAGGTTACTTCTTTAGTAGTATTGTTTTAAGTTTTTGATGCTAGTAAATTAATTCAATATGTAATTTAAGTTCGCTTTGATATTATTATTAATAAAAATAAACGCTCTTATATTGCACTTGTTGGTTCACTTTCCAACTCTTAAAATAAGTCAAATAAAGTATTTATCCTTATTGTTCAACTTTTTCAAATTTGTTGCTAGATTTTTTATATTAAGCAAAGCAATTACACTGCGTTACACACATTCTGTTCTACGAACCTATATAACCAATACTTTTTCGGAAAGGGGAGAAAAAAATTAAAATACAATTGTATCGTCGATTTTCAAGTGTACGTCAAAATTTATTTTTTATATGTTTAAAGTTCTCTGATATTTTTGGAAAAATTTATGAAATTTAATTTCTAAAAGTATAATGATAAGCCGGTTTCAAAATGGATACCAGTTTTTTGTACAGGTTCAAGTTTGTTAAAAAAACCGAATTTTTTCACTTATTTTGTTAACACCTAAATATTTTATGCTATAATTTCAGAAATTAATTTTTTTCCGGTTGCGGCTTTTATTTTTCTTTAATTGATTTTTTCACATAAGTAAAAATTAATACCGCTATGAAATTTATGATCGGAACTAAGTCCTTTTATTTTGACATTTGTAAGCATTTGTCTCAGTAAAGCATGGCTTTCTTAAAGTTTTCAATTCCTTCGCAACAAAATATTTGTCAGAATTTTCACGCAACAAAAAAATGAATGTTGCAAGCCAAATTTTACGCAGACGAGCAAAGTACTAGGCTTAACTTTCAAAATAAGTTTGCTTACAACCTTGAAAAAAAAATTGGACACTTAATTTTTTATTTAAAAAAAAAAATATTTTATATAAAAAAAACTTTAGAGTTACAAATTGATAGTGGCAGTTTAATTTGTTAATTTTAAGAATTCTTGTTGGTCCTGCCGGTATTTGAACTTAGGACAGTCAAGTACTAGATGCACACGTCAAACACTCGTCTAAACTTGAACTTCCTAAACAGTGATAAAATTTCAATCAGTACGTTTTTATATGGGTTTCGAGTTCTATAGACAGTCAACCCACTATTGATTTCAAAGTTTCATTTGTTGGATGGTATTTAATTTTGAAATCTATTATTTCAACCCATGATTTGTTTGATATAACAACATTTTTTAAGAAAAAAAAAAAATAGTTTTTTTTGCAATGAATTATTTTACGTCTGAAAATATCGCTGCTTGTTCTCTTAACGAGCTATGCAGTAGCCAAAATATCCTGAATCGTATGTTCAGTTGTTCTGGCCCATGTGAGCAAATGTTCCATGCTTCTTGCGCTGGAATCTCAAAATCGTGCCTTAACGATTTAATATCTGTACGGTCAGGTCTTCGTTGGTACTGTGCTACGTGCAGGGCTCTTTCCCCAGATGAACTTTATGCTAAAATTAAGCATTTTGGGGAAAGTCTTAACTCGTTAAATAACAATTTTAGAAAAATTGTTACATTTTTTAGTGAAGTTAATGCAGCATCCAGTACCAACGTATATGATGAGATTTCTACATCGGAAGATGTCTCGAGTTCTTTCTTGCAAACTGTTTCTTGTGGAACTCAAACAATGGATCCATCAGACAAGGACCTTAAAAGTTCTAAAATTAAGAGGAAAAATAAAAATAAAAATAAACAAAATAAGAGTCGCAATTTTCAGGCTAAGCAGCCCTCTGCTACGCCTTCGGTGAATACTAACACAGTCATTATTTCGACACCATCTTCTACTCCTCCATTGGCTAATAGCCCAATTTCAATTTCAACTGAGCCCAATAATCAGATAAATTTAAGGGCAGTGTCGAGAAAAAAAATGGTTTTTATTTCGCGTCTTCAACCCGACACAACAATTAATAATATATTGACGTTTGTCAAACATAATAATTTACTAAGTCAAAATGCCTTTTGCGTATGTAAGAAAATAGGTAATAAACCATCCCACGCCTCCTTTATTTTAACAGTTGCTGCTGAAGAGTTTGCAAATGTTCTTAACTCTAATTTGTGGGGCGATAATATTCTTGTATCTGAGTTCAAGCCTAAAAATAAGTCTGGAAGGTCAAATAATATCGTCCGTCAGACCCAAAAAAACTAAATAGGCTATCCCTTTACTATCAAAATGTGAGGGGATTACGATCTAAGACGCGTGACATATTTTTGTCAACCCAGAATTTCTCAGAAGATATTATCGCGTTAACTGAAACGTGGCTCAACGGAAGCATTACTGACTTGGAATTGTTTGACAATAGTTTCCAAGTTTTTAGAAAGGACAGATACGCTGACAGTACTTCCGCTGTTGGTGTCCTATTAGCTGTAAGGAACTCCTTTATCAGTTCCTTTATTGATATTCCCTGCTCTTCTAAAATTGAACTAATATGCGTTAAGGTTATACATTGTAATTCCAATGTATATGTTATTAATGCGTATGTTCCTCCAAAGAGCAGTACGGAGGTCTATGCAAGCCTTGCTGATTGCATAGAATTTATAATAAGTATACTTGACGTTAATGACGACATTTTATTGTTGGGCGATTTTAATCTGCCTGACTTAAAATGGCATTCTTCTGACGATGATACATATTTTTGTGCATCTAATTCGAAGACTCGTCAAGAACATATATTTGTTGATTATATATGTTCCGACCTACAACAAGTAAGTTGTATTAACAATAGTCTTAATCGACTTCTTGACCTGGTCTTAACTACAGACAGTAACAATGTCATTGTTAAGAGGGCCGTCCATGCTCTAACGACTGTTGATGAATACCATCCACCATTGAGCATCTGGTACAAATCTGACAGAGAAAATATAGTAAATTCGAGCTCAATAGAAAGGGTTTATGAATTCAACTTTAAAAAAGCTGACTTTTTGAAGTTGAAACATCTACTTCATAGTAAGCTTAATGTAATTTTAGAGTACATAAATGGAAATAACCTTGATGATTCCATTAATTTTTTTTATATGGAGCTCTTTGATATGTTTTCTCAATCCGTGCCATACAGCCTCAAGATTGCGAAAAATTCTGCGTATCCCTGGTATACAAAGGATTTGAAAACTCTTCGCAACAACAGGAATAGGGCCTGGAAGAAATATGTCTGTAGCTTAGACTTAAATGACCTGGAAACTTACAAATGTTTGTTTCTGGAATTTGAAAATAGTGCAGCTGCATTATATCATCAATATTTAGACAATATTAAGTTAAGGATACTGTCTGATCCAAAGAAATTTTGGGGATTCATAAACACAAAGAAAAAATCTGATGGATTCCCTTCGTCATTCAAAACCATTGATGGATTTAGTGATGATCCAGTTATAATTTGTAGCTTGTTTGCCAATCTTTTCAAAGAATCATTTTGTTCTGATTCTTTCAATCCTGATGAAGAGTATTTTGAATATATGAATTCAGGACCCAAAGTTTCTCTGGAGCCTATATCCTTTACCTCTGAGGATATCTTAAAGTATATCGGATCGATCGATCAGGACTTTAATACTGGACCCGATGGAATTCCTGCCGCAGTGTTAACTCAATGCGGTTCCATTTTGTGTCAACCACTTTCTTTGCTTTTCAAAAAATCAATCAACGAAAGTTATTTTCCAATATTTTGGAAAAACTCGTACATTAGTCCAATTTATAAAAAAGGTTGCAGGAATGATGTTATTAACTACAGGCCAATTGCCAAGCTCTCATCGATTCCAAAACTTTTTGAGCGTATCATGTATGATCGGGTAAAAATTCACTGCGGAGAAGTCATAACAACTCGTCAGCATGGTTTTGTTAATGGCAGATCCACTGTGTCTAATCTTCTCGATTTTACAACATTTTGCCTTAATACATTTGAATCTGGTAACCAGGTCGACTGCATTTACACTGACTTTAGTAAAGCATTTGATAAATTACCACACAGTTTGATTCTATTTAAACTTAAATCAATGGGTTTTCCTCAATATTTTGTAAGCTGGATACAATCGTATTTGACTGAACGATTTTATCAAATACGATTCCGCGGGGTTTTGTCGTCTGCATTTGTTCCGGAATCAGGTGTTCCTCAAGGCAGTCACCTTGGTCCACTTCTGTTTATTTTAGCTATTAATGATGTTACTCACATTATTAAACATTCTCATTTGTTAATTTATGCAGATGATATGAAAATATACAGAACAATAAATGCTAAAGATAATTCAGACCAACTCCAGGCCGATCTGAAATCCTTTGAAGTTTGGTGTTCTAAAAATAATATGTTTCTAAGTCCTGAAAAATGCCAAACTATGACCTTTTCGCGTAAAAGGAATAATTTAATTTTTGATTACAATATTAAAGATACTGCTTTAAGTCGTGTAAGTGCCGTCAAAGACCTTGGTATATGCATGGATTCTAAGCTATCGTTCAACAATCATATTGACTACATTTGTAAAAAAGCATCTTCAATGCTTGGTTTTATAAAACGCTGGGCCAAAGAATTCAATAGCATGATTACAACTACAACGTTGTATTATGCACTAGTGCGCCCTCACTTGGAGTACGCAAGTCAAGTTTGGTCCCCAAGTTATAGTGTGCATGTTGAACGTATAGAGAGAATCCAAAAACGTTTTGTTCGGTTTGCTCTTAGGGGCTTAGGTGGGATTGATTTTTCGAACCTTCCTCCTTACTAGGATCGTTTAAAACTTTTAAAAATGCAATCTCTAAGTGAACGAAGGAAGTCTGCGGATATCGTTTATTTACACCAACTCATAACCGGTGTATTCGATTGTCCGGAACTACTTTCTCTTATAAATTTTAACTCTAACCGTAGAAGTAGTAGAAATGCTAACAACTTAATTTATCTACCATTTAGTAGGACAAATTACATGGCTACTGCTCCTTTAAACCGCATGAGTGCCTCTGTTAAAAACTGTACATTTTTTGATGTTAGTTTGTCAAAAGGTCAACTCAAAAGTAGATTGAAAGCTATTGTGTAATTAGATCTGTGTTTGTGTATGCATGGTTAGTTGTTATGTCCTGTGTTGTCCCTGAGCCCAATCCATTCTGTGGTGGGTAAATTTTTCCCACATTAATTTGTTTGGAGCCACTGGAATTCATGTCATTGAAATATTTCAATGAGATCTGGATTGTGACTTCAAATAGATTAATGCTGAGAATGTGCGAAAAAGCTGTAGTAGCTGAACTCTATTGTTATTGCATTTTTGCCCTGAGTTTATATCTTATATATTAATACGTGAACATTAAAGTTTGTTGTACGCTTTTTTGGTATTAATTAAAACTCAAAATAAATGAAACTTATATCATTCGAAACGTTTTGTTGCCCAGATGTGCAGAATGCATATATAAATGATATATCTGATAGAGGTGGTTCCCAACCTGCTAATAGAGAAATTTAATTATTAAGAAAAAACCCGCTCTTTGATTGATATGAAATTTGGTTGGGGTAGAGTTTTTAAGTTGGTCGAGTTTGAATTTTTTTTATGAAATTTGATTGGGAGAGAGTTCTTGAATTTGAGTTTTTTTAAAAAATAACAATTTCTTAAAAAAATTTAGTTTTATGCATTCGTCAATTGTTAAATTTGTAAAAAAAATGTGTTTTGAATTAAAAAATTTGACTTTCCATGTGAATATCTTGGTCGGATTTTAACGGTTTTTCAATTTTTTTCATTTTTTCTAAAAGTTTGTTAAATTTTCTTTTAAATGTATTAAAAATTACAGCAAAGTTCTAACCAAAAGTATTTTTAATGAATTTTCTTAATATTGTCATTAGTTATTTAGCGTGTGTTTCAACCAAATGCCAAGAGAGAGAAAAAAACTGTCTCAAATTGAATGTTCTAAATTGGGAAGCCACTATCTCCGCCATCTGTGAATAGATTTTATTTATTTCTTTCTGTATTTAAGTCTTATCAGTTAACTTAAAAAAACTTTGAAAATAATACCGTTTTTTGTTTGTTTATATCTATATAATTAATAGGCTAAGGTTTTTTTTGTGACTTCAACTCCTCCCAGACCAATGGACCGATTCTATCGATTTAGATGTCATTAAATCAGGTTTAGGCTGTATATGTGCAAACCACTTTTAAAAATTGTGATTTCACTTCAGGGGGTTCCCAACCTTTTAAAACAGAAATAAAATTTTTGTACAAAAATCCGTTATTTTATCGATTGAGAAGAGTTTGAGAAGAGCTTATGAATTGATCGAATTTGAATTTTTTTCAAAACTAAAAATTTTTAACCAAAATTATCTTTTATGCATTCCTCAAATGTCAATTGTCCGAAAAAGCAGTTCCAAAATGAAAAATTACACTTTCCGAGCAAACAAGTCAGTCAAATTTTAACAGTTTTCAAAAAAAATTTTTTTTTGGTTTTTTTGGCGTTTTTTCATCTATAGGTGTTATAAATCGATGTTGTTAGTGTTCTGTTAGTACCTTTTATTAATTTATGAAATATCTCTTGGTATTATTTCTTAAATCTATTTTTTAATGCGTTTTTTTTTTAACATTAGTTATTTTTTATAGCTGGAAGAGTTAAGTTGCGATGTTTTCGAATAGTAATAATGTTTTTCTCAGTTGTTATATAAGTGTAAGTCCGTCTTCGTATTTTGACAGTTACATTAAAAAATTTTGTGTCAGATCAAACCATTCAGATAATGATCTTTTATATCATTATTGAGACTCAATATATCGTTATTCGTTATAACTTATTGAATAGAATATCATATATTAAACGTCTATAATGTTTCTAACAATTAATTTTTATTGAATTGCTCGAATTCGGGCAACAGGTTTACTAGTTTAAATTATTCCTCTTAAAAAAAGACCATAAAATTTGATTTATTCTTAAAATATGGGGTAAAAATGATTTTTGTTGTAAAAAAACAAAAACTCAAAATTGGATTTTTGATTTTCTTTCAAAGTCTGTACCGGATTTTAGGTGAATTTATTTTTTCTTGACACTAAATTAATAAACTGTCCGTGCCATCAAAAAATCAAGGCTATCCCCTATGATTTCTTTGACAAAATTAAATTTTTTTAAAATGTTGTTTTTCTGTTTTTGAACAAAATTATAAAATAAAAAAATAATTTTTTTGAAGGAAATACCTTTATATCTCCAATCAATTAAGAGTTATAGCCTCGAACTTTTTTTAATCATCTCGCATATAATTATAACTAGTCAATCAATAAATTAGTCGAATTTCGACCCCAGGCGATACTAGTAATTATATATAGGCAAACAGAAAATTTGTCGAGTTTTTTGTTTAAATAAAAAAGTTCTTATACAAAATATATGAAAATCATAAAATTTGTTGAGAACCCCCATATGGAGGGATCGGAGGAGATGGGTTCCCAGACAAAAAAAAATGCCTCTTGAAAAAGTAATGGGGGTCGATCATACTGATTTCATTAATAGCAGGGGGTTAGGGTGCAGCCTCTCCTGTAGCTCGAAAACCTAGGGTAACCCAAAAATTCTGACTTCAGATTCGGATTCAACGAACTCAAAACCTTAGGAAACCGTTGTGGAACAACTTGGAATTTTTAAAAACTTCAGTTTTGTTGTACAGTGTAGTTAAAAAAAAAAAAATTAACAATCAAAATTTCTTAATTTCTTAAAGAGAAACTAATGGCGTTTTCGTTTCTACCAAAAAATGTTGCCTTTTCATTGCCCTTGCCTTTTTTCGTGTTCGATTCTAAAATAAGTGCAAACGGGTGAGTAAATTCTGTGTTCGTTTCTTAAAATGTCACACTCACAGAGGGCAAAAAAGGTGCATTTTCTGCCTTGCAAACTTTCTCAGGGTAGATGATTGCCCTGCATATCAGCTGTTTTTAAAACGATAATATTATGACATGCGTGCGTTAGACAAGGATGGTTATATTCGTTTATTTAAGTTGACATTTTTCGAGTAGGCAAAAACATGCACTTTTACAGGGTTGCGGGCAACATTGAAAACATTTTGCACTGCGACAGGGCAACATTTTTTGGTAGAAACGAAAACGCCATAAATGTTCAGCGCAGTGGCGTAGCGAGCATAACTGGCGCCCGGGGGAAAACACTATGCGTCTAAATCAGAACAAGGTTCTGTACACGACAGTTTATTATATTTTGTTATAGATTTAGGGTCTCTAAACACGAAAATCGCAAAAAAAGTTTTTATAGTTAAGCCTAGTAGGATAAACTGGGGTACATTTGACTGTGACGTTTTTGGTATGAACGAACCGTTATTTTTCAATAATTTGTTTTATAAATTTTGCATCATCACATTGCATCAAAGTTCGACGATTCTTGCATTACATAAAGAAAAGTAATAGAAAAGTTTTTGTGTTTTTGCGCGCGTAACTGTTATTTTCCGGCACTGATACGTAAGGACTTCCTGACCGAGTTATAAAAGTTGATCAAAGTACCTTTTACAAAATGTAAAAACTATTTATGTTCTTGAAAATATAAGTGAATTTCAATAAAACTAAATAGCTATAAACTAAAAGAATTTAAAACAAAGAAGCCGAGAGCATTTGGGTAGATTGAGTAACATCGAGATGTTACCAATTCATTTAAGAATTTTTTAATATATTTCTAAATTGGTTTTAATAAAAAAGAAGTGGTTCAAATATCAGAAATAGGACTATCATTAGCTGAGGAAATAAAAGTCTAAAGATAAAAGCAACTCTGGTAACAACTACAGCATTGATTCTTTTCGGTTGTTCAGTGATGCTAGTCTAATTTTTTTCCAAGTATTCAGCCACTTCACTTTTAAATAATTTTTTTCGTAGAGCATCAATATCAGTAGAATTCCCAAACGCGTTAAAGAAACTTATGGTTATCGTTAACCGGCCCTTAACTACCTAACCTGTTAACTCGTATCCATAACATCTTTGCTAGAAATGTTTATTCTTAACTATGACAGTTCGATAAAGATAACTGTTGCTAGCTTAACTACTCGCTAACTGAAATAATAAAGATTATATTTTTTTATATCAATTGAGTGAATTTTACTATATTTAATTTTGACATCAATTGTATCGAACTGATCATGTTACATTCGATATTTTAACTCTATTCTTCTCTTAGAAACACGGATTAAGGATATATTGAATTTTTGTATGATGAAATTTTTCACATGTTCGTCAAAATATTACTCTGCTCGGCTGTGAAAAATACTCGCAACATTTATTCTAATATATTTATTTTTTTCTATTTTGAGAAGTAAAGCATGACTTTCTCAAATTTTTCAATTTCTTCACAACAAAATATCTCTCAGAATTTTCACGCAACAAAAAAATGAATGTTGCGAGTGAAATTTCACGCAAACGGACAGAGTACTAGGATTTACGTGTTTTTTAAAGATTTTATAAGATTTATAAGATTTTTAAAGTTTTTCTCCCTTTTTTCAAATAAAGTCATATCTTTAAATATATCTTGTACACTTCTTGTTCAATATTAATAATCAAGCTAAGCCAAAAAAATTTCTAATTATCTTCATGTTTGTTCAACAAATTTTTACATTTGGATGAGTAGTTTTTGCACTATCATCATTCATAAAAAATCGAAAACTATTTTCATTTTTAGTGGAGAATATAAGCTATCGCCGAAAACAAAGCCTTTTCGATTACTTTTTCACAAATCTCGTTACGAATTTCTGCAAGTTCAGTCGCCAATAATTTGAGATCATGGAACGCTTCTGTAACTTAATTTTAGAACCTTGTTATCTGAGCTGCACACGATCAATTCTCTTTGAGTTCATGCCAGAAATGGACTAAAGTAATGATATTTAAATTCGGTTTAAGATAGAGATTGCAGCATTTCTGGTACCACTTGCGGCAGTATTTTCATCTGCTAATTTTTCTAATAGTTCTACGTATTCTTCCAGTCCCTTGACAATAACGTTAACTGCTTGCGCTCTGGCGCTCCATGCTCTCTGGCGCTCATGTTACAGATTTACGTTTAACAGATTTTTAAAGCATTTCTTAACAATTTCCTTCGTAATATTGAACGTGAGAAAAAGAGACGTATGTTATCAATTATTTCAAAACATGTTACAGCGATTGAATCTTGGTTAGTTGTAGTAACTCCTACTAAATTTAATGTGTGGTTATCCCAATTTACAAATGTTGCCTTATAATTTTTTATACCCTAAACTTGAAAGGTCATTATACCCTAAACCTGAAAGGTCAGGGTATATTAACTTTGTGCAAACGTTTGTAACGCATAGAACGAAGCGAGTCCGGTATAGAAAAGTATATATATTCTTGATCAGCGTCACCACGTGAGTCGAGCTATCTATGTCCGTCCGTCCGTCCGTCCGTCCGTCCGTCTGTCCGTCTGTGTGTTGTCCGTATACACAGGATAAGAAGAAGGAGTTGAGATAATTGGATGAAACTTGGTACACATGGTCACATGTACCCAAGGATCTGCACTATTGAATATTTTTGGAATCCGCCCACGGACACGCCTACCTCCCATACAATGCAAAAATTTAAAACTGCATAACTCAGCTCATAATAAGTCTACAACAATAAAATTTGGTATGTGTGTGTTTTATATCAACACAAAGATGTCTTTGAAAAATGGACGTCATCCGCTCACGGACACGCCCACCTCCCATACAACCCAAAAATTGAAAACGCAATAAATAAGCCTCTGTTTAATCTACAGAGCTAAACTTTGGCACGTATGTTTTTTATAACAAAAAAAAGATGGTTTTGAAAAATGGACATCGTCCGCCCACGGACACGCCTACTTCCCATACAACGCGAAAATTGAAAACTGCATAGCTCAGCTCATAATTAGCCTACAACAATAAAATTTGATATGTATGTGTTTCATACCAACACAAATATGTATTCGGAAAATGGACGTCATCCGATCACGGACACGCCTACCTCCCATACAACCCAAAAATTTAAAACGCAATAATTAAGCATGCGTTTAACCTACAGAGCTAAAATTTGGCACGTATGTTTTTTATGACAAGACAAAGATGGTTTGGAAAAATGGACTTCATCCGCCCACGGACACGCCCATTTACAATAAATTTTTTTTTTTATTTTTGAAAAGTGGGTTTAGGGTATTTCATAGTCGGCCTAGACCGACTTTAGACTTTCTTTACTTGTTTTTTATTAGTTTTTGTTGAACGCCAGATATGTGATTTGACATAAGAGCAGCATTATCATAGCATTGTTCTCTACGGTTGGCTAACTTAATTATTGAATTAATTAATTAAAACAAATTTTGTTGCAAAATTTTGTTTGTCTTGAGAATGATTTGGCGCTCCTCTACGAGTGGCGCCCGGGGCATGATGACACCCCCTGCCTCCCCCTCGCTACGCCACTGGTTCAGCGTGACCAGGCAATAGGCGATTTCGTAAACCAAGACAGCTTCGGAAAAGAGTTTTTCGATATAAACGCTGCTGCAAGAAAATATATTATAAATATTAACTTTTCCATAAATGGTCAAAATTTCATGTTTTTTCTAAGTTGATGTCTTCACAAAATGTGCTTGAATAGTGCAAAAAAAGGTTTTGAAAAAATCATCAGGATCACCCAGACGGGTAAGCATGAACAAAAAATAGCAATGAACAAAATTTTAAATTTCAATTTTGAGTGAGTTTGGCGGCACCGAACTTAATAATTCGGAAATTTCAAGTGCAGAATCAGATTTGTCACTAAATCTTACATCAAAGTAGATGGGTGATGCTAATTTTGCGCAAATTTTAAATGCATGCATTTTTTTTTCTAAAATGTCTTATAAAAAATAGCCCAAAAGCCGGTTTTTTGAGCAAAACCGGGCAAGTTTCGACAATTCTTGAAATTTTATAGCTCAAATTATTACATTAGCAACCAAAGTTTATAATTCCGGGAGGCACGCAGAATCCCAAATAATTTAGCATTTTTCATAGAAATCTGACCCAGTCTAATGTGCAGTATTCATTGCGAAATTTCATAAATTGGGCTACCAATTGCTCCATTGTCCGCCTTATACTCCGGATTTCGCCCCGAGTGACTATTTCTAAACTTAAAGAGATTTGAATTTAATAATAAAATCATCTCACATACAAATACCTATTTTGAGGACCTCAACAAAACTTAATAAACTTAAAAAAAATGAATGAGCTGATAGCCATGGCAGCTAATGCTCCTTCTTATCCTAATTTGTTATAGGTTTAATAAATAATAATAATAATTAATAATTATTATTGATAACTTATTTCTTTATGAAATAACGCCCAAAATCAAAAAAAAAGCCCAAAATATTTTAAATCATTTGTTATGAAGTTTTTTAATAATTTTCAAATATTTAAAATGTAATTTTTAAAGTGTTTTTAAAAAATACATTTTCAATATTTACTTTAAATCAAAATTATAACTTAATTATACACATGTGAAATTTATAATAATAGAAACATGTAACCTACGTTGTATAGTATCAATACAGATAATTAAAAATGCTTTGAAAATAATAATAGAACCTCAAGGTTAAACTGTTGCCACCATATTTAATATAACTAAAATAAATACCACAATATGCTTAATTTCAAATTTGTATTAGTTGCTTTAATAAAGAATTTAATATATGAAGAGGCAATACATTACCAATCACATAACAACATTTTCAAGACAAAGTAATGTATGACCTCTTTGATCTATTATAATCATTAAGTCAATTGCATTCAAGTCAAGTTGAAAAGTGAAATGTAAAAACTTTTCGAGAAATTAAGTAACAACCTGGCAACGCTATTTATATCCTTCCTTCAAGGATATTCTTCTATACATAAAGAAAATTGTGTACTATACTGTACATTTCATGTGTTATTTGTTTCAATTCGCTCGCCTGCAGTACAACCTTCACTAGTTTTAAGCATGTCGATTGCTAAACAACTCGGCTACAAGCGTTACTTTAATGTACAGGAATTGCTGTTCAAGGTCATTGGCGTTGATTTCATTAAGAATACTGTGAAACATCCTATACTATTAGTTGCATCTTCGTTAACATTAACGATGTTGTTATGTTTTTTCTCTTGGAAGACTCGCTATGAGGCCGATACTGTAACCGAGACGTTGGGCCCAGCTTTACATACATCGATACTTACATTAAAATTGTTTTTTTTTGTGCTTTACCAAAAGAAATTTCTGGAATTGATACAAAGCATGTGGACGATGTCAAAAACTGGTAGCACAAAATAATATCATGTTTCTTAACATACATACATATAAATCATGTCAAAACCTTTATATTTAGACAATGTGGACGAACATGCCATGATTAGTGATATGAATGCAAAGGCTTATTATATATCTAATACATTGGTATTAGGCGGATGTTTTGGTGTACTCTCAAGTTGTCTTGAACCACACATTAGAACGGCCGTAACTTATTGGAAAACTGGAGAACTGATTTTAGCTCCGGTCTTAAAAGCAGAGTTAAATTTATAAAAACCTTTTAATTTTAAAACAAAGTTAACTTTTTTTATAAAACAGCATCTACACGAATTATTCAGAGCCATGGAAATATGCGTTGCTCCATACAGGTATCGCAATTTCCGTTATAATTGGCTCGACTGGTGCTCTTGCTATTGATACGCTATATATTTGGTTGGTTCTTAATCTTATGGCTCAGTTTCGTATACTTAATATGAGGTTAAAACGTGCTGCTAACCTGAAAAATGATATCGAAATTAATTGCACTGTTATTGAATGCATACGATTTCATGAACGAATTATTGAGTTTGCGGAGAATTTTGATTTTGCCTATCGTTCCATTAATTTTGTACAATTCGCCTTGGGTTGCTTACCGCTATGTTTTGTCGGATTTCAGCTTACCATGGGTTCAGGCAATAAAGAATTTTTCGTCATTTATCTGCTAAGCAATGGTTTTCAGATGGGTTTGTATTGCTTTCTCGGACAACGTATACAAGACGAGGTAAGTGAAGAATTAAAAAACATTTGAAATATAGTTTTGCAAATTGATTTATATATATATATTAACAGAGTTATAATGTAGCTGACAATATTTATGAATCGTTTCGTTGGGAAAAATTGTCTAAAATATCTAAACAATTATTGCTGATAACAATGACAAGAGCTCAGAAATATTGCAACTTGACTGGGATATTCTTTGTGATCGACATAAGTCTGTTTGTCTGGGTGAGTTATACGTTTTTTTTTTTTATTGTACTCATTTTTAATAAGTTCTTCCACCAGGTTTATAGAACAACAACCTCTTATATCGCTATTCTTTGGACACTAGCTGCTAATTCAAAACAATAGATGATATTTTAAGTGGATATTTTTCACAAATATTGAATGATATAGAAAAATGTAAAATTTATTATGTATTAGTGTTTTATTTATATGAAATTTATGCGGATTTTTTTTGAATTAATTCGTATTTAAATAACGAAAATTAAAATAAATCACTGAAATTTTATTTTGGTTTGTGTTGTATTCAAAAGAAAAGTGAACATTAAGTTACATCAGGAAGCTATATAATTAATAGGCAAAGCTTTTTTAAAAAAATAACTCCTCCTTTATTTATGAACCTATTTTTGACCATCATTTACTCTGGTTTAGTCGATATAGTTATGCATTATGTTCTTAAGCGTAATTTTTTAAGAGTTTGCTTTTTAAAAATTTTAAAAATAACACCAGAGATCCAAAATAATTATATTATATTATAGTTATTTATTTTTTTTAGGTCGAAAAAATTGTCGATATTTTGAAAAATATTTTATGCGTTGCTTCATAACAGTTATAAACGAGAAAAAATTTTTTATGTTGAGTTATTGTAAATAAATAAATTTTGACGTTATTTCTTATATATAAAAATTTCGTTTCACGGTGCTTGTAGCCGAAATTTTTTAAAATGAATCTTCTTTAGCTGCGCATACAACATACAGCGAACAAAACGGGAAGTAAAACCGATGAAACGAATGAAACGGCGGCGAATTAAGGTGAATTGAATTGAAATTAAGTGTTCGAAACATCCTATTAATTCGAAGGAAAAAATTATTAAAAAATGGTTTGAGTTCGCACTTACAGACGAATTAATCAATAAAGTTTTTGACCGTACTTTTTGAAGGTGGAATTTTCAAATAGATACGTTATACTTCAATTTCCAATATATTTCAAGTTGAAAAATGACACGTTACGCTGGAATTTTCAACTTGTATGATTCAATGGCCCATCGGATACAGCTGTGTACCAGTATTTAAAGTAGATGCCTACCTGTTCGGTTTAATTCTACTTGCCCCATGGCGAGGAGTCATGAACTTTCGAAATCAACTCTCAACAGAAGCATTCTCAGGAAGCTCACTTCCAAAAGAACTTGTCGGTGTGCAGGATCATAGGGCCGACTCTGTCTATTAGGAGTTGCTTTCTCAAGTCCAATGGGTTAAGGAATACAATTAAATTTATCGACCAGTTTCCAGGCACTCAGCACCCAAGATTTCTACGGAGTAACCCTTCTTTTCAATCATATCATGCAGAATTTGATCGCCATTATCGCCATATAAAAATTAATTATTTTCCGGGCATGACCAGTGCCCTAGGGATTCGCGTTTCTAGGTATTAATAGCATACGCCATTCGCCAGTTCTGCCATAAACACCTTACTCACCTACCGAATCCCCAGTACCAATTTGTGGACATTTAATTAGAGGTTAAATTCAATCCACCTCCATTGGTGAGGAGCGAGACCGACCTAAAATCTCTTGCATATAGGATATGCCAGCCTGGTTGTACAGAGACGCAACGCCACGCCGACTCGTTGTCTAGCTTGCAACATTAAGCTTACCACAGCCAGCACGAGACCCGAAGGGCCAGCCCACGATAGTCCCCCCGGGCAAAAGGAGTTTCCACCTTGGAATGAGCTTCCAACAAAAACCAGACATGAATTGATAGTTTAAGCACACATGACTTGATAAGCAAGCTTATCTTAGTATCCCGGTATACTATATCGGTAGATACTAATTTGGGTATTGGCTATGACTTGGAAATGAATAAACAAATCACAGACATAAAGTGCTATAGTACAGCCAATCCTGTTGAATGTCTCAGACACTACCAGTAAAGACTGTTTGAGACTCCAAAACTGATCGCCTTATCTAAATTCAATTAGAAAACTTGATCAGCCAGCATACAACATTACCACAAGTAGTACGCTCGATCACAGGGTCTTTTATGCATCCAGATCAAACTCCACACAAGAATTAATCTTGTTTACTTCCTTTATCACACTCCATGATAATACAACTTGTTTACACCCATTTTTATACATCCAATTTTACCTCCATTATGACCATTCTTTTAACCAATTTTTATTCTTGGCATATATAGAACCTATCGTTGGAAATTTATTTATCATCACTTATTCTCATAAACCCATAAAGAATATCAGATTTTTATTCTTGTCGGTAATTATCAGTTGCTAAACCAGGTTTAGTGACTATCCACGTGCTAACAGTATATTTTATATCATTTGCTACGGATACGCAGGTACAATAACCAGATTTATGTCCCACTTCCATGATTTTGCATCTCAAAGCGAGGGCTCATGGCAACCTATGTTTTTACGTGACATACATAATTGAACCGTAGTCCAAATACGCATGACACAACCCTCCTCCTTTTCACTGGCTTGGGACAGGCTAGTGGCTTACCATCATCACCACCAGGCGGAGTTAGCCCATCGGATACAATAAGATTATCTGAGGTCACAGTCGGGTCATTGGCAATGTCATGGATTCCATGAATCATTTGAACAAAAATGAATGAATCTATGGCCAATCAGATGCAATGGGATAATCAGAGGTCATAGGCGATTTCATGGATTCCATAGATCATTTGGACAAAAATTGCTTATTCTATGCCCAATCAGATGCAATGGGATTATTAGATGGGTCACAGGCGGGTCGTCATTGGCAGGTGGTCATTGAAACTTTAATGGATTCCATTTTTTAGTACATTTTTTTACAAGGCGAACTCAATTTATATTGATGTAAATATTTTATTTTTTTCTTACAATATAACTGTTATGGCCCAATTTTTAAAAATATTTTTTATAACAGTTTTGTTTTTAAAAAAGTATTTTAACTTTATCTTATAACCGGAAACTCCCTTTGACAACTCCCGGGAGAAATTGTTTCATGATTGGGATAAAACAGTTTATTTGTGATATTGAATATAATATTTATTTGCAGCGATACATCAGTGCCTGACATTTACTTTTTAAAGATCATTTCATGTATGCTTATTTCATGCGTTGATCCATCCGTAAGCTACGATTTTGGCATACTTTTTCAGCATTTTGGATGTTATCTCACTAATGGCAGTTGTAATGTGGTCTTTAATTATGGCTGGCATGTCCCTTTGCAGGAGAGACTACACGTAGCCCCACAGAAATGGCAAACATTGAACTGCCAAGATCATGCGTTTTGAACCAAAACTTTAGATTAATTGCTAACCAAACTCACCTCTAACAGATCGATTCTGTGTGCTACCGGTAATAGCAATATTGTTACTGAAACTGATTACCGGTCTTAAAAATTGGTATTCTATGCACACGGTAACGCTGTCAAAGGTTGAAGGCTCGCCATATTGAAATAAAGCTCTTTTCTTGCATCTGGCAATTCTATTTTATAGTGTGGTGATATGTCAACAATGGAAAATGAGAAGTAAGTACAGAGAATTAATTGCATTTTATAAACTTTTAATATATTTAATTTCCTTTGCACGATGAAATATGCACGCACTACGCCGGCACAGCAACGGTTTTTATCAATTTTTATCAGTATTCAAGCACTTGTCTTCGTCTAAGTAATAGAAAGTCAACTGTTTTGCTTGTAACCACCTAAATAGATGCTAATAATATTCATCGGTAGCGAGTACTTGCAGAATACCAAAAGCGAGTATAAGTTACCAAAAGGTGAATTTCTTCGGTAATAAGATTAATGTTACCGCAACAGAATTGATCTGTAAATATGTCTATGGTATCGCGGGCCGTGTGGCAAGTGGTACCGTCTCATTGAAACCATATGTCAACCAAGTTCAATTCGGCTAATATTCATATTCCCTAGAAGCTTAACATGGCATTGTTTACTCTCCGAGGCTTACCATTGAGCTCTGCAGGGAGCTGACGGATAAACAGAAAAATTTATTTACCGATCTGAGGTTTGAACTCGGGATTCGTTGGTTCGCATGCCACACACTTAGCACGATCACGACCGCTATGACCCTTTTCTCTACCTTTGCAGAAACATCCTGATAAACAATTTCGTAGGTAATTTTTGTATCTGGCAGAATAAAATAGTTCCCACTTCCTCCATTTTCAATTTGGTATCTTTCACATAGTTACCGTAATGATTAATATACAAAACTTTTTGAATATGCAACGCATTCCATTCATTTCATTCCAGGTAATGAGGTATTTCCATCCATTTGAAAAAACCCTATATTTCTCATTCCTCCACTTCCCTATTTTGTGCAGAAATTCTTGCCATTTCCTAAGTTTAGCATATATATTAACCGAAATATACTATTCGAATATTCTCACGGCCACACCTTCGAACAGAAAACAAGTCGAACAAAAGCATTTACAAACGTTTTAGTCCTATTATTACTGTAATGAATATGTTTATAATGCAGTGATGCAATTATTTAAAATATCAAATATTTTTATTTCTCTTTTTTCTGAATTATTGAATGAAAACTTTTCGCATGGGAAATTTTATAATGAGTAGTTATAATGACATGAAACTTTGAAAACACGTGTATAATTTTTCAAAAAAATATTTTATACTTAGAATGTTTCATAAAACCAATCATGGATTCCACAAAATTACACAATCCAACATATAAACATGTTTCCAACAGAGTTTATTTCTGAAAAAAAAACATGATTTTTTTGAGGGAATTATTTTTGTATTTTTGTTTGTTATTTTTGTTCATCATGTGATGATAAGAACCCTTAAAAGCCTACCAATAACGCACCCAGTAACTAGCAACAGATGCCATAAAAATCATGGAAAACCAGAAGGAATTCTTCTAAATAGCATAGTTGTTTTTTGTTCTCAAAAACTCAAAATAACTATTAAAAGTTTGCCTCATGCATACACTTTTACCTGAGAGGTAAAATGGCCCGTGAGAGGGCGCTTTATTCAATCAACTAAGTCTGGCTTATTCACGTCAAAATGGATGAACCGATTTTGATAAAACTTGGTAAACATTTATATCTGTTCTTTCGAAGTTTAAAAGTTCTTTCGACAAAAATCAAGGAATGACCCGAAGGCGAATGAAACGAAGTCAAGAACCAAAGACTAACGAAGTTTAAAGTTTAACGAATACGAGCAGAAGATGAACAAAAATCAACCGAACAGTATTGACCAAAAGCGAAGTTGAACGAAGACAATCCAAAAATCGAATCGATGCCAAAAGGATTTTTTAAAATTGGAATTTTTTTTGAGATAAAAATGCTTATTAAATGCTAAGAAAAACTTTAAACGCATTTTTCTCGAAATGACTTTTTTCAAACTGGGTGACCATTTTCCTCAGAAACCAGTCAGATCGTTAAAACGTTAAAAATTTTTAAAGAACGTTAAAAATGTTATTTTTTTTTTTTTAATCATGTCCGGCAGGTACAGTTTTACGGAAATAAAACACTTTCGACGGAGGGAGAAATCCCCAAAACCCCAAAAAAAAAAAAATTTAAAAATTTAATTGATAATTTAAAAAATGTTAAAACGAGAGCAGTTTTAAAAATTGTCCTTTTTCTGTGTTCGAGGCACAACTTCTAGTAAGTCTTCTCCTGACTTTTCGAGCATTAAAATTTTTCCCAATATCATCCGACAAGGTAGCGGTCTGGCAAAAGACGGCGATTTCTTACGGTTCTTAAGATACTCACGAATAGATTTCGGTTTTCCCGCTCGCTAGTTAGGTATTTCTTCCCGTTTTCGTTTTATTATGGTGAGTTTTTGTCTCTGCAAATCGCTTGAATGCACATTGCACTGTTCACCGTCAACCCACCAATTTGGCAATCTTTACCTGAGACTTGCCTTCTTTGTTTAGAATTTGTATTCTGAATCTTTTTCGAACGAAAGTTCACTTCTTACAGGACTTTCGATAAGAAAATAATATCTATTCACAAGCTTGGTTGGTTGTTTTACACAAAAGCTTCTTTATTCCTTACAGAGTACGCGGCAAGTAACAAAGTATTTGAACTATTCCCTGAACTATTTCTTTAAGAATTCTATTGGTATTATCATATTTGTTATTGATAAATGTCATGACTTTTCCGAGAATGTATTCTTTATTGTTATGAACGTTAAACGCATAGGCGATGCATTTTTTTTAAAGCAATGGCTACTTCGATAACTAATTTTACAATATTGAGAAAATCTGTTGTCTAGTCGGGTTTTAAATTTCGAATACTTTTTCAGTAATTGAAATGACAAAACAAAGAAAATTTATTAATTTATATAATTGTTTATTTATAATTTTTTTTATGTGAAACCTATAACTTGTCTTGAAATTTTCTGGAAAATATTTTTGAAAGGTTTTAACCCTTGGCCTTACTCCAAAGTCGACTTTTTCGGTCTTTTCCAAAAAATAGGGTCAAAATGACCCATACTGGTAGGAGCTAGACTAAAGTTGACTTTTTGGGTCTTTTCCAAAAAATAGGGTCAAAATTTCCCACACTGGTAGGAGCTAGAGAGTTAAAGTGTTCCAAAAAAATATTTCCCGAAAATTTTAACTGAGACTTTCCACGTCAAGAACCATCCTGAATTAAGTTTTGTATATTATTTTTCATATTTTTATACCTCCACACGTACTGCGTGAGGGGCATATTAATTTTGTCACGACGTGTGTAACGCCCAAAAGGAGGCGTGGTAGGTATAGAAAAGTGTATATATTCTTGATCAGCATCACCATCTGAGTTGATTTAGCCATGTCCGTCTGTCTGTCTGTGGGCATGATTACAGCCGTAATTTTCAAGCTATCGCAAAAAAATTCGAAATTTGAGTTTATTTTTAAAAAAACAAGATCAAGTTTGAGAATGGGCTAAATCGGATGAAAACCACGCCTACCTCCCATACAACCCAAATAATGAAAACTCTTTAAAGAGGTTCATATTAAAGTTACAAAACTGAAACTTGGTATTTGTAGATTTTATGTCAAAACTTAGGTGTGTTAGAAAAATGGGCGTCATCCACCCACTAACACTCCCACCTCCCATACAACCCCAAAATTGAAAACTCTATAAAGAGACTAATATTAATATTACAAAATTGAAACTCGGTATTTGTGTGTTCAATGCCAAAACTTAGGTGTGTTAGAAAAATGGGCGTCATCCACCCACTAACACGCCCACCTCCCATACAACCCCAAAATTGAAAACTTTATGAAAAGGCTTATATTTATGCTGCAGGAAAACAATTTGATATGTTTGTATTTCAGACACATAAAAATAACAAAATCTCAAATCTCATACAAAAAGATCTCCAATTTAACATTCTTTAACCCTTAAGAATCGGCCGTGGGGGTATTTTAACTTTGGAAAAGTCGAAGATATTACCTTACTAGTTTAATTTTATTTTTGACCAAAAAATTCAAATTTAAAACAGCTGTAAAAAAAAAAAACTGTAACGTAGTGGAGCAAAAATGAATTTGGGCGTTTGTTATTAATGATAAATACTATCGTTTCAGATTGGTTTGGTTCACTCCCGAAATATGTGTTGCACTGTGTTATATCCCAATGTAGACAAGAACAGATCGAAATTACATATTTTTGGTAACATGATAAATTAAGTCGCTTTATTTATGCAATTGCGATTCAAGTTTTTTTGAAACTTGTCATTTCTCTCATCTTTTCTTCATTCTAATGAGTACTTACAATGAAAATTTCGACAGGGAACACATGTCCTTTTCACATGTCCACAAGTACTTTTAATATAATAATAGCGTTGAAAAGGTTATCAGTGCTGCCACCATGTCAAATTTATCAGAAAAATTTGAGCGATTGAAAACTAATGTTGTTTACACATTGCACTGTGGTGACCGTGGCATGCAGGTTAAGTGTGTGGCTTATCATGCTCGGAGCCCGGGTTCGATCCCCAGCCGCGGCGAAAAGTTTTTTTCAATAAAAAATGTTTCTGATCGGTCATCACCTCTCTGCAGACAATAGCAAACCTCAGAGAGTAAATTATGCCATGTAAAGCTTCTTGAGAACATGAACTTTAGCCGTTCGGAGTCGGCATAAAACATGTAAGTCCAGTTCTCGGTCAATTGTGTGCAAACATTTAATAACACACACAACACAATTGATCATAAGAAGCTCGGTCAAAGCCCTTTCAAGGGCTGAAATGGCCAATTTGTTTTTTTTTTTTATGTTTATTTTTGTTTTTTGTTGTTTACACATATAAAGTATTTAAGAATCTAAGAAAATCAAAGAAAAAACACAATTTTTGAGAAAACCTTTTAACTCAACTCCTCAACGTACTTTTAGTACCCAGGTTTGTACTTTAAAACTGTTAAAACTATTTTAGTAACAACATGGCAACGCCATGTTTCTCAGTCCTTAAAGATTGTTTTAGTATATTATGCAAAATTGGAAGCATTTCAAAACAGTATTAATTTCTATCATCTCTACTGCAGTTCAAGCTCCGTAAATCTTAAGCATGACAATTGCTAAAGAGCTCGGCTTTAAGCGTTACTTTAATATACAGGAATTACTTTTAAAGCTGATTGGCGTTGATTTTGCAAAGAAATCTGTGAAACATCCTTATTTACTAATATTTCCTCTGAGTATAGTTGCAGTCACGATGATGTTTATAACTGCTTGGAAGAATCGTGGTGATACATTGCAAGTATTCGAGACGTTGGGTGCAGCTGTTCAAACGGTTATAGTTTTTTTCAAGTTGTTATTTTTTGTGCTAAATCAAAAGAAAATTCTTAACTTGATACAGAGCATGTGGACGAATTCAAAAACAGGTAGCACGCAATTCCACTTTTTTAATATAAATTAAAAGTATGTAAAATCTTTCATTTATAGCTGAAGCGAAGGAACATGAAATTATAAAAGACTTGAATTCCAAGGCTTATTATATTTCAAATTCATTTGTCATAGGTTCATGTTTTGCTCAATTCATCTCCTTTATATCAAGACCTCTTACGATGGCAATACTTTATTGGAAAACTGGGACTATCTTTATTTTTCACATACCTTTGGAGTAAACAAAATTTATATATTTTATCTCAAAATTCTCAATATTTCTGTTTGTTCCAATAGCATGAACATGCAATATTCGGAACCATGGAAGTATGCATTACTCCATATCAGTTACTATTTCACCACGACTATTGGTGCAATAGACACGCTTGCTATCGATACACTTTATATTTGGCTGGTGCTCAATCTGATGGCTCAATTTCGCATACTCAATATGAGAATTAGAAAGGCAGCTTCGCTGGAGAATTTAAACGAAATGGATGGCGCTCTCATTGATTGTATACGCTTTCATCAGAAAATTATTGAGTTTGCTGTGAATTTTGATCTTGTCTATCGTCCCATGAATTTTGCTCAATTCGCTTTGAGTTCATTACCGCTATGTTTCTGCGGATATCATATAACAAGAGATTCAAAGAAAAAAAGTGAGTTTGCAACGTATATGATGTGCGTTTCATGTCAGATTGCTTTTTATTGCTTTCTCGGACAATGGATTCAAGATGAGGTAAGTACATGACAATTAATAAACTAACAAGCAATACAAGTTTAATATACCAACAGAGTAATAATGTTGCGGACAATATCTATGAAAAATTTTCTTGGGAAAAATTGTCTAAGAAATCTAAACAATTACTACTCATTGCAATGTCTAGAGCTCAGAAATGTTGTGTCATGACTGGTATATTTTTTGTGGTCGATATCAATCTATTTGTCTGGGTGAGTTCAAAAATATACCAATGCCTCATCGCATTTTCTATAAGAACCAAGTGGCGATAATATATTACTTTTTACTTCCAGGTTTGTAGAACAACAACTTCGTATATAACCATCCTTTGGACATTAACTGCCTAATTTACTAACAGAGAGTTAATGTTTCTGCTTATATAAAATTTATTCAAACCAAGAATTTCTTTAATTCTTAAATTCTTAACCAAGAATTTCTAATTTCACATAATTTATGCCTTATATAAATTTGAATAAAGTTTAGTCACCGAATAAATCTTAAAGTTTCGAAGATTCTTTTTGAATATCCAAGCAACTCATGTAGATTAAGCTTTTTATATTAATTTTATCTTACAAGAAAAACTTCTGGATTTGTAAAGAAAGAATATACACGAGGATCAGCGGTTATATTACGGATATTAAATTATTATTTTCTCATAAGTTCAAAAATTTCCGTTACAAAAATACTATGAAAACTTTTTTTACTTAACTTTCAAAATGATGATATGGAAAAAAATTCAAATTATTTTATTTCATACAAACAAAGGAACAATCAATTCTATGCCCCATTTGTTACCCACTGCTTTTTTGCATGAATATAGCGCTATATTGGCTTTTTTATCTCTGTCGAGCAGGTTGGGTTTCAATTTAGTTTTCTATCTAAGATGAGATCCAGGTATTTTGCTTGAGCTGAGAAATAAAGTCTTGGAGGACTGATTGTGGATAAGTTGTGTTGTCTAGTAAAGATCACTAACTCAGTTTTGTCTGGGAGTTAATGCTGAGTTCACAGCTGGAAACCCAATTTACGAGGGTATTTGAACAATTTTGCATAATGTCTCTAAGGGTAGATATACTTTCCTGTAGTGATAATAGCAACGTCGTCAGCAAAGGCTATCACCCTGCACCCTGCACACTGCACCCTTCTCTCTCTAGTTTAACCAGTAGTTCACTCACCGCTAGGTTCCAGAGGAGAGGCGAGAGAACTCCCTCTTGATGCTGACCCGAGATTTGCGCTTATAATCCTGCCTACTAGCATTTGTCTTATAAGTGCTATCAGAGCAGCATCCAACCCAAGCCCCGTCAGTGCATAAGTGATAGCCCCTGCCTTGACATTGTTAAAGGCACTTTCAATATCAATGAATGCTATCATTGAATATGCCATTGGTGAAGGCTTTTTTCAATGGTAGAGACTATGGAGTGGAGAGCTATTTCCTCGGATTTGCCTTTAGCGTAAGCATGTTGTTCTGGCGAAAGTGGGTTTACTTCTATTTTTAGTCTCAAGTGGATATCTATTTATCTCTCGAGAGTTTTATTCATATTTCTTCACAGAAGGTCCTCCAATATCGTCGTTGTGCTTTTTGTAATTCTTTCTTGTATTCTTTTAGAGACATTTTATAGATTAACCACGCATCGGTGGATCCAGGGGCTTTTGCTTTCGGAGCCCTTCTAGCTTAGGGTCCCGCCAAAAGGGCTTATTCTTTCCTTTTGGTGGTTTCAGTGGACACGTGGTGTCAAGAGCTTTATTCATTGATGCAGTCAGATTGTCTACTAAATCGTCTAAGGTTTTTTGCAGGTAGGAGATACTCTACTTTAATGTATCTAAGTAGAGACCCCAGTTGACTTGTTTTAGATTACGGAAACTGCATGATCTCGGAGCATAGCCATCTATGTCAAAAATAATATACCTATGATCTGAAAAGGAGTGCTCTTTTGAAACTCTCAAGTTCTTGATCCTATTTGATATATGGTCAGAGGCAAGAGTTATATCTAAGACTTCCTGCCTGTTACTTATAACACAGTACGACAGTGGTTGGTACACATGAAAAATGTTAACAGAATATGAAAATAGGCTTAAAATAAAGAAATACGTGTCTCGGCGATTTGCTGTAGCACGTCAGAATTTTGAGAAAATCGATTTTAAAGATTCGAAGGATCGTGGAGGTTCACTTGTAACGTAGTACAAGTGAAAAGTAAAAACAGAATGGGTGAACCGATTTAAGTGCTTGAGCCAGTTTTGAAAAGGGAATTAAATTTGGATTTGTTTTTATAAAAAAAAAACATTTTTTTCCGCTAGATGGCGCTTTAATTTTCATGTTAAATTAAAAAATATCCAAAAAATGTACGAAATTCATTAAAAATACAATGTTGTTGATTTGAAATCCAATAACTAAAGTAGAATCTTTTTCGCTGGCCGGGAATTGCTTGATTCAGCGATTCGGGGCTCCGAGCCAGATCAAACTAAAAATATTATTATTCAATTTCAACTAGCTTACAGATCGGGGTTTCTGCAATTAGAAAAAATTAAAACAAGTCGTCTGGGATTTGAACCATATGGCGGTCGATTGTTTCGAAGATTGTCATTACTTCTTATCTGCGCCTTAACGTTCTAAGCCAACGACCAACCTTTTTACTTTGTCACTAATTGCAGTCTTCTCTCATTTTCCTCCTTCTATCTCTCTCTCACGTATGAATGGTTTTTCCATTACAATACGTTCAGCTTTCCTTACTTCACGCACTTGTGCTGAAGTTTTAGAAAGATTCTATTTATAGAACATTACTTATATTTTAATATTTGTTATTGTTCTACATTTTCGTGGGGATGTACCATATTTTATTGAATTTATTTAGTTGAATTTCACGAGTTAACAGATCGGGTGTCGTTTGTAACGTCAAGAATATGAAATAAAATGAATTGTCCAAATCGAAATCATTTTTGTTTTATTTGTGGCTTATATGCACCTACTAAAAATTTTCGGAATATAACTCGTAGTGTTGTTACTGGATATGAAGGTTATTTTGTTGTTGCATACGTTCCAAATTTATGGTATGTTCCAGAAGTTGTTTGCGATTATTGTTATCGTGGTTTGATAGAATGGAAAGGTCATAATTCAAAACATCATTTAAAATACGTTCAACCATTTATTTGGTTACCACGTACAGAACATTCACCTGATGCTTGTTATTTTTGTTTATCATATCCAAAAACAGTTGGTTTTAAATACAATATACGTGAAAAAATTGAATATGCTGATGTTGATTCCATAATTTTTGCTAAAATACGTTCTGAAGAAAATCCAACGGCTCCTTCTGAAGAAACATTTGAAATAGAAAGTAATATTGATATGCTTTCTGAACCATCTGTACCAACAACATCTTCTGAATTTGTGCCAACACAAAGTGAATTAGGATACAAAGTACAACATTGTATTACAAAAAAAGATTTTAATGACCTAGTTCGTGATTCACGTATGACAAAAGAAATTAGTGAGGTTGTTGGTTCGCGTTTGAAACAATGTAATTTGGTAGCTAATGATTTTAAAATAACTGCTGGACGTAAACGTGGTCATACTGTTCAATTTGATGAACATTTCGATTTATATGAAGATGAAACAAAAAAAATTGCTTACTGCAGTAATGTTGATGAATTGTTGAAAGAAGTGGGACAACGACATATTTAAAATGAATGGCGTCTGTTCATCGATTCGTCTGGGGAAGGCCAAAAAAGTTACCAATGTTTTTTATGTGTTTGGGAGGGGCGTAAAAGACATCTACATTATACAAATCATAAATGGGATGCACGTGTACAATTCAAACTCGGTCAATTCAGCATCGATCACATTCCTTTGGTAGAGTCCAACAAAGTCATTTTACCGCCATTACATATCAAATTAGGATTAATTAGAAGTTACATTTGTGCATTGGATCATGAAAGTGAAAACGACCAACATTTTTGACACAAAATAATAGTTAAGATATCATATTAATTTTTGTATTTTTACATTACATTTACATTACATTGAATTACATTACATTTTTGGATATTAATTTTTGTATTTTTACATTACATTTACATCACATTGAATTACATTACATTTTTGGATATTAATTTTTGTATTTTTACATTACATTTACATTACATTGAATTACATTACATTTTTGGATATTTTTTAATTTTACATGAAAATTAAAGCGCCATCTAGCGGAAAAAATGTTTTTTTTTATAAAAACAAATCCAAATTTAATTCCCTTTTTAAAACTGGCTCAAGCACTTAAATCGGTTCACCCATTCTGTTTTTATAGAACTTTTTATAATAGTACTACGTTACAAGTGAACCTCCACGATCCTTCGAATCTTTAAAATCGATTTTCTCAAAATTCTGACGTGCTACAGCAAATCGCCGAGACACGTATTTCTTTATTTTAAGCCTATTTTCATATTCTGTTAACATTTCTCATGTGTACTCAAAAAAAATTGATTTTGTCGTACTGTGTAATAAATGTAGGTTCATTACCTATATTACTTATAATAAGGTTAGTAGTAAGGATGTTATCGAAAAGAGACTCAACCCCGTTTTTTGGTGTCTGAGCTTCAACAGATCGCATGATGAGCATCGCATCGCATCGCATAGCATCGCACCCAATTATAAGGTCTTTGGTTTGTGCTGTCGCTGTTGAGACCGGGTCTATAAAATTGGGTTCAAGAAGAGAAATGAATAAAAAATAGAAAAATGAAATGTAAGTTACGACGGATGATCAAGAAAGCATTGCATAAGATCATGTTAATTTTTCTGTGGAGCAGTGATATTCCGTGATTTGGACTGACGAAAGCAAAATAAAAAAATAAAAAGCCATTCCAAAGGATAACTGATCGAGATGAGGAATAATCCTACCGTTATACGGAGAGAAATTTGAGCTGAAAACATTCCCAAATCAATTTATTTTGGGAGTAATTCTGAGCTTAGCCCTAATATTCTTGATATCCAGCCTATTGCATTATAGTTTATTAAAAAAAATTAACACACTCATTTGTGCATAATGTATGTGATTTTTGGATTGATCGTCGAAAAACCAATATGCTCACTTGGGCTCAATTTATGACATTTTGGTATTGATTAAAAAAAACATGCCCTTTTGTGTCCAATGCATGTAATTTATGAATTGTGAGTAAAACAAGTTAACATGCTCTCATATGTCTAATCTAAGAAATTTTCGGATGTGACATTTTATGAATTTTAATAATACAAGGAAAAAGTTCACAAAATGTTAGGAGCTCAGGCATCAAAGGAAATTATAATTTCATTTTCCAAATTAGATATTTGATCCAATTCGGACAGGAAAATATAATTTTTTAATTTATGTTTTGCAACTTTTATACACTTTTATAGTAAAAAAAAAAAAAAAATTAGAAAAAAATTAGCCATTTCAGCCCTTGAAAGGACTTTGACCGAGCTTCTTATGATCAATTGTGTTGTGTGTGTTATTAAATGTTCGCACACAATTGACCGAGAACTGGACCTACATGTTTTATGCCGACTCCGAACGGCTAAAGTTCATGTTCTCAAGAAGCTTTACATGGCATTATTAACTCTCTGAGGTTTGCCATTGTCTGCAGAGAGGTGGTGACCGATCAGAAAAATTTTTTATTGAAAAAAACTTTTCGCCGCGGCTGGGCTACACTTACACTTTTATAGTAACAGCAACAAATTATGTCGAATTATGTCGTTCGGTTGCTCATTTTTTTGATGACTAAAACAACAACAATAAAAATAAATTTTTATGATCAATCCCAAGATGACACTTATTAAGCACAAATTGACGTGTTTATCAAACAAATTTTCCAGCCCAATTTCTAGCATAAACTGCTTACGTATTTTGAGCTTGTTTTAAGCTCTATTGAGCTTATTTCATTTGTGAACTTTGAGCTTGATTTAAGCCCATTTTTTCTCTCCGTGTATTCGACCTGTTTATTCGTTCCAAATCTCCTTTCATGAAACCATTTTTTTAAGTTTGGAAGCAGATAATTGTCATGGGGGTCAAAATCTGGAGGATAGGGGGGATGAAAAAGCAGTTCGAAGCGTAACTCGTCCAATTTAGTCATGGTTTCGATCGATTTGCGAGTTGGAGCATAGTTTTGCAAAAATATTTTTTATATATTTTTTTTTGATAAATGGAACCGTTTGAGAAAAATATTCATCCGCTTTGCTTGAATCTGCACAAACATTTTTGGGAAGTGCGAACACGTTCATGTTTATCATTGATTGTTAAAAAATGTGGCACGCTTATTACAGTCAGCTTTATCATACCCATATGTTCATGTTAAATTAAAACCACTGACCCACTTAATATGACTACAGCTGCAGCTACCTCACGAACTTTCACTTTCGGATTGTCCAATTCGAAATCATGGATTTTTTCCAATACATTCTGGAGTGGTCATTGTTTTTGAATACTAATGCTAACTTTTTTCGACTCTGCAATCCCATATCATTGGGTTAAATAGGAAGGAGCAGATTTATATATTTATTGAGTTTTTCGTTTTTATACCCTAAACCTGAAAGGTCAGGGTATATTAACTTTGTGCAAACGTTTGTAACGCATAGAACGAAGCGAGTCCGGTATAGAAAAGTACATATATTCTTGAACAGCGTCACCTCGTGAGTCAAGCTATTCATGTCTGTTCGGGTGATGAACGTGGGTGGTTCGGGTGGCGGAAAAGAAAACTAAATTAGTTTTGAATTTTAATACAAGCAATACAATTTTACTTTATTACCTTTGGGTTTAGGTTTTCTTTATATTGCTGTTTTGTACAATGTTTGTTTATTTATATTTTAATGTAGATAACAGCTTGTTGAGTGTTGATTGTTGATCGTTTCTATTGATGTTGATGTTGATGTTGGTAGTCTTCTGGTGATGTCTACTGTTGGGTGGGTTGTCTTCTGTTGATGTCTTCTGTTTATTCTTACTTTTGGGTGGGTTTTTCTTCTGTGTTTCTTCGGGTGGGTTGTCGATGATGAGTTTAAAGATGTCCGTCTTTTCTATGATTTTCAGAAAAATCTCTGCTTCAGCTCCTTTGTACATCACGAAGGTGCCGAGCGAGCCGACCTTCGTGATGACTGCAGCGCCCTGCTTGCCACAACGGTGGGTAGATGGTTGGGTGCGGCTGTGTTCAGTGACCACAGGGTTACGTGGTCACGTAAACAATGTCCGTCCGTCCGTCCGTCCGTCTGTCCGTCTGTGTGTTGTCCGTATACACAGGATAAAAAGAAGGAGTAGAGATAATTGAATGAAACTTGGTACACATGGTCACATGCACCCAAGGATCTGCACTATTGAATATTTTTGGAATCCGCCCACGGACACGCCTACCTCCCATACAACGCAAAAATTTAAAACTGCATAACTCAGCTCATAATTTACCTACAACAATAAAATTTGATGTGTATGTATTTTATATGAACACAAAGATGTCTTCGAAAAATTGACGTCATCCGCTCACGGACACGCCCACCTCCCATACAACCCAAAAATTGAAAACGCAATAAATAAGCCTGCGTTTAACCTAAAAAGCTAAAATTTGGCACATATGTTTTTTATAACAAAAAAAAGATGGTTTTGAAAAATGGACATCATCCGCTCACGGACACGCCTACCTCCCATACAACGCGAAAATTGAAAACTGCATAGCTCAGCTCATAGCTCACCTATAATAATAAAATTTGATATGTATGTGTTTTATACCAACACAAAGATGGCTTTGAAAAATGGACGTCATCCGCCCACGGACACGCCTACCTCCCATACAACCCAAAAAGTTTAAAACTCAATAAATAAGGTTATGTTTTCCATAGAGAGATCAAATTTGGTATGTATGTATTTTATAACAAAACTAAGGTGTGTTCAAAAATTGGGAGTAATCCGTCCATAAACTCGTCCACCTCCCATAGCGATAGCACAATAAAGGCATTAACTGTGAGCTACAGGAATAAAACTTGGTATGTGTAAATTTTTCATCAACATTTAAATGCATATAAAATATAGGCTTCATCCGCCCACGGACACGTCCATTAACAATAAAAATTTTTTTGTTTTTGAAAAGTGGGTTTAGGGTATTTCATAGTCGGGTTAGACCGACTTTAGACTTTCTTTACTTGTTTAATAGTAAGTTCGTACCGAGATTCATTGATGTGTGGTTTATAGGTTTAAAGTTAAACCAAAAATTTTGTGTTCTTGAAAAAGTGCCACGCCCCTCGCCCCTCATAGTAGTGTAAAAAATACTTTTCAACCTATTCTCATAGCTACAAAATATTAAAAAGAAAATTAATAAAAACCTGCTCCTAAGAATCTGCCGTTCAGGAACAGTGCGAACACTGGTGTAAGCTTAAAGAATCTTCCTTGTATACGGACCTAGATCTCAGTATGGCGTCTGGTAAATATATGTATAATTTGTGTTTTGGTTATTTAATAAAAATGTTTTTGAATTTTTTTCCACTTTACTTACCAAATTACAATCCGTTAGTTTTGTACATTATCTGGAGGGAAAATAGTACCCTGATCTGACAGGGGGAATTTTCTAGAAAAGCTCATAATGTTTTCGAGCTATTGATAAAAAAATGAGAACTTTAATTCTATTTTCTGAACAAAATTCAAATACTAAAAGTCTCAACATGAAATTTGGTCCAGCACTTAGATTAAAAGAAGTAAGCTTGTAAAACAAAAATTTTGTGGTATAGATTTAAATAAACTCTCTTTTGAGTTTTTGATGAAATAGTTTAATTATTACTACCGGTAGTTTGGAAACGTCTAAAGTAAAATGTACAAATTTATTCACATTATTCAAATTAAATAATTTTTCTATGCATACCTACAGGCTGAAACATAATCGTATAACATAATTAGTTAAGTAATAAGTTTGAAAAGCACTGTAATAGCAAGAAATCAAGAATGTTTGGGTGATATTAGGTGCGAATCATGACACTTGTCTTTTATGTATTAAGATTAATAAACTTATAGATGCATGTCTTAAATAACATTGTTAAACGTCGTATATAAAATTTTTATGTAAAACAAAAATTTTAACTTAAATGATAATTAAATAAAATAATAATTTTAAATGACAAATGCCAACAAACAATGGCATTTCATTCATTGAAATAACATGAGTTGTAATTATAGTGACATATGACGTAAATAAAATAAATTAATAATAAAGTACAAATAATAGTATAATTTATTATATTATATATAAATAATATAAACAGCAATAATATTACAAAAAAAAAACAAATTGACCATTTCAGCCCTTGAAAGGACTTTGACCGAGCTTCTTATGAGAAAGAAATGTTGCAATAATATTTATAATTATAATAATAAAAAAATAATAATAATATTACAAAAATATTATATATAATATGTACAGCCAAATCAAGATGCATGAAAAATAATTATAGTTCCGTCAAGGTTAAAACTGGTGGCATTGACCGACATACGGTGTGTAACAAAACTGATCGCAAAGTTTAATTTTTGTTTGTTGGCTTTCTTGTATATTTTGAGCAAATAAAAATATAATACAGAAGTAAGGTTCTTTCAGTAGGCAAAGGTTATTTGAGCTGATGAAAGTATGATGAAAATGCGTAGGTTGGATGAAATTTGGTATGTGTGGCCATTTAAAACCATGACCGAGAGAGACGTTGTTCATACACTTAAATTTGGGAAAGTAAAAACCATGTTCTGGGGCTGCTCCAATATGTTAGCTATTGATCTGTAAAGCGAAATCAACAAAATTTTGAATACTGAAGGCTATATTTACAAACATCCTTGAATCTATATATCGTTCTTGCCTAACAGACTTTAATCTTAATACCAGGAATTCTACTATTCTCATGCAACGCCTTTACCCGAAATACTCGAAGCCTTGCTACACGACTCTCACTTCTGCTTCAAGAAAGGACTCCTCTGTTCGACGAAATATGCGTGTATTGGACGGATATATCCCACTTTATGCGTACGCCTGCTGAAGTGGTGATAGGATATCACCTCCTTCAACAAAAAGCGAGAGAAGAGGATTACTTACTTATGCGTTATGCGTGCTGCTTAGGAGCGATACCGAGCGAAGAGGATGGAAGATGGGTATTCGTCACATGTATCTTAGCAGCCGGGAAAATGTGTGTCAAGAAGTTGTTCCAACGACTCCTTAGAAGATTCTGTCCACGCACCATCCTGCTTTATAAAAGAAGGACTGGAGTGTTCCTTGGACAGAATCTAACTAAGTCTAGCCTATTCTTTAAGGTTGAGTAGGTATGTTCTTCTCAAGATTGCTTTTTTGAGTCACGAATAGCCTTCTTGTAGGTATTTAGGATCTGCTTGAAGTAAAGTTATTTTGCATGTGGCATTTATGGAAGGTTTTGCCTAATGTTTTTCCTTAGGTCCGACAGATCCCTATTTCACCATGGAGAAAAGGATTTCTTGCTACCCCTATTAACTGGACAAGCGACCTTAAAGGCGACCTGCATGGCCTCTACAGAATAGTTAAGCTCAACCACTGTTGATATCTGAGTATGGACTGTACTAAGAATTTTTGGGAAGCAACACTGGTAAACCTATCCAAGTTATTACGTTTTGGATTACGAACTGGTTGTGGAACCTCTATCTACATGTTAAGTTCGAAGAGGATCCAGCTGTGATCCGAAAAGGAACATTTACTGGATACTCTACAATTAACCACGCTTAAGGATTCGTTGTTGGAGATAAGTGTTATGTCTAACACCTCCTTCCAACCACTAAAATTGTCTGAGCTTGGAAAGGTAAAGGTCGGTACATTCTTCATATTGCATATATTGAGATGAGAGTTAATAAGATAATAATCAAATTAAGACTCACCAGATGGCCAGATGGCCAGATTGTTCGTAGCACACTAATTTGTAACACACTTCGCGTGCTGTAGATTAATCTGGAAGACCTTAAGCATCAGTCAGTGGTCTTTGAGTTGGTGTTTGCGCAGGTTCTTCAAGGCTCAGCGTGTCGAGAATCTCGTCCACACATGGGCTCTCATCTGCTGTATGATCCTTAAAGATTTTTGGTACGCCGTATGCCAAATTTCAGCTGATGCGCAACAGGAAGGTCATGCTGTTCATCTGAGGGTCCTCTTCCTTGATGACCACCCAGTCGTGCATGGGGCTATAAGGGTTGTGAAGTTCGACTATCTCTATCAGCCGATCACTCTTCACATTCATCTTGAGCAACCAGATGCGAGCCAGAACGAGGCCTCGTTGGAATATCCTTCGTTAAGGATAAGCTTAAGTCTTAAGCCATCCCACACGTCTCTTAACTTAAAGACACATTCACTCAGGAATTCCTTGGAGAACTGACCTTCGCACTTCATCACTGTGGATCCGTGCACTCAAAGGAGGGGTGAGACCGCCCTTGTTGTTGAGAAGGTGCTCAATGGCCAACTCGGACAACTTGGCCTCGATATTTCCCCCCTCATCTGAGATTCGCTTATGACTGTTGGAGTTTGCATCGACTAGTGCGACCTGCAGGTGGTCACTGCAGACAGGCAGTGTGTAAAAATATCTGTATCTCGTTTGTTCACACATATTTTTGCCTGTCTGTCTGAATCGGCGTTTACTATGAACGCGACCTTAGAAGAGGCCAAAACCTAACAACGGTTGTAAGCGACAGCCAAGTAAGTTAAAAAAATTAACATAAATAGCAAGTTATTTTTGTCCGATAGTGTATAAATATAAATAAATAGTACTAATAATCAAAAATATTGTATTTGATAAACTCTATAATTATAAATGAATCAATACTGTCGTGTATAAAGCAAAAAATTGACATTGAGAAGATGTATGTATATTATATAAGAAGTAATAGAATTACATGTTTGAAATGGTTACAATATAATAGTCCTAAAGTCAACAGTGCTGCCACCATGACATCTGAAGGAAAAAGCATAAATTTAAACTAAATATAATCTATATCTATACTCTATACTATATTATATAAAAGGAGACTCACGGATTTGCGGCGACGTGTTCTCAATAACCGCTGAACCGATTTTTATAATTTTTTCACTATTCAATTGCTATGATAAGCGAAATTAAAATAGGGTACTACGTTTTTTACAAAACTTTTTCTTTAATTATTTAAGAATTCATGTCTTTTAATTCATGCTAATGCTGTACAAGCAGCACAACAAGCAGCAGAAAACCAATGCTTAAGCTCTGGCTGTGAGAGTAACTCAGCACCAGTGTGGCCATTTTAGCCTTTTCGAGGCTAGATTTAGCCTTTTTATTTGCGGTTTAGCCTCGAAATTTACGATTTAGCTTCGTGTTTTTTAAGCCTTTTTTTACTTTGAAAACAGCCTTTTTTAGATTTATTAATAATTAAAAAATTTGCCGATTAAATGCAACACAAATAAAAGTAAGGCAAAAATAAGTTCGCACTAAAAAATTTTCTAAATAAATTTACACCGGTGAGCGAATATTTACATTTTTTACACCGAACGGAGTTTATTTACACCACTTACCCGGTGTGATATGACAAACTTATCCGATCGGTGTAAAATAAGAAAGGCATAGAAGAAAAGCAACATGGAGATCACGTAAACATTGACAAACAAATTGAAAATTGAAATTTCACAAGACTGAAAATAAAAGTCCAGAATTATAAGTCATGTTCGTGAAAACAGTTCTGGCCAAAATTGACATCAAAGTAATAAAATAAAAAAAAAAACGGTTTAAATAGAATTTTAATCCAAATTTCGAGCATGAATGCCATTATATTTGGTATAACATTATTTTTAGCATTTTGAATGAATAAATTAAAATTCTAAAAACACATATTTCCGAATAGTAAAATATTTCCGAACAACCTTTCGGTGTTGAAAAAAATCATAATTTTGCGTATTCTAAATAAACACCTGACAGGGTTTGACACAAACATCCTTCGGATATTTAGTTATTATCACCGATCGGTGTGAAAAAATGTCCCCTTTCGGATATAAATTTCTAGCATTTTGACACGGTGTTTTTTAACACCGAACGGTGTAGGACTCCCTGGAACACCGATCGGTGTAAAAATTCTATACAAATTTTTTAGTGTGTAGTCATGAAAATTTGCATCTGGCAGCAACGCTGGGCCCTTAAGAGCTCTCTCGTTTCACATGTAAATGAATGTTAGATCGATTTTTTTTCTATTGAAAATTCTCATAACGTTGTTAAGCCAAATATATTTTCTCGTTTTGCAAATGAAAAGTTAAATATTCCGCAGACGAAGTTACCTCGATTGAGCTTCAATGGCGAAAACTATTGACACGTAAATGGTCAAGCCTGTCCTCTACAATTGAGTTTTGGATAGAAGTAAAGCACTTTTAAAACTCGCTGCCTTTCCTTTTCTGAGCTCGTCAATTTGGTTTTCAGTTTCTTAATTTTTCCACTTAGTAACGCTTTTTAGTGCAATGAAAATTGTAAAAACTAAGCAAAGAAATAGATTTAAAATTAAAATGCCTAACTCGTTGCTTAATATTCGATGTTCACTGAAAATATTACAAAAATGTTGTCATGACTTTGAGGTAACTGATGATCTCATACGTCTGTTACATTCACGTAGTGCTTATGCAAGCTGCAGTTCCTCCGATTTATCTGATGAAGAGGGAATAATATATCTGAGATATAAACTATGTTCAATTATATAAGTTCCTAGCACGACAGTGATAAACTTTTCAAACCTTCAATTTCATTTAAAATTTTTAAGGCTCAAGAAATTTTGGAAAATTATAAACAAATTTGTTAATCAACCGTGAATATTCATGAGTCTTTTAAGTTAAAACTTTTAACATAACATGTGATGTCTGTATCCTGCTGTCTTAAAAATGAGAACTCCCTTTTACAATTCCCATGAGAAAATGATTCTTAATAGGACTCAATATACATATACATCAATTCAATATACATATTATTTTCATTTATATTTAAATGATGAAATGAAAATTAATGCAATGAAAAGTTAGTTAATTTAATGAAAAGTAAATCATTCTGAATTAAAAAGGCTGGTATTATTTTGCTTTATAAATATATACCATATGATTTTTTGCTTTTTACAAATTTGTACCTATGATACTGATGTACCTATATTAAAAATTAATGTTATGTTAAAACGAAAATAAAACTTGAAGTTGTATGAAAAATCTAGATTTTTTTTAGCTTCTTTTTGCAAAACTTTTAGCTTTTTTATGACTTCTTTTTTTGGCCAATTTAGCTTCTTTTTTTTTCAGGTCGTGGCCACACTGCTTACCATGAAATGGGGGATGAAATTTTTTACTGTTGTAGTTATTTCAGTATACAAATATTCCATTGCATATGCTCAAATGCTTCTCAGAGGATCTCAGTACGATCTGAAATGTCGCATTGATATGTCATTGTTTGTGTTCATCTGCGCAGAAATTATGTTCATGCATACAACCTTATAAAATAGATTTCCTTTAAACTTTTCAATAGGTTTATATTGGACGCATCAGAAAATAATTTTTGTTTTATTTTCCAATGTCTTTTTTAAAATCAAATAGGTTGGTACTATGAAATGAAGTTGTAACAAAATGATGACCATAAATGTAGAGGAATACCAATATAACTTCTTTAATTTAGTTGGATTTTCGATTTTGTTCCAAACAGAAGCCTCAAAGTTTTTTATTTCGCGTGTTAATAAATGTTGCACATTAAAAGAGTTATTGTGATTGGAGCATATTTTTTATTTTTAACCGATTTCAAAAAGGAGGAGGGTCTCAAGTTGGTTGGTTTCTCTGTTTTTTTATAATAGCATTATAAATAATGCATTTGCATTGGTCTCCAGTAGTTTTAGTTGAACCTTAATATTATAATTCAACTTTTGAATGGTTTTCCATTATATTAGACAGCCTGGCATAAGCTACGCAGCGCATGTAAAACGCATCGAAAACGTATGTTTGACGCATATTTTAGTGTTTAAAGGATGCGTTAGTTAAGCATATTTTAAACAAGCTGTTAACATCTTCTTTGTATATTAAAATGATTGTATGTACAAGTAGACTTCAAAACCGCTAAAACAATTGTTATGAAATTTTCAGGGAAACTCTAGCAAAGTCTGCAGAGCGCTCCTGTGAAGTTTGGCATCGATATCGAATAGCTTTAGAATTACATGTTGCACAGCTCCAAAATTCTGTATTTGACCTCAATTTTCACGTGCTGTTTTACTGGTAAAATTTGAAAGCCGTTGCAGAAGGGGCGTGACACTTTTAAGGCATTCAAACTTTTCAGTATAATTTAAGAAACATAAGTCACAAATTTGTGAAACTCGGAAGCAATATAACATTTAGTCGTGTCCATCCACTGGAAAAATTCAGCAAGCATTGGAAATTGGGTCGTGACACCATCAACATAGTTTAAATGTTTAATATCGAATAGCTGTGGTACTTAATGTTTCATAATATTTAAACTCAGTATAAATTTAATTTTTGGAAATGTCTTTCGACAAGAAATATAGCACGGGCATTGGAAAACGGGGTGTGAATCCGCCCATACAAGCCAAATTTTTAATAGCAAATAGCATTGGAAATAAAAATCGCTGATCAGTGAAATTCCGAATGGAGTTGCCATTTGGTAATGTCCTTCTTATAGAAAACTGGTCTGAGCTTTGGTCAAGTGGGTGCACCTTCCCCTACAAGCTACATTTTTGATCGAATAGGTTCTGAAGTCACAGATGAAGTACATGTGTTTGTCTAAGGCTGCGTGCATTTTCAACGCCGATTCAGACAGACAGGCAAGCTGAAATCTGTGTGAACAAATGAGATACAAATATCTATCTCTCTCGCTTTTTCACACACTCTGCGGACACAGGCAGGCAGTCTGAATCGGCGTTTACTATGCACGTGGCCTAAGGCGTAGCAACGCGCGCCGGGTATTGCTAGTTTAATATACATGTTAATGGAGGTCAAAGGATAACTATTCATCGTAGACTTATGAAATATTAGAATTATCTCTTCCCTTTTTTTAAATAGATATAGCATGAATACGGACGCGACATCATGGACGCGACAAATTTTTCCAACATTAGTAAAATACAGTAAAGATGTTCAATATAAATTTTAATAAAAATAAATTATAATAAGTTAAATTCAAGTTACATAGCAGTAATACTAATCAAATTAAAAAAAAAATAGAGTTAAAAGCTGTTAGAGTGCTTTTTTTAAACTAGTAAACCTGTTGCCCGAATTCGAGCAATTCAATAAAAATTAATTGTTAGAAACATTATAGAAGTTTAATATATGATATTCTATTCAATAAGTTATAACGAATAACGATTTATTGAGTCTCAATAATGCTATAAAAAATCATTATCTGAATGGTTTGACTTAAAACGTTTGATCTGACACAAAATTTTTTAATGTAACTGTCAAAATACGAAGATGGACTTACACTAATATAACAACTGAGAAAAACATTATTACTATTCGAAAACATCGCAGCTTAACTCTTCCTATAAAAAATAACTAATGTTAAAAAAGACGCATTAAAAAATAGATTTAAGAAATAATACTAAGATATATTTCAGAAATTAATAAAAGGTACTTACAGAACACCTACAACATCGATTTATGACACATTTAGATGAAAAAACACCAAAAAACACAAAAAAATTTAGCTGACTTGTTTGCTCGGAAAGTGGAATTTTTGATTTTGGAACTGCATTTTTCGGACAATTGACATTTGAGGAATGCATAAAAGATAATTTTGGTTAAAAATTTTTAGTTTTGAAAAAAATTGTAATTCGATCAATTCATAAGCTCTTCTCAAACTAAATTTCAAATCAACATGTAAAGAAAGTCTAAAGTCGGTCTAGGCCGACTATGAAATACCCTAAACCCACTTTTCAAAAACAAAAAATTTTTATTGTAAATGGGCGTGTCCGTGGGATAATGAAGCCTATAATTTATGTGCACTTAAATGTTGATGAAAAATGTACACATACCAAGTTTTATTCCCGTAGCTCACAGTTAATGCCTTTATTGTGCTTTCGCTATGGGAGGTGGGCGAGTTTTTGGACGGACTACTCCCAATTTTTGAACACACCTTAGTTTTGGTATAAAATACTTACATACTAAATTTAATTTCTCTATGGCAAACATAACCTTATTTATTGAGTTTGCAACTTTTTGGGCTATATGGGAGGTAGGCGTGTCCGTAAGCGGATGAGGTCCATTTTTCAAAACCATCTTTGTCTTGTCATAAAAAACATATGTGCCAAATTTTAGCTCTTTAGGTTAAACACAGGCTTATATATTGCGTTTTCAATTTTTGTGTTGTATGGGAGGTGGGCGTGTCAGTGAGCGGATGACGTCCATTTTTCGAAAACATCTTTGTGTTGGCATAAAACACATACATATCAAATTTTATTGTTGTAGGTTAACTATGAGCTGAGTTATGCAGTTTTCAATTTTCGCGTTGTATGGGAGGTAGGCGTGTCCGTGGGCGGATTCCAAAAATATTCAATAGTGCAGATCCTTGGGTGCATTTGACCATGTGTACCAAGTTTCATCCAATTATCTCTACTCCTTCTTCTTATCCTGTGTATACGGACAACACATAGACGGACAGACGGACGGACGGACGGACGGACGGACGGACGGACGGACGGACATGGATAGCTCGACTCAGGTGGTGACGCTGATCAAGAATATATATACTTTTCTACACCGGACTCGCTTCGTTCTATGCGTTACAAACGTTTGCACAAAGTTAATATACCCTGACCTTTCAGGTTTAGGGTATAATAAAATAACGGATTTTTGTACAAAAATTTTATTTTTGTTTTGAAAGGTTGGGAACCCCCTGAAGTGAAATAACAAGTTTTAAAAGTGGTTTGCACATATACAGCCTAAACCTGATTTAATGACATCTAAATCGATAGAATCGGTCCATTGGTCTGGGAGGAGTTGAAGTCACAAAAAAAACCTTAGCCTATTAATTATATAGATGTTTTTCTTCACTTTTGGTGGACCTTTTTTGGGAGATGCCCATATGACAAAAACTGCACCTAAAATGAGATTGATGATTTGGTGAAGTAGTTTTTTGAGCTAGCTGGATCAACACAAAAATTATTTTTTTAATAATATGAATTGCCTGAAATAAAATAAAGAATTTTTGAGAATATAAAATTTTATATTTTCGCCTTTTTGATGAAGTTTGGTATTCACGATAGTTTTTTTTTCGGGCTAGTTAACGCCAATATTTTTTTTATAAGGAAAATTTGTCTAAGTAAAACGATAAAAATTGTTGTCACTACTTCAAGTCTATTATTTAATTGTACTCAAAACTCACTTTGTTAGAAAAAATCTTCAATAACAACGGATTATATACTATGTATGTTACTATGTTGCGATGAGAAAGTTTTCAGAACTAAATTATTTTTGGAATTAGTTTAATATTGCTTGGGACTAACGCCCAAGTTTGCACTTTAAAGCTATAAAATAATTTTAATTACAACCTGGCAACGCCACTTTACTCAGTCCTTGAGGATTATTTTAGTATATTATGCAAAATTTTAAACATTTGAAAGCAGTATTAATTTCTATCATCACTACTGTAGTGCAAACTCTGCAAATCTTTAGCATGAAGATTGCCAAAAAACTCGGTTTTAAGCGCTACTTTAATGTACAGGAAATTCTTTTAAAGATCATTGGCGTTGATTTCACAAAGAAATCTGTGAAACATCCTTATCTTATAATATTACCTCTGTTTATAGTTGCTGTGATGATGTTTATAAATGCTTGGAAGAATCGTGATGATACATTGCAAGTATTCGAGACGTTGCACAGTGTGTCCAAATCGCGAAAACCTGCTATTAAATAAACCCTTCTTTGGATTTAAGCCAAATTTGGTACGGAGGAACTTGTGAGGCAGCTTATTTAAAATTTTTCAAAAGAAGTATAAAATTAAAAATGGCGGACCCAATGTGGCGGTGCGTATTTTACAAAATATAACATATTGCAATGGTATTATTAATTTAGTGTTTAAGCCTTTTTATTGTGCATATACAAGCTTGATTTATTGAGGATAGCATTATAGAATCATGATTTATTTTTGATTTTAAAAATTAACCCTTTAACGACCATAGTTGCTTTTAAGCTTCGTATTGACCTTGACCGAATATTTAATAAAACTAAAGTAAATTCAAAATCAAAATGTGAAGGTACGTAATTTTAGTTTAGCTTTTATTAAGAAAACATGGGATGTTAATAAATATTTATTATATATTTTTTATTATTATTATTATTATTATTATAACTAGTTCTTTCCCGTCAAAAATGACGGCCCTGTTTTAATAATGAAAAAACGTGAAATATTGGTTTTCTTTAAGGTGGATTAGAAATCAGCGATGGTCACATTTTCGATTTTAAGTTGTGCAAAACAATTTTTAGTTTCAAATATTTAAAAAATACTTTGAAGTAAAAACGGAAACTATAGTAGGTTCGACGAAATAAGTTAAAAAATTTTTTGTGAAACTGAAAATTTAAAAATAAAAAAATATATAAAGTTTTTGAAGTTTCAATACATCACAAAACAAAACATGCCTAAAAATATGCTATGAAATTTTTCAAAAAAATCAAGCGTTCCGCACTCACATTTTACGGAATTATGTTATAGTAAAATTATTATTATTAATATTTTTTTGGACGACCCTTGTTTTTCCCTGAGCGTTAAAGTTTTCAAAACCAATGGAGGCGTGAAGCCAGTTTTTATTATTGTTTATGAATCTCTCTTCAAATCTATTACTTGCTTTCCACTTCTTTTTGAATTACGATATAATTTGTCTTATCGTTTTTATCAGATTTTTTTCTTTACCATTAGGGCACCTTGTGCTGTTTATTACATGTTCTTTTATAACCCTTAATTTTTCTCCGCAGCTTTGAGAAGTATTTTTTATCAATATTTGAAAAAAGCCACTCTTGTTAAGAAAATATTGTTTGAACAAGAACCTGTACAAAAATGTTATTTCAATGAAAAAAAGTGATTTCGACGAGTTTTACAAACTTATTAAAAGTTTAAATTATGCAAAAGGGGCAAAATGTGGCAACAAATTTTTCGGAATTATAAAATCTGAATGTTTACTGAATGAAACTTCATAAAAATATTTGTTTTATCTCAGTTGAAAACAAACTATAAGCTTACTTTTTCAGAAACGCAATTTTTTTTTTTTGTTTTTTAAGCATGTATTCTACGCGACTTGTAAAAATTAATCCCTATTTTTTTTTAATACAACCTTTTCAAATTAATTAAGTACATACCTGATGCTTGATCCTGCATTTTATTTTTTTAATTATTCACTGTAGTTTTTATTTTGAAGCTGTTTAAAAGCACTGCAAGTTTGCTCTTATTGAGACTATTTGGAGCGCACACTTCGCAATCGCGTTAATATCTAACTCAGTACAGGGAGATGAAGTAAGTTAGAAGCAAAATAATAACGGTACTTTGTAGCCTCATTATTGTAGGTGAGAATAAGCCACAAACCAATGATCTGCTATGTTTTTGCATTTTTTACTTTTTATCACTCTCTCAGTACAGAGGACACAATGTGCGTTGGGCGGAGCTACTCAAATGATTATAGCTTTTTTCAAGTTATTATTTTTTGTGCTCAATCAAAAAAAAATTCAGAACTTGATAGAGAGCATGTGGATGATGTCAAAAACTGGTAGCATGCAATAATTCCACTTTTTTAATATGTATTAAATTTATGTTAAATCTTGTGTTTAAAGATGATGCGGAAGAACATGACATTATGAGAGATTTGAATTCCAAAGCTTATTATATTTCAAATTCATTAATACAATACAATAAAAATTCATATAGACGAAGAATCTTTAATATTAATATCTGATGTTAATTTTAATTAATTAATGCCTAATATAAATTAAAAAATGCTTAGTAACCGAATAAATGTAATAGTTTCAAAAATAGTTTTTTAATTTCAAAGCAAATTTCCTATTTAAGCTTTTATAGCTGACAGGATTCAATTTCACTCATACAGCCTGATTCCTTTACCAACATTTAAAAGGTATCCAATTATGAGTAAAGATATTAAAAGTTGTAGAGTTAGAAATAATCGCCAAAAAACAATCAACAATATTTAAATGTAAGAAATTTTGCAAATGAGACACATTTCAATCACTACTCTAGCCACATTAACCAACTGTCATCCATCTTGGATCCTAAAATTATGATCGATCGTTTGTATTAAACCTCCAGTATTTCCAAAAAGATAAAACCGGTATTCCTATCTATCAACAAATTTTCATGGAAATACAAACTTCGTTCATAAAGTCCAACTGGAGCTTTGGAATTGCGACCTCAGAGAGTAAAAAATGCCATATAAAGCTTCTTAACCCTTTGACGACAAAGAATTTTCGGCTGGAAGTTTTCAAAATTTTATTGCAGATTCTTACTCGGAAACACATTATTTTTATGCACAAACTTTAAAAGCTGTTGTTCCTTCTACGAGAAAAATCATGGGACAGATGTGTCCCATTCGTCGTCAAAGGTAAAATTAAGAAACAAATGCATTAAATATTAAAAAGCATTTTACACTAACGTGTTGGTATATTTATATTGCAAAACAAACAAAAAGACAAACCCAAAAGCTGGTGGTTTTAATTGTGATGCCGTTGCGGTGCTTAGAGTGGTTATCTATAAAAAATTGTTATATAAACAGGAAAAAAGTAACAGATTGGCATTGGCGCATCCATCATTGATTGTTTGAAAAATATGGGAATAGAACACTATTTCGAAATGGATGGATAATCGTACAGTATATATGGGATGCAATTTCATAGATCCTATTGATACAGTAAATGTCAAAAGACTTCTGGATCTGAAAATAAAACCGAAAATAAAATTCATGTGTCATGTCCAAAAATAATTTCCCAATATAACGCAGGAATGGGAAACGTTGATCTTATGGACCAAACAAGGTATAGTGCATATTGTAAAGTATGTTCTAAGTAACGTTTTAAGTAAGAAATATTTATTTATTTATTTTCAGTTCTACTATGAATATGATCGTAAATAGAAGATCCGATTTAATCTTCGTCTGTTTTTTGATTTAATGGATTTGGGTGTGCAAAACTCACACATCGTGATTTGCATGATATTCAGCAGTAGTTCAAGACCATTTTCTATAAAACATCTGAGGTTTCACACGCTGTTGGCTACACAGGAAATAGACTGCTTTTGTAGTCAAAGAATTGGAATTACCCCGGCACCACGAGAATCAGTTACACGGTCAAGACTGGGGACAGTACCGCATTTAGCTGGACATTATCAAACAAGAACGGAAGAAGGAATCAGAAAGCGTCGTGTTGTTTGCATAAAAAACGGATTGCAAATCGAAAAACACAATTCGTTTTGCATGTAAAAAACTAATGTGCTCTACTGGGAACAAAAATTGTTTTGAAATTTATCACAACTAAGTTCGAATTATGATTTAGAGTCATAAGCCGTTCAGAGTCGGCATAAGGTTTGTGTGTAGGTTCAGCTCTCGATCAATTATATGCAAGCCTTTAATGACGCACACATCACAATTTTATTTTAAGAAGCTTGGTCAATTTCAAGGACTGAAATGATCAATGCGGTCTTTTTACCAGCCGCTGAAGGCAGTACGTTGCCAAGCTTAAATTTTATCTACAGTTTCTTGTTTTTAAATTGGCTGAAACACCGGGATCTTAGATTTATATAGCTTGAAACTGTTTAGCGCCCATTTTATTTTCCTATAAAAAACTATATCCTCTACATCCCACTGTAGAAAGATCGAAATAAAATTGTTTTGGGGGCCTGATAAGTAAGTCCCTTATTAATATAATAAGAATATGAAATAAATTTTTTGAAATTTGTCTTTCTCACCTTTTCTTATTTCTAATGAGTACCTGCAATGAAAACTTCGACAGAAAACACATGTTCTCTTTTCATACAAATATTAATTATTCAAATTAAAATGTTAATGTTGCATTGTCATAACACAGTGCAACCGCAATTTTGCTTTAAAGTGCCTATGGCAAATGTCTGAAGCAACACGCAATGCTAAGGATTTTTTGCTAAACCACGGTTATGTGTGGCAAAAAACTCAAAAAATCCTCTGGACACTAGCAAATGACTTCAAAAATAACTGCACATATTGCAATGGTATCGAGCGGTGAAGTAGCTTTTGAGCTAACTGTATCAACACGAAGATCAATTTTTTTAGTCTTATATATTGATAATTATATTATACGTGAACATTAAGAATTGTCGTACGCTTCTTTGATATTAACTAGAAATGACTCAAGGGAAATGAAACTTATATCATTCGAAAGGTACTGGTACACAGATGTGCAGAATGTATGGATAATGTAGAGGACCTTCTAAGAGAGAAATACAATTTTTGTATATTTTGAAATTTGGTCGGGAGTGAGCATTTGAGTTGATCGAACTGGTATTTTTATCAAAAGTCACAGTATCAAATTTAATGTTTTGAATTGGGAAGCTTATATCTCTGCCATGTTTGCATGGATTTAATTTATTTCTGTTTTGTATTTAAGTCTTATCAGTAAACTTAAAAAATTGTATAAAAATTTTGCCGTTACTTTTTGTTTACATTCATATTATGTCTTGTGAAAAATGGACCACAAAATTAGATCTTTTCTCAAAATATTGGGTAAAAGTGATTTTTTTGTAAAAAAAGAAAAAAACTAAAATTTTGGTTTTTCCAAATTTTATAAAAAAATTAATAAAATTCAAAAATTTTCTCTTTAAAATAAATGGGTTTATATATACAATCAATTAAAAGTTATAGCATCGAACTTATTTTAACCATCTGGCCAATCAATAATATAAAAAATTTTTGAGAAAATATAATTTCATATTGTCGTCTTTTTATTCAAACGAGGTATTCATGGAAATATATTCCTTGGAGTTCCTTAATGCCAATATTTCTTTATGAGACAAAATTGGCTTGTAAAATCATAAGATTTTTCTACATATTTAAATCCTACTATAACTGTAGTACTTAATAGATAAATTGTTAGAAAAAATCTTACAAAATCTTCGACAATAAAGGATAATATACATTTGCAATGAGAAAGTTATAATTTGACGTAGAGTGTAGTTATCAATACATTTCTTTGTTGAACGAATTTACATATACAATAGATATTTATTAAATATAATAAATGGTTTAAAATACTGTATATAAAAAAAAAACCTGAAAAGCTTATTAGTGTTGCCACCATGACAAATATATGAGAATGAAAAGAAAAATGTGACAAATTTACAACCAATGTTATTAATCTATATTAAGAACTTAACAATCTAAGAAGCACACCGTCTTCGAGTAAACCTTTTATTTCAACTTCTCAACAGATATCAAATCTTTTAATAACTGTATGAATTTTGCTAGGGACTAACACCCAAGTTTGTATTTTAAAACTATTTAAGAATTTAAGTAGCAATATGGCAATGCCATTTAACTCAGTCCTTAAAGATTGTTTTATTATAAAAAAGAAATTTTGAAACATTTCAAACCAGTATTCATTTCTATCATCTCTCTTACAGTACAAGCTTCGCAAATCTATGTCATGACGATTGCCAAAGAACTCGGCTACAAGCATTACTTTAATGTACAGGAATTATTATTAAAGATCATTGGCGTTGATTTCACGAAGAAATCTGTGAAACATCCTTATGTATTAATATTACCTATGTTTATATCTGCACTGATGATGTTTATAACTGCTTGGAAGAATCGTTATGATTCACTTCAAGTATTCGAAACGTTGGGCGGAGCTGTTCAAATGGTTATAGCTTTTTTTAAATTGTTATTTTTTGTGGTAAATCAAAAGAAAGCACAAAACTTGATGCAGACCATGTGGACTATGTCAAAAACTGGTAACATGCAATAATTCATTTAATTTTATATGAATGAAATTTTTGTAAAATCTTTTATTTATAGATGATGCGGAAAAACATAACATTATCAGAGAGCTGAATTCCAAAGCTTATTATATTTCAAACTCATTAGTAATAGTTGCATTCATTGGTCAACTATTAGCTATATTATCAAGACCTGTCATGATGGCAATAATATATTGAAACATCGGGGTTATCTATATATTTCCAATACCTTTAGAGTAAAATTTTGTATATATATTTTATCACAAAATTCTTTATATATTTCTTTATTAGAATAGCTTAGACATGCACTATTCAGAATTGTGGAAGTTTGCGCTATTCCATATCAGTTACCATTTCAGCTCGTCTATTGGAGCGATTGGCGCTGTTGCTATCGATACACTTTATATTTGGTTGGTTCTAAATCTGATGACTCAATTTCGCATACTTAATATGAGAGTTAGCAGAGCAGATTCGTTGGAGAATTTAAAGGAAATGGATTGCGCTATTATTGAATGTATACGCTTTCATCAGAGAATTATTGAGTTTGCTAAGAATTTTGATATTCTGTATCGTCCCATAAATTTTGTTCAATTTTCCATGAGTTGCTTACCGCTATGTACCTGCGGATATCAGCTCACAATGGGTTCTAAGAAAAAAAGTGAGTTTGCAATGTTTCTGATGGGTGTTTCAAGTCAGATTGCATTGTATTGCTTTCTCGGACAAAAGATACAAGATGAGGTAAGTACATGACAATTAAATAGTACAGAGTAATATAAGTTTTATATATTAACAGAGTTACAATGTTTCGGACAATATCTATGAGACATGCTCTTGGGAAAAATTGTCCAAAAAATCTAAGCAATTTCTACTAATAACAATGTCTAGAGCTCAGAAATGTTGTTTCATGACTGGTATATTCTTTGTGGTCGATATAAGTTTGTTTGTCTGGGTGAGTTTTTATATATTCCATTGCTTTTTAGCCTTTTATGTAAAGACCCAAGTTCAATAACATATTACTTTTTCCTCCTAGGTTTATAGAACAACAACTTCATATATTACCATCCTTTGGACACTGACTGCCTGAATTTCTAACAGCAAGGAAATGTTTCTGCTTAAATAAAAATTCATGTAAGCCAAGAATACCTTTTATTTTAATAGGTACCTTATGTAAATTGAAATATATCCATGTCTCAAATAAATTTGAAAAAAGTCTAGTCACTGAATAAATCTAATGGTTTTAGAAAGTGTTTTTTAATTTAGAAACTTGCATTTAGAAACTTTAATTTTAAGAAACTTGCATGTGTAGATTTAATGGATATTTAATAGTCATTTTCTCAAGTGGCAAACATTCAGGCGCAAAAATTAACATAAGAAAGAAAGAAGGAAAAGTTTTTAACATAACGTTAAAAATGGTAAAATGATAAAATTTTTAATTTTATGAAAGTCTCCTTCTGCAGGGCTGAGAGCCGAAAGTCAGAACTGTCAAAAAATACTGTACGAAATAGAGCAACAAAACGAGACATCAAATAATTTGTATTGAATTTGACAATTCTGACTCTGAGAGAGAGAGGATTGATAGCCGTGCAGCTACCTTGTTTATTGTACTATGTATAAAATTATTATAAAAATAGTTGACCGATTTTAATGAAATTTTTTTTATACATTTGGCAGGTATGAGAATAGGTTATAAAGTACTTTTCACCTTCCTAACTGCGTGGGGCGTGGCACTTTTCAAAAACAAAAACTTTCGGTTATGCTTTCGTCTATGAATCACACATCAACTAAATTTAGTACGAACTTATTATTGAGACGTGCCCTTTGATTGTCAAACTTAAGCGATCCTTGGAAAGGGGGCATGGCACCGCCCATACAATTCAATTTTTTCATATCGAATAGATTTGGAACTAAATGTCGTATAACAATGAAACTTAGTATAAAATAACTGATCAGCTAGGTTGTTAAATTAAAATACAGGCATGGGCATTGGATAACGGGGCGTGGCTCCGCCCACACAATTCAAATTTTCGATACAGAATAGCTATGCAAGTAAAAGTCACAGAACATTTTAACTCAGAATGGAGTTACTATTTTATGGTGTCCTACTACTGGAAAACTAGATGGAGCATTGTACAAGGGGTTTGGCTCCGCCCATAAAAGACACATTTTTTAAATTTAATCGCTTTGGAATTAATAGTCACAGATCAAAGAAACTCGGCTTTTAGTAACTATTTGGTGATATACACTACTCGGAAATACTCGCAAGCTAAAACGGGTATTGGGCAAAGGGTGTGGCCTATAAAAGACAATATTTTATATTTAATAGCTTTGGAAATAATATTCAAAGAATATTGAAACTCAAAGTGGAGTTACTATTTATTGATGGCATTTTATTGGCAAATTGGAACAGGCATTGGGCAAGGACGGGAGCAACGCACCGGGTACCAGCTAGTATTCTATAAAAAACTAAAATTAATAAAAAAGAATTTATTTGTGAAACACAGTGGCTCACAGCTTATTTGAACCAGTGCCCATTTCAAATTTCAAACTGCTGTATCTTGTTGACCAAATGGAATTTCAGTAAAATTTAAATGTAGTTAATATGTAAACAAAAAGAAATGACATTAATTTGTTTCATTTATCTATGGTATAAAAACTTACAAGCTAAAAACTAAAAATACTGGTACATTTAAAGTCACAGCTTATTTGAACCACTTAATGCTAGGCTTAAAATTATTAACTTTTAAGTTATTTTAATATTTAGTATGTCCTCTCTTTTTTTTGTCCACAACAGCCTTAAGTCATTTTGGCATGAAATCTAAAAACGTCTGTGTTGCTTGTAGCGTGATTCTGGCCCATTCCTCAATAATAGCGTTTTTCAAATCATTTTTGTTCGAAATTTGATGTTTGCGTATGTTTTGATCCAAAATTAACCACAAATTTTCGATCAAGGTCAGGTGACAGCGATCATTTTAAGGTCAGGTGACAGCGCCGGCGTTTCCATCAAGGGAGGACAATTCCAAATATGCCATGACTGCACAATCCAAGACTTATGCAAGGGATAATTATCTTGGTAGAAGCGAAAGCTATGCCGAATTGAGAGTTTCTCGGCACTTTGGCTCAAATTATTTTTTAAAATGTTGAGATATACTGTTTTGTCCATTGTAGTCTCAATAAATTCCAACTGTCCCACGCCCGATGCGGACATACAGCCTCAAACCATGACGCTGCCACAGCCATGCTACACTGTTAGTTTTAAGTTTTCTTTTTGCAGCTCTATATTAAGTTTCCACCAGACATTCGACATGCCGTCAGAGTAAAAGATGTAAATCTAAGACTTGTCCGCGAATATCACTGTGTTCCAGAAGTTGGAGTCCTTACAAATGTGATCTTTAGCGAAGGCAAGTCGACTCAGTTGATTTATTTTTATTTATAAATGGCTTTTTACGAGCTACTCGACCATTTAACTCATGCTTGCAAAGCAAAAGTCATACGGTTTCTGCATTACACGTCTTTCCCAATTCGTCGTGGACTTCAGTAGCCAGTTTTGGAGCCGATAACTGCGGCTCCAGATTTTGTTTAAGATTTTGTTTGGTGTAGTTCTGCCGTTATCATGTACTTGGTTCTCGTGCACAAACCGTGAAATGATGTGCTGCACAGCCGAATCGCTTAAATTTACCATTTCAGCAAATTTCCCGCGGGATTTCCCTTTTTGAAACGGCTTAGGAATTCTTCACGCTTCTCAATTGTTGCACGTAGTCTGATTTTTAAAAAAAATCAGATTTTGAAACTGCAACTAGCGAAATCATACTAAAAATTAGCTTAAGCGAACATTACTAGAAAGTGACAGAAAAAAAAATATCGTTATTCATCTGATGCGCAATGGGGTTTTCCCTATAACAGAGTGAATCTGCTATTTATCATATATTTTCTTTCAAATATTTCTTCGTAGATCTTACATCAACAAATCTACATTTAAATTTTATCATTATCTGCTTTAGTTAAAAAGATAGGGTAGTTTCAAAATTTAATCGAGCACTGGTTCGAATAAGCTGTGACCCACTGTATACCCTTAACCAGAAAGGTTATATTAACTTAGTTCAAATGTTTGTAACGCCTAGAAATAAGCTATGGAAAAGTATATATATTCTTGATCAGCGTCACCTCGTGAATCGAGCTATACATGTCCGTTCGTCCGTATGTTCGTCTATATAATTGCATGAATCTCGATACACATGGTCGCATAGACCCAAGGATCTGCACTATTGAATATTTTTTGAATATGCACACTGACATGCCTACCTCCCATACAACACAAACATTGAAAACTGCATAAATAAGCTCATTAATAACCTACAACAATGTACCTACGTATGTAATTTTTATCACAACAAATATGTTTTCAAAAAATTGGCATCATCTGCTCACGGACACGCCCACCTCCTATACAACCTAATAAATAAGCTCTTGTTAAACTTAGAGATAAGATTTAGTACGTATATTTTTTATATAAAACCAAAGATGTCTTCGAAAAATCGATTTCAACCGCCCACGGACACGCCTACCTCCCATACAGTTGTCCGTCAATGAAAGCGCCCACCTCCCATAGCAAAAGCACAATAAAAGCATTACCTGTGAGCTACAAGAATACAATTTGGTATGTGTAAATTTTTCATCAACATTTTAATACATATTAAATATAGGCTTTATCCGCCCAAGGATACACCCATTTTTAAATATATTATTTTTTTTTTTTTTTTGGAAAAGTAGGTTAAGGGTATTTCATAGTCGGCCTAGACCGACTTTAGACTTTCTTTACTTGTTTTTATATGAAACCAAAGATGTCTTCGAAAAATCGATGTCATCCACCCACGAACACGCCTACCTTCCATACAACCCACAATACCGAAAAGACTATAAAGGCATTATTATGTAATGTACAGGAATAAAACCTGGTTTATGTAGATTTTTGATCAAAATCGAAATATATATAAAAGATGGGCTTCATTCACCCACGGACGCGCGCCCCCATTTTCAATACTTTTATTATATTTTGAAAAAGTAGGTTTAGGGTATTTCATAGTGGGCTAGACTTTCCGACATTAGACTTTCTTTACTTGTTAGAACATGTTCATGTTCATGAACGTATGAACATAAAATTTTTTCCAATATTCAGAATCTTAATGTTTCTACTCACATTCTACAACATTTTGCTTCTATATGTCTCTTTTCCGGCTCTACTCTTTCTCTGAATTAAACGATAAGACTTTCTAAAGTCTTACTTGCACTAAGTAATGATAAGTACACTTTCTAAAAGGTATTATATTGTCATTATTTATATCGAATTGTATGTAAAATTTGTTCTTGTATGATATAGTACTACCATAGTGCCAATGCCAATGTTAATTGCCTACAATTTAATTCAAAACTAAATAAATAAATACTATAATCAATAAGAATTATTTTATGAACTCTGTTTAAAATTTGAAAATCAAAATGGTGCTTTGTTGATACAAAAATAGACATTTTTAATAACATTCTTGATGTATATAATTGATAGTTCTAGAACAACATGCCTAAAATGCTTACAACATAATAGCCCTCAAAGTTGAGCACGTGTTGTCACAATTACAAAGACATCAATTTCAAATTCATTTTTGTTTCTTAACAAAAGACTTAAATTTAAGGTAGTTATGATAAATTAAGAAAATATATTTCAGAATAATACTTGTCCATTAAATAAATAATTATGTGCTTTAAGCCAAGTTTGTACACTAAAACTAATAAGTGACTTTTAGTAACTATGTGACAACGCTATTTTCTCAATATTTTTACTATATTATGTTAAAATTTTTAATATTTTAAACCAGTATTCATTTCTATTGACTCGCCAGCAATACAAGCTCCACAAATCTTAAAAATGACGATTGCCAAAGAACTCGGCTATAAGCGTTACTTTAATGTACAAGAATTTCTGTTCAGCAGGATGGGCGTTGATTTTACAAAGAAACCTTTGAGACAACCTTATCTATTAGTGTTAGCTCCATTTGTATTGGCAGTAATGATGTTTAGCTATGCTTGGAAGAATCGTTATGATACAGTGCAAATAACTGAGACATTGGGCACAGCTATTGAAATGGTTATAGCATTTTTCAAGATATTATTTTTTGTGATAAACCAAAAGAAAATACAGACATTGTTACAAACCATGTGGACTATGTCAAAAACTGGTAGCAAACTATAATTTCACATTTTTACTATGGCTTGAATTTATGTAAAATCTTTTTATTACAGACGATACGGAGGAACGAAACATCATAAGAGATTTGAATGCGAAGGCTTATTATTTTTCAAATGTCTTAGTAATAGGTGCAGGTATTGCTCAATCCTTGGCTATTATAGCAAGACCTGTAATGATTTCAATTATATATTGGAAAACCGGCGATTTTCATATTATACCGCTAACTCTGGAGTAAATTTCACTTTTAGTTTTTATCACAAAATTCTAAATTTGTATTTGTTTATTCTTAAGCATCCCCTATGATTATGCTGAACTGTGGAAATATGCCTTAACCGAAACCATTTATCATTTCTCCACGACAATGACTGCGATTGGTACTCTTTCTATTGATACACTTTACATATGGTTGGTTCTCAATCTGATGGCTCAGTTTCGCATACTTAATTTGAAATTTAGAAGAGCAGCCTTGCTGAAGAATGTAAATAAAATGGATGGCGCTGTCATTGATTGTATACGTTCTCATCAGAGAATTATTGAGTTTGCTGAGAATTTTGATCTTGTCTATCGTCCCATAATTTTTGGTCAATTCGCCATGGTTTGCTTACCGCTAGGCTTTTGCGGATATCAGATTACAATGGGTACAAATCAAAAATCTGTGTTTGCAATGTATCTATTCGGCGATACGTTTGAGATTAGTTTGTATTGCTTTCTCGGACAACGCATTCAAGATGAGGTAAGTGCAAGAAAATTAAAATAATATAAAGAAATATAATTTTTATATCTTCACAGAGTTATAATGTATCTGACAATATCTATGAATCATTCTCTTGGGAAAAATTGTCCAAAAAATCTAAACAATTACTACTAATAACAATGTCTAGAGCTCAAAAATGTTGTGTCATCACTGGTATATTTTTTGTGGTCGATATAAGTCTATTTGTCTGGGTGAGTAAGGCTTTATCGCCTTCTACAGAAAGACCCTAGAGCAACAACACATAATTTTTTTTTTTCCTTTCAGGTATATAGAACAACAACTTCCTATATTACCATCCTTTGGACACTTGCTGCCTAAATTTCTAACATAGAGCGAATGTATCTGCTAAATAAAGAGAGCATTTAAACCAAGAATCTATTATATGCATAATAATACCTTACATAAATTTTAATAAATTTGTACCTTATGATATAAAACTTAAGTAACTGAATAAATCTTTGAAATAATAATTGTCAAAACAACTTATGTAGGTATTGAAGCGTTTTATTTAAATTTCATCATATAATAAGCAGCTAAAGTGAAGGGTAAGTAAAGGGTAAAAGGTACTGGGTAAGGCAAGTGCAGGAAATACAACAATTTAACATAATTTTTTGAGATAGAAAAAAATCTTATATACCATCTCAGCAATAAAAAAGTCCAAGACCTAACTTATTTGGTTCAATAAAGTAGTGTAATGACTGCAAATATAAATTGGAAATAACCTCAATATGGATTTTGCAGAAGGTATATAATGTTTGTATAAACTAAATCCGATCGATAACTTGTGTAACAAAATAAAAACAAAATTTATATTCAGCCCAATCATGAAACATTTTCTCCCGGGAGTTGTAAATGGGAGTTTCCTGTTTTAAGACAGCAGATAAAGTTATCTCATTTTTTTTTGCACTCAAGAATATTTCCGGTTGATTAACAAAATTGCATTAAAAATTTCCAAAAAGTATTTTAACTTTAACTTAAAAACGGAAACTCCCATTTTACAACTCCCGGCAGAAAATATTTCATGATTGGGCTGAATATAAATTTTGTTTTTATTTTGTTACACAAGCTCTTTCAGGTTTAGTGTATAATTAATAAACAAGTAGAGAAAGTCTAAAGTCGGTCTAATAATATTATTGGAAAAAATAATAATATTGAAAATGGACGTGTCCGTGGGCGGATGAAGTTTATATTTTATATGCATTTAAATGCTGATGAAAAATTTACACATACCAAGTTTTATTCTTGTAGCTCACAGTTAATGCCTTTCGCTATGCGAGGAGGGCGTGTTCATGGACGGATTACTCCCACTTTTTGAACACAACTCAGTTTTTGGAATAAAATACATACATACCAAATTTCATCTCTCTATGACAAACATAATCTTATTTATTGACTTTTAAACTTTTTGAGTTGTATGGGAGGTAGGCATGTCCGTAGGCGAATGATGTTCGCAAACGTTCGCAAACAAACATTTGCACAAAGTTAATATACCCTGACCTTTCAGGTTTAGGGTATAAAAATACTTACAGAACACAATATTGCCTTATAACACAGTTCTATGAAAAAACGTAAAAAAATTCAAAAATAATTGTTTTTGAAATTTGACTGAGTTGTTTGCTCGGAAAGTGGAATTTTTGATTTTGGAACTGCATTTTTCGGACAATCGACATTTGAGGAACGCATAAAAGATAATTTTGGTTAAAAATTTTTAGTTTTGAAAAAAATTCAAAATCGACCAATTCATTAGCTTTTTCAAACCAAATTTCAAATTGATTTAATAGCGGATTTTTGTACAAAAATTTTATTTCTGTTTTAAAAGGTTGGGGGAACCCCCTGAAACTAAATCACATTTTTTAAAAGGATTTAATCACAAAAGGAAGGAGTTGAAGTCACAAAAAAACCTTAGCATTTTAATTAATCCAAATATAGTTTTTATTTTATTTCGGATCTCCCTTAACTAAGCCTTATAACCCGCATCTACCTTACTTTAATATATTTTTTATCAAAAACCCAATCCCCATCCCCTGTCTCCTCCCAAGGGAAAATACTCGCTACGACGCTGAGTATTAAATTAAATATTAACAAGTAAAGAAAGTTTAAAGTCGGTCTAGGCCGACTATTAAATACCCTAAACCTAATTTACACAAAAAAAAATAATATTATTGGAAATGGGCGTGTCCCGTATGGAACCTATATTTGATATGCATATAAATGTTGATGAAAAATAATTAATTTCTCTATGACAAACATAACCTTATTTATTGCGTTTTCAATTTTTGCGTTGTATGAGAGGTAGGCGTGTCCGTGGGCGGATTGGGTCCATGTGATCATGTGTACCAAGTTTTACGCAATTATCTCAACTCCTTATTCTTATCCTGTGTTTACGGAGAACACACAGACGGACGGACGGACAGACGGACATAGATAGCTCGACTGACGTGGTGACGCTGATCAAGAATATATATACTTTTCTATACCGGACTCGCTTCGTTCTATGCGTTACAAACGTTTGCACAAAGTTAATATACCCTCACCTTTCAGGTTTAGGGTATAAAAATTAAATATTGTTATTATATATTTATTGAAGGCCATTTTTTCCCAAACTTAAAGAAAATTTAGCAACGCCAGCCAACTCATTCCTTTAATAATTTTTGTACTATATTAAGAAAAAAATTTGTAACATGTTAAAACAGTTTTAATTTCTCTTCGACCGCGTATACAGCAAAAGCTCCGTCTTAAATCTTAAGTATGACGATTGCCAAAGAACTCGGCTTCAAGCGTTATTTTAATGTACAGGAACTTCTATGCAAAATCATTGGCGTTGATTTCATGAAAAAATCTGTTAAGCATCCTTATCTATTAGTGGTACCTTCGTTTGTGTTGGCAGTGATGATGTTTAGCTATGGTTGGAAAAATCGTCACGATTCAGTCCAAGTAACCGAATCGCTTGGCCCAGGCATTCAAATGGTTATAGATGGTTTCAAGTTGTTATTTTTTGTACATAACCAAAAGAAAATCCAAGAATTGATACAGAGCATGTGGACGATGTCAAAAGCTGGTAGCACGCATTTAGTCAACTTTTTATATAGAGATAAAATTTGTATAAAATCTTTTATTTATAGATGATGCAGAGGAACATGATATTATAAAAGATTTGAATTCTAAGGCTTATTATGTTTCAAATTCATTTGTTTTAAGCGGAATTGTTGCTATAACTGCATCTATTTTATCAAAACACATCATGATGGCAATAATATATTGGAAAATGGGCGTAGTTTATATTATACCGTTAGCTGCAGAGTAAATTTCTTTTATATTTTATATTTTTTTATCTTAAAATTAACAATATATTTATAGCATTCCTTTTGACTATTCTGCACCGTGGAAGTATGCATTACTCGATATCAATTTTAATTTCTTCACGACTATTGGAGCGATTGGCACAATAACTATCGATTCAATTTATATATGGTTGGTTTTCAATTTGACAGCTCAATTTCGCATACTTAATATGAGAGTTAGAAGAGCAGCTTCTCTGCAAAAAGTTAACGAATTGGATAGCGCTGTCATTGAATGTATACGCTTTCATCAGAGAATTATACAGTTTGCTGAGGATTTTGATCTTGTCTATCGTCCCATGAATTTTGTTCAGTTCGCCATGAGTTGTATACCGCTATGTGTCTGCGGATATAAGCTTACAATGACTACAGAGAATAAATCGATATTTGCGGTTTATCTGATAACCGTAACGTTTCAGATTGCTTTGTATTGTGTTCTCGGACAATTAATTCAAGATGAGGTAAGTGCGGCATGAAATTTAAAATACTGCTATATAAAATAGTAATTTTTGTGTCTAAACAGAGTTATAATGTATCTGACAATATCTATGAAGCATTCTCTTGGGAAAGATTGTCTAAAACATCTAAACAATTACTGCTAATAACAATGTGTAGAGCTCAGAAATGTTGTGTTATGACTGGTATATTTTTTGTAATCGATATAAGTCTGTTTGTCTGGGTGAGTTGTTAAATCGCCTTCTTTATAAAAAACCAAGTGCAATAATATATATCTTTTTTTCCGTTTAGGTTTATAGAACAACAACTTCCTATATCACCATTCTTTGGACACTTACTGAATGAAGTCTTAACAGAAAGAATATTTATCTGCTAAAATAAAAATTAATTTAAACCATATAAAGCAACTGTAATAAAATAATTAATAAATACTAGACGGCGCACTGATAAATGAACCTTTTTTGGCGAATTTTGTTTTCGAAAACTATTCAGTTTTTTTCAAAAGTAAAAATTTCTTCAAAAAATTTAGTTATCTTCATTCAACAATTGTGAAATTTTTAAAAAAACTTGTTTTGAATTAAAATATTTACCTTTCCATGTCAATTTCTGCGTCAAAATTTAAAGGTTTTTCAATTTTTGTAATTATTTCTAAAAGTTTGTTATTTTTTTTTTTAAATGTGATTTTTTTCACTGTGAAGCTCTAACCAACAGTATTTTTAAGGAATTTCCTCGATATTGTCGTTAGTTATTAAGCGTGTTTTTCAACCAAATGCCAAGAGAGTGAAAAAAAACTGTCTCAAATTGAATTTTCTGAATTGGGAAGCCAGTATCTGTGCCATGTTTGAATATATTTCTTTTTTGTATTGAAGTCTTATTAGTTAACTTACAAAAATTATTAAAATTTTTACCGTTTTTATTTTTTATGTTTAAATTATTTCTTTTAAAAAGAGAAAACAAAATTTCATCTTTTCTCAATATATGGGGTAAAAATGATTTTTGTTGTAAAAAGAGAAAAAACTCAAATTTGCATTTTTAATTTTCTTTAAAATTCTATAACGCATTAAAGGTGAATTTATTTTGTCTGGACACAAAGTTTATAAACCGATTTTAATAATTGTTTTTATAAATGAATCGGAGTGCGGAGAAGCAGTGCACCGACTATTTTTTATAATTATTAAAAAACAAATAATTGGTTGAATTTCGACCCCAGACAATAATTTTTAAAATATTATTAAATAATATATTATAAAATATAATTAAAATAAATAGAAATAACTTCTTACTAATGTTCAAATCCATGTTTATCTTTATAATCTTATTCAGGTTTAATAAATGTGGGTTGTATTTGAGGTGGTCATGTTTGCTGATGTATGATGCATATTTTTTGTACACATATTAGTTTTATACCAAGTTTTAGCCACGTAACTCAAATATCAACCTCTTGTTATCGTTTTTACTATAGGGTGTTGCATGGAAGGTGGGTGTATTTGTCGGCGGATGATGCCCTTTTTACACTCCTTTAATATAATATGCTTACATACCAAATTTTATTTCTTTAGGCAAAATATAAGCCATTTTATAATGCTTTCAACATTGTGTATTGTATGGGAGGTGGGCGTGTTTGTACGCATATGACGCCCATATTTTGTACTCATCATTGTATTAATATCAAACACATTTTATATGACAAATATGACAAGTTTTATGCCTATAGCTAAAATATAAGTCGGACGTGGGTTCTTGTTTTAATATCAAATACATACAAATAAAATTTTATTTATGTAGCTTCAAAATAACCCTTCAATAAACTTTTTAACTACATATAATTTTTTCAAATTTTGGCTTCAAGAAGACATTACCTGAAAACAGTAGAGCAGTTTAGAAAAAAAAAATATTAAAATATGTTAGACTACTTTAGAGTTATACGAATCTAAACATTTTTCAAAGACGTTACGCGTGATTTGCAACATGTGACAAAGTCAATATTAAATATTATTAAATACCTTTATCATATAAATGAAATCGTACTAAAATGACTCGTTTATTAACGGCTGATTCTGTTAAAATGAGTAATTTTTTTGATAAGTTATTGATTTTCACTTAAAATACTTTAATTTTTATCAGTTCATTTTTAATTTTGAGCACTTTTCAATGCATTTAGTGTAGTTCTTTCAAAAATTCACTCTAAAATTGTAAAATACATAACCCTTTATTTGATAATTAATTTTTTTTAATTCGTAAAATATTACAGTCATATAATTATTATTTTCATTTTTGCAGTTACTTCTTCTAGTGCTTTCTGCTTGAAATTCAGGGAGCAAGTGTCCAAAGAATGGTGACATAGGAAGTTGTTGTTCTATAAACCTGAACGAAAAAAGTAATATGTTATTTCTATTTGATCTTCATATAGAAGGCGATAAGGCAATGGCATATTTTAAAACACACCCAGACAAACAGTTTTAAATCGACTACAAAAAATATGCCAGTCATGACACAACATTTCTGAGCTCTACACATGGTTATAAGTAGTATTTGCTTAGATGTTTTAGACAAATTTTCCCAAGAGAACGCTTCATAGATATTGTCAGATACATTATAACTCTGTTAAGATATAAACATTATATTATCAGCTTCATGTTATTTTAATTTTCAGGCATTTACCTCATCTTGAATCTGTTGTCCGAGAAGGCAATACATACCAGCCTCAAAAGAAACACCAGCCAGATGTGCTCCAAATATAGATAGGTTTTTTTCCGTTGAACCCATTGTGAGTTGATATCCGGAAAAGCCTAGCGGTAAGCAAGTCAAGGCGAACTGTACGAAAATCATGGGACTATAGACAAGATCAAAATTCTCAGCAAACTCAATAATTCTTTGATGAAATCGTATACATTCAATGATGGCAGAATCCATTTCATTAACGTTCTCTATCAAAACAGTCCTTCTAACTCTCATATTAAGTATGCGAAATTGAGCCACCAGATTGAGTACCAACCAAATATAAAGTGTATTAATAGTTATAACTCCAGTTGCGGCAATACTTATACAGCTATAAACACTGCTATGAACTAATGCATACTTCCATGGTTCCGAATAGTCAATTATCACGCTGTTTTAACAAACAAAAACATTGAGAATTTTGAGTTAAGAAATATAAACGAAATTTACTCTATATGTATGGGAACAATGTAAACAATCCCAGTCTTCCAATATATTATTGCCACAACAAGCGGTCTTGAAAAAAAAAGTGCGATTTGACCCACAACTGCAACTATTACTAATACATTTGTTATATAATAAGCTTTGGCATTCAAATCACTTATAATCTTATGTTCCTCCGTATCATCTATAAGTCAAAAATTTTACATAAATAAAATCTTTATTAAAAAAAATTATTAGTATTTCGTTTTACCATTTTTTGACATAGTCCACATGGTTTGTATCAATTTCTGAATCTTCTTTTGATTTTTCACAAAAAATAATAATTTGAAACCAGCTATAAACATTTGAACAGCTGAGCCCAATGTCTGGGTTACTTCAACTGAATCATAACGATTCTTCCAAGCGTAGCTAAACATCATGACACCCAAAACAAATGGAATTACCACTAATAGAAAAGAATGCTTGATATTTTGTGTCTTGAAATCAACTCCGATAATTTTCAACAAAATTTCTTGTACATTAAAGTAACGCTTATAGCCGAGTTCTTTGGCAATTGTCATTTTTTTAAGATTTGCGGAATTTACAGTGCTGGCGAGTCAATGGAAATGAATACTGGTTTAAAATTTTACAAATTTCAACATAATATACTAAAAACATTATTCATGGAGTGAAGAAGTAGCGTTGTCACGTAGTTACTAAATGTGCCTAATAAGTTTAAGAGTACAAACTTATTTATAACTTAATTATTATAATTAATGGTCAAATATTATTCTCAAATATATTTTTTTTAAGTTATCATATCCTTCTTTAATTTTTAGTATATATTGTTGAAATAAATTTGAAATGGCGTACATTTTCTATAACGTTAAGTTATATTTGTCATAGTGTTAGCACTGTTAACCTTTTTATGACTATTATTTTGTATGAATTTTAAATATGTTATGCTTTTTATTTAAATTATAAACATTAAAGATTTAATTATATATGCCAATTTCTGGGTCAACAAGGTCAACCATATTGATGCTCAAATAATAATAAAGCTCATTAAATATATGTATTAAATTTAATATTTATATGTATTTTTGTATTTAATTGAATTAAATTGTTGGTAATTGACATTGACAATGGAGATAACAAGATAAGTATAGCGCACAAGAACAATTTTACATCGAATTTACAATTCGATAGTAAAAATATCAATACATGCCTTAAAAATAATATTATATTAAAATCATATTATAACACCGTGCAACAGCACTTTTAGCACATGGAAAAATCTAAATACAAACGAAACTAGAGTTCAAATATAGCATCACTGTATACTTAGTTTTTGCCATTAAGGTCAGATTTTCTTTTAAAAGAACTGTGAACTTAAAAAAATAAAAAATTCAAAAAAATATTTTAATTATATATGGGGGAGAGGTCTTTAAGTTGAATTCCTCTAGCGTTTTGGGCCAAAACTTATATCCAAATACATTTTTTTTGCGTGTTATTATACCGCTCGACTCCACTTGTAGAGATGACCGTTCCACTTGTAGAAATGAGAATGGTGATCTGGTTACAGATACGCAGTGCGCATTGAGATTATGGAGATAGCATTTTTCCAGTCTGCTTGCTTCACATTACCAACAATTTCGCCCTGGTTACAAATACCCAGTCCGCATTGAAACTATGGAGACAGCATTTTTCCAATCTGCTTGCAGGTGACGATACCAACAATTCCGCCCTCGGAGAATGCAGCCCGATACCACCAATCGACGATGATGGAGTGGAACCACCACCTAGCCATGACGAGGATAAAGTTACTGTCCAGCGACTCAAAAACAACAAAGCCGCAGGAGCTGACGGCCTGGCTGCTGAATTGTTTAAAACCGGCGTTGTTTAAAACTAAAATATGGCTAGCGGAAAGCATGCCCAACGATTGGAATCTCAGTGTGCTTGATCCTATACTTTAGAAAAGAAAACCCGACAATCTGCGCCAACTACCGTGGTATCAGTCTTATTTCCATCGCATGCAAGGCTCTTTCGAGCGTATTGTGTGAGAGATTGAAGCCGCATACCAAAACACTGTTTGGCCCTTATCAGTGTGGCTATCGTCCTGGCAAGTCCACCATAGATCAGATTTTTACACTACGCCAAATCCTGGAGAAAACCCACGAATATCAAATTGACACCCATCATGTCTTTGTTGATTACAAAGCTGCGTTCGATAGCCCGATTCAGGATTGCCTGTACGCAACAATGTCTGAGTTCGGTATAAGGCTCTGCAAGATGACGTTGAGCAATACATGCAGCTCCATCAAGGTAGAAAATCACCTCTCCGAAACCTTTAATACCGAACGAGGTTTCAGACAAGGCGACCCGCTATCATGCGATCTCTTTAATTTCATCATGGAGGGATCCTACGAAAGGCAGGTGTACATCGAAATGGTAGCATTTTCTACAAAGGTGTCCAGCTTCTTGCGTATGCTGATGATATCGATATTATCGGCAGAACCAAGAGAGATGTAACTGCTGCTTTCGCCGCTATCGAAAAGGAATCAGCCAATGTGGGTTTGACGGTGATCGAGGGCAAATATAACTTTGAAGTTGTCAAGGAGTTTACATACTTTGGCACCGCCGTAAATAGCAACAACAATGTCAGCCTGTAGATGAAGCGAAGAATAACAATTGCTTATAGAACAATTGCTCAGAGTCCTCTCTCGATCGACAAAACTAACACTCTACAAGACGCTCATCATACCTGTGCTTCTCTATGGCGCTGAGGCATGGGTGGTATCGCAAACAGATGCAGTCGCTCTTGGGGTGTTCAAGAGGAAAGTTCTTCGCAAAATCTTTGGTCCTGTTCGAGTTGGCGACGACTATCGCATTCGAATGAACCACGAACTGTACGAGCTCTACGACGACATTAACTTAGTCCAGCGTATAACAATTCAGCGACCACGCTGGCTGGGTCATGTCTTTCGTATGGATGAAGAAGCTCCAGCGAAAAAGGTGTTTGAGGTGAAATCCGAGGGTTGACGACGCGGAGGAAGACCATGCCTCCGATGGATTTACCAGACCGAGAAAACCCTTATCTTGCTTGGTGAAAGAGATTGGAGACGAGTTTGGCGCGCGAAGCAGTGACGCCTGACGAGAGCTGCTGAAGTCGGCAGTAACCCGACAACGGGTTGTCAACGCCACCTTAGTAAGTAAGTAGGGAAGACAGCTTAAAACCATTTTCTCTCGTGTTTCTAAACCGATTTTGATAAATTTGTTTAAATAAATCAGAGTACGGAGAAGAAGTGTAGCAACTTTTTTAACAGATTTTTTTTTTTGCCAAATTTTGATGAAGAACATTTGTTTTTTACATTAATTTTGTATCGAATCAGCAGAAAATGCATGTGAAAAGGTTCAATTTCGGCCACTGGCGAACTCTAATTGTTATAAATAGGCAAACAGAAAATTGGTCGAATTTCGATTCCAGGCGATACAAGTATTATTAAAATTCCAAAATAAATAGAAATATTAGTATTGATAAATTGACTTGTTCTTTCATATATCAACCTCTTTATATAGTTACTTTTAACTATAGTGTGTTGTATGGGAAGTGGGTGTATTTGTCGACGAATGATGCCCCTTTTTTCACTCCTTTGATATAATATGCTTCCATACCAAGTTTTATTTCTGTAGGCGAAATATAAAGCGTTTCACTTGACAAATTTTATACCTGTAGCTAAAATATAAGTCTATAAAATTTTCAATTTTGTGGATGTATAGGAGGTGAGTGGGTTCGTGGGTGAATCACGCCCATTTGTTATGATGTATGGGAGTTTGGCGTGTTCACGTGTGAATCATGCCCATTTTGTATCTACTTCTTCACTTTAATATTAAAAACATGCATATAAAATTTTATTTATGTAGCTTTAATACAACCCTATGTCTTTTCAATAAACTTTTTAACTAAATAGAATTTTGAAATTTTGGCTTCAAGAAGACATTACCTTAAAATTGTAGAGCAGTTAAGAAAAAGAAATATTGAAATCTGTTATTCCACGTTAGAATTATACGAATCCAAACATTTTTCAAACACGTTGTTCCATGAGAGCTTCGCTTGCTCGCTCCAATAAAAGCTTTCTTGATTTTACAGGATGATGTTTTTGCTATTATTGTACATGTTTAACACCATACGCGTTATTTGTAACAGTGACCAAGTCAATTTTATATATTGTTAAATATCATTATCAAATAGGTGAAATCGTACTAAAATGACTCGTTTATTATCGGCTGGTTCTCTAAAATGAGTAATTTTTTAAATTTTTTTTATACGTTATTGATATTCACTTAAAATACTTTAATTTTAACAATTAATTTAAATTTTAATTTTCAGTGGAAGCACTTTTTATGTATACTTTCAAAAATGCACTCTAAAATTGTAAAATACATAACCCTTTATTTGATTAATAATTTTTTTAATTTTTAAAAGGTTGCAGGCATATAATTATTATTTTCATTTTTGCAGTTACTTCTTCTAGTGCTTTCTGCTTGAAATTCAGGGAGCAAGTGTCCAAAGAATGGTGATATAGGAAGTTGTTGTTCTATATACCTGAAAGAAAAAAGTAAAATGCTATTTCTATTTGATCTTTACAAATATAAAAGGCGATAAGGCAATGTCATATATGACAACTCACCCAGACAAACAGCTTTAAATCGACCACAAAAAATATGCCAGTCATGACACAACATTTTTGAGCTCTACACATGGTTATTAGCAGTATTTGCTTAGATGTTTTAGACAAATTTTCCCAAGAGAATGTTTCATAGATATTGTCAGATACATTATAGCTCTGTTTGAATATAAAACTTGTATGATGACTTAAAATTTTTTTAATTTTCATGCACTTACCTCATCTTGAATTTGTTGCCCGAGAAGGCAATACATACCAGCCTCAAAAGAAACACCGGCCAAATGTGCTCCAAATATAGATAGGTTTTTTTCCGTTGAGCCCACTGTGAGTTGATATCCGGAAAAGCCTAGGGGTAAACAAGTCAAGGCGAACTGTACAAAAATCATGGGACTATAGACAAGATCAAAATTCTCAGCAAACTCAATAATTCTTTGATGAAAGCGTATACATTCAATAATAGCGGAATCCATTTCATTAACGTTCTCTATCAAAACAGTCCTTCTAACTCTCAGATTAAGTATGCGAAATTGAGCCACCAGATTGAGTACCAACCAAATATAAAGTATATTGATAGTTATAACTCCAGTTGCGACAATAGTAATACACATATAAACAATGCTATGAACTATTGCATACTTCCATGGCTCTGAATAGTCAATTATCACGCTGTTTTAACAAACAAAAATATTGAGAACATGAGATAATAAATTTAAACGAAATTTACTCTATAAGTATCGGAACAATAGGAACAATCCCGGTTTTCAAATATATTATTGTCATAACAAGAGGTCTTGAAAAAACAAGTGCGATTTGACCCACACCTGCAACTATAACTAAGACATTTGTTATATAATAAGCTTTTGTGTTCAAATCAATTATAATCTTATGTTCCTCCGCATCATCTATAAGTAAAAGATTTTACATAAATAAAATCTTTATTAAAAAAAGTGAATAGTATTTCGTGTTACCATTTTTTGACATAGCCCACATAGCTTGTATCAATTTCTGAATTTTCTTTTGATTTATCACAAAAAATAATAATTTGAAACCAGCTATAAGCATTTGAACAGCTGAGCCCAACGTCTGGGTTACGTCACCTGAATTAAAACGATTCTTCCAAGCGTAGCTAAACATCATGACGCCTAACAAAAATGGAAGTACTATTAAAAGAAAAGAATACTTGACATTTTGTTTCTTGAAATCAACTCCGATGATTTTCAACAAAATTTCTTGTACATTAAAGTAACGCTTATAGCCGAGTTCTTTGGCAATTGTCATTTTTAAGATTTGCGGAGTTTGTAGTGCTGGCGAGTCAATTGAAATGAATACTGGTTTAAAATGTTACAAATTTTAACATAACATTATTAATGGCATGAGAAAATGCGTTGTCATGTAGTTACTGAATGTGCATAATAACTAACATGGCTTAGAGGTCATAATTATTATATTTAATGGTCAAATATTATTCTCAAATATATTTTCTTAAGTTATCATATCTTTCTTTAATTTTTAGAACATATAATTTAAACAAATTTGAAATTGCGCACATATTCTGTATCGTTCAGTTAACCTTTTTAGGACTAATATTTAATATGAATTTTAAATGTGTTATTCTATTTCTTTAAATTATTTACATAAAAAATTTTATTATAAAAGTCATATTCTGGGTCACCATAATATCAAACACACGTAAATGTATTTAACTCTTATATTTAATTGAATTAAATTGACATTGACAATGGAGATAACAACATAATTATAGCGTACAAGAACAAATTAAATACAATATGATAGTAAAAATATGAATTAAAACAAGTATTACATTGAAATAATATTACAACACCGTGCAACAGCACTTTTAACACAAGAAAAAATCTAAATACTATCGAAACTAGAGTTCAAATATTAAATCACTGTATACTCAGTTTTTGCCATGATGGTCAGATTTTTTAAGTGAAACTTCTTTAGCAGCGTATACAATATACGACGAACTAAACGGGGAGTACAACAGATGTTACAAGTTAATGAAACGCAGCGAATTCATGTTATTAAGTAACTCACCATAGACCATGGTGAAATGGTTTGAGACCAAACTAACGAAACAAAACAAACATACCTAACGAATAAAAAGACCCAACGAACTAATCATCAAAATTTGAGTACGTACGGCGAAAAGCCCTTTTCATTGGTGCTACTTTCGTCTCTGCCCGATATATAGTTTGCTAGCTACAGCCAGTTTAACTACAAATTTCAAATTAAAATTAAGACCCCGATTTTCTTTAAAATGGCTACATTTCACGCTGAGCAAAATGAAATCGGCTCTGTCCCATGAATAGCTTGCGAGCTAAACTTAAATGAGTAGTGGGATATGGGATTCAAATTAATTTGCATTAAAAACAGAAATAACAATTGATCTAGAACGAAACCTGAAACATTTCTTAAATTCAAAATAGAAGTGTTCATCTCACATATTTAGTTCTGCTATTTTCTACTAGACGCATTTATCAACGCTTGCACTGCACATATATCTGCTAAAATAAAAATCACATTTTTTATATATTAAAATAAGTATTAAAGTCTAGTACTCTGTTCGTTTACATGAAATTTCGCTGGCAACATTCATTTTTTTGATGCGTGAAAGTTCTGATAAATATTTTGTTGCGAAGAACTTGAAAAATTTAAAAAATTCATGGTTTACTTCTCAAAATAGAGAAAAAAATTTCTTAAAACAAAAAAATCAACTCAACTTCACTGTCACTTTTCACATCAAAATAAATAGGCAGTTCAATAAAATTGTCGTGAAAAAATGTTGCAAGAAAAATGTTGCGAGCATATTTCTCTTCGGAACAGAGTACTACTTTGACGAACATGTGAAAATTTTCACACGTATTTCACAGTTATCGTTTTTTGTATGAAAATTTGAATGAAATTTCACATGAAACTGAATAGAGTACTAGGCTTAAATCCTAGTTTTAGCTCGTTTGCGTAAAATTTCACTCGCAACTTCTAGTTTTTTGTTGCGTGAAAATTTTGACAAATATTTTGTTGCGAAGAGCTTAAAAAATTTAAGAAAGTCATGCTTTACGTCTCAAAATAGAGAAAAATAAATACATAAAAACAAACAATTTACGAAAACTGTCAATTATCACATCAAAATAAATAGGTTCAATAATCAAGTTCAATTAGATTGTCGTGAATAACTGTTGCAACTTGCAAGAGAAATGTTGCGAGTATTTTTTTCACAACAAAACATAGTACAACTTGACAAACATGCGTGAAAAATTTCACACATATTTCACAGCTATAGTTTTTATACCCTAAACCTGAAAGGTCAGGGTATATTAACTTTGTGCAAACGTTTGTAACGCATAGAACGAAGCGAGTCCGGTATAGAAAAGTATATATATTCTTGATCAGCGTCACCACGTGAGTCGAGCTATCCATGTCCGTCCGTCCGTCCGTCCGTCTGTCCGTCTGTGTGTTGTCCGTATACACAGGATAAGAAGAAGGAGTCGAGATAATTGGATGAAACTTGGTACACATGGTCACAAGCACCCAAGGATCTGCACTATTGAATATTTTTGGAATCCGCCCACGGACACGCCTACCTCCGATACAACGCAAAAATTGAAAACTGCATAACTCAGCTCATAATTAACCTACAACAATAAAATTTGAAATATATGTGTTTTGTACCAACACAAAGATGTCATCGAAAAATGAGTGTCGTCCGCTAACGGACACGCCCACTTCCCATACAATTCAAAAATTGAAAACGCAATAAATAAGCTTGTGTTTGACCTAAAGAGCTAAAATTTGGCACATATGTTTTTTATGACAAGACAAAGATGGTTTTGAAAAATGGACATCATCCGCCCATGGACACGCCTACCTCCCATACAACGCGAAAATTGAAAACTGCATAACTAAGCTCATAGTTAATCTACAACAATAAAATTTGATATGTATGTGTTTTATACCAACACAAAGATGTCTTCGAAAAATGGGCGTCATCTGCTCACGGACACGCCCACCGCCCATACAACCCACAAATTGAAAACGCAATAAATAAGCCTGTGTTTAACCTAAAGAGCTAAAATTTGGCACATATGTTTTTTATGACAAGACAAAGATGGTTTTGAAAAACGGACGTCATCCGCCTATGGACACGCCTACCTCCCATACAACCCAAAAATTGAAAACGCAATAAATAAACCTGTGTTTAACCTACAGAGCTAAAATTTGGCACATATGTTTTTTATGACAAGACAAAGATGGTTTTGAAAAATGGACGTCATCCGCCTATGGACACGCCTACCTCCCATACAACCCACAAATTGAAAACGCAATAAATAAGCCTGTGTTTAACCTAAAGAGCTAAAATTTGGCACATATGTTTTTTATGACAAGACAAAGATGGTTTTGAAAAACGGACGTCATCCGCCTATGGACACGCCTACCTCCCATACAACCCACAAATTGAAAACGCAATAAATAAGCCTGTGTTTAACCTAAAGAGCTAAAATTTGGCACATATTTTTTTTATGACAAGACAAAGATGGTTTTGAAAAATGGACGTCATCCGCCTACGGACACGCCTACCTCCCATACAACCCAAAAAGTTTAAAACTCAATAAATAAGGTTATGTTTGTCATAGAGAAATTAAATTTGGTATGTATGTATTTTATACCAAAACTAAGGTGTGTTCAAAAATTGGGAGTAATCCGTTCATGAACACGCCCACCTGACATAGCGAAAGCACAATAAAGGCATTAACTGTGAGCTACAGGAATAAAACTTGGTATGTGTAAATTTTTCTTCAACATTTAAATGCATATAAAATATAGGCATCATGCGCCCACGGACACGCCCATTTATAATACAAATTTTTTTGTTTTTGAAAAGTGGGTTTAGGGTATTTCATAGTCGGCCTAGACCGACTTTAGACTTTCTTTACTTGTTTGTATGTAGATTTGAGTGAAATTTCATATGAAACCTTATGATTCTATCATGGGCTTGGCTTAACCAAATAAGAATTTTTGTATCTTTCAGTTCAAGAGAGAAGTTTTCCATTTCCATGCTTATTAAATCAAACTTAAATGTTTTATTGAATTTTATCTTTAATATCAGTTATGCAGTGGCGTACCGAGAGGCTAAGCCGCCCGGTGCGGATTCCAAATTTGCCGCCCTCTCATATGCAATAAAAAAAAAAATCTTTGATATTTATATAGGGTTTTATATGCATAGTTTTCACTTTAGAATTTGGTCTTTCATTGTTCTCAATTATATAAAAAAAATTCTAATATACATATCATCAACCTATTTCTAATACGACGCCCTCTCATATGCAATAAAAAAAAAAATCTTTGATATTTATATAGGGTTTTATATGCATAGTTTTCACTTTAGAATTTGGTCTTTCATTGTTCTCAATTATATAAAAAAAATTCTAATATACATATCATCAACCTATTTCTAATACGACGCAAGTTTGGAAAAAATGGAGCAAAACGCGCGCATGAGTCTATTTTTGCTCTCATTTCTTCCGTGGTTTTGTTGTTCTATCTATGTTTAAAAATCTAGAGCAAAAAGTCTACGAGAAACTTCAATCCATTTTCGCCTATCTCATTTCTAAACACTAATATTAAAAAAAAAATACAACAAGTAACTTGAAATGCCTTGATTAGATTAAAATGGGTTACAACAAAACCAAGTTACTTCAGTACTTTTCAGCACATTACTTAAACGAAGTTAAATTTTATGCGAAAAAATTAACTTCAAAATACCGCAATCGAAAAATTATTTCAAAAATTTATTGAACATTTTTTCTTAGTCACATCTTCTTCTTCAAACGTATCGAATATAATCAAAAACAGCGTACAATTTCGTCACTTGAAAAAAATTTCGATTTAATTGAAAATTTGAAAGTCATAATCTATCAAAAATTATATGATAAGTTCCTTGAATTTTTTTTTGGAAATTATTACAAAAATATAAGTATACTCTCCAGTGATTTTTGCGTTAATAACGGAGAAAGTAAAATTGATTTTAGTCCTGCATCGTCGTACTATGATCCTGATTTTGATCCACAAATGAAAAAAGGTGACGAAGAAGAGCTCATGGACAATCATTTCATGGATACTCGATCTGAAGGTTCTCAAACAATCTTTTCCAATCGTACTACAAAAGATTCTCAAACATTCGTTTTCAATCGTGCTACAAAGAAAAGATTATTGCATCCAGCATACAGCAATTGCCGAAAAAAAAGAAATGCAAAATTTTCGAAAAGGATTATTGTAATTTTTTATAAAACTTCCATCGAAACCGATGCAAAATTTTTTTGAATGCACATTAGTTCATCAAAAAGATCTTCTGAAATTTTCAAATATGTACAATTAAAGGAAATCGTGAAGGAAATTTATCCATCTAAAAAGAAGGATATTATAAATAAATTAATTCCTTTAATACATGATAACACAAAAATTAATTTTTGGGAAGATTTTAAGGAATGTGCAGATTCTAAGGATCTTTCTATTGGTTTTACAAGCCATGAGTAAATACCAACATTCATGAATTTATTTATATGTTCCATTAATTTTGTTAAAAATAGTATCAAAAGATTTTTTATTGAGTTTAATGAATAGATTTATATATAATTTACTTAATAAGATACTTGTGTAGATACTTAATTATAATAATAAAAAAAAAAAAAAAAAAAAAAAAAACAAATTGGCCATTTCAGCCCTTGAAAGGACTTTGACCGAGCTTCTTAGGATCGATTGTGTTGTGTGTGTTATTAAATTTATGCACACAATTGACCGAGAACTGGACCTACATGTTTTATGCCGACTCCGAACGGCTCATGTTCTCAAGAAGCTTTACATGGCATTATTTACTCTCTGAGGTTTGCCATTGTCTGCAGAGAGGTGGTGACCGATCAGAAAAATTTTTTATTGAAAAACTTTTCGCCACGGCTGGGGATCGAACCCGGGCTCCGAGCATGCTAAGCCACACACTTAACCTGCATGCCACGGTCACCAACCAATAATAATAAGATACTTAATTAAAATTGTAACAAATGTTCAACTTATTTTCTAAACAATTGTGTTTTAATTGATATTATACAACAAAACCAAGCAACTTTAAAGTTACTTGATTTTGAAAAAACAGCAACGAATAAAGTGTTCTAAGAAACATATAAATGTTTTATTTGCTTTTAAGTAACTTCATAGTTGCCTGGTTTTGTGAAAAAACAAAAATCTTGTTTATATGAAATGAAAAAATATATGACAAAAATTTTCTCAGTATCTTAAGTTCGACTGAATTGTTAAAAAACTGCAACGCAAAATAATTTGGCTAGCACAAGCTTCAAAAATTTCAAAACTTAACTCTTAACTCTTCAATAATTTAACTTTTCAATAATTTGAAAAAACTTAAAAATCTTATATACGGAAAGATTATATCCTATAACACAATACCTCAATTTCTCACAATTTTCAAAAAACAAGTTACTTGGTTTTGTTATATCACGGGAGAATTCTATATTTACTAAAATATAAATATGATATATTGACACCTGAACAAGTATTTTTTAAGGAGTAACCTGGCATAATAAAATTTTGTCATTGCATACACACTATACTTATACCCTACATTTGAAAATAAAATTTATTTATGATATATAAAGTGGTGAACAAAACATATGAAATTAAAAGCGCCATGAATTTTTTAAAAAAATTCCATCAGCAGTATATGTGATAAAAACAATAAAAAATTTTTTTGCGTAATATTTTTCCGAAAAATATATTTGTAATTTTTCAAAATTATATCTATTTTTATTGAACTTATACACATTTTTAAACATTAAAATAAACAAAATTTTGAAGGCGTCAGGTCCCCTTAAACGTTAATAATCGCTATTATTCCAAATGTTGACTTACGCCATATTAGAATTAGGCCAACGATAAAAAAGTTTATTCCTTAATGACACCGAAAAGGAAATTTATACAAATACAATTTTTTTTATAATATTTTATTAAATTATTATTTTTCTTGTTTTTTATTAGCAAAATCGGTAATTACATTTAGGGTGCTCACAGTTCTGTATTATCTGCTCTGTTTACTTTGCCGTTTATTAACTTTAGAACATTTTAGCACGTGTTAACTTTGATTGTTTTTGTTTTACGTACAAACTTGAGATCCCACTTGTTGCTAAAGTTATCTCATAATTCTTCCTTTCCGTTCATTCGAGGCATGTTTATGAACAAATTTCAAATTTTTGAAAACTATTTTTGCAATTTAGCTCCAAAACACAAAAAAAGGTGCTCACAGTTCGATCTAAATATCTTTCTAAAGTTGTCAGGTGTTAACTTTAGAAGCAAACTGTGAATTCCCTAATTGTCAAAGTCTATTTCATTACTTTACTTGTATTCTATAGATAATATGGCAAGATTTTGTAGGCGAGAAGTACTCATTGTAGTTCTAATGTAGGTTTTTATGAATAAAAGCTTAGAATAAAGCTTAAAAGTATAACAATGTTTGGAACTGCGTTTTCTAGACTTAATTTAAAAATAAATTTTAAAAGTTCAAGTGGACCTTTCATACAAGAATCAGTTTCTTTGTGAGCTATAGAAACAATATGCTGAAGTATTTTTCTCTCAACGAGAAACTCTTCATTGTCAATTTCTTCGTGACAGAATTCATTCAGTTTACATTCCAACTTATCATTCAGGAGAATCAAAGGAGTAAGAATTGCGAATTTTTCAGCAAGAGCATGAAGCTGCTGAAACCTTGTGGTCATTTCTCAAAATCAGTTCTTGAAAATTAATAATTAAATTATTAAATTAGAAAATGACCTAAATCAGTTAAGACCACGCCTAACTCCTCTCCAAAGTGATTTTATTAAAACAGTGAAATCCCTTAAAAAATCAAAAAACATTATAAAAGATACAACTTAAAATTATACGCATAAGTCTTATTTCTTAATATGCACTCTGAACTTACAATTCGCCATAATCAAACGAAAATTCCGCCTTTCTCCCACACTCAACACATCAAAGCACAAAACAGCTATTTTTACCAAATATACCTAAGTTGAAAAACGTTATTCTGTTAAACCACTTTTCTACTGGGCATTTCCACTGACAAGTTAAAGCACTTAAAAACTCAAAAAACTTTGAGTTACTCGAAAACACCAGTTATTCAATGCTTGTTTCAAGTCGCAGCCGAGTTATTCGAAAATTCAACTACTCGCACATGCCTAAATATTATGTCTTTTTTTATTTCTTTGGCAACTAATTTTGAGACTCGAAAAACGATTTTACATTTTGGTTGTGCTCAATACGAAGCTCATAAATATAGTTACATTTACTGTGGTGGCCAAATTTATTCATTAAGTTTAGTTCTTTCTTTTGTTTGTACACCTTAAAATGATAATGTACACATATTTATTTTGTAAAAGGCTTTATTTATCTTCAGTGCCGCCCCTAAACTAGTGCCGCCCGGGGCGGACCGCCCCCCCCGCCCCCCCCACGGTACGCGGCTGCAGTTATGGATTTATTTATTGATCAAGCAAGACAATTATCAAACTTGAAGTAAGTTTTAAATATCAAATCAACAGTGTTAGATATTATATTAGTACATTAATTTTTGATAAATTTATGAAGGTTAAATATTTTGAAGACGTCCCTTTGTATGGGAGCTAGTGGCATTTTTTAATGCATTTTGTCGAATTTCAAACTCGCCATACATATTAAAGTTAGTGTGATAAATTTAAAGTTCTTAGATTGATTTTCAGTTTGAATGACGTAACTTTGTATGAGATGTGAGTTTGGTTATAATTAAATTGTTTCCAAATTAGCCCTGGAATTTGTTGAAACAACACTTAAAACAGATTTTTAAATGAGATGTCAGAGCAGCTCTATATATTCCTTTGTTTGTTGTATTCCTTACCATAGATTTGGACTAACTGATGTTCCTTAGAAAATATATCAAAAACAAGAAAGTGGTATTAAAACTCAGCCAGTTTTATGTGCTTATAATTCTCCACTGGTTCAAGTTGACATATGCATATAAGAATTGATCAAAGCCAAACTGACTAACAGTCTCCCTCTAGGTAAGTGGAGGAATTCACTGTTCAGCTAATGATCACACAGTGTTATATAGTGCTGAATTGGTCCAATTGTTAGTCGCACAGTGCTATCTAGTGCTGAGTTGGTCCCACTGATAGTCGCCAGATGATCCTATTGCTGAGTTGATCCAGTTATTCGCACAGAGTAATCAAGTGCTGAGTTGATTCAGCTATTTGCACCGAGTAATCAAGTGCTAAGTTGGTCCAACTGATAGTCGCCAAGTGATTGCTGAGTTGATCCAGTTATTCGCAGAGTGTATTCTAGTTCTGAATTGGTCCAGCTATTTGCGCAGAGTAATCTAGTGCTAAGTTGGTCCAGCTGCTTGCACAGAGTATTCATGTGATGAGTTTGTCTAACTGCTAGTCACACAGAGTATTCTAGTGCTGAATTGATCCATTTGATAGTCGCACAGAGCAATCTAGTTATGGGTTGGTTCAGCTGTTTTTACAGAGTAATCTACTGCAGAGTTGGTCCAGCTCATAGGTTATTTTTGTGATGAATCGGTTTACCGTGAATTGTTTTTTATGCGGTGACCGTGGCATTCAGGTTAAGTGTGTGGCTTAGCATGCTGGGAGCCCGGGTTCGATCCCCAGCCCCGGCGAAAAGTTTTTTCAAACAAAAAAGTTTTTGATCGGTCACCACCTCTCTGCAGGCAATGGCAAACCTCAGATGCCATGTAAATAATGCCATGTAAAGCTTCTTGAGAACATGAACTTTAGCCGTTCGGAGTCGGCATAACTGGACCTAATACACATGTAGGTCCAGTTCTCGGTCAATTGTTTGCAAAAATTTAATAACACACACAACACAATTGATCGTAAGAAGCTCGGTCAAAGTTTTTTCAAGGGCTGAATTGGCCAATTTGTTATTTTTTTGTTTTTTTTATGTTGTTTTACTCTGCTGCCCTTTGCTCCGCATAGCCGACACATAATTAATATAAAGAGGAACTTCGGGTAATGTGATATAGGTATTTTTAAATTTATAATTACTAGTAATTTTCATACCTTGACTTATACCGCATTACACAGGATATTTTTTGATGCATTTTGCAGTGTTTAGCAACTTTGGAGCTCTATAGCGTAACACAAATTGGAGCTTTTCAACACAAAGAAAATAAGTCATGTAATTCCCCTTAATGAAATTGGCGGGTAGAGTGATATACCACGTTCGGATAATGTGATATACCAATATCACATTACCCGAATAGTGTTCAAGAGCAGTATCTATTGTTTCTTCAACCAAAATTAAAAAAAAAAATATTGAAAAGAAAAAATGTTGTTTTTGTTGATACAATTTTATTATTTCAGTGTAATTTACATAAAAGAAAACAAAAATACAAACAAAATCAACTGAATACAAATACGCATGTAAAAACCATGATTCAATAATTGAAAGGTTATCCCGATTTTTGACGTCTTCTCGCGAAAATGAAGATAGATACTCTTATTTGAAGAGGACAACGTTTTGAATTACATAAAAGTCCCACAGCTGCTTGAATATCTTACTATATCTTAGTGCAATATATCATTAGAGTTCCGAGTCAATACATTTTCTACTACTTTTGAATTTTAAAGTATCCATCAGATGATTTTGCAAGGTTCTGCGACTTCACAGCGTCCAAACTTGAAATATTTTCACGAATTAATTGCCTTAAAAAATTCAATGTAAGCATTGCATACTTTTTTTTTTTTGTAAGCAGTAAAATTTCAAAGCACATATTTTTTTATAAAAAAAAACACACAACAAAACACTGAAACATAAATTTTTTTGAGGAAACCACAAAACCCTGGTTGTCATTTATTTTCGAGAGAGAACAGCTTTTTGTTTACAAAAAATAAGGTATCGGGATAACCTTAAAAATGATTTAATCATGGTAAAAAAAATAACACAAAGTATATAATAAATGGAATAAATAGATATTGTAAGAATAAATGGTATACCACATTACCCACTTTTGAATTCACAATAGCCGACTTCGGGTTTCAAAATAATAAGGTTATTTTTATAAAAATACGCTGTACAAAATCAAAATCTCACCTCAATTATTAAAAAAAAAACTTAATTAAAAATTTAACAAATTTATCTATTTTAGCTTAAAATTTTTCTCTTTTTATTGTAATTAACTCGTTAGGCGCACTGAAAAAAAAAATATCGACTACACCGATAAACCAATTTCACAACAATGAGAGTGAACACAGCGAATGAGAGCGCGCATTAAGCTGCAGCACGTGTCTTTTTCTGTTGCCGTTATGTTCACATGTTTATTCTTGTAGAAAATTGTGTATTTAACAAATTATGTAGGTATATCACATTACCCGACCATATCACAATACCCGTAGTTAATCTACTTTTGTTTTTCTAACCAACAGCTTCCCTCTGGTTCATTCTCAGGTAAAATTTTCATTGATTACCGCTTACCAGACGGATTACCGACCAACTACCAGTTAGATTTAGTGAGTTACCAACTGATAACCAGACCGATCACCGACGGTTATGTACTGATTACTAATTCGCTTCAAGACAATCAGCAGACGATTACTAAGCCGCTAACTAGCCGGCTACTGGATAATTCACCAACTGGAAGTACCAACCGACTACCCAACCGATTACCAACTGATTTCTTGATTGATTACTGGCGACTTACAGCTCAAATTTTACGTTGCTGGCACTCGCACGAACCAATTTTCAAACACAACTGTCTTGGAATGCTTTAAGACTTTAACACTTATAAAGGAAACAATGGCAAACATTAGGTTTATAAAGGAATCATTGAAGGCTTAAATTAATTGAACTGAATAGTATTTAAACTTGAAAAACTGCGCCTTTTATTTTAAAAAGGTTTGTAGATCTTTCGTCTGATCTTGGATGGACTAAGACAACCTCTGCCTTTCACAAAACCACCGTTACAAGTAACAGATTTTTTAATACATATCTGATCAAAAAGGTGAACTATGCCAAACAAATTGTTAACTAAGCAAATCGGAAAGTGGAAGCCTAATGAGAAAATTAATCTTAGTTCTGAGGGAAAATACTCTTAAAAATTCGAATTCAATTGATTTTATGTACTTTTTCGTGAATGAAGCATTTATTGAATGTAAGACTTGACTAATATTTTTAGATAAAATTGCTCTAGTTGCAATAACTTGCTCTAACTTTTCATAAATAATGTCTAGTATAATCTTTACGTGCCTTCAGAATTTCTCTTTGACACAAGAATGTATTTCAAAACCTTAACATTTGTATTCCGTTTCAGAAGCACGTTCAACTTATTCGTCCAATGACCAAAGTAGAGATACATAGGAAGCCGCATTTCTGTAAACCTATACAGAAAGATTAATAAAATATTTATTAATAATTTATTCTTATTTTTAAGATATACAAATTGGTCCCAATTTTTACCAGCAAAAACATGCGCAGGTCCACAACAAAAAAGTAGCCATTCAAATAACAGCAATTTTGAGCTCTTAATAAAGGCAACAACAGCAATTTCTTGGTGCGAATTGACATTTGATGCCATTGAAAAGAGCAATAAATTTCATCGGCCACAAAACCACTCTGCAATTAAAACAATTTTAATCGCTTACGTTTGTAGAAAAGTACATTTTTTTAAGAAGAATAAAAAAATCATAAAATACATGCTAAAATCACAAAAAACACCTCACCTCATTCTGAATACGCTGTCCGCCATAGCAATAAATCAAAAGCTGTATAGCGACAGCCATTAGAAAAAGCACCAAAAATAGCATATTCTCCATTGCCACGCCCCTACCGATCTGATAGGTCAAAAAACAAACTTGCAAGCAATTCAATGCAAACTCCACAAAAATCAATAGATTAAAAACACGATTTAGCTCCTTGCAAATGTCAATCAAATATTGATGTGCATAAATACAGCTACGTATGGAACTCTCCAAAATCTCATCGTTCTGCTCTTGAGCGGCCACGCGTATTTTAAGGCACAGGCAACGAAATTGTGCCGCAATATTATAAACATACCAACAAAATAGCGTATCCATAGCCACTGAGCCGAAAGTCAAAAAAATGACGCTACATATGGTCCAAAAGTGGATCAGGAAATAGTTCAACAGCGGTTTAGGATCGATGAGATAACTTTGGTGAGTATGTATGAAAAAAAAGTATTAATTTAAATTATTTTTAAATTTATGATAAAGAGATAAACCTTGCCCGAAATGCGGTTAAATACTCAATGCTGTTTTCCAGAACTACTGCTGGTTGATAAAAATACGTGTAGAGATATAGAATCAATGGTATACCCATGGCGGCACAAGTTGTTGCCAGCACAGCTATGGCATAGGAACGGCTTAAGGCAGTTTCCCGTAAGTTCTCCTGATGTATTATCTGTAATTCCTCTTTATTTGCTTGAAAAAAAACGATAGAGTTATTTTATGGGTCACAATTTTTCTCTTTTTTTGCATACTTACCCTTAATGGTCATCATCCAAATGCGCTTAATCAACATTGCCATATCTTGACGATTATAGATAAATATCCAGACCTTCCAGATGCTAAGCAGGCATTGCAAAAATGGCGATAATGCTTCAGTAACCTTGTCGATTTCATACAAATACTTGAGGCTATAGTGTCCCATGCTGATCATCAAGGTCATTGTGAAGAAGCATGTCAATATTGTTAGCCAAGGACGCCTCCAAACTTGCAACTGGGACGTTATATCGATACCGATGACACTGAATGTAAAACGCTGCACAGAAAAATAACGCTTGATATCTAGCTGCTTGCAAAGCATGGACGACATTATGAAGGACTCTTGACAAAAAAAAAAAAGAAAAAAGAGAGAGTAAAGCTTGTCTTTTAGATTACAATTGAGGTTCAATGGAGACCCTCAGACTCGTAAACCTTTCAATGGATTTTCAAAAATTTGTATTTACCACAGTGCGAGTCCATTTTCTAAAAAAATTACCCCTTAAGGAGTTTAAAAAACCTTATGACTAATAAAAATGTTACCTCTTCCCAAATCTCTTCCAAAATAGCTCCAAAAAGTAACAGGTATAGTTTTTGCGCAATATCTAGAGGTCTGATTTTATGGGTCTTGTGGTATATTTATTTTCAACAGGGGTCAAACTTTCAGAAAATACACATGCACCTTTGTTTTAAAAGGTTTATGTGATTTATTTAATTTTTTTTTTTATTTATTAAAACAAATTATCCATAATTTGCCCCATATTTTTCAACCGCTCTTATATTATCATATATATAATTTTTTTAGTGCAATTTAGCTTATGTCAACCTTACCTTAAAATTTTTATTAGACTGCTTTAACGCCAATACTGCGAATGAACTACTTTTGTTATCCTTTTTATAAATGCACTTTTATATATTTTTTGAATTTGCAAAAAATGTATCCTGTAACATTTGCCAAAACCAAATTAATAACTAGTTTTGCATAACTGGTAATTATTCGTGTATTTAAATTTTAAATTGAAACTAATCGTACTTTTTTTAAAGCAGCTAACTAAGGAAAAAATAATAAAATGTCCTCACTAGTAATTAATGGTTATGCAATATTTTTGCATTCTTTGCACAATGGTTAAATTGCATTTCATGGAAACATAAATTATTTTGTTTTTGGATAACAAGCCTCTTTACAAAGCTTTCAATCTGGGGTTGTATGGGTGGTGGGCGTCTTCTTGAGTGGTTGACGCCAAGTTTTCTAACACGCCTCAGTTTTAATATAAAATACACAAATACCCAATTTCAGTTCCGTAGCTTAAATATTGGCCTATTTTGAAAGGGAAGTTATTTCAAGCTTGGGCCCTGTGAAGTTGCCGAACTTATATAAATCATCTGATGGGTGCTTCAAAATAAATAAGTAACAGAAAATGTATCGATTCTAATATCTGTAGATACATTGTACTAATAAATAGTATGATATACAAGCAGTTGAGGGACTTTTGCCTTATTAAAAAATCACTTTTTTGCTCTCCTCTTGAAAAAAGGGTATGTATCTCCATTTTCGTGAGAAGATGTCATATATCGGGATAACCTTATATACTTGAATCAAGTATTGAACACCCCTACAAGAAGACTATCGGTTATTTAACTAAAAAATAACGATTTCTCTAAACTGAAATTCGGGTTACCTCTTCATACAAAGTTTCGGTTAAGCTAGGAAGAGCCTCGGGAAGAAAGTTACCGAAACTCGTGTATACATGTGAACTGGCATCTCTTACTGACAGGTTGTTTTTTAAAACGATTTCCAATACCATTAAAATGTAGCCTTCTCGCTCTCTCTAGATAGGGATAACATAAGTACAGGTTATAGGTAACCAAATCTCATCAGATAGATCTAACCGAAAACTAAGTTATAAAGACTGTCGCAGAAATAACTCAGAATCCAGGCACTGCGGTTCATGATATGGCAGCAAAAGCGGAAACATCGAAGTCAAGTGTTCAACGGATTAAAAAGTTTTACAACCTAAGGAGCTATAAAGTACAAAAAGTACCTGATAGGTCAGAAGAAAAGAACGCCGAAGCCAAGAGGAGGGCTCGAAAACTGTATCGCGATTACCTGCTCAAATTTGATTGCGTGATCATGGAAGATGAAACGTACTGCAAAGCGGATTTTATACTGCGATTAGAAGGGGTGGAGCATTCTCTTAATTTACCACCGAAAAACATACCAAATTTCCAAAGAAATACATGGTGTGGCAGGCCATTTGCAAATGTGGCCTTCAAAGTAAGGAATTTGTGACAGATCGCACAATCAACACCGACATTTACATCAGAGAGTGTCTGGAGCGGCGTTTGCTGCCTTTTATACGACAGCACCAAGGTTCAGTACTATTTTGGCCTGACCTAGCAACATGTCACTACGCCCAGAGAACGACGGATTGGTACCAAGCCAATAATGTCACTGTGGTACCAAGAGAAGCCAATCCTCCGAATTGCACCGAACTTCGTCCAATCGAAAGACCTGAAAGTTCAGGTAACTTTGTGCAAACGCTTATAACGCATAGAAATAAGCGAGTCCGGTATAGCAAAGTATATATATTCTTGATCAGAGTTACCTCGCGAGTCAATTTTGCCCTGTCCATCCGTCCGTCCGTCTGTGCGTTGTCCGTAAACACAGTATAAGAAGTTCAGGAGTTGAGATAATTGGATGAAACTTGAATCACATGGTCACATAGACCCAAGGGTCTGCACTATTGAATATTTTTGGAATCCGCTTACGGACACGCCTACCTCCCATACAATGCAAAAATTCAAAACTGCATAACTCAGCTCATAAATAGCCTAATTAGCCTCATAATTAATAAAATTTGGTATGTATGTGTTTTGTATTAACACAAAAATGTCTTCGAAAAATGGGTACCATCCGCTTACGGACACACCCACCTCCCATACAACCCAAAAATTAAAAACACCATAAATAAGCCTCTGTTTAACTTACAGAGCTAAAGTTTGGCACATATGTTTTTGATAACAAATCAAAGATGATTTTGAAAAATTCATCCGCCTACGGACACGCCTACCTCCCATACAACGCAAAAATTTAAAATTGGATGAATAAGCTCATAATTAACCTACAACAATAAGATTTGGTGTGTATGTGTTGTATATCAACACAAAGATGTTTTCGAAAAATTCGTGTCATCCGCTCACGGGCACGCCCACCTCCCATACAAACCAAAAATTGGAAACGCAATAAACAAGCCTCTGTTTAACTTACAGAAATAAAATTTGGCAATAGGTATAACAAAACAAAGATGGTTTTGAAAAATGAACGTCATTCGCACACGGACACACCTACCTCCCATACAACCCGAAAAGTTTAAAACTCAATAAATAGGGTTATGTTTGTCATTAAGAGATCAAATTTGGTATGTATGTATTTTATACCAAAACTAAGGTGTCTTCAAAAATTGGGAGTTATCCGTCCATGAACACGCCCACCTCCCATAGCGAAAGCACATTCAAGGCGTTAACATGTTAGCTACAGAAATAAAATTTGATATATCGCACACTAAATACAAAACAGTCACAACTCAAAAAACATGACTTTTCAGGAGAAGCGAAAAATAAAACCCTTTGGTTGAAACTGCAGAAGAAAAGCAATTTTCATTTAAACAGACAAACTTCATTCTTCCAGTTAATGAAGAAAATAATGAAATAGATAGTGCGATATGTGTGTTGTGAATTGATTTATAACTAAAAGTCGATATAAAAAAATTTTGAGTTGTGACTGTTTTGTATTTAGTGTGCGATATATAAATTTTTTTATATATATACCCTATTTAAGTTTACACTCAGAAAAAAGTGTCTCGAAATATGATAAAAAAGGCATCATATTTAGAGAAAAATGGTATAGACTTTGCTCCAGGGAATGCTATTCTCTAATTGCGATACTAAAAAATCGCATTCTCTAAAAATGATAAAAAGCTTCCATGAAATAGAAAAATATATCATTTTTAGAGAAAAATACTTTTTTTTTTACTTCTCATAATGAATTTTTTATCAAAATATAAGAAAAGTTTTTCATTTTCAATAAAATTTCTCTATAAATGAGACATCTTTTGTGCGAGAAAAATACTTATCATTATTAGAGACATTGAAATGTTTCCATTTCCTAGAAGTTAAGAAATATTTCTACGAAAATGTGAAAATTTTTTCTAATTGAAGAAAATTTTATTTGAAAAAGAGAAAATTGCTATAATCAAAAATAGAGAAATTTTTTACCGGAGCAAGGTATGTGTTTTTTTCTCAGTGTAGGGTATTTCATAGTCGGCCTAGACCGACTTTAGACTTTCTGTACTTGTTTCATTGTTTCACAATGTTAAATCTTTTCCCCTGTTTTACAAATTTTGACAATAAAATGAATATGAGAATATGTATGTGACTGTGTTGGAGTTTCGGTTATCCATTTTCAGTCACATCTTCGCATCCAATATAATGTATAGAGAGACAAATATCTTCTTTTCTCGGATTTTCGCACAATATGAAAAAAAATATTTTTTAAAATTGTTTGTATGAAAAGTTAGAAAATTTGATTTCCAAAGATGCATTTTTCAAAAAACCCCTAATTTGTTTTAAGTCCCCCATTTTGTATGTTATTTATTATAAATATATTTGCTTACATATAATCCTATTTTAAGCTCTTTAAGCTATTTTACAAAATTTTGTTATTTAAACAAATCATCCATTCCACCGAAAATACATTTAAACGCCCTTTTGATGAACCCTGTAATTATAATTGTAACATTTCAATTATAGTTTGCGTGCTACGAAAAAGTCGACTTTTTGATTGGTCTTTACTATTTAGTGTTTAGATTTAATTTTATGACACAGAACTGTTGTAGTTATAAAGTTGACAAAGTTAACTCAATATTTGAGTATAAAATTTTAATTGAGTGGGCGTGTTAGTTAAATGCTAACTAACATTTGTGTTGTGAAAAATTGTTCACAAATGTTCGTTTACTTATGTTATAGTATATCTCGCATACTTTTTTAGCAAACAAAAAAAAATAGATATGTAAAAGAATTAACAAATGGTAGTAGAATTATAACCTATTTAATAGCTACCTTCTTGGTAGATAGAAACACGCGATCTGAAATCGAAATCATTCAGAAAACATTAATTAAGTCGAAAAAAAGCAACGAAATTAAATCAGGTTAATAATGTTTGTTTTTATAATTTATACCGATGACTGAGCTGCTACTTTGAAGACAGTTTTGTGGATCACACAATTTGCGCTGTATTTTTGTTGTTGTTTTTTATTTAGAACAGTGTGTTAAACTTTTACTAAAACCATAACTTTTACTTAAATTAACTAACCTGGCTAAAGTAGATATTTTGGTGAGAAATTAAAGAATATTTAAGAATATAAGAGAATTATTTTTCTGTCTGTAATTTTAAATTATGCAATAAAGCAACTTCCTTTAAAATCAACTCTTTTTGGGACTGTATGCATGTACATAAGTCACAAAAGACGCTAAAACAGGTTCAATTACCCAAGAATTCTTTTACTGCCAAGATGATGCAACTACATTCATCCACTGCGATCAACGAAGGAACGAACCAACAAGGAAGCATTTAAAATTCATAAAGAATTTGTATACAAAAAAACACGCAGCATTTTTGAGTTGCTTCTTAGTTCCAATCAAATAGCTAGACATGTTCAAAGCGCAATGCTAAAAACAGGTTGCCATTTCAACAAGAACTCCTACGGGAATTGTAGTAAAAGTCTTTATAGTGAACTTGCAGAAATCCTGTTTAATGCGAAGCCATGCTATGCAATTCTAGAGATAGACCAAGAAGACAACATAGTTGGAGTCATTGAACTTGACACTAACAAGTCTTTGCATTCCATCGGCACTTGACACTTGCCTGGCATAGCCAACTGTTGTTTGTTTGACCAAGAAAATCGGCGACAAGTTATTCCATCACTACTTAGGAATTGAGTGATAATCACATAATTTAACACTTTAAATGCCATTCACGCACTTTATTGGTAAGAGTTTAGGGGGGGGGGAGGAGAGCGGGAATGTGAAATTATTGAGTGCTGCATTCTAAGGCAATTTAACTGTTTCTCGCAAGTTACAGCCAAGTGTGAATTCAACTTTAAGCGTTTTAATAGCATTATAAATTTTAATGATTCCTTATTCTTGATAGATAAGACTAACAAGACTCTTTTATGAGTACATTTTCGTATGTTGTGGGCCCCAAAATATGATTCATATTAATGACTGTTTTATGAGTCTTTTTGGACTCATAGTAATGACGGTTTTAAGACTTATATTCAAATCTCTTTTAAGACTCATGTTAAGTACTATTTTAATACTCATATTGAATACTCTTTTAAGACTCATATAAGAAGTAATTTTACAACGAACATTTGTTGTAGTTCAATTCCAATGCATGTATATCGCCACAAACAATTCTCATGAGTCCTCGTAATGAGTCATAAAAAACACTCTTTTTAGAGTCATTTTTTGAAAAGCCTCAGAAAATGATTGCAGGGATGAAGTCAGAATTTGAAAAATTTTCAAAAAATATTTTTAAAAAGTTTCACTCATATTCATAGCGCTTTGCGACTTCAACTCAAAACTCACTTTTTTTCATTCCAATCATCAGCTCACTAAGTTCAGATTCATCGTTAATTCATGACCAAGCTCTAAGCTCATCATCATAACTGTAGCTAATATCTTTTATATCAATACCGCGTCCATCACCTTTTATGTCTAGCATATCACACGCATCTGTCATCTTAACTAGACGCAGTATCCGTTGATTTTAGATGCGAGCTGTTGATTGAAGGAAGCTACAATTGAATTCAATGAAATATTTGTACAAGTCACACAGTTAACTGTGTTGTTGTTGTTGTTGTGCTAATTGAATTAGCACTCGGTAACGAGACTTTTACTGTAGCTTCTGGTTATCGGTTATTCAAATAAACATATTTATTGTTATGATGCGATGCCGTTTTTTTATTTTATTTAAGCTTCCGTAGTTTTTGTTAAAAGCAAATTTTCTAAATATTTATTTAATGTTGGCGATGATTTTAATAACAATATTTAATGAGTTGACTTGCATTGAAACTGAAGGAAATCCATGTTAAAATGTGGCTTATATCAAATAAAAATTCTATATTCTATAGTATGAAACGCTTAAGCATAGCATTCGATGCTGTTGTGGAAAATATAACTTATAACGGTTAATGATTTTTTAAAATCTCAATTCTCTGTATTATAAAAAATATAATTTGCAATCTAGTCATAAAAATGAATTCAATGTATCAGAGTCAGTGAAAATAAAGGCTCCGAATAGTAACATTCACAGCTACGTATACAATTAATAATAACAGTAACAGTAACAGTAACAGTAACAGTAACAGTAACAGTAACAGTAACAGTAACAGTAACAGTAACAGTAACAGTAACAGTAACAGTAACAGTAACAGTAACAGTAACAGTAACAGTAACAGTAACAGTAACAGTAACAGTAACAGTAACAGTAACAGTAACAGTAACAGTAACAGTAACAGTAACAGTAACAGTAACAGTAACAGTAACAGTAACAGTAACAGTAACAGTAACAGTAACAGTAACAGTAACAGTAACAGTAACAGTAACAGTAACAGTAACAGTAACAGTAACAGTAACAGTAACAGTAACAGTAACAGTAACAGTAACAGTAACAGTAACAGTAACAGTAACAGTAACAGTAACAGTAACAGTAACAGTAACAGTAACAGTAACAGTAACAGTAACAGTAACAGTAACAGTAACAGTAACAGTAACAGTAACAGTAACAGTAACAGTAACAGTAACAGTAACAGTAACAGTAACAGTAACAGTAACAGTAACAGTAACAGTAACAGTAACAGTAACAGTAACAGTAACAGTAACAGTAACAGTAACAGTAACAGTAACAGTAACAGTAACAGTAACAGTAACAGTAACAGTAACAGTAACAGTAACAGTAACAGTAACAGTAACAGTAACAGTAACAGTAACAGTAACAGTAACAGTAACAGTAACAGTAACAGTAACAGTAACAGTAACAGTAACAGTAACAGTAACAGTAACAGTAACAGTAACAGTAACAGTAACAGTAACAGTAACAGTAACAGTAACAGTAACAGTAACAGTAACAGTAACAGTAACAGTAACAGTAACAGTAACAGTAACAGTAACAGTAACAGTAACAGTAACAGTAACAGTAACAGTAACAGTAACAGTAACAGTAACAGTAACAGTAACAGTAACAGTAACAGTAACAGTAACAGTAACAGTAACAGTAACAGTAACAGTAACAGTAACAGTAACAGTAACAGTAACAGTAACAGTAACAGTAACAGTAACAGTAACAGTAACAGTAACAGTAACAGTAACAGTAACAGTAACAGTAACAGTAACAGTAACAGTAACAGTAACAGTAACAGTAACAGTAACAGTAACAGTAACAGTAACAGTAACAGTAACAGTAACAGTAACAGTAACAGTAACAGTAACAGTAACAGTAACAGTAACAGTAACAGTAACAGTAACAGTAACAGTAACAGTAACAGTAACAGTAACAGTAACAGTAACAGTAACAGTAACAGTAACAGTAACAGTAACAGTAACAGTAACAGTAACAGTAACAGTAACAGTAACAGTAACAGTAACAGTAACAGTAACAGTAACAGTAACAGTAACAGTAACAGTAACAGTAACAGTAACAGTAACAGTAACAGTAACAGTAACAGTAACAGTAACAGTAACAGTAACAGTAACAGTAACAGTAACAGTAACAGTAACAGTAACAGTAACAGTAACAGTAACAGCAACAGTAACAGTAACAGTAACAGTAACAGTAACAGTAACAGTAACAGTAACAGTAACAGTAACAGTAACAGTAACAGTAACAGCAACAGTAACAGTAACAGTAACAGTAACAGTAACAGTAACAGTAACAGTAACAGTAACAGTAACAGTAACAGTAACAGTAACAGTAACAGTAACAGTAACAGTAACAGTAACAGTAACAGTAACAGTAACAGTAACAGTAACAGTAACAGTAACAGTAACAGTAACAGTAACAGTAACAGTAACAGTAACAGTAACAGTAACAGTAACAGTAACAGTAACAGTAACAGTAACAGTAACAGTAACAGTAACAGTAACAGTAACAGTAACAGTAACAGTAACAGTAACAGTAACAGTAACAGTAACAGTAACAGTAACAGTAACAGTAACAGTAACAGTAACAGTAACAGTAACAGTAACAGTAACAGTAACAGTAACAGTAACAGTAACAGTAACAGTAACAGTAACAGTAACAGTAACAGTAACAGTAACAGTAACAGTAACAGTAACAGTAACAGTAACAGTAACAGTAACAGTAACAGTAACAGTAACAGTAACAGTAACAGTAACAGTAACAGTAACAGTAACAGTAACAGTAACAGTAACAGTAACAGTAACAGTAACAGTAACTGTAACAGTAACAGTAACAGTAACAGTAACAGTAACAGTAACAGTAACATTAACAGTAACAGTAACAGTAACAGTAACAGTAACAGTATCTTATATCTTGTATTTGGTATCTTGTATTTTGTATCTTGTGACTTGCATCTTGTATCTTGTTTCTTGTATCTTGTATTTGGTATCTTGTTTTTTGTATCTTGTGTCTTGCATCTTGTATCTTGTTTCTTGTATCTTGCATCTTGTTTCTTGTATCTCGTATTTTGTAACTTTTATCTGGTTTTTGTGTCTTTAACGTCTATTTTTTATCTATTTTTTAACGTTTCTTATCTTGTTTTTGTGTCTTGAATCTTGTTATTGTATCTTGTTTCTTGTATCTTGTAACTTTTATCATGTATCTTGTAAATTGTACATTGTAAATTGTACATTGTAAATTGTATCTTGTAACTTGTAATTTGTATCTCGTTTCTTGTTCCTTGTATTTTGTATCTTATATCTTGTATCTTGTATCTTGTATCTTGTTCCTTGTATCTTGTATCTTACATCTAGTGTCTTGTATCTTTTATTTGGTATCTTGAGTTTCCTATCTTGTATTTGGTATCTTGTATTTTGTGGCTTGCTTCTTGTATTTTGAACCTTGTTCTTGTATTTTGTATCTTTTATATTGTATCTTGTATATTTTGCCTCTTCTATATTTCATTTTTAATCTTGTATATTATATCTTATTTCTTAGATATTGTTTCCTTTTTTATCTTGTATCTTTATCCTGTATCTTGTATCTTCTATCCTTAATCTTGTTTCTTATAACTTGTATCTGATTTCTTAGATATTGCTTTCAATTTTATATCTTGCATCTTGTATCTTCTATCTTACATATTGTTTCTTATTTCTTACCAATTAATGCTACTAAACTACCATTCATTAAGATCACCGAAAATCAATCAGCCCAAACATGAAATATTTTCTCCCTGGAGTTGTAAATGGGAGTTTACGGTTTTAAGATAACAGATAGAGATATCTCAATTTTTTTGTATTTTACACTCATGAATATTGGCGGTTGATGAACAAAATTGTATTAAAAATTTCCAAAAAGTATTTTAACTTTATCTGAAGAACGGAAACTCCCATTTACAACTCCCGGGAGAAAATGTTTCATGATTGGGCTGATTGTGTATTTGACTCAATCACAAAAGCCCCAAAAATTAGAATGCAAACGAGCTCTTATGAACAAAACCTGAGAAAATATTTATATGCTTTACTGATGCATCGATACATCAAAATACGAGTATCTTTTTTTATTTTATTCACGAAGGAGGAACCTTCATAAGGCCCCAACCGTGCAGAGGAAGTGTGCAAATTTTACGTTCTAAGCTTACCCTCCACATTAAATCTCCGACCCAGTACGAATCCCATTCAACCACCGTAAAACATTACTTCACGGGATGAGGGAACTATTTTGTCTGTCGGTGAACTGTCACTTCACGGAATGCGGGAACAGCACTAAGCTGAAAACTGAAGGACTTATTTTCTATATCGGGGGGCTGTCATGTTGATAGCCTAAATTTTCTCATCAGCTTAAAGACGACTATGTGTCGGAGTGAACCCTTAACTTCGTGTATATTTGCCACATCACCCTGACCTTTTTAACAAACGCTTGACTGCGAAGTTCTTCGATTATGCGTATTGACCAGTGTCTCCTACTGCGCTACCAGAGCAATGAGGGTAATCATTCACTCACTAGCATGCTTCACTTGCATGCTTGAATTTAAACAGGTATGGGTGCGGTAGAAGTTCACCGATCCGTAACATCTACCACACCACACGGACATATTAGGGATGAGTTGATGGGTCCAGCGTCCCTTCTCCGATCTACCCCAATGTGCCTGCCATTGTGTCAGACTTGCCTCTTGCACCAGTTTTTTTACGACAGGATGTGCTCTCGCTGTTAGTTTCTGGTTGGATCTCGTCCATCAAGAGGTCGTTGGTGATCGAGCTAGCTAGCACCAGATCTGAACCCTTAAACGCTATTTTGAAAGCGCAGTAACTCGAGAGTCGATGAGCTCGAGAGTCTATCAGCATACCGAGGGGTACTCAATAAACACTTTTGAGTGTACCTCGGTCCCTCGCTCGTTTATAACTGCGATTTTAGACTTTTCACGGCTTCTGATAAGCACCGCACCACTACCACAGTATTGGTGACAAGTTTTGTAGCTTCTGTCGTTGAGTGCCATTTCTGAAATCCAAACTGGCCATTAGTCAGCCCTCCCACTATTTGGATAGCATCTTCTGTTCGGTTGCACAACAGTCACTCAAAAATTTTCCTTAATTTTCTGAATTTCTCTTCCGAAAAGACCGAATTTCTATTTTCTCCATTAGAATCTTCAATTAAACCATAAAAATCATTTTGGGACTTTCAAAACCTTAAAAAATTAGATGAAAATTGATATCATATTTAAAAATTTTCTTAACTTGTTTAAAAAAAAACTTTTTGATGTCACTCCAAAAGAAAAACCATGCCAAAAAGAATCTTAACGATAACTCCATCGATCATACAATAACATCCTTCAAACCTTGTTTATTTGAATGTTTTATAAATAAAATTGTTTATTTAAATAGCTTCGATTTGTTTCAATTAACATTGGAAAATATATATAGATATATGATATAATAAATAATATTAATTTATAAACTAAATATCAGTAAACATTTTCCTAAAAATAATATAGGTCAATGTTTTTTTTTGTGTGTTTTTATTTGTGGAAGCCTTAAATATACTTAATTGATAAATGAAATCCATAATAAAGTCAGACCCAGCGATGTTAACAACCATCTTGCTTTTGTGCATGCTTCGTCAGTCTTCTAGTAGCCTTCAATTTCACGACATACACCATAACTATCACGACGTCTGCCGGGAGCACAACGTTCCAGGCCATCGCTTAGTAAACTCTTAGCATCCGAGTCAATAAAACTGGCGCTGTTCAAATCAAAATCCAGTTCATCACCATTCGAAGAAGGCACAATTATTTCACCCACATGTGCATCGTCCAAATCACGATCCTCGGCGGAATTTAAAGAGAGGGTGCGTGAATTCGAGCCAACATTTAGATAGCCCGTTAGTCGCGGAGTATCGATGGGTGGATAGAGCGCAGCAGTGCCAAAGGAGAGATCCGAACGAAAGATGGGCAAATTTGAGGAGCGACGATACATAGAGGCATCAGCTGAGCCGCTCAGCAGACTGTTTGAGAGAGTAACACCGTTTGTATCCAGCAAATTATCGGCGCGTATAGCACGCGAAACTCGATAAAAATCACTCTCTTGAGGCGTCTTGGCATGCGCGTTAGCTGCATCGTCATTGCTCTCCTGAAGACTGGTGGCGGCTAATAGTTGATTGTAGGTTTCGAGGAAATTACTAGCACCCTGCGAGCTCTGACCAGCTATGCTGGATGGTGGTAGTGTCTGAATGACCGTAGGTTCGGCCTCTAAGTGAAACGGTGTGATGAGATGCTGGTAGGCGAGCGGATAGGGTGGCGGTAGCACATCAACCTGACGATCGGGATGAAGTCGCGTATGTTCGCCATTGCTAGACGACGAAAGATCAACAAGATAAGGTGTGCGCCCTTCGATGAATTCCTGAAAACGTGTGGATGATGAGTGTGGAGAGTCATCAACTGGATGTTGCTGGTGTTGATGCTGTTGCTGCTGATGATAACGTTGATGTGCCGTTTCTGGTGCATTGACACCCTTATCTGCGGCATCTGCCCGATTAAAGTAGTTGAAATTTTGATTGTTGTTGCCCGTCTTTAGAGACTGATGAAAACGCGTAGCTGCGGAAGCAGTTTGCGCAGCTGCAACATCGGCATAGGGATGGCGACGTTTAGCCTTGTTCGAGTGTGTTGCAGCGCTGCGACGTAGCGAGGATTTAGTCAATAGATCCAAAAGACTTAGGCCCTCCATGGGGCTGGGTGGTATGAGTACAATCATAAAATTCTCTAGATCGGCGCGTATGTTGTATTGACCCTCCTGGCGTTGATCGTAGGTGATAATGCGTCTTTTATTCGGCTCCATATTATTGTCATTGTCATTGTCATCGATTGGCATGAAGGCAGGAGGCAGTTCGGGATTTGACTGTTGAGATGGAATCTCGGATGCTGCTTGTGGAGATGGTGAAGTGGTTGATTTTGATGAACTTGACGTTTCTGGCGAAGAAGTGCGAGTTGTTGACTGTGTTGTTGTTGTTGTTGTACTAGGACTTGGCGAAGCGCTTGAGTTGACCAATGTTATTGCTGTTGTTGTTATGGGTGAATCTTCTTTAGTTTTCTCAACAGGCTTAACAAAGGCATTGTTGCTTGGCGTTTTATGGCCAGCCACAGCGCCTAAAAGCACTGCAACAATTATTATGCGCCACATAAAAATATATAAAATCAACAATTGCTGTGTACTAATATATCACTCGAAATTTCGTTACTGTTTATAAAATGTTTTTCAAATATTTCTCTCTTAACAAACGTTCTTTGCGCTCGCGCTTAACAAGATCAACTGATCTTGGCAGTAGCTTCATGAAAACTTAATGCTTCGCATTCTGCATTGAATTTTTTATTTTGAACGTCTCAACTGTATTCGTTTATTTTTAGCCTTAACTTTCTTGACCAAGTTAAGTTCTTTTGCTGGATTCTACTTTTTCCACTGCATGCCGCTGCTTGTTGCTGCGACTGCGCAGTTGTTTGGCTTTCGCTGTTGCTTTCTTTGTGTGCTCATTTTGCTGCGTGACTTGTCGCTTGTTATTGTTGTTAATTTTTTTTGTTTTACTTCGTTTCAACTTTTTCGTTTCGTTGTCTCTCTCGCACTTTTCAATCTTGATGAATTGCATTTAAGCCAAGTTGAAATTCTACCTGTGGTCAGAAAATTATAATTAATGTTTGGTTAATCATAAATTTTCTGATTTATAAATTTTCTGTGTGTATCTATGCAGTGCTGAAGTTAATATAATGTAAAAACAAGCATATATTTGTTATCCTGATGACAATACCTTTCATTTGAGTACAAACACTTACATAAATAGAATGGGGGTCCCGAATTGGCCCTAAGAGAAAAATGATAAGAACTTGTTTGCTGTTTATTGTCTATTTTAATTGGTTTTTTATAATTTTTCAAGTATTTTTTTGCAATTTGCTTAAGTCTATGTTAATAGTTTTTTAATAGTTATAAATTTTTCTAACAGACATCAATAAATTTCTCTAGCCAAGCTTTATTTACCAACAAAAATTTCTCTAAGAGTCCAAAATTTTGGTATTCACTAGTATTCCTTGGTTAACATAACCATTAACTAACTTCTTCTCCGTAACTATTTATCACTTGCTTACTAATTGCACTTGCCCATTGCATTACATTGCATCTACATTTGCTTCCTGGTCTTCGAGTTCTTAGCTTGGTTAACAGGTTTCACCTGTGTTGCTGACTTCTTGCACAGAGGCTTGTTTGTTGTGTTCATTGCCGGTCATTGTACTTGACTTCCAATGATTCAGTTGTTTACTTTTTTCTTTCTGTTTTGTTTATCAATATTTATCTGCTTTGAAGAATATTCATAGTTTTTTTTTCTCGATATTTTTCCTTTGCACTTTCTTTCTGCGGCTACGCCTGCGTGACTGACATTTTAATTGTTCATTACCAACGTTTATTGGATTGTCATGATGATTAAACTTACACATTTTTGTATGAGGTTATTTTTGGACGTGGTCATGCTATGTATTTTAGCTATCTTGCAAGTTAAACAAAATGATTTATTAATTTTAGATGTGAAAATTCAATGTATTTGTCCTATATTTAGCTGTATAAATATCTATATAAACCGTCGAACTTAAAACATTGCCTGCATTTGGCGACATTACTAATGCCGCACAATTTCGTTATTGACAGTTGGTTTCATGCGTTTATGAATATTGTATGATTAGTACATGTATTAATAAAATTTTTTTCAGAAAAATAATCTTTGGATGAATTTCATAGCTCTCATCCTATGAACAAATTAGAAAAAGCACTTGCGATTTTGCAACATATGACCTCTTTGTACAACCGAAATAAATATCGCAAAATGGGTTATAATTTTGAAACACTTAAAAATATTAAGTGTTGTTTTTAAATGTTGATTATCTTAATTGTTTGCGATACAGGTGCGGTTATGTTTCTATGGCCTCCTTTTGCTTTTATGACGTCCTTTAGTCTACCTTTAAATAAATTAAAATTTTGGCTCATATACAAACATTTGACACTTAAATCTTTCGTTATTATAAACGTGAATCTGTTTTTTTTTTTTTCATTTTCATTGGAAAGTTCTCATTGAAACTTTTTTTGTCATTTTATGATTCGCAATAGGTCTGTTTCCGTACTCACTTCAAGTAACTTGAAGTTACTTGAAAGCGTTTCTTTACACATTTTTCTAGCACGAGAGAGAAGAAGAACAAGCAAAATGTCACTTTTTGTCGCTCTCTATTACTCGACAACGAAACTTCAAGTTACTTGAAGTGCGTACGGAAACAGACCTAATGAATGTTTCTATATTGAATAAGCCATTTTTTTTCATTCTGATCAATTTAGAATTGGAAATTATCATTTCTCACAAGATTTTTTTCATTCCCATTTTATCCATACCCTAGAATGGGCTTTGTGGCATGGAATTGTAAAGCGCCTACAAGTAATTTTATACATAAACATATCATTAAACCCGACTTCTTCGGTGATTTTCTTATGATCTGCAATGGTTTTCGACTTCTTCTCTCGAACTTTCCACTTCATTACTGATCAAAAGTTTTCAATTGCGTCAAGGTCGAAATCGTTTGCAGACCATTTCTGTGAATTTATCCCAAAACATTCTTATATGTTTTTGTCTGTAAAAAAAAAATATCAAATTATTAGAAAATCATAAAATTAAAGCGAAAAAATGTTGAATGACTTACAAGAGCTGCACGATGACAAGCTGTTGAGCCGTCCTGCAAAATCACATTCTGCGTGAAAAGCCTTCAATTGTGGGTTGAACTTCTTCATTGATTATTACTTTATACGCTGCTGCATTCACTGATCCCTCAAGCAGCAAAATTGAGCTAATTCCTTTTTTTATTATGGCTCTCCATACCATTATATACGGAGAATGCTACACCGCAGTCAAAGCAGTCTCCGCTGTAGCGCTCAACTTTTCTGCGCCTCACTCTGGCGTCACCATCCGCTACCATCAAATTTATTTTGAATTCATCGGAGAACACGCCTTGTTTCCAATCATAAGCTGCCCAATTTTTACGTTGTTTGCACCATTTCAGCCTTTTGCAGAATTAAAGCTCATTAAAACATATTTTCGAAAAAACCTTCGTTTTTAAACTTTAATTAATTTTCAAGAATGTACGTGTTTGGTTAAGAAAGTACCTTTTTTTTCAATTAAAAAGGTACACTTTGAAAACCTATTTAGCCGTAATTTAAGTGGGAGTGCAGCAGGCCTGCTGGGACTGAAAAGGTTTAAGTCCAACAGTAATCGCTCAAAATCCTTGCCCTCATCCCAAAATCCTTGGTAGCGCCTCTTAATTCTCTTAAAATTTTAGTGTTGCTGTTCTTCCCCAATTCTCGTACCACCAAAGTTTTCAAAGAGAAAAAATCGAAGTGGGAAAACAGAAAATGTATTTTGAGACACACTTAAACTTCCTTCTTGCAATCGAGTTCTTAGGAGAAATCATTAGTTACCATTTTTCAATTATTTGCTTGAAATCCGGGAATTCACGTTAACCGAGAAAGCTGTGAACAACGTGCTACCACTTTTTTAAACACTAAGCATTTTGTTATGTTACCGTCAGTCAGACATTTTTGATAAAGAGGTCCGAGAAATGTCCCATTTTTGAAGAAAATTAAGGTGGAAAATCTTAATGATTAGGTTCTTATGAGCCGGTTATTTATGGTTGAGCTCTTAAACGAAATTCTTGATAAGACCTTTTTCAATGTAAAGATCTGAAAAAAAGCCCGCACAGTTTTGTGAAATTAAATCAGAGACCACCAATAGATGATAAATTATTCATTATTTAAAATTTAATTAGAATTAATATCCAAACCTTTAGATTGCCAGTAACGATCCATTGATCCTTATTATATTTCATCTTTAACAAAATTTTCTACTTCATAAAGAATTGGAATGGATGATTAGCCCCGTTTATTGAAGAAAATTTAAAAAATGTTGATATCATCTTTAAAATCTTAAACGAATCAATCGGTAGCTTGAGAACGTGATGAATCTGTATTAGGAGAGTTCATAAAACCTATGTAATAAGATTGAATGTTAATGAACACATTTACTTGTAATAGTAAAATTCTTACAACGAATGCTCAAAAATGTCATTCAGTGTGTTTTAAAATAATTTTTCAGCATCAAAGCAAATTTTAAACACCAAATTATTTTCCTCTCGATATTATCTTGTTATGCTGTCATTCATAAATAGCTTCAGAATATTAAATAATAATAACAAAATTCTTGTATTTTTAGAATGTTTGTCTTGAGTATATTTAAGCAATTGATTCTTTAAGTTAACAAACTAATTGAATGGCTTTTAAGCTAAATATGTATTTATATTTAAGTAGTGTTATTAATAAAATTATTGTGTATTTGCAAGTTATTTGTGTTTTATTAACGGCTATAATAATTATACATTTCTTATTATTTTGCTATTTAATAATGTATTAATTAGTTTAAGATTTTGTTAAAAAAAATAAAACAGCCATGAGCAGTTTTTTTTTTTTTTTGGTTTAATCACTCTTTGTTGACATGTCTTACACTAATGCAAAAAAAAAAAAAAAATAGCCTCAAACTGAAAGCTAAACAGCACAATGAAAGTAGTTTAAATAAGAGTAACAAGCAATAGCATCAATATCTAAGCAGATGTTTTCGATAAAATGAAAAAATTATAATAATACAGGTAAATAAATACTAAATATAAATAGTAGACTATAAAAATAATACACAAAGTGAAAGAGCAGCCGTTTTAATAAAAATATTCATTCATTTTAGCTAAATGAAATCTCAATCGCTACAAAATTAATTTTAAGTTAAAGAGAGCAGGTGATGTATTGTTTAGTGAAAACTTGTGTGATTAGCTGATAGATATGTGTGTTCGTATGTTTGTGTGTATATAATGTGTATGGAGGTATTTTACAAATGCAAACAACATTTATCTTAAAACAAATTACTTAAATAACACATATAATAATCTCACTGTTCAAAGAACAAAAATTCTCACATACCAAAAAAGAAAAAAACGAACAAAAAAAAAACAAATGCACACTTAAATGATTAGAAGTATTTTCACTTCATAAAGCTAAATAGACTCCTGAGTAATCAATCGTTTTTTCGTTCTTTTTCCGTAGCCTCATATTCTTCCTTTTGTACAATTGGACGCATTTTGACGCTAAAGCAAATGCGACTAAAATGTTCGCACATCTGATTGACCACATTGGCGCCATAGTGCCAATGAGCTAGTGTGGTGAATATTAATAGGAAATATAACATAAAGCGTTCCAGCGCTGGCAGCCACAAACTGAGCGCTATGCAGATCACATAGATGGGTGTCATCCAGTTGAAGGATTCACAGCGTGTATTCGACATTTGCGAGACGATGAGACGACACTGAAACGGACAACAAGATAAATAAAAGAATTTTAGAAAATTATATAAAAAGAAAACATATTTGTGCCTAAAAAAAATACGTCTTACATTAAGAATTTTTAGAAATTTCTCACACAAAAGAAGAAAACATAACACAGTCACACAAAAAACAATGATCAGTGCTTTAATAGCCACATATCTAGCCAAATATTTATCCTCATATCTATATCTATTCCCAGACAAAATTAAGTATGCTGAATCTGATTTCAAAATTGGACGATCGCCTAAAGTTTTTGTCACATTTGGCCTCATCTACGAATAGTCGATTATGACACGTTTAGATCTGTCGTTAGAAAACACGTGACCCACCGATTAGTTTTGCTATGAGCGCTGTCTGTCATACTCAGTCAAACGAATTTGAAATATCCAGGCAAAAAGCTTTCTTTCACCAATTAATTGAAGGCATTGGTTTCATTCTTCAGTGAGGTGCGCTGCTAAAACCGTATTGGCGGTCACTAAGTAATTCGTTCTGCTCCAGATAATTCATGAGGTTAAAATTTATTACGCCCTCCACAACTTTGGAGAGAGGAGAGCATATCGCTATGAGTCGGTTGTTTGTAGTGTTCGTGGCTTCACCCATTTTTGGTACTGGACTCTTGCAACATTCTATCAAGATGAAAATACTCCTGTCCTGTAGGAGATGTTGAAAAGGCTGCACAAACACCAAGCCATGGTAGAAACACACGCTTTAAGCACAATTGGTGGTATGCCAGCAGGCCCGGAGGCTTTTTTATGTGGAGGATTTCAAGGACCCGTCTAACTGCTCTCGTTCGAAAAGAAATCTCCTGCACTGAAGAAGATTTACATTCGGATGCAACAGATTCATCTTATCAGCCGAATCAGTGAAGATTTGGCCATCTTTTTTCCTGTCGAGAGAGCAGAGCACACTGAGATTTTAATCGTTTGGAATGCAATCGACCATATTTTGCATAGAAAGCCGTGAATGCATTTAAATAGGTTTTCGCCTCCATTCTCGAAATGATCAGTAGGGCAGCCTTCGGCACCTGGGGCTTTGTTGTTTTTAAGCCGAGCTATATTTGTTAACACTTCATTATTATCCCCAGCCACGGCGAAAAGTTTTTGCAATAAAAAATTTTTCTGATCGGTAACCACCTCTCTGCAGACAATGGCAAACCTCAGAGAGTAAATAATGCCATGTAAAGCTTCTTGAGAACATGAACTTTAGCCGTTCGGAGTCGGCATAAAACATGTAGGTCCAGTTCTCGGTCAATTGTGTGCAAACATTTAATAACACACACAACACAATTGATCATAAGAAGCTCGGTCAAAGTCCTTTCAAGGGCTGAAATGGCCAATTTTGTTTTTTTTTGTGGCATTATTGTCGGACAACGGAAACTCATTGCTGTCATTCATTGTTGACAGAGTCGTCATTCAAAAGTCTAAAGAAGTGTTTGCTTCACAACATCAGTATGCTCTGGATATGTGATTGGAAGTACATTATCGTAAGTTGGGGAGTATTGGCAGACCCGTGGCTTATTGATGATCATGAGTTGCACCTCGTAACTGATTCTTTTTTGGAAACGATATCATTATATTGCGCTAAAAAAAAAAGACTCTTATGAGTACATTTTCGTAGATTGCGGCCACCAAAGTATGATTATTAGTGATAATTAGTGATAATGACTGTTTTTTGTCTCTTTTTGGACTCATAATAAAGACGGTTTTAAGACTCATATCTAATATTCTATTAAGACTCTTCCAAAGCACTTCTTATAAGAGACACTTTTAGACCTTACATAAATTATTATTTTAAGAGTCACATTCAGATTCTTTCAAGACACGTCATTACTACTCTTGTAAGACTCATAGAAATAACTCATTAAAGACTCATAGAAGCACACAGATCTGAATCCAAAGTATGACTCTTATAAGATCCCGAAAAAAATAAGTTTTAATGGTCAGAATTAAGAATTAAGAATTAAGAGTGAATTAAGAGTCAAATTTTAAGTCATATAATTCTTATCAAACAAAAAGAATACGAATCTTTTCTGACTCATAATGTTGTTTGTGTGCAATTAAATTGTTAAACAATCCAGATTTAAATTTCCAAACTGTTAACTGTTTTCCAAAACTTGTATAAGCTTTGTCTATCGTAAGAGTTACTCTGAAATGTATTGATGTACTCTACCAAATTCCTCAAAATGATGACTCTTTTCTGAGTCATAATCATGAACGAAAAATAGACATAAGAAAGTCATTTCGGAGTCACAATTAACTGCACTCATAAAATCTTCATTTATAACCTCCATATTAAGAATTCATACGATACACGATAAAATTCATACTTTCTATTATGCGATACGACTACGAATTTATCAGCTGTTCCATTTTAAAAGAATACAAGCGCCTAAAAATTAGTTTAAGAATTGTTTTTTGAGTTTTGTCTAAGTTTAAGCAAAATGTAAACATTAATCATTAATTGTAATTCACAATTGTACATCTATCTGAAAGTTTGGGAATCCCCCAAATTTGAACTCATTCAGGCAGCCACTCCATTATTTAAAGTTTTTTTTTTTAATGATTTATTGTTAGTTTCCTAACTATTAAAAAATATTTATCGTCTATCAAGCCGCACGACGGCAAGCTTATCAGTCAACATTTAAAACATATTTGTTAAAACTCACTAACAAAATTCAACAAAAGTGCCATTATTGTAAGATTAGCATGTTCCACAAAGACTGATAAGATTTCTACGTCAAACTAGAGGTCTGTGAAGAGGTGTGAATGAATCACAAAACTCGTACGTTTTAAGAATAAAGAAACATATCAATTTGTAAAACGTGCGATACCAAGAAAACAACAACAATAAAAACAACTACAACACCAACAATGATAGAGCTGCTGATAAATAAAATACTCACACTTATATTGCTAAATATTGTGCCACTTAACATAAAGAGAGCGCGCGGATCCAATTCCATGATATCATTGCGTGATATCCATGGCCAGACGAGCAGCAGTACCATAAAAGCTAAAAATGGCCATAAAGGACGCAAAGCTTCCTTGAAACAACGCATTTTGCCTGTGCGTTCAACGTAGGAACTGTTTAATAAACAAACAAATTTTTATTTTCAATTAATAAATTTAATGCTATGCCACCTACTTGTAAACATTTACAACGACCATCGGCGTGTTTGCCATTGCACTGATGTGTAACAAAAACTCCATTGCATTACCCAATGGAATACCGAATGGTAAATCACGTTTCCAGAACTCAATGCCAAACCACCAAGTTAACAAATACATAGCTGTTGATCCCCACATGCTGAGATCATAGCCCCATGGCAGATACAATACACCAGTATTGTATTTCTCCCAATGCGAAACGTAGAAATTAAAGAACACCATCCAGCATACATAATACATGCGTATGGGTGGCACCGAGTAGGTCGGACTGCGGCCAAAGATGCTGTACAGACAGGTGGGTATCAATACAGCTGTGTAGGAATCGAGTCCATGGTCGAAGAGTTCACCGAGCGGTCCGGACAAACCGATGCGACGCGCTTGCTTGCCATCAATACCATCCAGAGTGTAGGCAAGGAAGATGTTCACGCCAGTGCAAAGCCAAACCCAAGATGGTATTGGTTTATATGACGCTAGGCCAGAGCTGGCATAAAAATTCCAATCATAATAGGAGAGTAGGAAAAAATTCAAAGCCGTGCAGAGAAAGCCAAGAAAAGTCATGACATTTGGAGCAACCCAGCGGGGAAAGAACTGTGAAATAAAAATAATTATTAGTTGTTAGATTAAGAGGCAATTAATAAGTTAAGTCAAAAAGCTCATAAAATGCAGGGAATATTTTATGCGGCATTAGGAACATACCACCCTTATGTGTGTGTGCTTGTGTGTGAGCAACGACTATGGCAATTATAAATATTGATTTTGTCAATAATAAACAAAAGGAAGCCACTTGCTTGGTTACAGCACGTTTTGCTCATAATCTTTGATATAAATGTATGTGTCTTGATCGACCACCCAGCCCCACATGCTTACCTTAACGGTCCAGTTCCAAAACGGATGCATGACGTAGACGCTCAGCGGAGAGGTGTCGCGTGCGCTGTACTGCAATAAATAAAAAACAGAAGCCAAGTTAACAAAGGAAATATTTGAATAACAATATTTGCAAACACTGGCTAAGAGTTGAAGTAGCACCTACAACGTGGTGTTTGATTTGCACCTCATTATATGAGACATGGTAAGAAGCTTGCAGCTCCGTACTTACCTTATAGTTATCAAAGCCCAGGAGGTGCTCCTTGGTCAAGTATTTATAGTTGAGCAATTGCTGCAGCGACATATTGAGAGTCTGATATAAGCGTGTCTGATTATGGAACGTGTTAAGAAATATATGTTGGGAAAGCTTCTGAGTGAGAATAAAGGGTGTTATGAGGTATCCTTCACAGCAATGCAGAAGAATGGAAGTAAAATTTGTCTTGTATAGATTCAGCTATTTTGAAACATTTTCCTGGCCGCTAGCTTCCAGATGTTACTTAATTCATGTAACTTAATTCACTTTTCCAAGGCTGTAGTCCAGAATCCGTGACCACCTACGTTAGTCGTTGCTGCAACAACTCCACCGCTATTGCTGCTGCTTCAAAATAGATGCTGGTTGCGCCACAGTTTAATGGATTTTTCTATATCTCGTTCGCACGGCAACGTGTTTATTTTCAATAACTTTTTCTTCTACAGTTATTAATTAATTTAATTTAATATTAATTTTAATAGACTTTTACTAAACTTGTTTCAGAATTTGTGTCGCCTTTCTTTTCCTCGTGTCACTTTAATTAAAAAAAAACTTCGACAATAAAAAATTTACAACTGACAAGCGCAGGCAATCTGCCAGCGTCTGCACGAGTCTGCAAGTGGCGGCAGCGTTTCTGATGTGGTGGTTCTTTTTTTATTTTTGGGGTATTGTTCTTGCTTCACTGTTGTTGTTGGTATTTCTGTTGCCGCTATTGTTTTTGTTTCGACTAAATTCATTGTTTGTTTTTGTTGTTTTCGATTATTTTTTTGTTGTTTTTTATCGTTCTCTTCAATGTTGTTTATTGACACTCTCAAATAAAATAGCCAGTGTTGCATTTTATGCTTATTATAGAGTTACGGCCGCGATATAGGTAAACACAATGAAAGCGATAAGCTCAAGACAGCATTCGTGACAAGAGAAGCAGAAAAATTTAATTTTTAAACGCTTGTGATTGGTGATTGATTGACAACTGTGAATTTATTGGCAGGGTAATATTTTATATGCTTGTTTTGTACATGTAGTTTAAACATTAATTTTTTTATCGATACCTTGTCTATGTTGACAGTTTTTTATCAACTTAGAGGAGTTATAGCCTAGACACATTGACTGCGGCTGCAGCATTGCGTCAAACGTCAAAGTTTTTTACATGCTTTTCTTATGGAGGTGAATGTGGTGAAAATATTGCAACGACAATGCATCATTGCAGCAATGTTGCTGTCGTCAATTTAGAAATTTTTCTATTTTGACGTGCGACAAGAGTAAGAACATCGGCATATGTTAATGTTTTCGTTTAATTTCGTGCTTCTTTTAAGTTTTTTAATGTTCATTCTCATTGTGTTTGTGTTACATGTTTGTTTTTTAATGATAATTCGATGTTTAATAATAAAAATATATGAAAATACGGCTTATCGGGCTGCATCCAAATTAATCAAGTCATAGATAACATGCCAACATTTTCATTTTCACCTCGTGTTGTTATGTTGCAGCCGCAGTCAATGTGTCTAGGCTATTATATACAATGAAACTTGTCGCATGAGACTGTCAAAAGTGAGGGTGCGGAAAAATTTACCTCAATTCAATCTGACCGCAACCTTATGCTGGATGCTTGGAACATTCAGCAAATTCTATATTCCGTGATGGTTGAATGGTTGAGAATTGCATAGTTAAGTAAAGGGCAGTCATCCTTAGTCCCGGCTTACACATTTCAACAGTTGATCGTCAAATCTTGCAAATTCCTTTTTAAACTTGACGCTTCAATTTACACACGTGAAGAGTTGACGATCAACTGTTTATGCAGAAACACATAGAAGGCATGCTTGCATCAATGCATCTGACGTTTAAATCGAAATCACGTAAGCTTATGAGGCAACGCATAAAGAAAGCATGCACGCATCAAGCATCATTAAGCATGCTTGAAGTTGGCGATCTTTGAACTTTTCTCAAGCATATAGGCATTGGCAGCTAGGAAACAGCTGATTTTGTTTACTGTTGGCATTTTTCTTCTTATGTTGTTGTTGTTCATGCATGGCAGCTATGTGTTTCAAAAAGCATGCCTCAAAAGTCTCGAAACATGCATGTCTTCTATGTGTTTCGGCCTTTTCTGATGACGCCGAAGTAAAAAATAACGTAACAACGAACGAACACAAAACGAGTTGACTTTACGGTAAAAGTTTTGTTGGAGGGTGGAAAATTGTAGAGTAGTGACGGTAAACATTTGTCTTAAATGTACACAGATCAAAACTGCCCGGGAAGAGGTTCGCAGGGAGATTATTCCCCAATTTTATTGAGCGACCGAGGAACGAATTCTCTCTGTAATTCGAGATTCTATTGGGTGTCAAGGCAATATTATAGGGTTGAGCCTGGTAAGCTACTCAAGTTGATCTGGGAACTACTCGAGCTGGTGGAGTCAGATCGTTTTTCTCCCTTGAGCACTTTCGTTCAGTTTTTCTAAAATAAATTCCGGGAGGACCTTTTTAATTTAAGCATCGAGCTATGAAACCTACAATATTGTATTTAGCCTTAATTATTATCAAAGGATTTTAATTTCTGACACCTGGCTAAGACATCAAATATAAATTCTTTGATCTATTCGATAATTGCTTACGAAGAAAATTCTTATATTTGGTTAGTCTCAAATCTTATTTTAATCTCCAAGAGTCTCCACCAGAGAACTACATGAGACCATTCGTCATTTTTTGCCACTCGAATAACAATCGTCGTCAGCCACAATCGCACAAAAAAAAAATGCATGCATACCACTCGAGTTCGTAAACAACGATTGCTGCTTAGCACAGTATGCGACGACTGCAAATCGATACAAAGGCAGCATCCAGACAATGCTAACATTCGAATGTTTCGCTGGAAGCTCGAGTATTTGATGCTGAACTCGAGCTCGAGTGGAATTTTATTTTTGTTTTCTTTGCTTTTTTTTGCCTGGCGTTTTGTTTGTGCGCAGTTTTTTTTATGCTTTCAACAACAAATACAACAAAAAACCGACACCAACAACAAATCGTTGGATACGTGGCACAGTAAGCTAGTACCAAAGATAACAAGATAGGAAACTTCTGTGGGGAATCCGAAATTACCAAAAAGTAAACACACGTATGAGAAAAATTTGTTCACCTCGAAAGTGAGGTGAATATGCCAGTTACTAATTTTAATCTTAACCCTTCCAACACATTTTATACTGATTGACTTCATAAGGACAACAAAAATCTGTAAAGTGCACTAAATATTGTCAAATATTGTAAAAATATTTACTGCTGTAGTTTAACTTCATGTTAAATTAAATTCTATTCATTAGAAACCATATTGTTTTCTTTCGAAAAGTACAAAATGATTAGATGAAGTGTAAAGGTTAATAATGTCAGCTGTTGAATTTATGAATGAAATAAATTCTTTCCATTCTGTTGTCAATTGTAGTGTTGCCAATTTATCTTTTTTCGGGCTATAGCTTTTAGTATGAAAAACAACATAACTGCGACCACATGTGCAAGGATTAATAGTTAATGACAGTGAAGTTTTTGTTTTTGGATATGTACATATATTAAAAAAATTACATTACTATGGGAATTTGTGGGGTATTTTTTAAAATTCAAATATGGGAAAAATAGACTTTTTGTGATAATTTGATTGGCAACTATGACTAAACACGTACTAAAGTCCTTAACTGCAATTTGTTAGAAAATAAATAATTTAATATGTCATTAATTAAAAAAGCTTTAAAAAATGTAATGTTATAAAGCAGGTTTTGCTTCTTGCATACTTCTTTGCGAATGCTTTCATTGTGCTAACGAATTGTGCATGAATGGGAAGCGTTTGTTCGCGGAATTCATGATCCAAAAAGGACAAGTGAGTAATCTGAAGAATGGCGCAGCAGGTGCAAAGCAGATTTTTTTGTCATATCAAAACATTTCTGTTTATTTATAAACACAACACAATACACTAGTACAGGCTATAGAACAACAAATAAGGTAGCTGCAGTGCTGGTTGTGCTCTTTTCGTTACAGCACAATTAATTAATCATACTAATAAGTGTTCTCAGCCTTATTGCTTTGCGTATTTTTTGTGGTTAGACATGCCAACTGTTCTATCTACTATATCTTCTTAATTTCTATGTTAAGTTCTTATGTTAACTGAATTTTAATGATTACATTCTTAAAATTTTAAGAAAATACATGACTTATGTAGTTTTTTAAACATTAGAGACAAGACAAATGCCAATAAAGTCAAAAAAACACCAAAAAAATATCTATTCCACCCAAGCAAATTTTTAAGGAAAACATGAGTAGTTGACAACTCTGATGGCATGAAATATAACAGGACTTGTACAAATCGGTTATGGTGAATATAAAAACACCTTGACAAATACAACAAGTGCCAAAAATTACAAATTTTGTTTGGCAATTAAGAGTCAAATAAGAAAATGCATGCAATTATTTGAGTGCAAAATAGATTCCTGTAACTCAACTTAAAGATTAACATATTAAAACACATAATCCATACTTTATTTTACTTGCGTACAAACGATGTTCTAGCTCAAAAATGCAGGAGAAGAAGAAGAGCGCTCCTTTTTAAAATTTCACCTCAAGTAGCGGGGGTTTGTGTAAAATAGCGGGGGTTTGTGTAAAAGCAAAATTTTTAAAAATGTTGACAAATACAACAACTGAAGAAATTGACAAACTTTGCAAGCTTGTATAAACAAAAATAAAAGGACTTAATAAACAGTTTAGGTTGCAAACAGCTTATTGCAACTCAACTTAAATATTTATATCATAATAAATTGGGAATAGGCATTATTTTAAGGGGGTGCAAAGTGATTTCTTGGGCAGTTTGCGGCCGATGAAGAACAAGAGTGAATTTCAGGGTTGCTTTTTTTGGCACACTAATACATACAAACCTCTTTTGAGGTTATGTTTTTCAAGTTTCCCATCTTGTTATCTTTGGCTAGTACCAACAACAAAAAATATACAAAAACCACACAACGCCAGCGACTGTGCAAAAGCTAAAATCATTTGTTTGTATTCTAACAATAAAAAGAACAGAAACAACAACACGTATGTTGTCTCGACAAGTTTAAATTATTGAACACACAAAAAAAAATCAACAAGCATCGATCGACAGTGCGCAATTACAACAATAAGAAGTAAGAGTGAAGCTGAACACTGAATTCGGCGAATTACAACAATCATGAAAATATCGAAGTTGTTGTAAAAAAGTGGAAAGAGTTAAGCGCTGGTAAGCGCTGCTGCAGACTACAGTTAACATTTTTTTCCTGCTGCGAATAAACATAAAAGCATGAATATTCGTTGCTTTTGGCGAATGTTGCGAATGTCTGGCTTCGTCGGACATCATGTTTCGCAGGCATTCGTATTCGTCATCGCTCGTACTCTACGGCATTCGTACCAGAGCGATTGGTGCATGTCTTTGCGCATTTATTTCAATGCAGAAGGCAAATTCGTAGCTCGTATTTTGACGACACATTCAAAACGCCATTTGAATGCACTCAAGTTGTTCTCTGGTCTCCACCAACTCCAGCCAATAATTTTAATGTATAGTACCTTGCTATATCTGAACGTTTTGTGTTGGTGAAAAATGAGCAGAAATTGTATAAGTTCCTATTATTCTAATGATTTCTTTTTAAAAGGCTTAATTTTCAAGCTAAAGATAGCTTTAAAGCTACTAATGAGTCTATTTGAAATTATTTAAGTATTTTTCAACATTGTTATTTTTCAGTCGAATAACATAAGACACGATAATAACACAAAATAACGTTGTAAAGAAAAGTTATATAAGGATTTTAGGCTGTGGCCTAACATATTAGAAGATAAATAGCCAAAACAGATTAAACGCGACAACAACCATATGTCGCGAAAATAAAATTGAAGGCATATCATTAGCATTTAATTGACTTAATTTTGGGACTCGTTAAAAAAAAAACTTAATTGCAATGAATATTTTGCGCGCGACAGCAACATTACGACAAGTCGTAAAGAGAGAAATGCATAGTCAGTAATTTAGCGTTTACACCTTGAACGCGAAAGCGACAATAGAAAATTCTGTTAAAACATAAAGAAACCTTGACAAAAACAATCCCTTTCATGTGTTCTACCTTTCAAATATTTATATTCGAGCAATGAAATCACGTCTTTTCTACACTACTACAAAATTTCTTCCATAAAATTTTGACATTTGCCGCTATGTTGCTGTCGCATCAAATCTGTTCAAGCCACTAAATTGTTGGAAAAAAAACTAAAACTACATGAAACCATGTCAGCTGTACTGATGCAGTTAACCCAATTAAGCCCAATAAAACTCTCGTTTTCATTTGATTAGTGTTTTATTTTCACATAGTATAATAAACTGTTTTATACCGGATGTAGTTTAATTGAATTTGGATGGGTTATGTTATTGGACGTGTAAGAAATTTTTTTAGATATTTTTATCTTTTTGATTATTAACACTTTTTGCTATAAAAAAATAAATAAATTTGCTTTTAAGCTATAAAAACAACTTATACATAATAGTTAGAAAATCGCGCTTATTTTCTTTAAAGAACAAAATTTTTATAAACATCAATAGAAATTAATTTTTTTTGTAATAAATTAATCTAGTTCAATAATTAAACTATTAAAAAAACATTAATGTTTTAAAAAAACACACTAAGAAATTGATTAATTTAAAAAATTCTATAAAACACTTAGATATCGGCACGGCATGACAATGAGTGCAGGTTTAACAAAAATAATTTCCTTTGCAAATTCGTTTAAATCTTAAGCTCAAGTTCAAATGTAAAATTATTGTTAATTTTTACTTTTTCTTTAGTAATATATCTATGTTTTTATTTAAAAATTACTAAGTTGCATGTTTTGGATAGATTTAATTTTGACTCTTTTGAAATTGCACATTTCCCTAAGGAGCTATTCGCGGTAACTTGACTGTTTTAAATACTTATTTGATTTCGTTTTAATTTATTCCCTTATTGTAGTGACTTAAAAAGGCATGAAATAGCAGTATTTTTAGTAAAATCCTTTCTATTTTAGTTTTGAATTTGCTTAATAATGATTTTGATGTTAGTTACACGATTTCTTTGCACGACGACGCGCATTACCAGGACAGCCAGAAGAGCTGAGAAGATGCAATTTCCAACCACCATCAAGCGGCAGATGAACATCGTCATGACAAAGTGGACATCTGGCGGCTCCAGTTTTGAGCTCTGAAATAGAGTTCGCATTTTAGCAATTTAGTTATATAAATATAATGGTCAAGCCATAGTGGTTTCTTTCCTGATAAGCTTCGACCACTAATTTTGTCATATTTACCTCTACAGTAATCCTCCATCTGATGTAAGTCATAAAGCTGTTTGTGTACCGACTCCGTGCATCGATCGCATGTAACATAACTATTTTTGGCCTCACATTCGTCTGAAAGTAATTAAAGTTAGTGTGATTCGGTCAAAGTTAATCTCTTTTCTACAATTTACTCGTCAAATGATAATTGAGAGCTGCTACTTCTAGCACCTGACTGCATTGTGGACATTTAGTTAAAAATGGACACGACTTCCAATAGTGTTTGTCCAACTGCAATTGATCGCTACCGTGACAACTCCAGTCGCAAAACGGACAGCGTCTAGAAAAAGAAGCAATCATATTTTTCAAGCATTCCACCTCAATTTGTACCCTTACTACTTACATTAGATTTGGTGCCTCTTCTAAAGACTCCGAATTAGAATTTGAGTTTGAACCCTTGCGTGAACTGCAAGCCGAGATCATGGAACGTTTAAGTTTCTCGTTGTACTCCTGTTTGCCGTTACAGGTAGCCAGACCGCTACTGCCAGCTGCTCCACTTAACGAACTTCCGCTGGCATAACCATTACTCTGACTCTGACCCGCAGCTACACCAGCAGCTCCAATTGACTGTCCACTTTTACTCTTCAATATACGTGTCTCCGAACGCCGCATAGGACTCGATTGTGAATCTGGTGACTTTGCACCGAAGCTATAGGGACTGCCACGACTATCACCGCCAGCGCCGCCAGCACTCATTGACTGCAGCTGCTCCTGTCTGGCTGCCTCTGTACTGCTGCGGTTCGATGGCGGTGATGTCGGGTCACTTGAGCTGTGACCGGCATATTTGTTAGCATCAAGCATCTCCTTCTTTCGCTCCAGGTCCAGCTTATCGAACTCCGTGAACAATTGACGATACAGCAGATTGCGTCTCGTGATATCATCATCCGGCGGTAGCTGCTTACGCACTAGCCTTGGATTCACCTTGTACACCAGTAGGAGAATACGTTCAGCTACCTTACGCACCGGCTCCGCAGGATGATGTATGCCCGAGCAGCCGCATTCGGACAAGGCACGACACGTTAAGCCGCTATGCTTATCCGTGCTGATGCCTTGACTCAGCACAAGCTGCTCCAGCATTTGCATGCGGCTCAGCGCCAGACGTGGATGTGTACCAGAACTTACGGTACGCGAAAGCGCTGGAGCTACAAGATGCTGTTCCATAACTTCGGGGCAGGCGGCTATGCTGAGTATGGTATGTTGAGCCAGAGTGTGTATGCGGGCTGAGGGATCTCCAGATTTGGCCAGTAGTTCGGGTAGCAAACGATCAACGCAGCGTGCGACTTCACTCTGCGATACACGTCCCGGAACATATTCGAGAAAGAGCACACGAACAGTTTCGGTAGCTTGACTGAAGACTGAATATACAGCATCACGTTCGGCACGATGTAATAGCAGCGTAGCGCTGCGTGCTACCTTATTTGCGCCAGCAGTGCCGGAATTTTCACCACTGTTTGTCGTACCGCTTGCTGGATTAGCAGAGTCCAATTCATGGCCTTTGAGGAAGTTACGCAAGCGCATAAGACCATCTTCACGATCTTGGAATTGACGGGAGTAAAATTGCTCGACCTGTGGGAGAAAGAAAAAGGTTTAACTTTAATGGTTCGAAATCTACATGCTCGTCAGATGGATGAGTCGGGGTTGGATGAGAAATCAATATAAAAGGATGGTTCAATGAATAAATAAGTGAAAGTTGTGCAAGTAATCCCCTCCGGTATTCTGTTACTAAAATTGTCCACTCGCAAAATCGTATTCTTTCTATTTATTTATTTCTACTCTTAAAGATTTTTTTACCTCTTCTCGTAAAGGTTGCACGAATGGTTCCGCTAAATGAAAAAAGCGAAATATTCTAACCATACACAATAGTTTTCATTCATTATAAATGCAAAATTATATATGTACTTCCTGGAAAGCATTCCTGCACTTTGCACAAAGACCATGTTATTAGCCTCCTGTGAACCTGTACAAATCCAAGAACTGACCCCAACTCACATCCACTAACTCATGGAGGCCAGGCTCAATCAGTATAGACTCTACTATCTAGGAAATATTGTTCACAACTAATCCTTCTCAAAAGGGAAGAAATATTGTGTCTAGTTAATTCATCTTTAAAGTGATATTTTACAAACGCAAATTTTTTGAAACAAAACGGAAACATTATGATAACATGCTTCCCCAATATTGCTTTAACAGAAATTTCACTGTACTTATTCCTCCGTAACCTAATTGGAATTTCGGAAACCTAACCTTATTTACAACTATACTTGCGGGGTTTATGGAGTATCTAAAATAGAAGAGGGACCATGAATTTTTGTAGGAAACTCCGATGCAATCCACTCCTATAACTTGAAAGGATCTCTTATATTTTTCTAAACGTAAATTTATTTCCCTTTTTTCAACGTAAAACGTTTTCAAACGTAAATTTATTTCAGTTTTTTCTCCACAAACGCAATTTTATTTCAAAGTTACAAACATTTCTTAAAGAATACCTTCGAGATCTTCTACAATACAACCAGGGTTTTTGCATCAGCTAAAACCAAGGGTATGACTGCATCATATGTATTCACCACCGTCTAGTGTTGTTAACCGAAAGAAATTGTTGTGCGCAAATATTACCTACTAGACTAACATATATAAAAGTTTAAATTTTTTTCATGAATTTCAAATGATTGGAAAGTTCGAATTAAAAATAAATAGACACCTCTTTCTATATTCTACTGCCATTCTTCATTGATTGGACAGTCGCATCCAGTATTAAGTTTCCACTTACGTGCCCCTTCTTGTCCTTATAACTATAAATCACTTACCATATCATTGCCAAACACCAGAATCGGTAAAGCAGCCTGTCGACGTTCACGATCATTCAAACGGGAACGTCCACGATTCGGATCGGCTTCCAATAGAGCAGTGCCTTGGCATTCCCTTAAAAATTCATTAGTATGTGAACTGCAATGTGTGTGTTAACGTAAGCAACAAACAACGACAAAAATATATAGTATATATAAACTCATATCATAAAGAACTCAGTTGAACTCAAAAAACTTAAAATGAATTATTGGGCTCAATGTTGAATTGGCAAAGCTACATTTTGAAAACGGTTTATACAAATTATTAAAATTTTTAATATCCATGCGACATTGATAACACCTACGAATGTAACAGAATGTTAATAGCTCGAAGCTAGACTAGGTAGAACTTTTTGGAAAGCACTAAATAAATAACTGCTATGCCAAGCTACAATTCGTTACACACACTATCAATGTGCAAGCCTAACTTACTGTCTCAGCGTTGGTATCGCTCGCTCCTCATAGTCTTCGTAGGAGTTGCGCGGAGCACTTTTATTGCGTCTACGCAAAGAACCCTGATGACTGGACATGGGCGAACTATGACGACTGGGACTGCGTCTTAGATTTAGCTTCGGTGACATGGGAATATCATCGTGGGACTTGCGCAAGCTAGGCGTTGAATGTGTGGATAAATTTTCGCAAACGCTGTTGTGTGCCGTGGCATTGGCACAGCCGGAAACAACGCCAGTCACCGAACCTGCACCCACAGAACTACCGCCATCCGTGGTGGATGATTTATCATCTTGTGCGCTTTTAGGACTCATGGTGGCAGCGATGTGTGCCTCGGCCAGGGCTTGTGCGACTTCCTGCAGACTTGGTGCTGGTGGTAGTACCGGTTTGGAAGCATACACTTCCGAAGCTAAATCATTGTCGCTGCAGACACCGGTATGTTCAAGCAATTGATCAATCAACAGATGTTTTTGTAGCGCAGCTTTGTACATTTCTATCTGTTCCTTACGCAGTTTTGCCGTGGTAAAATCTTCCTGTTGAACTGCCTGTCGCTTGGCTAAAGAGTAGCGACCCAAACGCTCACCAGCTGAACGTATTGCTGTCATGCAAAGCTTGAGCTTGCGCGCATATTCAAAACGTTCATCGTTGACTGCTTTTGATTTTTTCTCTTCCATTTCTCGTATAATTTCCGCAATCGACTCTTCAACGTACATGGAGAAGAGCAGATCATCACAAATGGAAGCTAAGGGAGGTTCGCTGTTGGTACCATCAGCAATAGCCTCCGCACTCAGCTGCTGCTGCTGTTGTTGTTCCGTGCCACTAACAGCTTGCTGTTGCTGAGCAGACTCCTCGCCGATACCCTCCAAAACGACAACCTGCTCCAATGCTTCACCCAATACATTGACGGCTATCAGAGCTATTTGTCCATTGGGATTATAATCGTTGCTATGTGCTGCACTTAGTCTCAGCTTCAGATGCGTACCTTTGCGTGGATTGACTGTAACACTTTGTAACTCACGTGATTTATAGTTGGTTGCCGCATTATCGGAGAGCGCTATAAAACCTAGAAAATCAAAACATTGAGAGGACGGTGTACTCGGTATGCCTTTTGGTGAGTAATGCAACCAGAGTTCGACTTTTTCAGCTAGAAAAGAAGTGTGGTAGTGATATTAAAGTTCAAGGAGTACTTTGAGAGAATGCGAACTTACGAATCAAATACTGGTGGGCTAGAATTTGTATGCGACATATTTTGGCTGGTTTATGGAAACGTAAAACTATATCGTGTGGGGTTATTGTGCTGCCCTGTGCACTGCGCCATCCGTGCACTGTGGGCCCATGAGTATTTAGTTCACTGGCGGGAAACGATGGATCTTCATCTGGAAGTGATAGAGAATGAAAGAGAATTAAAAATGATGAACCTCAGTAGCTCTTTTTTGATTTTTTTCTATAAAGCCTGAATAGAATATAAGCGACAGTAACCTTACGACATGCCGTAAAGAGAAATGTCAGTCATATGATCGGTAATGTTTTTAACCCAACAGTTACAAGCAAATTCATACATTTGTAATTTTTAAACCTAATCGATCAAAAGCATAAATCATTAACATAAGAGAAATCGTAGAGAGGGGATTTATGCAATGAAACTAGTCGCATGAGACTGTCAAAAGTGATGGTGCGCAGTATGAAACGAAAATGAGGGGAAAAAGTGCAACTCTGCAACTCAGTTTCATCATGTAATTTGAAGATGAAACTTGAAAAGAGAACTTCAGAAAATCTTATGCGACAAGCGACGAACGCTAAACGTTGCTTTAAATTTACACGTATTTCTTATGAGTCGACATTTTGGTGGTTTTGCGACGAAATTGTAGCGCGACATCGAAAATTGTTGCCGTTGGCTTCAATTTAATTCTAATTTGACATGCGACAAAAGGCAATTTCCTTCATTTTTTACAATAATCATTGCTTTTTGTTTCGTACTGGCAACTCAAGTGCTTGTTTCTGTTTGTTTATCAAATATATTTAAAACATCAATACACCTCTATCATTTTATAATAACAACTCAAGACGACTTTAGAAGGAATTAAGTTATTGATGTAGCTGATGCACACTCACAAGATCTGGAGCTCCTATTCTATGCAAAGTTATATTCTATCATTTCTATCCAAAGTTATGATAAAAAAACCGAAGCAGCTTGCATGGCACTTATATGGCGACCATGAACTCTAAAACAATATTTCTCAAAACATTAAAATTATAAAACGCTGTTATTACAAAACGACATAGATATATATTTTTATCATCAATTGTTTAATTCATAATAGTTTGATGCTGTCGTATTTATAATAATAAAGTCGCTCAACGTTTTGTACAACGACGAAGTGAAGACATACCGTTCGTCGCATGTCGTACTCAATGTGTTCAGGCTATAATTGTTGCAAGGAAAGTCGTACCAAATAACTACGACAAAATTATTCGTCATAAGATGTACATGTAAATAATTTTGACAGATGTCGTTATGTTGCTGTCGCATCGATTCCGTTCAGACTAATAAGGTCTTTTCGGAATCTTACGGAGCATAGGGAGATAAAATTTAATTGCTGATTGAAAGTTAGGAAGCAGTCGATAATGGTCCTCTTAATAAATGGTCCAAATAAAAATCTCTACTTTAGTATGTCATATAGGTTAATCAGATCTTTAAAAGATAGAACACTTACTGCATTTAAGCAAAGCAAACGAAGTCAGTTGCTTTTAAGCAGAAAAATTATATGTACAAAATTTTATTCTTTGGTATAACAAAAGTTCAGAAGAACCAAAACCTCCCTTGCGGATTTCTTCGATCCAAAAAAATAAAATTAAGCAGAAATAATTTTATAGAGTCCATCATCTAACTTTTGAGTCGGTAACCGACTGACTTTTTTCTCCATGCAAATCGATCCGGCTATTGTATGTACTAGTCCGATAAACTGACAGATTTAAAAATGGTATACTTAGATCTTCTTCTCCCGGGATATCCCCTTATAATTTTGAATATTCCGCAACTTGGTAGCCCTGGATTGAAATAACAAATCAGTAATAGAAAAGATGAGCTAATTAGCCTATTCACAGTTTGAATACGCAGGTCTGTTATATTTACGATTTTTTATATGTACGCCAACTTACGCAAGCGAATTTTGCTTTATTGTTGTATTGTATGCAAGCGCAAATACGCAGACACGCGTAAATAAAAATAGCCCTTGGACGTGTTTTTTGAGCCTCGTATTTTTAAGCCGTCTACAGTTACCAACTTCGCGTTAAGTGTTCTGTCAATTAGAAAATAAGACAGTGGTGCCACTGCAAAATATGCAAACTTCACTAATTTTATTTAACATATAAAACTATTTTTTTATTATTTTGAATGGTGGAGTGGTTTTAAGGATAGGACCTCAACTTCGCATAAAATTTATTAAAAAATAGGAGTGAATATATCTCCTAAACTCAATGTTTTGCATTGAATTCCTTATATATCAGATACTGTAATAATTCCCACAGGTAATAAAATGTCTCCTTCAAAGAGTTTTTAACGTAGTGGCAACACTAACGATAAACGTCACAGCGTTGCATATGTATTTAATACTGAGGTGCTCACGGTTTCAGAAATAACAAATGCTTTAAAAACGCTTTGTTAATATACGCTTAACTGTGAATAGCCTAAATATTTAGCTCACACATCTACGTACTCGTCACACGATGTTTATGTTCACACAAACTCGCTTTATAAGCATGTTCGCGAGTGTGTGCAAAAACTTGTTATTTTCTGAGTCACACAAGCTTTTGTGACAGTAAAAACACCATTCTGTGTGACACACTTATTTGTTTATTATTAGCCGTATTAAACAAATTTTGAAATGTAACTCCAGAAAGGTTTGTTTCTCTTCTTTGGAAAAATGTTGTTTCAAAACTTTCTAGATCTAAATTTTAATTTTATAATTATTTATTTTATACTGAATTTTAGTGGTGAACATGTAATGTTGTAGAGAATAACAAAAAATATTATGCAAATATTAACATCTCCCATAGCAAGATAACAACATAAATAACTTAATTATGCATTCATTTAACGCTCTTTTATGTCAACAAACGTTATTTTTATAATACTCAGTTCCGAGAAACGTCATATTTAATAAACAGTCTTCAATTGACTAATAAACAATCTCTCTCTCCCACATTCTCTTTCCATTGCTCACATATTTTAAGTAAAATACTAACAAGAAAGCCGGCAAAGCAAACTTTGTATCCAAACAGTTTGGTTTTAGACACGTAACCGGTTGGTGTTCTATTATAAGTTTGCGTGCGTGCGTGTTTTGGAAAACAATCAATAGAAACAAAATTTAAGGCCAAGTTCTACTACAAGCTATTAAATCTAGTGAAAAGAATGACTGAAGCAAGCCAAAATATGACGTCTCTTGGTGCTGGAAAAGTCAAACCATCTGTCTGGCTGCAAATACAAAGTCTACTAAATACCATCAACCATATTTTAATTGGTCTAATTGCAGTCTATATCACAGCGCTGGCCAAGAGTCTCGATTTTCAAGATACTGCAGCGCATGCCTTTATGACAATGATTGGGGTATGTTTGAGAAAATAAAACAAACAACAAAAGAAAAGAAAACAAACTTTAAAATTTAAACTCCAAATAAATCAGTGCGTTTTAAATTTTTAATTTAAAATTCGTTATATAAGAGCTATGAATTGCACAAATCGCTTATCTGTTATAAATTGAATATGAAGTTTATGGAAAAAAATTTTAATCTTAAGAGCCAGTGCAAGGCATTTAAACCTTGAACCGTCCCAGTAGGGAAATCTCAATGTCTTACAAAACAATTGGTTCTATGAGAAATTCCATAATATATGGAATAGACATGACTGCATAAATGCAACATTTATTTCTTAAAAACGCATTAGTTATGGGAAGAAGTTTAAATTAAAATAATCACGTTTGCATGCTAGACTTCTGAACTTCACCAAATTATGCTTAAATTATGCAGAGACCTTAACTCAGCCGTAAAACTACGATGATACTTCGACGCTTGCCGTTATAATCGAAGTAGTGCGTCCTTTTGCTGCAGCCATTGTTGCCATACAAAAAATGTTAAAATCGTAACTTTTGCCCTAAGCCCTAAGGCCCTAAGGAAGAAGAAGGGCAAGTCACAGTTTGGCTTTTATTAATTCTAGAGAATAAAGAAATCAAAATTGTTCTCCTTCGATTTGAAAGTTTTCATAGATTCAAATTAAAATATGTCTGAAAAAGCCATTATTTAATAGCGTTTTCTTTTCTCAAAAAAATTTTGAATTTATTCTGCCCTTTTTGATTTTTTTTGCTCTTTTCTCAAACAAAATTCGGACCATTGAAATTAAATTGTGTTCATTTCTCTAAAATTTTGACCTTAAAAGTTGAAAAAATGCAGAATTTCTGCCCTCTCTGCTTCGACGGTTCGAAAAATGCTGACCTTAAATGCTACCAACTGAATAAACAAAATAAATGACATATGTGAAAAATAGTTAACGTTACCATTGAAAGTTCAGAAAAGATTGAACTCTTCTACGGAAAACATCAAAATTCTTCTATGGAAAAAAATTTTTGAATTTGAAGTTTTAAAATTTTTTTATATTTAATTCTTTTGAAGTTTTTCAAAAAGGCAGCCAACTCGAAAACATTGATAAAAAATTTAGCTTTTTTTGTGATCTATTTTTAGCTTAAAATAGATCAGAATTATGTGGGTTCAGGTAAAAATGGAAAAAATTCAGAGGGCAGAATTTTTCGTTGAGAAAAGAAAATGTTATTAGTTAAAATGCGTTCAAACACAAAATGTATTTATTATCATTATTAATACTCATGAAGGACTATTGAAACAGATTTATCTTAATTGAAAAAGTGATTGCGAAATGTGTAAACTATTTGAAAAAATGTGTCCGAATATAAAATCCAAACGCTAGAACTTACTCATGATTCAATAATTTTTAAGGTTATCCCGATATTTGACATAAACAAAAAACTGTTCTCTCTAGAAAATGAATGACAACCATGGTTTTTGATCTCCTCCAAAAAATGTATGTTTCATTGCTTTGTTGTGTGTGGTTTTTTTATAAAAAAGTATGTGTTTTCAATATTTTACTGCTTTGAAAAAAAATTAGTATGTATTGCTTTCATTGAATTTTTTAAGGCAATAAATTTGTGAAAATATTTCAAGCTTGGAAGCTGTGAAGTCGCAGAATCTTTAAAAATCATCTGATGGATGCTTCAAAATACAAAAGTAGCAGAAAATGTATTTACTTAAACTTCTTAAGATATATTGTACTAAGAAATAGTATGATATTCAAGCACCTGTGGGATTTTTGTGTCATTAAAAATGCTCTCCTCTTCAAATAAGGGTATCTATCTCCATTTTCGTGAGAAGACGTCAAATATCGGGATAACCTTATAATTATTGAGTCATGAATTTACCCATATGCATGTGCAATGGACTCCAATTTAATAATGAAAATTCAATTTTCTTTAGCACACCCTATCAGTCACTACTTCAACATACATTAATACTATGGTCATACTGAGATCAAATTAAGTAATTTCGAGCTTTTATGTAATTTCGACTGAAATTATCTAAAAACTATGGTAATTTCCCATACAATTTGCTGATTTGGAAATTACCTCAAACAAGGTAATTTCGTTTAATACTATGTTCACACTGAGATCAAATTAGGTAATTTCGAGCTTTTATGTAATTTCGACTGAAATTATCTAAAAACTATGGTAATTTCCCATACAATTTGTTGATTTGGAAATTACCTCAAACAAGGTAATTTCGTTTAAATTACTCACGAAATTAGGCAAAAATGCACTACAACCCTGAAATCTGAATATAGTGTGAATTAAACACACCCTTTTTTTTGGCGTATTAACAATCTTGCTATCCATTCCAGCTGAGCCGTCAAAATTATACATGACACATGATAATGGCCACATTCAGATACTTAGCTGTTTTGACCCTTCGGTTAGCAACCCATTCAGTGAAACTTAGGTGAGCGATGTTTTCAATGAACTAAAGTTGCACAATTGATAGCATGTACAGCTTTATGCGAAACAATTTTGCAAACTTACTTTGAGTAAGAATTTTCTATTTTTAATTGAACATTTAAGTTGACAACTGTCGAGAGTGCTGAATGTGGCCAATAATGAATTGAAAAAAAAATAAATCAAACGTCAAACGAAATTATCCAAGCCCAGTGTGAACACTTTTGTACAATTTCGAAATTATCTCACGAAATTACCTAATTTGATCTCAGTGTGAACATAGTATAAAACTATTCTTCATGTAAAATTTATTCAAAAGTTTACAATTGAAGGGCCAACTATAATAGCCATATGCTGTCAGACTGAATTGTCAAAGTAAAAGCGAGCTCATATAAATATATGAGCATGCCCATATTTGGAATTGCCACAGTTTCGTTAAGTTTCGTTGACTTTCATTGGCTTATTGGAGAGCGATTCAAATTGCTTACAGTAGAGATCAGCGTTGCCGCTTTGGTTAAATTTAACCAAATTTGGTAGTTTTTTTTCTTCAAATCAGCTTTTGGTTATTTGGTAGATTTTTTTCCAATTTCGAAGATTTTGGTAGATTTTTTCAATTTTGTAATTTAAAAAATTTGTATCTTAATAAAACTCAAAGAAAATAAATGAAAATAAAAAAGGCGTAATAGAAGCACTTCTTAAGAATGGGTGAACTAAGCCAAAAGTATTGAAAAATATTTTTCGTTTAATCTTTTTTATATATTCTTTGGTGTTATTTTGTTTTATATGTTTTAGTTTGGTCAGATAATTTTCAATTTATGTATAAACTTTAAAATATTATTAAAAAAAGCCATTATTATTTCATATTTTTGAACTGATATATATTGTAACTTTAAGAATTTATGGGCCAAAGTCACGTGTGAGGTCATGATTTATATAAAATTGTTATTGGCCTTAATAAGGCCAACATTTTTGTTGAAGATTTTGTATAAATATCTCAAACGATATAGAAGTTATGAAAGATAAAGTCAAATGGATGTCAGAAACAATTGAGATTGCGAAAAAACTTATCATTTGACCACCGTTATTTTTTGTTGTTAAGATATGAGCAAGTTAAATGTTGGCAACTATAGCATAAAAATATACCAAAAATATTTATTTTTGAAATCGCTTTTTAATAGCTTTCTAACGATACTTCATTTACAAAACTAGGGTAACAGATGATGGAGATATGATTTATTGGAAATGACTCTATTTTCAAGATTTTTACTTTTATTAAAAATTGGTATCTCCATAACTTTTGAAAAATGGCGAAAAAAACAAATAACGTACATTCTTATAACTTATAAGTTATAAGTCTACTTATAAGTTATAAGTGGAAAAAGTAGCTTTAGACAAAATTTCAAGCCAATCGAAGAGGATGAAGCCAATCGCGACTTGTATTGGGCGTGAAATGCAAATATTGGGAAAATATTGAGATTTCATTTAAATTTTTAAAATGGAAATATGAAAAAAAATGTGACTTTTTATTGTTTAATTGTTTAATATACAATAAAAAATTAATATAAATGTAAGCATGACAACATTTTTACAGTATCCCGAAAAGAGTTTTATAGCTTATATTGATTTGGTAGTTTTGTATCCATTTTGGTAGTTTTTTTTAATGTGGTTGGTAGCAAAATATTTTTTTCGGTGGCAACCCTGGTAGAGATGGGCAAAAGTCGCACATTTGCACAGTGCGACAGAGCGTGCTGACTGCGTGCTAAGCGTGCTGGGTGAGGGGGATTGTCATAGCACGGGTAAAGGAGAGAAAAATTGAGCGAAGAGAGAGAAAAAGAGAGAGCAACACAGCTCAAGCAAAGCAAGAAATGTTTGTTGATTTTTTTTTTTTATCATTTTATATATTTTTATCAAAAAATCTGACAAATAAGCAACAACAGACAAAACAAAATAATTTTGTGACACTTCTCAAAGCCAATATCGGGCAATTATGGACATATTTTGGTTTTGACAACAGCCGGCTGACTTTCCATTCAGTTATTGACATTAGCGTATACCAGCATGTGGCTATTATAGTAAGCCCTTGAATTTTAAAAAAATCTTTATAAACAAAGTTCTAAGTCACATAATCTGATATTAAAAAGAGAGTTTTGCTACTTAAGAATGACCAAAATATGTATATTTATGATTAAATCAATTCCATTTAATATATATTTAATTTGTATTTTTTTATTCTCTAGAATTGATAAAATGGAAATTAATTAAGCTTTAACAGAACAGATAGAAATAAAGAGAACACAAGAAAAATATTAACTGTTCAGAAAAGGACTATTTAGAAAGTAAAAAAAAAAATATACAATATCATTGGATATGCACTTGTCGTTATCATACTTGTTATCATATAATTGTAACGGCAAGTAGCCATACTCCAGCTTTATAATGCTTTATACCGTAATAGCTATTTCGGCTTGTAATTCAGGGCAGAACTATTTTCTATTATAATGTAATCTATACGGAATGACTTGTAATGATTATTTTTCCTACTGGGATTATTTCTTATCTTGAAAGTCAAAATCTTCAGCACATGTTATGTATACTTTCGCCGAACAGGTAATATTATATTATACGGGCAGAATTAGAAAAATGTTTTGAATATTTTTCATTAATTTTTGTCTAACCAAAATGAATTTTTTGAAAAACTCAACTTCATCTGATTTATTCTAATCACATCAACAATGCTAATTACTGCCGACAATAGGTATGCAGCTTAGCAAACAATTGTGAAGTGAAGTGAGTAAGCATCACTCTGAGCAAACAAAACTAAAGCCACATTCATATAAGCGTCAAATTTTGATGCGGATTTGCGCTTAAAGCTGTACAAATAGATTAAAAAAAAGTTGAATAACTTCTAAAAGCTGTTAAAATAATTTTGGCGCATATATTTACTCTTTAGTATTTTATTTTTGATTTAAAATATGTTTTAAAAACATGTGCATAACGATCAGTTAACATGTAAGCATACCATAATAATTTTATGAGCAGAATATAAGTGAATGACTTACAGGCTATTATATATTATTTTGAAGACTAGCCGAGAGAACCCGGCGTGACTCTTGAGTAAAGTCGAGAGAAAAGTCCTGCTTCCAATTTTTGTCGTATCGGCATCACAAAATTATGCCTTCTTTCCTACCAAGATGGGTTCTTTTTGCCCACGAAGTTGAAAGTGGTCATGAACATAGAAAACAAAAAACGCACCCAAGGTCCTCTACACCAGCCAAAATAGTAAGAAATAACTTCCCAACTGTACCTAAACTAGATAAGCTTTTACCTGCACTTGCAGAAAAGTTAGCTTACAAAGAAATTTTCTTTCCCAAAAAGGTAATTGTAAAATGAAATTTTGTAATGGGGAATTTTGTAAAAGAGAATTTTATGAAGGAATTCTCAAACTTTCTCTAAATTCCGGAAAAAACGGAAAATGATAAAACGAAAATTTGTAAGGATGAATTTCGTTACGGTTAATTTGGCAAAGGGCAAATAGTACTAATCTTTTAATGCAACTCTGGTCACACTCTTGGCTTTATCTTTGTTGTTTTATATTCCAGAAGAGTTTGTTTGATGGAGAAAATTAGTATTTATTAACGAACATATGTAAAAAGGGCCGCTGTATGGCACACGAGTTCACACATTTACAAAATGCACAATGATAACTAGTACGGTAACAGAACAGGGTTGCATTGGAGAAAAATAAAAACGTTTTCTTAAAAAAAAAAATGTTGAATACTTCGAACTAAAAAAATGTCGGGTACAAATAAAATCGAACACTTAAAATAAATTGTTTTAATTGAAAAAAATAATTTTTTTACTCTGAATTATAAAATTTTTTACTTTGAAATAATAAATTTTGTTGGGGAAAACATAATTCTTTTGACAGGAATTTTTGTTACTCAAAACAAAAAATAAATATCAAAAAGGTTTATCTAACATCTTGTCCACTTTTCTACATCTTGTCATAAAAAATTTTTCAAGTGGTAATTAAAACAAAAAACAAACACTATTCTTTCTCAAAAATCCTATATCGTCTTATTCTAATAATAAGAACGTACTCCAAATAGTACGAAAGTAAGTACTAGTGCAACCTTGGGCTTAAATATTCAAACCATGGCAAAGTTACTAAAACAGTTTATGATAGAATTAACGAGGTAGCAGTGTTAGTGACAAACAAAAGTTGTCAAAAATAGATTAAGTTTGATAGCGCTTAAAAACAGCTGCTACAGAATTTAACAACAACACTATAATTTTGACAACTTAAGTATGTTAACCTCGGTGAGAAAAAAGAGAGCTGTCATCACTAATATGTGAGTTCTATTATGAATAAGTGGAACTCATATTTAAATGTCTGACACAATTCATAATAAACTTGCCTTTTATATAATTTAACTTGCCTGTTATAAAATATTAAAAAATCTTGCAAAAGTACATAAATAAACCTATTGTGAATGAAGTAATTATACTACTCTCCAGAAATCTGTCATCATTGACAACAATATGCTCTTTTCAGTGCTCCCTTTTGATACTTTAATTTCAACACAATTTAACCTGAATAAAATCCTTTGTTAACTATTTTTTTCTCCCTTACAGTTCCATGTGCTGGCAGCTGAGGCGCTTATGTCCCACTATCACATCAATCCATTAACAAATCGTTTTTCTCATCGCACCAAGTCGCGTATACACGGCATACTACAATTGGTGGGCGGTTCAATGGCGCTACTAGGCGGACTTGGCAAAATATCACAAACTGAGGTGCATTTCACCACCTGGCATGGCATAATAGGTGAGTCCAACCAACAATTGAATTGAATACGTACACTTCAATTAGTGCTTAAAAATAATTTTCTTCATTTTGCTGCCATGATTTGGAACACTTTTTTGCAGGACTTGCTGCGAATTTTATGTGCGCTTGCAGCATGTTGGGTGGTATTGTCAACTTTTTCCAGCCAAAATTTGCGCATAAAATTTATTCACCTGCGGAGCTGAAGTATCGACATAATCTCTTTGGTATTTTGACTTTTACATTGGGCATAACGGCCATCTTATTTGGCTATCGCACTGCATTCTTCTATAAATACGTTGATGCCGAATTTATTCCCTTTATAAGTGGTACAACCGTCTTGGTGGCCGTGCTGACACTGATTTCGCCAATTAAATCATTGCTGGATAAAAGAAAGTACAGGAATACAAGCAAGGCTAAGAACTGAGTGGTAGAATGATAGATTTTCTTGGAGAAGGTTCAGAGATTAATTTTAATTTTAGAGAAATTATTACTAAAAGTTTTTGCGCGCTTTATTTGTGAAAAAAATTTGTTTTCTTAAAAAATGTATGTATTAAAATGCAAAATAAATAAAAAAAATAAATTTTAAAAAGAAAATTATTTTATTACGTAGAACTTGTAAAAGTAATTGGCTGCATGTGGCTGTGGTTTTGCAGAGTTCTATGAAGAAACATATTTCATCTGAGCGAATTTAGTTTCATTTGGTGTAAAAGATTGTACCATTGTATGTACAAAAAATATTTTGGCTTATATCCAAGCTTACCATAACTCAGCGCACGCAAAAACTCGCTTAAGTTTATTGGTTTTACTTACAAATGCATTCATGCTACACGTTTTACACATAGAATCTGTCTGATGTCTTTTTAAATCAGACAAAAATACAAACAAGCATACCAACAAAAACAACAACAAAAAGCAAGTGTCTGCCTGCATGCACAACTTCCGCCTAAATAAATTCAAGAACATAGCCATGTATATTCCATTCAACTAGCTTGTACCTTATTGCGCCTTAAGTTATGCAACAAAATGCAGCATTTTATGCAGCTGTCTATAATAGCGATTTACAGACATATATCTATTATTTATTATTTAGTTTTATTTTAGAAAATATATATGTACCATATATCTGGCTGGTAATGACCTTTTCACCTTCGTGTTAGCTGCTTATTGACTCTTATTTATGCTCTTGTACTTGAGCAATAAAATAACGGCTTAATTTTGACATAATGTAAGTGAAATTATTTTAAAAAAAAAAACAATTTTCATGTTTTTGTATACTTTTGGCTGGCATTATAAATCACAATAAATGTCAAAAGCGTAGTCAAAGTTTTTGCAACTGTTACCACCTTTTTGTGTTAAGGTGCCAATAAAAAACTAAAAGTAAAAATATGTGTTTTGGTAATGCGATGTTTGTGATGTGGAGATTTTTGAGACTGATAGCATGCATAGCTCAATAATTTGATTATAAAGAGCATTATTTACATAAAAAAACGCTTAGATTTTCTGTGATTTGTAACAAATAAGCTAAAAACCAATCAAAACTGAACAATTCAACTCTGTACGTGACGAAAGTTAATTTTGTCTTCCTCAAAACCATTTCCTTTATAAAATCATTGCGATTACTTCAAGCAGAATTTGTTAACAAAAGCCAAATATTTAGTTGAAAAAGAGATAAATGTTAAATTTTCTTATTTTTGTGAGTAAAATGCATTATTTTTCATACTGAAAACTCAACCGTGAATTAGTAAGCATTACTTTACATCATGCTTTTAGAATTTAAGCGACTTGTTTTTAATCATCAGCACCCTTGAAAGTATCGCCTTAAATATTGTCTCCTCTTTAGTTTTCAACTGCGACTTGTCAGAATTTTAACGCAAAAGGCGATTATTTTCTCATTCACATCACTAAGACTAGCGCTTAAGTGTAAGCAACAGTTTATTTTAAACACCCTTCTTAAGGCTTTTTAACCCATTTTCCCACAAGTAATTTAATCGTGTGCAATCGACCACCTAGCTTAGTAAATGCGATTAACGTGCTTTGAAATGGCAATCACATGTCGCTATCGATAGATAACAAACTTTATAGCTTTTTTCCAATTGATTTGCTTTGTTCGAAGTTTTACTGGCTTTTATTTGTGTTACTTTCTTAAAGGTATGTGAAACAAAAAAAAAAATCGAGATTAAAATCAAAAATTGCAAAAAATCATGTATTTTCATTCATGTGTTTCGAACTATACGGGAACCCGGAAGAATTATTTGCCAAAATTATTCTTCAGCATGACGATGCTCGACTACATGTTGTAAGGCAAGTTAAAACATATTTAGAAATGCTGAAATGGGATGTCCACCACATCCGCCATATTCACCAGACATTGCTTTTTCCGGCTACTACTTGGTACGAGACCTGGCTGAACAGCACGGGAAAATCGATCTTATGAAGAGCCAAAAATGGATGTAAATGGATGAAAAATGTGAGTAGCCACAAAAGGCGTAAGTAAAATTCTAAGTCCCGGTTTGTACTTGTCAAAAATTGACGGTCAATGCTTTGCTATTCCCTTTCGAACTTGCCCTCTCTCACGTTGATGTCCGCGTCTCCCATCCACAAATGCAAGAATCAACCGTCAACTCTTCTAGATTAGGCAGAGTATACTGAGGTCCCAATCAGTTTAAAATACATACTGTTTTCCGTATTTTGGATTTCTGGAATATCATCTCTATTGGTTGGATTGTTGTCAGCGTCACCTTTCAAAAGTCTACAAAAGTGTTACCTCCACAACATTAGATTCCGTCTATGCGGGAAGAGACTCCCTCCTAGAATCCAACGACCATTTCTATAGACATGCTTTAAAATTTATAACACTCGTGATTCTGGCTCTCGTTTCTTCCACCTGAAAAACAGTATCTCTTACTTCGTCTTCTATCGCTCCGTTACCGAAGGCAGGGTAAGCAGCGTCTTTCTCGGCAATAGTAGTGCGTTTGGATGAAAGCTTGTCAACGTCTAGCTTTCTTCATGTAGAGATTACTTGTAGAGCACTCTCCTAGTCCTTGGATATGTCAAGATAACCATCCAAATAATATAATTTTATAAGCTTATTCTACAATTGCAAGAACAAGCTTATAACAATCTTGCCTGTGTAATATTATCACAAGGGTTCCGTTTTGATTTTTCTACAATTACTGTGATATACTTTTTCAATAGATTCTCAAGCTTTTTTCAAGCTAAATAGCCCATCCACAATGACGACAACGGGCGACGGACGACAGGTCTCCACTCTGTCGTTGTAGAGAAATTTCGGGCGACTTGATTTTTTTAAACGCGACAACAACAAGCTACAGCAGAAAGTGCTTAGTGAAATCAGCAATATTTTTTCAGGTTATTGAATTGAATTTAAATTAAATTATATTATTTAATAAACTCACATCAAAGTTTGCAATTAAATATATAAATTGAACACAAAAACGAGCACTCGAGCAGCCGGCATGAAAAAAACACGAATGTAAACAATGACTGACATTTACTTTTGTCGTCTGTTTTTGTCGCCAAATTAGAATTAAATTGAAGCTGGCTACAGCTACATTTGATGTCGGGCAACAATGTCGTCGCGATTGTCTCCAAAAGTTCATCCCATAAGAAATACATGTGAAAAAAGTGACGTTTGACGCTCGTCGCTCGTTGTCGTCATTGTGGATGGGCTATAAGGCTTATGTTGCTAAGCTTGTTATAATATTATTCTCAAGCATTTTGGTCGGTTGGGAACTATTTTGAAAATTTAAAAATGTTCTGTTACTGTTGTTGAGCTGTCAAAAATATTTCACATAAAAATGCTGCCAGATAATTGAACGAAAATGCGTCAAAGTCTTGCGTAAAGTACACAACGAATTTTCACATTAAGGGCTTGTACCAATCGGCTTCTTTTTTTAAGAAAGGAAGAATGAGGAAAAATGTATACCGTGGCTTCGGTAATTGACGTAAATTGAAAAACCTTTTTCGATTTAAACCTCCCAGGCAATTTAACCAATATAGGTTAAAATCGAAAAAAAATGCTTTTCATAACTGAATAATTTTTTTAACATTAACATTACTCAATTTTATCAACTTTAACTTAAAGCAACATCAAAAAATTATTCTATAAGTCACTCCTGTCAAATCTTTATAACACTTTACAGAAAAAAAACATTTTTATATTCATATTTATGTTCATTAATTGCAAATTGGTGTTGAGAATTTTTTTTATGAAATTTGTTGGAATGAGCCTGTGTCAAAAACAGCCTATAAACTGATAAACACATGCGCTTAATCCACTTCACAGTCTCTCGTAAATGTCTGGATGTCTACAAAAGCTGATTGAGTTAATCAAATATTTATTGATTTAGTGTCTGCTAATTATAGCTCATTACAGCCTAGACAAAATTATCGAGCGATGTTTTTAACCTCCAAACTCAACACTCAGAGGGTAATATAATGATTTTAGTGGCAGTCATATTAAAAATAAATTACCGTTAACTCACTTGAGTTCAACCAAAAATGTGTGTAAACCTAAATTTTTTCAGTTGAATTATACAAAATTGTTCAAAATTTGATTGATTTATGTGTGTTTATAGTAGATGGAAGAACTTATGCATTTTTAAGCAAAACACATTCATCTGCAATAAAAAAGTAATCAAAAACTTTTCTGGAGAAATTGCTTTTGTAAACAGAGTAGAATAAAACAAAAACAAAATTACATTTTTTTGCACGCTTACCATGGAACAAAGGGAAAAATTGCACAAGTTACAAAAACTCATCTTACAGGGATTATGCTGCATAAGACTAGCTAAATTTTTAATGAGTTTTTACCATTTTCGACTTATAAAATATTTAAAGAATTTTGAATGATGAATTATACGCAAAGCTAACTTTGGCCAAAGATTACGAGCAGCAGCAGGTAGCAACGAAGTAAAAACGCCCTAATTTTTAATTTTGAGTGACATTTTCAAAGTTGAAAAGGTTATCCAACAATATTTCTTAATAAAAACTTAAAATATTTAAAAAATAAATTAAATATTAAAATCAAAAATTTAATATGGAAGTTTAACAAATGTCATGAGCTTTTTATTTTTTTGTTATTAAAGACCTAACGGTAACGGTAATAAATAAAATGATTGATATCACAACACAACGTCACAAAAACATATGTTTACACCTCATTTGTAGGGTATTCATAATAATTGGTTGCAAATGGTAGAAGAAAAGAAAATGACAAACGCCATAAGGGAGTAATAAATCTTCATGAAACGGTTAAGTTGCTGCTGAAACGCAACATATATTAATGACTATTTTCATTAAAGCTGAAACAATGTCAATAATTATTTAAGTAACATTCAACTGACAGCCACTCTTAGCTGTCTCCGAAATTTAGTCAAGATTTATTGATTTTTCTAAAAGGACAACGCAGACAATTCTACATGACTTTAAGTGAAAACTGGTCATACTTGAGCTGAAATCTTAAGTTTGGGCAAGAATTATGAATCACAGCGAAAGTCCTAAACATTATCACACTTAACTTTTACAATCACAAAAAAAAAAAAAACTAAAACTTACCTGATGCAAAAACAACATTAAATGAAATCTTTTTGGCCATATCTTAAGCAGACTTTAAATTTTTCTAATAATTAACGCAAGTAAATGGGCATAAGTTTGCACTCTTTCTTTGAATAGCTATGAAAAATACTGATTTTTTTTAAGAACTTGCTAGCGAAATATTTAATTTTGAATTATGCTCCCGCTTCTACTTTTTTATTTTGTTTCACATTATTTTATTTATTTATTTAGATTATTTTCTTTTAACTTATTTATAATTTAATTTTAACTAATTTCACATTTTAAGCACAATAACCGCTTGTGAATGCAGCCCTTCGTAGCGTTGAGTAAATTTTTACGACTGTCACGGGCAGGATATGTGAAAATTCTTTTGAACCCTTAACTGAGCTAATTTTAAGTTTTCTTTGTTTTTACTCTTTTGCGTCAATGACGCCCTCTAGTGTTGTGTCAAACTGCCGAACATGCGCTTTAAATTACTGTCAAAAACACATGTTTCTTTGTTTTGTTAAAAGCTATGAGGCATTGGACGGCATTTTTCCACGTGTAGTCTTTTTTTAGTTACAGCGGAATTTCATGTGGTTCAACCCTTAATTCTTTGAAATTTGACATATTGTTTATTGAAATTTGACATGAATTTAAACATTATTATATTCGGTAGATACATATTTTGGTATGATATAAAGGCTTTATTTTAGGGGGATGAAATAAATTTTCATTTCCGTATTAAATGAAATTAAATGGTATTCACGTATTGCAATAATTTCACACAAAATATAAAAGTGTATTTACAGATGCTACATTTTAACAGTATTCCCTTTTTACACAAAAACTGTGTTCGTTAAAAAATTCCCAGTGGAGCTCAGAGTAGAGCAGATCAACTAAGTTATCTTAAGTAATCTCAGAGCAGAGTAGAGATGATGTTTGAAAAAAAAAACGAAAAAAGAGCAAGTCTGAGCAAGCAACTGTAAAAAGTTTATATTAAAAAATATATTTGTTAAAATTACTTTTTGATTCATTTCTCTTTTTTACACCACAACGTGTAACTTGAATTTGAAAGAAAATATATATAAAAATACAAATGTTCACATTTATCGAAAAAACAACATTCACATCATTAATCATATATGCTAAGTGTGTGGCTTAGCATGCTCGGAGCCTGTGTTCGATCCTCAGCCGCGGCGTAAAGTTATTTCAATAAAAAATTTTTCTGATCGGTCACCACCTCTCTGCAGACAATGGCAAACTTGAGAACATGAACACACACAACACAATTGATCATAAGAAGCTCGGTCAAAGTCCTTTCAAGGGTTGAAATGGCCAATGCGTTTTTTTTTATCTAGTCACATTTCTAAACGTCACTGGAACTGAAATTATATTTTATTGGTGCTGCGCTACTTTTTGGCAAATTCTCATGTTAGTTCTAAACAAAAAATGTGTTTTTAAGTGAATTTGGACGTTGGCTTTAAGTAAATACACCATTTTGAGCATTTTAAATGCTTTTAATACCTGTTCAGAACATAAAGTTCAAATGTTGCCGAAGTTATTCTGTTGGTAAATAATGTTTATTAATATGCCACGTCATAGAAAGCCAACCAAAAAAATACAGTAGTATATTTCGACATTTAACGCTCATGCCTTGGTGCATGTGAAGATATATGCTATGCCCTGTGGAGAAGAAATAATCTATAGTTCTGAAGACAACATACCTTAGTGAACAAATGGCATAATAATGTTTTGATATCGAACTCTTTTACGCAAAATTGTATTTATATTTTTACCCAGGAAAGAATTGGCTAAGAATTTTTAATAACTTTTGTGTAAAACGTATTTTTTATTTTTTTTTTTTTTTGTTTTTAAATCTGTTTTGTGAAAAAGCTTTTCATAGAAATGAACGAACAATCACGTTTTTTGAGCTCTTTTACATATGAGCGGCTCCATGGTTTGACAATCTTGGATATAAAAAATTTCACACACATAGCACTTCAGTTGCTTGACGAAGTTTTATCGCGACTGCAAAAACTCCTCTGCTGATAGGCTTAGGTGATGCCGGTGAGTTTTCTAGCTAATCTGAAGTATTGCCTAAATAAACAAATCACACATAAATAATTCAAACAATTTTTTGTTTATTTAAAAGCACATAACATGAATTATATATTTTTCACACATACTGCAAATATTTCAGTTCTACAGCATACCTTATTTTCTTGTTAACATTTTTGAGTACTTTCTCTACATTCAAGGTAAACTGAACAAACGGAAATATTTGCTTGAGCAAACCCTGTTTCGTGCTCAACAAAACTTCATTTTTGCCTTCAAATACAAAATTTGATCTTTGTAGATGGTAATGAAAAGTTTTAACAGAGTTTAGAAAACAAATGCATGGAGAAGATGCAAAGTTGATCTAAAACTCCTTGAAATTTAATTTAAGCTTTAAAAATAATTTTTTAAGCAGAAAAAACTTTAAATTAACAAAAACCATATTGGCTAAACTCATTTTGAATTTTACTGCGTCAAAACGTATTTTATTGTAAATTCAGATAGTCTTAATTTAAATGTTAAACAGAAAATTTTTTTCTTTTTACTCAATTGTTCACATTGCCTGAATTTGTTTCAAAGTGACGTCTTGTTTGTTTACAATCTGAAATAAATTAACAGAAATGTTTTGATATGACAAAAAATTTCTGCTCTGCAGCTGCTGCAACAATAGGTAAATAGCAAACTTGTCCTTTGTTGACCACCAATTCTGTGCACAAACGCTTCACATTCTTGCACAATCGTGTGCTCATATGGAAGCATTCGCAAAAAAGTAGGAAAGACGTAGAACCTTCTTTATAGTATTAAATTTAGTAAATTTTTTGTTTCGAAAATTCATAATACATTAAATTATTTATTTTCTGGCTTATTTTGTCAAATTTTAATGCTACTTTCTGATTTGGGATTGTTCAAACAGAAAACAAACTTTTTTTATCATTAGCAAGTACACACACTAGCATTTGAACTCGTTGACATAACATGTTTAATAGTTTAACATTATTTACGTTTCTTATCTAAGAACTAATAATAGGGGTATTCACTATGTGGTGTATTTTTGATTAATTCTTACAAAATTTTCAATATTTACAACGCATTATGAACAAACCTTCACTAAAGTCTGGGTAGTTCGTCATTTAGCAGTACGAGAAAATAAAAGAATTAAAACGAAGCACTGAATTAATTTACTTTTATTAAATAAACACGCAACCCAGCCAGTACCTTCATCCACGCTGCGTGAAAAAGCTTTTGTGATCAGTTGATGAAATACACAACGAAATTTACAAAGTATACAATAGGGTTTCGTCATTGTATTTTTGCTACACGGTTGTATTTTGAACACCGTGCATTTTTTTTTTTTGTAATTTTACTTCAAATATCAAATTTATCAAAAATACACAATACAAGGGCACATACACCACATCGTGAATACCCCTATTATTTAAGTTTCTTTTCTAAAAACTAATAATAGGTCTGTTCCCGTACTTGAACATTCGTACGAATTCGCACGAATTCGTGCTATTTTCTACGATTTCCTGTTCCCGTACCCAAAAAAATTGCAAAAGAGAGCGAAAATGTGAAATCCAGTCCTTGTCAAATGTTGCTATTTTCTGCTACACAAATTTGGAGTTGCAAAACTCGCAACAATTAGCAAGTGCAATATTTTGACAGCTTATGTCAGCCATTAAAGCAACATGTCGAGAAAAGTAGAAATTAATTGTTCCACATATACATTAAGCAGAATAAAATGTGAGTATATTTTATATAATTTTTTTTCAATAACAACTAGCGTATTTTCTTCGTTAGATATCAACTATAGCAATTCTGCCACCAAAAATTTGTTGAAGTTTCATCAAAAGTTGCAACTTTTTGCAAAAAACCTGTTCCCGTTCTTTTTGCAATTTTTCACGCAAAGAGAGCACTTTTTTACTTACTCTCTCAAATTTTTCAACTTGCGAATTTCTGCTACAAAAGTACGGGAACAGACCTAATATTTTATAAATTTTGTTCCATGATACTTAGCAACATTTGATATAAAATTAATTAAGTGGCATCTCTGCCAAACAGTTTGAGAGCCAGCCAATGTTTTGAAACCTTCAGTCATAGCATTGCAGTATCTCTCAAACACGTTGGAAATATTTTTGGTGGTAAATTAATAAATTATTTTCGTCTCTTCTTGGCGGGACTTGAGTGACAAAACGCGCGTTTTATTCTTGTTTGATACTTTGCTATTAAATATTTATTTTTTAACTGGAAACTGTACCAAACAAGTGCTGCTTGTTTGGAGCTTCTAATTTTAATTGTGACGCACCTTTTTCTGCTACTTTATTCATTTAAACATATTTAATTAAGCAATTTCTGTGAAGAGTGAAAAGACAAAGCAACATGGCGGAGGGGACTGCGCTCCCCTTTGCAAAGGAAAGGCGCAAAGCTAGAAGCCACAATCGTCGGAGTCGCAGTCGCAGTGGAGGGCGTTCACCTTCAAATGGAGGAGCTACGATTCACCGAATGAGTGCAAATCAAATCGAACGTGGTGCAAACTCGCAACAATCAACAATGGCTGAAAATTATAGATTTAACTATACATACGATTTGTCACACAAAGGCCCGTATATAGTATATGTAGATGCCATTAAATCATCAGAATCACGTAAGTCCATCAATGCAATTTCACTTACAAATACTTTGCTGAAACTACAAATACAAGACATAAATGAACTGACCAAGATAGGTTTTGGTCGCTGTAAAGTCTCTTTCAAAAATGCAAATGCAGCAAATAGCTTTGTCAAAGATAAGCGACTGCTGGCCGAAGGATATGAAGCCAAAATATTTGCTCATTTTGTGTCCAAAATGGGCATTGTTTTTAACATCCCAGTAGATGTTGACATGGAGCATTTTGTTGCAACAATTGATTCACCAATTCGTGTACTAAGAGCCTTTAGAGTAGAACAAAGAGACAGAACAGACAAAACGTTGAAAATCCCTACTACACGGGTAAAAATTATATTCCATGGGCTTGAAATCCCAAGTGAAATTGCTTATTCGTTCTTTAAGCTAAAGGTAAAACATTTTGTTTCCTTTTCCCAGTGCTACCGCTGTTTCCGGTTTAACCATTTTGCAGAACATTGCAAACAGCAAGCAACGCCATGCGTTAAGTGTTTTAGACCTCATTCAACAAATGAAAAATGTGATCAAATTACTTGCACAAACTGCGACCAGCTACACTCACCGACCTTTAAAGATTGCCCTGCCAGAATAAAAGCGTATTCAATTAAAAAAAATAATGATTATAGAAAATTTGTCATACAGAGAGGCAAAAACCAAATATTCAAGTGTTTTTTCTAACAGATTCGACATTCTTCATGATCAAAATTTGGACGTAAACTTCCCGCCTTTAAAAAATAGACAACCGTCAAAAGTACCTATTATGAATAATAGTCCGGAGGCTGCAAAACAACTTCACTCCGTTTTTTCTTATGCTAAAGTTGCCAAAACAAATCAAAACAAGCAACGTGAAGAAAATAAAGCGAAAGAAAATATGAGACAATGGAAGGAGGCTTTGGAAGTTAGCCCTGAAACTAAACGACCTTATATTGTAAACCAACACAAAGTTTCCGAGTTGGAAAAATTTATAAACCATCTCAATATAAATATAACAAATTATCTATCTTCTTGGGAAAATGATGACAAAGACGTAGGTTTTGCAGCGGCTAGATCCCTGTTACAGTCCATTAAAAATGACATAAATATACAAAATATAAATAATGATCTGGCTCAACTAAACAAAGAGCTAGAAAATTAATGTTAGCTTGAAAAATTATAATTTTACTAGAAAAGATGAAAATATTACAATATAACGTACAAAGCATAAAAAGAAGCGGAAATAAAGAACTACTGGAATTATTCTTACATAAAAACAATATTGACATTGCAATTATTTACGAAACTTGGATAAAAAACAATGCCTGCACTAGCTTAACAAATTTTAATTTCGTACACAAATGTCGGCAAGACGGTTTTGGTGGAGTGGGGATTTACATCCGAAAAGCCATAAAATTTACAATTCTAAATTTAACAACTACTGCTGAAGCAATTGGAATAACAACTTTGAATTTAAAAACAAATCTGAATTTTTTTTGCATATACAGTGCTCCAAACATGGACATTAATGAATTTAAATCGGAACTAGACAAGATTTTTGACTTTGCAAATGGACTTCCAAATAAATCCTTGATAGGTGGAGATTTCAATGCTAAATCACCGGTATGGGGTGGTATAACTAGCGATGTCAAAGGGAGATTCCTCGAATCTCTGATGCTCAACCATTCATTTAATTGTCTAAATGATGGTTCTCCAACATTTACTCTAAGAGGCGTAAATGAGAGCGCAATAGACGTAACGTTCTTTAATGCTAACATTAAATATAAATGGACATGCTTAAACGCTAAAATAACTGGAAGCAACCATCTGCCAATTACTGTTGAAATCTTCAACAAATCGGACATGCCAAACATAAGTAAAAAAATCCTACACAAACAGATTCTTAAAGAGTTGTCAAAAATAACGCTACCAAGTGATCTAAATTCAATCAACGAAACTTTTAATGGAATCATAAAAAAAAATACAATATCAATTGAAGCTAATAATAAATACAAGCCAAAAAATTGGTGGTCTGAACTAAGCGAAAAGTTGTTTCGGAAACGCAACGCAGCAAGACAAAAATATTACAAATCTCAAACGTTCGAAAACTGCCAACAACTACTAAACGCCGAATCAAACTTAAGAGTGCACATTAAGGAAAAAAAAAAAGAAAACTTTAATGAACTAATAAATGAAATATCTCATCCGATAACAATTCAAGAAATGTGGAAAAAAATCAACAATATTAAAAAATATGATTGTGAGAAAAAAATTAACAACTCTTGGTCGAATGAACAAAAAAAGGATTTTTTACAAGCAATAGCAGGTTACAACCTGACAACCACAGTCAATTCACCTGGACTCCCAATCACACCAATACTGTCAAATGCACCGGCAACAACAAACACACCAGACACATCAAACACGCCAGACATACCAAACACACCAGACATACCGATACCTGCTTCATCAAATACAGCAATAAACACACCAGGCTCAGATCTGCATAATACAACAGCATCAATATTTGCTGTAACTGATCAACTGATACTGCACTTCGAAGACTTCTTAAATTTCATTAAAACAAGAAACCTAGACTCTGCAAAAGGCTACGATGGGATATCCTATCGCATGATCGACGCACTTACCTCAAAAGAAAAGTTTAATCTTTTTACTAGCATTAGAGAAATATGGGAGAGCAAAGAGATTCCGGAAAATTGGAGAAAAATCAAGATAGTACCTATACCAAAAGCCAACAAAAATCTAGCAGATATAACGAATTACAGACCAATTTGTCTACTTCCAATTTTTCTAAAAATCATTGAAGGGCTAATAAAAAACCATATAGACTTACATATCGGAAATAATCAGCTACTACCACCACGGTCGTACGCCTTTCGAAAATATCACTCCACATCTCAGTGTATCAACGATTTAATCAACTCAATATATTTTCAAAAAGCAAAGAAAAAACAGGTGGTTGCAGCATGCTTGGACATATCAAAAGCTTTCGATACAGTGAATATCGAGCAACTGAGAACAATACTAATATCAATGAAGTTTAATGAGCAGATAATTAATTGGATACACTCCTTCTTAAATAAAAGAATTCTGTGCATGGATAAGGAACAACAATCAACAAACCAAGGTCTATGTCAGGGAAGCGGTCTAAGTCCAGTTCTCTTCAACATATACACAGCTTCTTTACACGTTATTAATGATGAAAATTGCACCCTGTTCCAATTCGCGGATGATTTTTTTATTATAAGTTTTGATGACGACTTTAACGCAGCGAAAAACATTCTGAACCAAAACATCAATTACTTTTACAGAAAATGCTCGGAGCTAAATCTTAACATTAATATGCAAAAATCAAATGTAATACATTTTAACAAAACACCCAAACAAATAAATATTTCAGTAAATGGAATCCAGATCAATGAAGTTACAACCATAAAATATTTGGGAAGAATCATAAACTCAACAAATTCGACCATAAAACATGTCAATGCTATAACATCGAAAATTACAAAAACATGTAATTTTATGAACATCTTGAGCGGCTGTAGATTTGGGGTAGACCCGATTAGGTCACTTCAGTTCTTTAAAGCTTTTGTTAGATCGAAAGCGGAATATGCGGCATCATCCTTTGCAAATATCACAAAATCTGCATTACAAAAATTAAAAGCTTGTTTAAACAGTCATTTAAGAAAAGCTCTAGGGCTAATAAGATCAACTCCTGTGCATCTGATCTATCATATGGCTTGCGAAATGCCACCAGAACTGAGATTCAAGTTTGCCACGGCAAAAGAAATAGCCAAATGCATTGCTCACGATTTGCCAATAGTAGAAATATTATTTTCATCAAATAATGAATTGAAAACCAGTTACAGTCAAATTTTTCATTTATTTAGCGACATTTTCAAAAATATTGAAATAATTCCAAAAATAACACACGAGTCAAATAAAATCCACATCGATATTGACTTCTTCAAAAACGTCTGCAAAAAAAAGTCGGATGCTAGCAAACAGATTATAATGCAACTCTTTAAAGAAAAACTACATACTCTAAAAAATAACGATTTCCACATAATTTTCACGGATGGTTCTATTAGAGATGGAAAGTCGTCCGCAGCTTTTTATCATGAAGACAGTAATACTGGAAGAAGCTTCTTCCTAAATAAAACTATTGCATCGATGTCAGCGGAGCTGTTAGGATTCGACAAAGCTATTGATTTCGCAATATCAAAAGAATTTACAAAAGTTGCAATCCTAACAGATAGCAAAAGCGGAGCACTTAGCCTTAAATCGCAACATGCTAACAACCATCTAGTAGCAGAAATAAAAAATAAAGTTGAAGAAAGTAGCATAGAATCAGTAGAAATACACTTCATACCAAGTCACAGCGACATTCACCAAAATGAAATCGTAGATATTTTAGCAAAAGATGCACCGCAGCTTGGCGAAGAATTAATATCCAAATGGTGCTTGGGTGATGCAATAAACGAAATACATAAAAAACTGTTAGCAGACTGGCAAAATCAATACTCACAACAAATTCAAAATAAAGGAACTTATTATGGTGCCCATTCGCCACTCCTAAACAAAACACCATGGTTTAAAAACAAATCTTTGAAACTCAGCGCAAAAAGCATAAAACAAATAAACCGAATTTTAACAGATCACACTTTTTGCAACAAAACATTAGCTAAGATGAAAGTAGTCGATGATGAAAATTGCGACAGCTGTCAAGTACCCGAAGACGCAACACACATAATATTAAATTGTATCAAATATAATAGTCAGAGAACCGAATACACAAAACTACAACACTACAACACATTGCTCGATTTCTTTAAGAATGAAAAACATGAAGAATATCAAATAATAGTTAAATTTCTATCAGACATAAAATTTAATTTGTAATTTGTAAATTGAACAAAACTAAGACACAATTTAATAATAACGTTGTTATTGTATTGCAACATAATTGGTGATGGCGCTGTAAACTTACGTTGGGCCAAATAATTCTTCCAGCTGGTGGAGCAGAAGTAACTCTAAAATATAAAAAAAAAAAGAGTGCGTGTCAGCTCCGACGCGCGATTGGAGTTTACTTCTCATCGATTGCCTTGGAATTTAATATAATCATGTACAATAGGCAAAGTGGGTAAATATATAAACTCATCATGTATAAACAGTAAAAAATTATTAATTTCATTACCAATATGTAATATCGTTACCAAAAACTGAGGAAATAAAATTGAAATAACTTAAACTCGAAACATGAAAGTCTGAAGTAAAATTTTTTAAAAATCGTGAGGATTGAACCAAATCTTAAAGTCCCAGTGTTCTTCCAAAACTAAACCTATATTATGCTTATGACTCAAAAATTTTATTTAAATATAAAATCCATTAAAGTTGACCCACCCTAGACCTCACATAGTTAAGTTACATCCGCTTGACCACAGAATCATCCATTTATGTCTAAATACTTCATAGAATTCATAAAACTGACAATGACCTCAGAAAATCCTATTGCATACGATTGGCTATAGAATCATCCATTTTGTTCGAGATGTTCCATGGATCCTGTAAAAAAATCCAATGACCCATCTGTAACCTCAAAAAATCCCATTGCATCTGGTTGGCCATAGAATCATCCATTTTGGTCCAAATGTTCCATGGAACCCATAAAAGTGCCAATGATCCGCCTGTGACCTCAGATAATACCATTGTACTCGTTTGGCCATAGAATCATCCATTTTGGTCCAAATGTTCCATGGAATCCATAAAAGTTCCAATGACCCGCCTGTGACATCAGATAATCCCATTGCATCCGATTGTCCATAGAATCATCTTCATTGGTCCAAATGTTCCATGGAATCCATAAAAGCTCAATGACAAGCCTGTGACCTCAGATAAACCAATTGTATCCGATTGTCCATAGAATCATCTTCATTGGTCCAAATGTTCCATGGAACCCATAAAAGTTCCAATGACCCGCTTATGACCTCCGATAATCCCATTGCATCGGATTGGCCATAGAATCATCCATTTTGGTCCAAATGTTCCATGGAACCCATAAAAGTTCCAATGACCCACCTGTGACCTCAGATAATTCCATTGCATCCGATTGGCCATAGAATCATCCATTTTGGTCCAAATAATCCATGGAACCCATAAAAGTTCCAATGACCCGCCTGTGATCTCAGATAATCCCATTGCATCCGATTGGCCATAGAATCATCCATTTTGGTCCAAATGTTCCATGGAACCCATAAAAGTTCAAATGACCCACCTGTGACCTCAGATAATCCCATTGCATCCGATTGGCCATAGAATCACCCATTTTGGTCCAAATGTTCCATGGTACCCACAAAAGACACAATGACCCGCCTGTGACCTCAGATAATCCCATTGCATCCGATTGGCCATAGAATCATCCATTTTGGTCCAAATGTTCCATGGAACCCATAAAAGTTCCAACGACCCACCTGTGACCTCAGATAATCCCATTGCATTCGATTGGCCATAGAATCATCCATTTTGGTCCAAATGTTCCATGGAACCCACAAAAGACACAATGACCCGCCTGTGACCTCAGATAATCCCATTGCATCCGATTGGCCATAGAATCACCCATTTTGGTCCAAATGTTCCATGGTACCCACAAAAGACACAATGACCCGCCTGTGACCTCAGATAATCCCATTGCATCCGATTGGCCATAGAATCACCCATTTTGGTCCAAATGTTCCATGGAACCCATAAAAGTTCCAATGACCCGCCTTTGACCTCAGATAATCCCATTGCATCCGATTGGCCATAGAATCACCCATTTTGTTCCAAATGTTCCATGGTACCCACAAAAGACACAATGACCCGCCTGTGACCTCAGATAATCCCATTGCATCCGATTGGCCATAGAATCATCCATTTTGGTCTAAATGTTCCATGGAACCCATAAAAGTTCCAATGACCCACCTGTGACCTCAGATAATTCCATTGCATCCGATTGGCCATAGAATCATCCATTTTGGTCCAAATGTTGCTTCAACCAATAAAAGTTCCAATGACTCCCCTGTCACCTCCATGGAATCCATGGAATCCATTAAAATGCTAATGACCCGCATGTAACCTTGATAATCCCATTGCATCCGAATGGCCATAGAATCATCCACTTTTGTCCAAATTCTCCATGGAATCCATTAAAGTGCCAATGATCTGCCTGTGACCTATATAATTCCATTGCATCCGATTGGCCATAGAATCACCCATTTTGGTCCAAATGTTCCATGGAACCCATAAAAGTTCCAATGACCCGCCTTTGACCTCAGATAATCCCATTGCATCCGATTGGCCATAGAATCATCCATTTTGGTCCAAATGTTCAATGGAACCCATATAAGTTCCAATGACCCGCCTTTGACCTCAGATAATCCCATTGCATCCGATTGGCCAAAGAATCATCTTCATTGGTCTAAATGTTCCATGGAACCCATAAAAGTTCCAATGACCCACCTGTGACTTCAGATAATCCCATTGCATCCGATTGGCCATAGAATCATCCATTTTGGTCCAAATGTTCCATGGAACCCATAAAAGTTCCAATGACCCGCCTTTGACCTCAGATAATCCCATTGCATCCGATTTGCCATAGAATCACCCATTTTGGTCCAAATGTTCCATGGTACCCATAAAAGTTCCAATGACCCGTCTATGACCTCAGATAATCCCATTGCATCCGTTTGGCCATAGAATCATCCATTTTGGTCCAAATGTTCCTTGGAACCCATAAAAGTTCCAATGACCCGTCTATGACCTTAGATTATTCCATTGCATCCGATTAGCCATAGAATCATCCATTTTGGTCCAAATGTTCCATGGAACCCATAAAAGTTCCAATGACCCGCCTTTGACCTCAGATAATCCCATTGCATCCGATTGGCCATAGAATCACCCATTTTGGTCCAAATGTTCCATGGAACCCATAAAAGTTCCAATGACCCGCCTATGACCTCAGATAATCTCATTGGATCCGATTGGCCATAGAATCATCCATTTTGGTCCAAATGTTCCATGGAACCCATAAAAGTTCCAATGACCCGCCTTTGACCTCAGATAATCCCATTGCATCCGATTGGCCATAGAATCACCCATTTTGGTCCAAATGTTCCATGGTACCCATAAAAGTTCCAATGACCCGTCTATGACCTCAGATAATCCCATTGCATCCGTTTGGCCATAGAATCATCCATTTTGGTCCAAATGTTCCTTGGAACCCATAAAAGTTCCAATGACCCGTCTATGACCTTAGATTATTCCATTGCATCCGATTAGCCATAGAATCATCCATTTTGGTCCAAATGTTCCATGGAACCCATAAAAGTTCCAATGACCCGCCTTTGACCTCAGATAATCCCATTGCATCCGATTGGCCATAGAATCACCCATTTTGGTCCAAATGTTCCATGGAACCCATAAAAGTTCCAATGACCCGCCTATGACCTCAGATAATCCCATTGGATCCGATTGGCCATAGAATCATCCATTTTGGTAGAAATGTTCCATGGAACCCATAAAAGTTCCAATGACCCATCTCTGACCTCAGATAATCCCATTGCATCCGATTGGCCATAGAATCATCCATTTTGGTCCAAATGTTCCATGGAACCCATAAAAGTTCCAATGACCCGCCTTTGACCTCAGATAATCCCATTGCATCCGATTGGCCATAGAATCACCCATTTTGGTCCAAATGTTCCATGGTACCTATAAAAGTTCCAATGACCCGTCTATGACCTCAGATAATCCCATTGCATCCGTTTGGCCATAGAATCATCCATTTTGGTCCAAATGTTCCTTGGAACCCATAAAAGTTCCAATGACCCGTCTATGACCTTAGATTATTCCATTGCATCCGATTAGCCATAGAATCATCCATTTTGGTCCAAATGTTCCATGGAACCCATAAAAGTTCCAATGACCCGCCTTTGACCTCAGATAATCCCATTGCATCCGATTGGCCATAGAATCACCCATTTTGGTCCAAATGTTCCATGGAACCCATAAAAGTTCCAATGACCCGCTTATGACCTCCGATAATCCCATTGCATCGGATTGGCCATAGAATCATCCATTTTGGTCCAAATGTTCCATGGAACCCATAAAAGTTCCAATGACCCACCTGTGACCTCAGATAATTCCATTGCATCCGATTGGCCATAGAATCATCCATTTTGGTCCAAATAATCCATGGAACCCATAAAAGTTCCAATGACCCGCCTGTGATCTCAGATAATCCCATTGCATCCGATTGGCCATAGAATCATCCATTTTGGTCCAAATGTTCCATGGAACCCATAAAAGTTCAAATGACCCACCTGTGACCTCAGATAATCCCATTGCATCCGATTGGCCATAGAATCACCCATTTTGGTCCAAATGTTCCATGGTACCCACAAAAGACACAATGACCCGCCTGTGACCTCAGATAATCCCATTGCATCCGATTGGCCATAGAATCATCCATTTTGGTCCAAATGTTCCATGGAACCCATAAAAGTTCCAACGACCCACCTGTGACCTCAGATAATCCCATTGCATTCGATTGGCCATAGAATCATCCATTTTGGTCCAAATGTTCCATGGAACCCACAAAAGACACAATGACCCGCCTGTGACCTCAGATAATCCCATTGCATCCGATTGGCCATAGAATCACCCATTTTGGTCCAAATGTTCCATGGTACCCACAAAAGACACAATGACCCGCCTGTGACCTCAGATAATCCCATTGCATCCGATTGGCCATAGAATCACCCATTTTGGTCCAAATGTTCCATGGAACCCATAAAAGTTCCAATGACCCGCCTTTGACCTCAGATAATCCCATTGCATCCGATTGGCCATAGAATCACCCATTTTGTTCCAAATGTTCCATGGTACCCACAAAAGACACAATGACCCGCCTGTGACCTCAGATAATCCCATTGCATCCGATTGGCCATAGAATCATCCATTTTGGTCTAAATGTTCCATGGAACCCATAAAAGTTCCAATGACCCACCTGTGACCTCAGATAATTCCATTGCATCCGATTGGCCATAGAATCATCCATTTTGGTCCAAATGTTGCTTCAACCAATAAAAGTTCCAATGACTCCCCTGTCACCTCCATGGAATCCATGGAATCCATTAAAATGCTAATGACCCGCATGTAACCTTGATAATCCCATTGCATCCGAATGGCCATAGAATCATCCACTTTTGTCCAAATTCTCCATGGAATCCATTAAAGTGCCAATGATCTGCCTGTGACCTATATAATTCCATTGCATCCGATTGGCCATAGAATCACCCATTTTGGTCCAAATGTTCCATGGAACCCATAAAAGTTCCAATGACCCGCCTTTGACCTCAGATAATCCCATTGCATCCGATTGGCCATAGAATCATCCATTTTGGTCCAAATGTTCAATGGAACCCATATAAGTTCCAATGACCCGCCTTTGACCTCAGATAATCCCATTGCATCCGATTGGCCAAAGAATCATCTTCATTGGTCTAAATGTTCCATGGAACCCATAAAAGTTCCAATGACCCACCTGTGACTTCAGATAATCCCATTGCATCCGATTGGCCATAGAATCATCCATTTTGGTCCAAATGTTCCATGGAACCCATAAAAGTTCCAATGACCCGCCTTTGACCTCAGATAATCCCATTGCATCCGATTTGCCATAGAATCACCCATTTTGGTCCAAATGTTCCATGGTACCCATAAAAGTTCCAATGACCCGTCTATGACCTCAGATAATCCCATTGCATCCGTTTGGCCATAGAATCATCCATTTTGGTCCAAATGTTCCTTGGAACCCATAAAAGTTCCAATGACCCGTCTATGACCTTAGATTATTCCATTGCATCCGATTAGCCATAGAATCATCCATTTTGGTCCAAATGTTCCATGGAACCCATAAAAGTTCCAATGACCCGCCTTTGACCTCAGATAATCCCATTGCATCCGATTGGCCATAGAATCACCCATTTTGGTCCAAATGTTCCATGGAACCCATAAAAGTTCCAATGACCCGCCTATGACCTCAGATAATCCCATTGGATCCGATTGGCCATAGAATCATCCATTTTGGTCCAAATGTTCCATGGAACCCATAAAAGTTCCAATGACCCGCCTTTGACCTCAGATAATCCCATTGCATCCGATTGGCCATAGAATCACCCATTTTGGTCCAAATGTTCCATGGTACCCATAAAAGTTCCAATGACCCGTCTATGACCTCAGATAATCCCATTGCATCCGTTTGGCCATAGAATCATCCATTTTGGTCCAAATGTTCCTTGGAACCCATAAAAGTTCCAATGACCCGTCTATGACCTTAGATTATTCCATTGCATCCGATTAGCCATAGAATCATCCATTTTGGTCCAAATGTTCCATGGAACCCATAAAAGTTCCAATGACCCGCCTTTGACCTCAGATAATCCCATTGCATCCGATTGGCCATAGAATCACCCATTTTGGTCCAAATGTTCCATGGAACCCATAAAAGTTCCAATGACCCGCCTATGACCTCAGATAATCCCATTGGATCCGATTGGCCATAGAATCATCCATTTTGGTAGAAATGTTCCATGGAACCCATAAAAGTTCCAATGACCCATCTCTGACCTCAGATAATCCCATTGCATCCGATTGGCCATAGAATCATCCATTTTGGTCCAAATGTTCCATGGAACCCATAAAAGTTCCAATGACCCGCCTTTGACCTCAGATAATCCCATTGCATCCGATTGGCCATAGAATCACCCATTTTGGTCCAAATGTTCCATGGTACCTATAAAAGTTCCAATGACCCGTCTATGACCTCAGATAATCCCATTGCATCCGTTTGGCCATAGAATCATCCATTTTGGTCCAAATGTTCCTTGGAACCCATAAAAGTTCCAATGACCCGTCTATGACCTTAGATTATTCCATTGCATCCGATTAGCCATAGAATCATCCATTTTGGTCCAAATGTTCCATGGAACCCATAAAAGTTCCAATGACCCGCCTTTGACCTCAGATAATCCCATTGCATCCGATTGGCCATAGAATCACCCATTTTGGTCCAAATGTTCCATGGAACCCATAAAAGTTCCAATGACCCGCCTATGACCTCAGATAATCCCATTGTATCCGATTGGCCATAGAATCATCCATTTTGGTAGAAATGTTCCATGGAACCCATAAAAGTTCCAATGACCCATCTCTGACCTCAGATAATCCCATTGCATCCGATTGGCCATAGAATCATCCATTTTGGTCCAAATGTTGCTTCAACCAATAAAAGTTCCAATGACTCCCCTGTCACCTCCATGGAATCCATGGAATCCATTAAAGTGCTAATGACCCGCCTGTGACCTTGATAATCCCATTGCATCCGAATGGCCATAGAATCATCCACTTTTGTCCAAATTCTCCATGGAATCCATTAAAGTGCCAATGATCTGCCTGTGACCTATATAATTCCATTGCATTCGATTGGCCAAGCATAACGCAAAAATAGTTGAAAATTCAACCATAACGCAAAAAATAGTTGAAAATTCAAACGTAACGAAAAAAAGTTGAAAATTCAACCATAACGCAAAAAATAGTTGAAAATTCAAACGTAACGAAAAATAGTTGAAAATTTGACTTTACCCCCTAATATAATTTCTTTATATGCAAATCGATTCTAAAGGAGTAAACTCCAAAAAAAAAAATTATTTTCGAATATTATTCAACTTTATAATTATGTTACCAACAGAATAAAAACTTTATCTCTATCATAACTCGTTACTACATTATTTTGTCTTAGAGCAATGAATTTTACCTAGTTTATGCGATATATTAAATTTTTTATATTAGTACATTATTATCGCCACTACTGTGAGCTGTCAAAGCCACATTTAGCAATTTGGCAATTTTTAATGCAGATGTCAAAAAAAAAAAAAATTGTAGAATACGGTTCATTGTGGAGGTGGTGGTCAAATTAGAATTTTATGACCAAAAAAATAGAAAAAAATCTTTACAAACATTACAAAAATATATCAATTAAAGTGCAGTGTTATAAGAGAAAAAAAAGTTGCTGGATAGAATTTATCACATACTTCTAGCCTTCGCGTAGCAAATATAGACATCATTTTACAGGTGCAGACCATTGCCATCGAATATGAGCACTACTGCCAGCACCGCCTTTGTCGATTGGCTCAACTGCAAACTCCGCGAATTGAACACCGATGAATCTGTTTTTGGTGCCTATATCGTTGGCATACTAGAGGGTGATGAAACTGATGAAGAGAAGACCGATGCTGTTGAGGGTATTTTAAGTGAAATACTTGTAGGTGACCGTAAGTGAAAAGTTTTGCAAATTAAAGTTTCTAATGTTTCGAAATGCTTACAGGAAAACCACTTGCAGGAATTGGTCACAGAAATTATCAATAAATGGCATGATTGTCATCCAAAGGTTGTGACGTCGTCCAAATCGCCATTGGATGTTGATGTGAATGAACAGCTAGCGCGACTGCTAGAAGCACAAAAACTGCCGACTGTAGCAGAACGCAAGCTGACTGAAGAAGAACGAAAGATTAAACAACAGATCTTGGCACAATATTCACAGGTGAGTGCTTGGAAAGTTATATTAATGCACAATAAAACTGTTAGCCCGAAAGTATAGCATATACTTACAGTGGCTCAAAGTAATAATGGAACAAACTAAAAAATTTCATTCAAATCCAAATTTAAAATATTTTGATGGTCCAACTGGCAAGTTTTTGTATATTTTGAAAAGAGTATGATATGGTTAATATAAAATAATTATAAGAATAATAAATTAACAGTTCATTGATTTAAAAAATTAAAAAAAAACAAAATGAATAGCAAAAATTAACATCAAAGTAATAATGGAACACGACGTTAATTTGTAAAAACATAAGCAAAATTATTAAAAAAAAATGCAGAGTATATATTTAGTTGGTAACCCTTCTGTGCAATAACCACTTCCAAATGATTTGGCATTGATTCACCACTTTTCGGCAGTAGGACGGCTCCATATTCTTCCACTCCTCAATAAGGGCTGTTTTTGACTGATCACGAGTAGAAATTGTGTGATTTTTCAACTTTCCTTCGGGTTACTCCATGTGAACTCAATAGAAATGAGGTCTGCAAAGCGGGTTGGAGTTTCCAAGACATGTGGTCAATTATTGAGAAGTCAGCTTCTCACATTATAGGCCTCTTGTCTCGGATCGTTTTCCTGGAAAATGAAAATCAATCAATCAATACCCAACTTTCTCACACTTTCATTCGAATTATTGTTCAATATATTAATGTATTAGTGTTGGTACATAATGCCATCGATCATGAACTGAACCCATACCGTGCTTTATTGTGGGGCGAAGGTTGTTTTTCTCATCAACATCAGTGTTGTAAAGATAATGGTATATCAGTTACGAAAATTAGAAATAGTAAAGGTCCTTGACTAATAAATGTAAAAGACAAAATAAAATCGCATTTTATTTTGTCATTTTAATCGTCGAAAATTCGTAACTCTGAGGTGGTGGAACGAGTACCTATTCGTGCCATAAGTTATTTAACAAGACTTTCAAAGCAGTATGCAGTATAAATTTCAAATTAAAAAGTCACGTTATCCTTTTTGTCGTTAAAATATTTCATAGCAAGTTTAATTTGTGTCAGTTTGGTTTAGAAATTCACCGCGTTAATATGGATTGGGGCGAAAAAGAAAATCGTATCGATGTGATTGTGCTACACAAGTATGGAAATAGTGAGAGTCAGATATTTACGCTGCTAAAAAACTCGACACATCAAAGATGTTTGTGTAACGTACCATAAATCGTTTTTTAGAATCATCTCATGTAGAAGACAGGGCCAGAAGTGGACGTCCGCGTGTTATTCGTACGACTGCAGTGGCACGCAAGCAATGGCCATCAAAATATCCTTTTTACTGATAAAAAAATTTTTACGGTGGAGGAATTTTTTAATAAATAAAATGGAAAAGTCTATGCTAGAACATCTCAGGAAGCAAAAAATGCAGTACTTATGGCTCAGAGAGGTCATCATCCTGCATACGTCATGCTTTGGTGGGAAGTATCGTGCAAAGGCGTCAAATCCCTGCATTTTTGTGAAAAAGTGTAAAAACTGGATCAAAAAAATGGAGAACACTGGGTTTTCAACAAGACTCTGCACCAGCTCATAAAGCTAAAACAGCGCAAGTGTGGTTGCACCAGAATATTTCAGCTTTTATTTCTGCTGAAGATTGGCCTTCAGAAATCCCAGGCTTAAATTTGCTTGATTACAAATTATGGCCATAGTTAGAGAGTATGGTTTGCATAGTTTGCCATAGAAATTTGTGCTAATTGCAGCAGCGTCATCAATACCAGTACAAATCGTACGTGGCGCCCAATGGCCAGTCTGTCTAAGAGCCTGCATCAAAGCAAAAAGCAATAATTTTGAACAATTTTTTGTATTCTTAGAAAGATTATCTTTAAATTAAAAAATTTAAATTGCAAAATACTTTAAAAACATGTTTCTTAAATTTTTACATCATATTTAGTTTGTAACAGAACTTATGGCACGACTATCTAAATAAGCGCACGAAAAAGCTTTTCGGAAAGAATCTTTCCTGTTCTCAAGGCTGGGTTCTAATGGACGAAATAATAGATAAAGATTTCAAGAAATTAAAAAAAAATTTGCCCTTCAATCCTAGAAAAAAATTTAACCGAGCTACTTGTTTTCTGACGACCTAGAACTGAACCTTATGTCGGCTCCGAACGGCTAAAGTTCACGTTCTCAGAAAATTTACATGACATTGTTTTCTTTTTGATCAGACGATCAGAAAAATATTTTTCTATCGAGAAAAAATGACTGCCAAATGGTGATTCGAATTCGGGACTGCCGATATTTTTATCGCAATTGACAATTTAAGTAGGTAAATTTACATAAAGGAATGCTTGAAAAGGTGTCTTTGCCATTATATAAAACTGTGAAAGTCCTCTTTTTTTTTAAAAAAAGTCAAATAAACGTTATCAATATGTTGATAAAAATGTTCTTAACTTCATATGGTCACTAGTGCGGAGCGGTGATGAGCTCAACTGGAAGTAGTTTGCTACCAGATCTGAGCAATGCTTTGAAAACTGATACCACGGAAAGTCTACAGTCCCTGGCGTATGCCAGTCTGACTTGTTGGGCAGAGCCTTCCGAGAGTTTAATGGTGGTTGTAAATAGTAAACTAACCACATGCTGGGTAGAGCTTAATGCTTGAATGTGGAGTTGCATTTTCTAACGGAATGCAGTAACCCATAATACGAAAGAGGTTTTAGATAGGTCGTTACCCCTTGCAATGATTGCAACTTATCATAGCATCGTCATTGGTACCTCAAAGAAGTGCCGAACGTCGAAATGTGATCGGTCTTGTGCTTGGAACTTCCTAGAATTAAGCCCTCACGAAAGATTTCTACGTTAAACACAAAAAGATTTTCTGCCCTTAACTCCGTCCCATCGCGTTTTTTGGGCAATAATGAAAAGTGAAGAATAATTGTGAAGCACCAGAAAACAGCAAGAAATAGACGTGATTACCTGAATAAATGTACAATATGAACAAGATAATCAGATGAACAAGTGCGCAAAATTGAGTAAGAGATTTTCATTATAATGGAAATTCGCCTATATAAGCAGATTGAAATATAACTGAAAACAATTTCGATAAATTGGATTCAAGAACAGATTAATAACGCGTCTTAAATTTTGAAACAATTTAAAGTTTTGTAAAAAATAATAAAAGTCTCGCTTAAATCATAGCCTTAAGTTTGCAATAACTAAGCATAGCAAATCATTTTTGTTTTTTTTTTTTTAATTGACAATTTTTTTCTCAGACCGAAGTCAGCGAAGATGATTACGAAGACTCTGGCGATGAGGCGGCAACCAATGAGAAAAGCTCAAAAGCTTCCAGTAGTGGCTTAGAACGCAACACAAATGCGCTGGATGTGTTGCAACTACAAAAGGAACGACGAGAACAGGCGCGTCTGGATAGTGCAGCCAAGAAACAAAAGGATAAAGAAGATCGAGAAAAACAAAGGCAACAGCGTGAAGAAAAAAAGGAAAAGCGAAAAACAGTCAAAGGAGAAAGGCGACGGTAATGGCGGTTGCGAACTTTTGTTTTCTTTCAATGCTTCAGAAGCAAGAGCAACAGGCTTCCAACAAAAGCTTTTAAACTGTATGTTAAGTCAACTCCTAAAGTTAATATACTTTTGGTGTAAATACACTCATCTAATAGATTTAAAATAATTGTTGCACTTAATTAATTTCATTGTATTAAAGAATTTTTTTTTTTAAATTTGAAATGTAAATTTTATAATGCTTGCAATGTAGATTTTCAACTCATTATTAAACTATGAAGTATGCCTAATTAAATGCTATACTTGAAATATACTAAATATGAGTATATGAAATTAAGATTTTATTTTTATGATATTAAAAAATAGAGTTTCATATCGCATTAAAACTTCGCCGAAGTTATATCTATAATTAGCTAGATAGATATGTTTACAGTGAGCTAATATAGCTCTGAAACGGCGGCATTTATGTCAAAATGCCTATTATGTCAAAAACTGCTACCCAAAATTTTCAAGTAAACATTGCAAAAAATAACTCTTGAGTGTTTTTTTTTTTATTCTCAAATTGACAGTCAAATTGAAAATCAATTTATTTTTAGTAAATTCTAGTTTGTTCATGCAGTTGCTACAATATTATTGAGTTTAGTAATTATGTCAATAAATTAAACATTCATTTAATTAATATAATGTGTTGCAATATGCTATTCCTTTTTTTGTTTTTGATACAGATTAAAATTGTGGAAATTCCTTAAATTGAAAAGCACATCAATGTTTTGTTTTTGTTTTTTTTTTTTTTTAATTTAGCAGCTATTTTCAATATTCTCTGTGTGTGAGCATCTTAACTATTTTCTTTATACGAACGCTATTTTAAAGATTTCATTTTTAAATGCAGCAATTTGAATTTTTAGCCAGTATCTGTTAAATAAAATCATTCAAAATCACAAACATTTACATTCAACACATTCTGCACAACATATTAGTTAATAGTTATTGTATTGATTTGGCAACATTTTTTTTTTCGCTTCTCTAACTCTACTTAATGTTCAAAAATGCGTTCTTAATTGTTTTAATGCTAATGTAAAAATTAATTAATACTTTATATTAAAATCTTAATGCCTACATATTTGAGCCTCATTTGTTGTCTCGTTTGCTGCTTATTCTTTTTATCATTTTATGCTTAATTTTTATTTTAATATTTTGATATTTTATTTAGTTCGAAGTAAGAAAATCTTACTGTTTTTTTTTCTAAAGTCTATAATTTATTCATCATCATCTTCGATTTCATCCTCAATGTCATCTTCATCATCTTCCTCAATATCGTCTTCATCTTCTTCCTCGTCATTTTCTTCTTCGACCTCTTCATCGTTATCCAGTTCGTCAAGCTTTTCGTTGTGTTTTGCTTGTTTTTTAGCTTCGAGTTTTTGATTTAATTTCTTTTCAAGTTCTACACTTTTATTCTTAGCTGCATCATTTGTATCGAGATCGTCATCATCTTCGGGCATGTCATCATCATCGCCATCATCATCATCATCATCCTCATCAATATCAGTTCCAACCGAATTCGCTCCGGCATCATCATATTCATCAGCTTCTGGTTTATTTTCATCTTTTTCATCCTTTCGAGTTTTTGCTTTTTCCGCTTCTTCTTTAGCCAATTGTTTGATGTCGTTGTTGTTGATTACTCTGACACGTCGATTATTCGGATCTAGACACTTTACCTGTATGGTGGCAAAATCGGACATACGCTTGTCATCCCAACTGGAATACTGAAAGAAATGGAAATTGTTAATAAATATATCCGATTCAGAGATTCTAAAAAACCGGTTTAAAGCTCAACTTTAGGATTCTGGCAAAGCAATGTGAAATAAGGTCGTATTTATTTTTGTTTCCGTCATACTTTTTTTTTTACCTTGAGAGTTATAACTCACGAATTAAATTCGGATAGTTGTTAATTATATCCAAACTAACCATTATGGAAATAAGGAATTATCATTATAAATAAATATTAAACCGTATTTAAAATACATATAACAAACCCAATCTTTATCAACCACATCCAAATTAGTTCTTTGATCGTTTAATACAACGTACATAATTCATCAACATTTTGAATTTATGGAAGAGGTCTTGGAAAATGAGTAGGTCTGTGACTAGATGGTTATAGGAGTTACTTTGAAAATTGTAAAAAAATTTTTTAATGAAAATACATTTTTAGTGCCGAATGGTCCCTTTGAAGCCTAAACGAAATGCATTCAATCAAATCTTGAGTGCTGAATGCCTTGAAACTGCTCGATAGTTTCAATTATATTCCTAAAAATGGATTTTAGAAAGCATCTCCTTAAAGACAAATATCGGCCCAATCGAATCTAACACTGCCGATTGCTTACAAAGGACATCAGTATGATTTTTTCATGGCATTGAGTCGCATCTGTTGGGAGTTGATTTCGAACAACCGTGATTCCTCGCCATGCGGCAAGTAGAATTAAACTGTCAGGTAAGTGTCCACCCTAAACACTTCTGAACTGTTTCACAAAGCCTGTTGGTCATCAGTACGGAGGTGCGATGAGCTCAACTGATAGTAGTTTGCTTACAAGGTCGGACCAAGGACTTGAAAACTGGTGCTCATGGCTTACGCCAGTCGGTCGGAGTTTTTGTGAGTTTATAGCCTACATCATTGGCAGAGATATATACTCCTATATACTCCAGTGTGGTGTTGCATACTAACTTGGGTGCCGTACCCCGACGTACCGTAGAGGAACTATAGGTCTACAACCCTACCAAAGGATACAACATTTAATCACAACATAAAGGTTAGGTTGGAAGGATCCGTGGGAGCCTTTTGGTCCATGACGAATCCCTTATTTCATTCTGCTTAACCCATTGGCTGTGGTACCCAATCAACTTCTATCTATCCTCTTCCCATAGAGGAAGAGGTTCCCATTCTATCCTCTTAGTGAACTTCCATATGGACGGTTCAGAGTTGAACTGGACCAAGTCAAACAAATTTATTTTTCGTTTTGCAATATTTTCGTTTGCTACGTAGAATTATACCGATAACTCAATTCTGTTTAAAACTTAGTCAGATCAATTTTCTTTAAGGAAATAACTAAAAAAAATATAAGTAAGTTCTCTATGGGGCTTCATATAAACCATAATCTTTAAGTCGTTCTATCTCAAAACAAACATTTTGTGACATGATTTACTTCAACTCTGAACCGTCCATATGTCTTACAATAGTGTGTCCACTAACTCCTCCAAATCTAAATCCAAATCAAAAACAGAAAAAACTGTTTCCTGTGTATCGAAGTCAACAATTCTGTATATGTATGCGTTCACACAGAAGGTGGGTGATTGTTTCCATTTCTGGTACTGGACCTATAAGGATTCCGACCAGTTGCCGGATTTACCGTTTTGCCAAGATTTCATATAAACCAATTCTAAAGAAATAAACACCAAGAAGCCGAGGTTTAACACCTTTTAACTAGTTTGGTTTTATTTCCCATTCTAATTTCAATATTGCTCTTAGGCGGGTAAAGCAGTTTCACTGCAAAAAATTAAAAATTTGTTGATTAGCTCGTCTATTAGTTTGAACTCAAACCATTGTTTGGTAATTTCTTTTCTCTAGGATTTATAAGGTGTTCCGAACACCTAATATTTTTTTAATTCGCCGCGTTTCATAAATTATTTACATAAAGTGTTACAACGGTTTTATTCCCGTTGTATGAAGCCTTCTATATATAATCCAGTCACTTCTGAAAGTCTAGTTTGTGTTGGCATTTTCTCTGGCTTTGAAGTTCATGCTTCTTTTGATGTCGCTTTTTGGAATGTACACGTCTATAAGGGTTCCTTTTTAGTTTATCGTTACTCCACATTTTGCCAGGTCATCTGATTCGTCATTCCATTACAGACACTGTTCAGAACTTTTTTACAACGTAGTTTATCACAACATAAAACTAATTCGGTTCCTAATATTCCTCAAAGAATACCGTAGAATTAAGCCTACAAAGCATGTGTATACGTCAAAAATTTTTGTTTTTTCTATTTATAAAGCTGTTTCCGTGAGGCGAAATAAAAATCAATATTGAAAGCAAGCAAAATTATCATTTCGTCGTATAATACAGTTAAACTTCAGTACACAAGATGATATGTCTCTCTTGAATAGAAAATTTTGTTTTTTTATAAGTCGACGGATAAAATTTTAAACTATTGACGAAAGTCTGCTCAGCTTGTTAAAGGATTTAACACCGTAAACGCCCATTTTTATCCATTTGTACTTATTTTTTAAAAAGCAACAAATACCCTTCCACAAGTCTCAACTCTGGGGAGTTTTGTGGAACTACCTATTTTTTAATACAACTTTGATATTATTATACTAATTTCTGGGATTTCCCCCCTATAAATACATGACCCTAGATATAGAACATTGTCCTGTAAGAATCCCGACTTAATGAGAGTTGAATTTTTACCCACTGAAAGAAGGGATCTAGTTCCTTTTTTCGAGTTTATTCCAAATGCAACGAAGGATAATAAAACGAAAGTTCTCTATTAGAAGTCTTTAAGTTCTGTCTAGCCTGATACTCTATAACTTATCTCATTACCCCTATCGAACTAACATGTAGGCAGTACTTCTATTCACTTCAAAGCCCTTTCTAGGCAGTTTGTCTGCTATTTCGTTTCCTTTAAGTCGCTTCTGAAGCCAAAAATTGTAGACTACATGACACAAAACATTTATTGTACCAAAATTTCGTCGTATCCATTCACTCTCGAAACGATTCAGAATGGGAACTTGGAAATCTACTATGAAAAAAGTTTTATATATAATTTTTATATGAGGGCCTTATTTTCGGGGGTCTTAATTCATAGAGCCTTAAAAAGCATCGAAATGGCAAGGTGAACAAGCTAGTCAACTCTGAAACATTCAACATTAAACATGCTTTTAGGTTCCGCAACTATTATTGCGTCTACGAAGTGGAAACTACCGTAATACATGAAGTCATGACCTTACTTTAGATAAATGATATATCTCATCTGCGAATAATTGCATCTATCTGTAATTCTTCTTTTTCAATCCTCAATTATCGAAGATAATTTAATGAGGTCAATATCTTGCTTTGTTAGATTCCCAGACAAAGAGACTTTACAAGAAACTGAAAGCAGACGAAAACAATTCAACCGGTACAATCAAGATTGGCAGCGACCTCGGTAGGGTAAGCTTGCTTGACTGCCAAGCTGAGTGCGGAGAAAGATAAAAATACAATTGTTCTCACAACTAAAAACCACTTATAATTTCCTGCTTTGTTTTTCTCATGAGAGAAATAATAAAGCCACAAACAAACGCATTTACTATCCCTCACAAACAAAAAAAAATTGTTCGTTAATATCACTCACGAAAACACTTCACTGCATCGTCGTTGGTTTGATCACTCATGATCGTTCGTTGATTGTGAACGTTCTTTTTGCAACTCAATGAATAACTTATAATGTGAATAGTTGTTAGGTAGAGAGTAGGAGCAAACAAACATTGAATTGAGTCTCTCATGAAAGAACCTTATGGCAATGTTTTCGTGAATGTTCGATTAAAAGTATTTATCTTGATAAAATACACATTTTCCTGACTTTATATTTGTATATCTTAGGGTTTGAGTGGGTTTTTAAAATAAAATATTCCGAACTTAAGAAACTTTAAACGCTTTTAAAGAAACTTGTACGTTATGCCTTCATTAGAAAACTTGAAATTATGTTTTCTTTAGTTCTGTATTTATACAGAATGCCAAATACCGAAATAAACGAATGCATTAAAAAACATCCACGAAAATAATTTTAAAATAGACAACCTAGCATACCATTTAAAGTGGTTCTTAAAAATAGGTCGAGAACTTCTTTAAGAAGTTATTAAATCTGCAGCATTAACTTTGCAAATTCGTATATCAAGCATTAGAATAAACTTGAATTAAAGCTGCACTGCAAGAATTGCATCTATTCAACAACAAAATTTTTGTTTTAAAACTTTTCATCCTTTTCGCTACTTACCACTGAACTGGATGTAAAGAGAAACTCTTCCGGCATCGATGTCTTGACGCGTATGTATTTTTGCAATAGATTATTTTCGTCCTTGCGCCACAAGCACAAGCGTGAATTCTTCAAAAAATCACCGCCTAAATCACGTTTATACAATAACAAATCCAAGATATCATCAGTTGTTGCTGACGACGACGATGATGTGTTCTTCTCTAAAATCTGTTTCTTTGGCGGTAAATTGATGGGTTTTGGGGTAGCAGTCTTGGCGGTGCTAGTGGCATCACTAACGGGCACCGGACTCTCATAGCCATCATAATCGAAATCATCTTCTTCATCGCTGGGCTCTTCTTCTTCATCAGTATCATCATAGGTTTTATTTTGGTTACGCTTAGCTGTTGGCTTGCCACCTGCTGACGAGCCCTTGCGTTTGCGACCACGTTTGCCCGAACCAGCGCCAGCAGGACCACGTGAGTGTTTTTGTTTTTTGCCATTTTTGCTTGAAGATGCCGATGGACGCCAATCCTCTTCAGAATCATCATCTTCGCTAAATTCCTCTTCTGAATCGACGAAGGTGGTGGTAACTAGCTCAGTGCGGCTACGCATTTTTATAACGGGTGTGATAAAGGTGGTAGTTTTTTGGCTCGTCAGGCTTACTTTTTATTTATTACTTTATTTTTTCCTAAGGAATTTTCTCAAATGTTCTTTACGTTTTAAACTTTTCAATTAGTTTCTTAATTATTTTAAATATCTTTCAAACATTTTTTATATTTTTTTGAAATTAGAAAAAATTAAAATCTTCTATTTTAATATCGTTTAATTTCACTTTTTCGCACTTGAATTTTATTTCCACTTTTCTGTACTGCTTGCTTGCTTGCTGTCTATGCGTTGATATCCTTTTTCTTTACTGCTGCTGCTACTGCTGCTGCTTTTTTGGTCCTGCTCCGTTCTGACAGTTCTCGAATTTAATCTCATTGCTCTGCCGAAATTGCCTTTCTACTTCTGCAATGTATGTGTCAATGTGTGGCGATATTTCGCATAAAAATAAATACATAAACAGAAGGAAGAACACCAAAAAAATATAAAAACAAAAAACATTCATCTGGGGGATGAATAAAAAAACATGCACGCTTAAAAGCTGCATTGGTTTTATTTTTAACCATCAGCCGGTTGGAGCACTGTTTCCATGGATTTAGGCGAAAAGCTTTCGCTTGCAGGAAATTCCGTCATGAAAGCTTTCACTTGTTTGCTTGTTTGTCATTAAGCAACCCTGGATGCAAACCAGGTTATTACCGTTAAGTTTTGTGCATTTTGAACGAACGTGCTCTTGAAGTAACAACGTGCTGAAATGCACACAATCATTTTTAATTCAAAGGCTGGCTCAGATGAAATAAAAATCAATACTTTTAAGAATGTTATAAAATTATGAAATCTATGCGTGTTCTTAAAGCTTATTTAAATTTAATGTTCACGGCGTTTTTAAATTCTCAGGTGGCTGAAATTAAGAATTATTTTTTTTTTTTAAATGTACGAAATCATATGTGGATTTGTCTATGGAAAATTATCGATAAGTTGCTGTTGGTAAAGCATGAAGCACACTTTCTCCTTTTAAGTGTTCGTTCGACTTGAAGAGAAAAGCGAAAATTATATTTGTTATGGAAATAAATTTGCTATGTTAATTATGAACAAATCACTGCATTAACTTTTGTCAATAAATTATTTTGTGTTGCCTTAACCGACTATCTTTTCATGTTGATTATGGATTAAAGGTCTGTCCTAGAAAAAATATTTTTGTTGTAAATCTATTAGTAAACAAATATTAACTCCTTAGTGACATATCTGGTACCTTCAAATTTTAAGGACCGATTTAAAATGATAAATTGAATCGCTTTGAAATTTTGAAGACGGTTTGAAGTTCAGCTTTGTTTGAGTAGAAGCGACATCTATCGCATCGACTTGAAGCGTCGTATAAACGGAGTAACAACGATGTTGCCCCTAGGCAAGGAAACTAGGGTCAGGTAGAAAAAGCGATTCATCAAACCAAGTGGAGGCTCCAAAAGCTAAGCGGCTTTTTTTTTAGAATGCAAGCACTTCGGTTCGTGAAGGCAGCGTTACAAACGGAAACATTGAAATCAACTGTTCAACGGATCAACAAAATTGACAACATAAGCAGTTATAAAGTGCAAAATGTACCTGATAGGTGAGAAAAAAAAGAAGCTGACATTTTTAGTACATTATCATACACTTGCTCTTCGTCATATCGACTTTCTTTGCTTTTTTTATATTTAATAAAGTTTTCAGTGCCTTTTTTGTGAATTTTTGCAACCATTCAAATGAACTGCCACCCTGATCAGGTATACTATTTTATTTTTCTATAACATGGTCGTCTCTTTCTGGCACGTAGGCATTAATGTGAAATTAATTGAATTTTTTACTTTAAATAAATTATTAAATATATCAAAAAAGTTTATTATTCATGGAGAAATAAAAATTAGTACAATTTGATGCGAAAAAGAACAATTTTTATTTCGATTTGGTATAATTTCGGAAAAGTCATTTCCTACCCTTGATATAAATATAATACTGCGATTTCAAAAGTCGTAGTTGTCTCAAAATTTATAACAAAAGCTTGCCAAATTTTCAAAGAAATGCATGGTTTGGAGAATGTGTGCTTCGAATTAAAAAAATTTCTGACAGGTCTCACCATCAATACCGAAATTTACATCAGAGAATGTCTGGAGCGACGATGTGGATGTGCTAGCACCAAGTTCAGTACTATTTTGGCCTGACCTGGCAACAGCTTACTACGTCCATAGAACGATAGATTGGTAACAAGCCAACAATGTCACCGTGATACCAAAAATGCGAATTCTACAAATTGCTTCGAACTTCGAAATCGAAAGATATAAGGCTGACAAGAAATCTTAAAACGACCAAAAAAAAAAATCCGAAATATTTTGACATAAATGGTGTCTGGCATACACTATAGTCAACGAATAGACGGTAAAAAGTGGAAGAGGACCTTAAAAAAAGTTTACAAAGTTATGTTTATAAAACTCAAATGTAGATTTATTCTATTATGTCCTTTTAAAAATAAACAGAAAAAATTTTTTACAAAAAATCATTGGTTTTTGTGATTTAAGAAGAAACAACAGAATTCTTTCTGGAACAGATCTCATGTCTCTCTTTTAAAACAGGCCTCTTACATAGACTGTTTGTAAATTACATCGACAATTACATTTTTTGCGTGATTTTATAACACTGACGTAATCCTGAAACCGATTTTGTCTTTTAAAGGTTGATGATATAAATAAAGCTCAGCTTCAGGATTTCCCGAATTTGATGAAATCTTCATCTTGATAGAAAAAACCACAAATTGGACGATTTCTTGCAGATTACAATTTAGTCAATGCATATAACACTAATCTAAGTCCATCGGTCTACATTTTTCGGCGGTGGTTTTTAATCTAAAAAAATTAAAGTAATATTGAAATTATACTTAGCTACTCTGTATTAAAACAAAAGCTTTTAAGAAAAATTAAAGCTTTTTCGAAATAAGTGCCTTTGAGCCAATAATGTGGAAAATTTTTACAGATTTTTTTAAGGTAATGCATTAAATGGCACAAATAAATAGATATTGTAATTAAAATATGCTCAGAAAATGTGAAATTGGTATAAAGAATTCAAAATAACTGATATTTTGTCAACTCTTCATATCTCCAAATTTCTTGATTTCACCTTGGATTTCGACACATTCTATCAATCGTTTCAAAAAAAAAAAAAAAAAATAGCAAAATAACAATCGTTTTATTAAGAAAATTAACACAACAACCATTTCTTTCTAGGTAAAAATTTTATTTATGTATTTATTCATAATATTATCATCATAATTCATATTCATAATAGTTCTTAGTTCATTCCTTCAAAATTACAGTATTAACGAACAATAAGATTGTCGTTCTTAATTATGATTACGTTTCAACTAAATATTCAGTATTTTTTTTTTAAGTTAAGAGTGTAAATATGTTTGGGTTTTGCTCTTATGTGGTATTTCATATAATATTAAGCTACGAGTTATGTTACTCATTAGATTTATATTTTGAATAATTGCAAAATTTTTACCATTATTTATGTTAATACTTGCTAATAATGCTCGTTAGTGCGCATTATTCTATTACATAATGTTATAGACGTCAAAGTTTTATAATATTTCATATATAATAAAAAAGAAAACAAAGTTAAAGTGAACATTTCATAATTTCACTTTTTGAAATAAGACATAATTTTCTATTATTTAATAATCACAAAATTCAATTAATTCTAATGGTGTTCTCGTTTGAAATTTTCTCTATGAAAGCATTATAATTAATTTTAAATATTTTATATTTTTCGGAAGTATACAGTATAGATTACATACATATGTTTTTTTTTGTTTAACGAAAATAAACATTATTTTATTAAATAGAGTTTCATATAAACATATAGTAAGAACGTGTAACGAAAACATAACTTGTAATCTACGTCAGTTGATAGAAATTATCTTAAAATTTGGATAGTAAAAAACTTACATAAACTGCATTCTTCAAACTTCTTCCAATTTCAATTATTCAAACCATGATAAGTGTTTATCAATGATTTTTTAACAAAATTTTGTGAAAACTTATATCAAATGTATGATACGATAATGAGTATCGCTTTGATTATTGATTAAACATTACTTTATTTGAGGCAAATTATTTACATGAAGTTTTATATACATATTCTCAACACGATGCTATTTAATGTTCATTGAGTTTTTTAAGTTAGGTATGAAACGGAAAAAATTCTAGCTATAAGGTAAATTTTTGATGGAATAGTAGCGAATTTTGATCTAGACTTTAGAATGCCTGTCTGCAAATTCGATTATGACTCACTTAAGAGTCTGGAGTCTATTTTGAAGACAATAATTTTTAAAATTTAATATAAAGAAATATTTCAATATCGAATCTTGCATAAAATATACAAGAAACTTGACCCAAGTATGCTACAGTTTATATCAAGATACTGGGACAAGATACATCGATAACGCTTAAAAAATATTTTTGTTTTTGGCTATCCTCAACTTTGAGCCTTCATCAAAAATTGTCAAAATTTGCAATTTTAAGAAAACAAATATTTTAAACACTGGATTTTGTTTTAAATAATTGAATATAAACGGATAAAATAAAAATTTGCCTCTTATTACTTTGAATAGCTAAAGTGGTGGCCTCAAGCACATATTTACTCGAAAAAGGTTGCTCAAAAACTACTCGGTTTACTTAAAAAACTGCAGTTTTGAGGTGTTATCATAAAAATACTACAGAGCCTGAATGTTATAAATATAATTATTTTGATGAAGTAAACTAAAAATTTCACTGATGTGTGGTGATGTCTGAAGCAGCCTTTAGTTTCCCAATATTTTATTTTGTCTCTCATTCAATAACTTTTCACAATTATTATCGATTATTAGACGAGTAACGCCTATGATTTCTTATTAATTTTGGTTTTATAGTTATTTTTTAATAAAGTTTAACGTAAATTTTTAATTAAACTTAACTAAAATCTTAATTTAAATCTATTCTATTAATATGTTCCATTTAATGTTTTGCTATTATTTATACAGTTTTTACTATTTTTTATAATACTTAACTTAAGAAATTCTAAAAATTTCTTTAAATTTATTTTACTTTTAAATCACTCTGCTTATAATAGAAAATTTACGTTAAATAAAGCGCGGGTGTTTCAAGCAAAAATTTGCTTTCAAGTTAATATAATTTGATTTAATTCTATACTACATACAAATCAACATTTAAGACAATTTTTTTTTAAAGTTTCTTTTTAATGTTAAAGTTTAATAATTTTTAAAAAATTTACTTTGAATCAGCCGGTAAAACGCAACTTTCAACAAGCTGTTCACATTTGTCACGCTGTTTAAAGTTTTCTTTGAAACACCCTGCTTTAAAGTAAGCTCTGCAGCTTTAACAGCTTTTTCTACACTGAGCATTTTTTGTTTAACATTTTAATTGCAGTATTTTTTAATAGTTCTAAAATCATAAATTTTATTTTTCATAGATTTTTTTATGTTAAAAAAGCTGTTTTGAGATAAATCATTTTAGTAAAGTTTGCAAATTTTTTCTTTACGATAAATATTATTTTAATTTATTATTGATGTCAAAAATATTTGCCTAAAAATCTTAAAAATAAGATAAAACTAGAATTTTCGAAATTTTTTTACATAGGTTTTTCATATTTTTTTTTTCTTTAAGAGTTTATTCTAAGTATTGTTTATATGTACGTATATCGTGGGACAGTTTTTTCTATATATTTATATTATGTTTATCAATATTCAACAAAGTATTAAAGAAACAAAGAAAAACCTGTTTTATTCCAATTTTCACCATAAAAATAATTCATATTTAATTTTATATAACACAAGTTTAAAAAAGAGTTAAAAAATTCTTATTAACTTAAATTTCAATTTAAAAAACTACTACTTTATTTTGAAGTATTTTTTTTTTTGTTTTTTAATTAAGAGTCTAGTTTAGGTTGTTCGGGATTGTTGAACACAGCAGCACAGCTCTTAGATCTTTAAACGCTATACGCGAGTCGGTGTGCCGAAATGTGGTGCATTATTGCGTCTTGGCGTCAAAGGTGATGGATTGTTGTTGTTCGAGCGGCGTGGCGGCAATTGTTGACAGTCCGAGTAGGAACGATCTGTCAAATATTAAAGTTAAAAGTAAATTAAAGATTGTTTCAAAAAAAATTTGATGAATTTTACACATTTTTAAAATATTTAGCTAATTTTATATTCAAACATCTAACCAGCAAACTTCAACTCGAGAAAATTTGTACTGAAAAAATATTTCTGTACAATGAAAAATATTTTTTTTGGAAGGCTTTCCAATAAAATATAATGCTTACAATATTTAAATATTTTTAAAGAAATCCATTATAACCATTGTTAATGTCAGTATAAAATTTATATAGAATATTTTTGATAAATATTTTTTAACAAATATTTTTTAACAAATATCTCGAATACCCCTAAATTTATTTTACTTTGCAATTAAATTCATATATTTTGAATGAAAATTTCGTGTTCCTAAATTTGATTTGAAAAATTTAGTTATTGCGATAATGATTTACCAAAAGTTTAAGATTTTTACTATTTTTCTCGATTAATTTATAGTTAATTTTTTGTTTGCTGGCTAGATATTTAAATATTTTTATAAATATATTAAAATCAAACACCACTTGCTTTGAGTTCATGCGTCTGCGTGTGCAAATATTGTTCAGTTGTTCGGAGTTGTTTTGTTTTGAAATTTTTTTTTTTGTTTTAAATATTAATTGTATAGTTTTGTAAATTAATATTTTGTTTTGTGATTAAGTGCAGCATGCATTTAAATAAAAGAGAAGAAAAAAGTTCGAAAAAAATATTCAAATTAATAAATTTTGTTCATATTTATTATTTGTCAATTTAAATCATTCATTTCGTACGTCTTTGGAAGGGAGCAATGGATCAAAAATGTTTTTCTTACAGTGTATTTTAATCAACATATTAATTTTTTTAAGGAAGAGAGGTTGGACATGCGCATAGAATTCTAAAACTATAACCTATATAATACTTTATTTTAACTTAAGTACTCTTTGCCATTATCTATGTGCTAAAGAGAATTTCTCTGGACTGCGATTTTAGTAAATTTTACGGACACAATGTCTGAGTTACTGTCTGAGAATTTTGAAATAACTCAAAATGGAATTACAAAGTCCCTTTTAATTAAATTCAGCTTTCTCAATTCAAATTTTCTGAAAAAATAAATTGAAATGCATATTTTATCAATTTTTTTTGAGTTTACTTGAGTAAATTGCTTGTACCAAAACAGCAAAACTTTTGGGTTTCTAAGACTTTTATGTAATCGAATTTTTTGTCGGATAATTGTAAAAAGAAACTTATAATGTACGGACTCTCCAACTAAAACTCTTAGCAGACTAAGCCGACTAGGCAGACTCTTTCGTCGGCAGCTACACTGACCTATAAGTAATCTGCAATGGTTCTTGCAGTACAAAAATATTTTCGACTATCGAAATACACATCAAGTTCGCCAAGTGTTTTGGTACAAACTATGACCTGACTTTTTAATGCAAACTTTTTTATTCAGGTTTCGAACCAGTAACCTAAACTTAAACTCATTTACACATTTTGTTAAGCTTAAAGAAAAAATTATGGGTATTTTAAGATGAAAAGTAATAAAAGTCAAAATAATAAGTCACTTTTTTGGAGAGTAAATTGTGGCTTTCATGATTAAAACGGATTACCACTAACAACTCAAAAATGATCAAGCACAAGTTTTCTCACCAAAATCGTATTGAAACTTATATGTATATCGCACCCATGAACTGCAAACCTCAAATTGTATATTTTTTTTTTAGCTTTGAACCAAGGATTTCAGGTGTCAAACCTATTCAGTCAAGTCTGCCTTGGTTCGGAAATGGGGAGATAGATAAGAAGGAGAGAAAGGGAAATCGAGAAAAATAAGTGTAGAATGTTCTAGTGTGGCGGAGTGCTATATCAACATTCGAATTTGAATCTGAGGCAAATGTTATGCCTTTACCTTAGTCAATCCGAGTTATCAAGCAATCTGATTCCACAAACATCTCTACCACCAATTACAACTTCCCAAGTCGTATATATTGATGAAGTTTTAATTTCATTTGATTAGAAATGAGGAAAGAATTAAAGAAAAGTAATAGCGTAAGACCATGGCTAGACCGGGATACATTTAAAACAAAAAAATATTGAAATTGGTAATGAAAAAACCTAAATTGAAGAACTATATCGAAGAATAGGGTTCACATAATTGACTAAAATCGAATTAATGAAAACAAAATTGTATCTTCATGTTCTAGGAGCTAAAATGTATGGTCTTTAACGTTATAGCTTCATACATTTTTCCTTCGAAATATAGAGCGAAACTAAAAAACCAATGTTTCTCGCCCGTTACTGCTAAAAAAAAAATTGGAATACATGCGAAAAATTGACAAGTTAAATTTCTATGATTTAAAATGACAGTTTAAGTGTGATAAATTTGGTATTCTAGCATAAGATGTATAGAAAATGATGTCGTCATCGTCTGCGGACTGAAAAAAATAATTGGTCCCCTAGCATACTCTATTGGAGTCAGTTAACTCCCGATCAGAAAACTTTATTTCTATTGAAAAAAAAAAATGTCTAACAGATGGGATTTGAACCCGGATACTTAGTATGCACAAATCATTACCACAAATCAGGGTCGTCATCTGCATTTGTACAAAACTGAATCGTAGCAGGAATATTTAGCTTGATGTCGTCTTAAGAGTAAAGTAAAGTGTCATGTCACGTTCCGTCGCGTCCGAGTATTTGTGAAAAAAATCAGTGAAATTTGTGAAAAATTTTGTCTTTTCGGCTAATAAAGTTTCATTGATCCTCTACCCACAAGTAAAGACACAAATGATACACCAATATGATGCTGATGTGCTCTCTTCATGAAGACTCTTTTTATTCAAATCGAACCCTATGAAACATCCAACCATAATTTTTACAAATTTTTCCCCATTATAAACATCTGGACAAAAAAATAGATACATCTCCTAAAAAATGGGTTTTTGATCAATATGACAAAGTTTAATTGAAAGTTAAAAATTTACCGTTACACAGGTTGTCCCGTTATTGACAGGCTATCTATTTGCAGTGCAGTTTCTAAAATAAAATTTAGTTACCAAGAGATATATCACTAAGTTACAACGCGCTGTGGATAAAAAAATAGGTACACTTTCAGAAAAAAATATTTGAAGTGCATTTAAAAGCTTTTTTCTTCGTGTGTTTTTATTCAAAAGTGTAGTTTTGGAATTTTTCTTTAAAGGTTTGTAAGATAATTTAAAATTTTGAAGCCTTCATAAAAGATTTTGGTATCTAGATGGGTCGCGGTGATTATTGTACACCCGAAGAAAAGGGGATTGCTATTGAGATGCGTGCTGGAGCAAAATGGATATGGAACGATTTCCGAAATTCTTGTATGTTCTCGAAATTTTGTCGTGAAGGCCGTAAAGAAACAAAAAAATTGGAGAAAAACGTGGAAAAAAACGGAAAACCACACTAAACGATGACTATCGCATTAATAAAATGGCATAAAAGGACGCTTTATAGCTTCAAGAACAATAGCAGCAGAATTAGGCAATTCATTAGACAAGAAACAAAGTATCTTCACGGACTATTCGACGAAGGTTCGTGGATTCAAAGCTCTATGGCAGAATAGCCCGTAAGATTCCACTCCTTCGTAAGAAAAACTTACACGCGAGGAAAGAATTTGCCAAAATTCATGCCTCATGGCCAGGAGATGGAGGAGTCAAAAATGGGGGACAACATCCTGTGGGGCGACCGAGAACAATAAATATATTTTCTAATGATGCCGCAAGGAATGTTCGTCGCCCAAAAGGTAAAGATTTCGCAACACGGTACACTTGGAAAACGGTCAAACATGGTGGCGGAAACATAATAATTTGGGGATGCTTTTCCCACTATCTAGGCCCAATATTTCGTATTCAGGATATTATGACCCGATTCGAATATGTGGAAATATTACAGGGAATAATGTTGCCTTACGCAAGCGAAGAAATGCCCTAAGCTGGGCGGTTCCAACAAGATAATGACCTCAAACACTTCGAAATTGGTAAAGGATTTTTTAAGGACAATGAAATTGACTGTATATCCTGGCCCAGTCAATCACCCGACTTCAACCCGATTGTGAATCTTTAGGGTGAATTGAAGAAAAGAATATCTAACCAAACTTTTAAAAATAAGGACGATTTGTGGGAAAAAGTTCAGCAAGCATGGTATAATATACCATTGGAGACGTGCCAGCATTTGGTTTCGTCCATGCCAAGAAGAGCGCTGAGTTATTCTCAAAACAATAAATAAAATGTAATTATCTAATTTTTCTTTAGAAACTGCCGGTGTACCTATTTTTATGGCCATAAAAACCTAAACTAGCTCTAGGTCACTTCAGTACAAACATTAAAAACAGGCACTACTTATAACTGATCAAAATAAGGTCCGTCAAAGTGTTTACTATGGTTGAAATGGTAAATTAGTTCTTTTTGTCTGTCTCAAAAATTTATGTACTATTTATGTATGAAGTCTATGATATTTTACCTCAACAAGGTAGTTCAAATAATATAAAATAGTTCTCTTATAAACTAAAAATAAGTATCCTTGCTAAGACGTGACGTCGTGTTCTAACCTTCTTAATTAGAGTGATTTTAATTTTGGGTTCTGGGAAATTTTCACAAATTCTTCATTACTTCACAAAAATGACAATACTTGGTTATTTACAATGATCACAAGCACATGCTTCGTTAAAAGAAAACGGGAAAAATAGAAAAATAGGATTAACAGATCAAATAAGAATAAGAATCACAACAACAATCATAATTAAAAGAAGGAGTGGCTTTTTGTGGGATACTCTTCGAGTTGCTCTGTCGAACAAACGATCTCCCCCCTACCTCTAAACTTCAAGCCCTGCGCTTCGTTAATGATCGCTGTCAAAGCAGGGTGTTGATAGCGTTCGCGAAAGATTGCCGAACCGTTCGGAACAAAGCTCTGATTGGTATTACCGTTTAAAGTACCGCCGCCACTGCCAGAATTATTGTTGCTGGCATTTGCAGCATGATGTGGATGCAGCTTTTGTGGTGTGTGCTGTGGCGTATGAGCTGGACTGGACTGATTGTTGCCATTCTTGTAGTAGCGATTTTGATTCGGATCATAGAGTTCGTTGTGATTTAGCCGATTGGCAGACTTAATGGAGGCACAGCGATCCTCCTCGTTGCGTATTTTTAGTATGCGTTCCTGTACGCTGTAACGTGAGCCATGCAAAGCGTTGACTTGATTAAGATTGGTAACATGATTCAAGTGTTTGGCGCGAAAGCTGCCGCCAGGTGAGTTCAGCAGCGTGCCGCGTGATGAACTGACTGTGGTTTCGGTAGAGTCGCGTGGCGAGGCGTGAACAACCTCGCGATATGAGGACGGACGATGAGTGGAGGGTGGTGTATCGAGACCGCTGTCGTGGGCGGAATAGTCTAGATCGGTGGTGATGGTGTTAGTGTTCGATGACTGGGTGTTGTTCTGGCTGGGGTTGTTGACGGGAAGCATTGGTTGAACTGAAAGGGCAAGGAAAACAATGAGAATATGTTCAAAGCTGTTAACAAAATAAAGTGAAAACAAAGAAAAAGAAAAAAAATAAAAATTGAATTTCTAATTTTATAACAAAGAATTTATGCTATCACATCGAAACAAATTTTACAAATTTTCTAAGAGGGGATTTATACAATGAAATTAATCGCAGGAGATTTTTTGAAGTTCTCTTTTCAAGTTTCATCTTCATATGGTTCAGTGAAATAACGCCCAATGAAATAACGCCCAAAATAAAAAATGAAATAACGCCCAAAATATTTTGGGCTTTAAAAAATGAAATAACGCCCATAATAAAAAATGAAATAAAGCCCAAAATAAATGAAATAACGCCCAAATCAAAAATGAAATAACGCCCAAAATATTTTCAAAGCAAATCATTTAAAATATTTTGGGCCTTATTTCATAATGAATTAACGCCCAAAATCTGTGTGAAAAATATTTGGGCGTTATTTCATTTTTCATTTTGGGCGTTATTTTATAATGAAATAAAGCCCAAAATAAAAAATGAAATAACGCCCAAATAAAATGAAATAAAGCCCAAAATTTTGGGCCTTATTTCATTATGAAATAACGCCCAAATTTGTATGGAAATTTTTTGGGCGTTATTTCATTTTTTATTTTGGGCGTTATTTCATTGGGCGTTATTTCACTGAACCCTTCATATTACATGAAGAAACTGAGTTGCAGAGACTTTGCTCTGAAAATTCAGTCAACGACGAACAGATGAAAGTATAACGTCAAAAAGTTTCATGAAATCACAGCCCGAGAAAAATTTTTCATTTCATACTGCGCACCCTCACTTTTGACAATATCATGCGACTAGTTTCATTGTATAAATCCCCTCTAAGCTATTTAGCATAAAATTTACCTGGAGCTACAAATATCTAATAGAATTTAAAAACTGGAATTTTTAAATTTGAACTCACCCGAATGCCGCATATCGGTTGGTGCTCGCGGCTTTCTATACATCCAATCGCGATCCAATTCGTTACCATTTTCCGTATTATTATTGCGGAACATACGCGGACGTCTTAACTGTACCTCACCATCTTCGGCCTCCTCGTCGACAACATGATTTGAACCAAAACTGCTGTTAATGAAAATACGTCGTGGTGAACCATACAAGCCATTCGAAAATGAACTATTCTGCGACGAGTAACCATTTGAGTAACGACTCATATTCAAGTTACCATTACCAGTGACGGCTGACGAATATGGTATCTTTTGTGGTGTCGAATGATTGGTCGAAATACCGCTAATGTGATTATTATGATTTTCATTGTTCAGGGCGCTTAAATCGGGCACCGAATCGGAGAACAAGAACGGATTGTTGCCGCTTATGCTGCCTGCACCAATTTTATGACGTCCGCCAATGCCACTGCCATTGGTTAGTAGCCAGTCGTCCAATGCGCTGGAGTAGGTGCCACCGAGACCAAAGTGATGCGTCTGCAACGAGGCGTGTGAAACGGGTGCTGCCAGGGAGGCACGCGAACGCGGGCCTTGTGCTATTTTCAGCGCTCGCCGGCGTTCCTTGGAGGTAAGAGTGCATTCCTGTAAAAAAACAAACATTATTCATAAAAATTATATAACTTATAAAGCAATATAACCAAATCATTATAAATTATAATAATAAGTAAGTAAAACTAGGGACCAAAAATAACTGTTATTTTTAAAATTTTGAAGGTATTAATTATTATGTTAAGGGCTTTGGAGAAGAATGTCACGTTGGCCAAATTGATCCTTGTTTCATTCCCTGTTAAAAATATTTAGATTTTTATTTTTTTCAAGTTTTACATTAAAAATCATAAAATAGCTGTTATTGTTAAGTTTTAGTTTTTCGCTCATAAATAACACTTATTTTTTTAAATTTATTTTATTATCAGAAAGTAATAGTTATTTTTAAGGTTTTTTCATTGTGAAATAAAACTTTTATGTTGAGTTTTATTTTTTTACTCAGAAAGTGAAACTTATTTTTGAGTTTTATTTTTTCGCTCTGAAATAAAACTTATTTTCAAGTTTTATATTTTCAATCAGAAAATAACACTTATTTATTTATTTGAGTTTTTCGCTGTAAAATAAAACTTATTTTTTGAGTTTTATATTTTAACTTATAAAATAAAACTTTTTTTTGAGTTTTGTTTTTTCACTCTGAAATAAAACTCATTTTTGTACAAAGTAAAGTAAATAGCTCTTATTTTTTCGCACTAAAATAAAACATATTTTTTGAGTTTTCACTGAAAACTAAATAATACATGCTTTGTCGATGATAGTAATCGATTTCTTTAGGCATGAGTTCTTAGGGGTGGAATCAACTGTTAAGTAAATTTTTTTAAACTAGCTAAACACTCAGAAAAAAGTTTATCGGAATATGATAAAAAAGGTATCATATTTAGAGAAAAATGGTAAAATGGTATCGACTGCTCCAGAGAATGCTTTTTTCTAAATGTGATCCTAAAAATGATTAAAAGCTTCCATGAATAAGAGAAATATATAAAAATATATCGCTTTTAGAACAGAAAACTGTTTTATTTTTGAGAAAAGATTTGTTTTTATTGAAGAAAATACTTAGCATAGTGAATTTTTTATCGAAATATTGAAAAAATTTTTCCTTTTCAATAAATTTTTTTCTATAAATGAGAATTTTTTTGTGCGAAAAAAATACTTATCATTATTAGAGACATGAAAATTTTTCCATTTCCAGTGAAGAAATATTTCTTCGAAAATGTGAAAATTTATACTAATTGAATAAAATTTTTTTTGAAAAAGAGAAAATTGTTATAATCGAAAATAGTGAAATTTTTTATCGCAGAAACATAGGTTTTTTGTTTTTCTGAGTATAGGAGCTGAAAAACGAATCCTAATCTATATCTGTTAGTTTTGTAAAAAAAATATATTAAAATTAATTTTTAAAAATTGAAGAACCAAATAGTTTTTCAGTAATTTTCAGAATGTTGTATGAGAAAAATGGTTTGATGCGAAATTATGGAAAAAAATTTTAAACGAAAATTTGCAGCAAAATGACAAAAAGTTTTTCAATCTCCGCCATTTTTTTTATTTTAACATCAATTTAAAACATTAAAAGTAGTTTTGACCCCACAATGACTAGAATGGGTCGCATTATATGGGGCAAAAATTTAATATAAAAAGACACCCCCTAGAATGAAATCTTAAATCGAAAGTATATCAGATCTATACAAATTTTTTTTTTGGTGTCCCGAAAAACAGCCAAAATGGTATTTTAGTAATAACATTAGTATTTTTGTTATAACAGTTGTATTTTTAGACCTATCATGAAGTGCATCATATCGTTGGGTAGGTTTGAAAGAATATTAACTCGTGTACAATTTGTATTTTTTCATTTTAAATCAAAATTATAGGGTAACTAGAGCAAAAATATAAAAATTTTATAATATCTACTTGAAGATGTCATCTGACACCAATGAAACCAAAGCAGACCAAAGAAACCAAAGACGATTTAGTATTCTTTCAGACCTTTCCAACGATATGCTGCACTCCATGATCGGACTAAAAGTACAAATGTTATAACTAAAAGACCATTTTGGCTGTCACTTTCGATACAAGCTTTTATATTCAAGACTTTTTATATTCATTTTTGGTGACCCGTCTTAATAATCACACTCTTTCTAAACAGGGAGTTTTACGCACTGGACCACTTTGCCCCGAGTTATGCTTCAGGATATTGATTAAATAACACAGCCATAAAAAAAAACTTTTGGCCTGCGGATCCTATCATGTTTTCTATAAGTTTTTTGGATCGCTGAATTCAAATCCGAGGTTCTTTACCCATAACCTCAAAAACCCAATAGTTGAGGGTTATCATCGCTTTTATCACAGGTCAATATCTAGTTTGAGAAATACATTTGATTCTAGTTATGTAGCCAGGGGTTTTCGGGGTCGCTGATTCTGGAGCTGAGTTCGATAAGCTTTATCATGTCGGTTTCAAGATAATTTAAAGTAATTTGTCATAAGTGATAATTAAGTGATAAGTACAAGTACATGGTAGTTAGAAAAATCTGAAAAATTCATACAAAACAACCAACAAAATTTTTTCACGCTGACGCGATAGGGTTAAACGAACTTTAGATTCGAATTCAGCACTCCATGGTTAGAGCATCAAGCAGAATATTTTCTGGGGATGTGCAATTTATATATTTTTTATACCCTAAACCTGAAAGGTCAGGGTATATTAACTTTGTGCAAACGTTTGTAACGCATAGAACGAAGCGAGTCCGGTATAGAAAAGTACATATATTTTTGATCAGCGTCACCACGTGAGTCGAGCTAACCATGTCCGTCCGTCCGTCCGTCCGTCCGTCCGTCTGTCCGTCTGTGTGTTGTCCGTATACACAGGATAAGAAGAAGGAGTTGAGATAATTGAATGAAACTTGGTACACATAGTCACATGAACCCAAGGATCTGCACTATTGAATATTTTTGGAATCCGCTCACGGACACGCCTACCTCCCATACAACGCAAAAATTGAAAACTGTATAACTCAGCTCATAATTAGCCTACAACAATAAAATTTGGTATGTATGTGTTTTGTATCAACACAAAGATGTTTTTGAAAAATGGGTGTCATCCATTCACGGACACGCCCACCTCCCATACAACCCAAAAATTGAAAACGCAATAAATAAGCCTCTGTTTAACCTACAGAGCTAAAATTTGGCACATATATTTTTTATAAAAAAAGAAAGATGGTTTTGAAAAATATACATCATCCGCCCACGGACACGCCTACCTCCCATACAAAGCGAAAATTGAAAACTGCATAACCCAGCTCATATTTAGTCTACAACAATAAAATTTGATATGTATGTGTTTTATACAAACATAAAGATGTCTTCGAAAAATGGACGTCATCCGTTCACGGACACGCCTACCTCCCATACAACCCAAAAATTGAAAACGCAATAAATAAGCCTCTGTTTAACCTACAGAGCTAAAATTTGGCACATATGTTTTTTATGACAAGACACAGATATTTTTGAAAAATGGACGTCATCCGCATACGAACACGCCTACCTCCCATACAACCCAAAAAGTTTAAAACTCAATAAATAAGGTTATGTTTGTCATAGAGAAATTAAATTTGGTATGTATGTATTTTATACCAAAACAAATGTGTGTTCAAAAATTGGGAGTAATCCGTCCATGAACACGCCCACCCCCCATAGCGAAAGCACAATAAAGGCATTAACTGTGAGCTACAGGAATAAAACTTGGTATGTGTAAATTTTTCATCACCATTTAAATGCAATTAAAATATAGGCTTCATCCGGAGACGCCCATTTGCAATAAAAATTTTTTTATTTTTGAAAAGTGGGTTTAGGGTATTTCATAGTCGGCCTAGACCGACTTTAGACTTTCTTTACTTGTTTTTATTTTCATTTAACCAACCAGGGCTTATTCAAAAGCCAATAAAATGACAAGAGAATGCTAAAAAAAGACTTCAGACTTAACCACTTGGAAAAAAATGTACACCTTTGCCAAAAAACTTTTCTATATTTTAAATAATTTCCTTCATATTTATTTTATTGGCATTATCGGAGGGAAACCAAAAATGAACCAGGGCAAGCCATTATCAAAATGAAAAAACTTCCTACAAAAAAATCTCCGTATGTTTGCGATTTTACCCGAAATTTTTTGCAATTCGTAAAAATTGGTATCTTCAACTTTTGTATTGTTTGAGCTAATCGACTAAGATATTGACTTGGAAAATCAAACTTTTGAATTTGAAACAGGTTTTTCACATATTTGACAATTGATGAATGCAAATGAATGAGGGTTGCTACAGATTCAGTAATATATGATTTTGAAGTCCTTATTCACATTTACAGCCTTAAAACACAAATTGCCTGATATTTTTGTCCGAAAAAACAAAAGGCAGAAAATAACTGTTATTTTTGACCGATAATATAAAAGTTAAAAGTAACTGTTATGTTTGCTCGAAAAAATATAAGTCACAAAATAACTTTTATTATTGTCGGAAATAAAAGTTCAAAAATAACAGTTAATGTGACTTTTTTGATAAAAACCATAACCGGTACGGTCTCTGCCTTTAACCCATTTTAGTCCGCTGGGCGATTTTTTGACCACTTACTATAAAATTCATTTATGAAAAAATATTAAAAATGTTTTGAAATTCGTTTTATTATTATTATTACTATTATTAAATTCTTATTCATATTTTCCATTTAACCTAAACAGGTAATATTTTTGCCAAAAATTAATTTTGAAGTTATTGGTCGAGGGCTGAGAGGCCAATTTATTTTTTGTTTTTTATCGGCAAGAACGGTTCATTCGTTTAAGAGAAGTTAAGGACTGATGACACTGTGATGGCTTTTGAAAAAAGAATTTTCGAAGAATAGCCTGGAGAATTTTGAATTTGGAGGATCGAACTGCATCATTAGTGTTTTAAGTTTTTCCACACCTCTTGATACAAATTTTATTTTTGAAAATGTTGCTTTCAAGGGAAGATTCTTCAGGTTTTATTCTCTTTTTTTATGGTTTGTAACTTGTATCTTGTATTGTTACTTTTTGTGGCAAGATTTCTTTGGAAAAGTTCTTAAAAATGTCTTAAATGGCTTTCAATGGGTTTTCACTAGTCATTTTTAATTTGACATGAAAAAGATTAAACATTTTTAAAAATTTATTGATTATTTAATGATTAAACAAAATATTAAATATTAAAGATTTTTTAATATTTGTCAATAGATAAAGATTTCTTATTTTTCGTCATTGTCTAACGGAAAAAAATTGACCAGGAGTTGAAATTTTTCTTAAAACTGACAACAACTGACCATCGAAAATGACAAAGTGAAAACCAGTCTTTAGGCTTTATCTTTTGTAAACATAGCAAACACCAAAAAATATGTCTTGGGCACGTTTAGCTTCAAATTCCAAAATATTGTATTACCTTTTTCTGACATTTTTACAGTTTTTGGAAAACAAGTAGCCATAAGCTGCAAGACCTGTACAAAAAGTTGTGTATTGCGTAAAAATGGTCATGGGCATATTTTTACAATTTTTAAATTTACAACTTTTTGAGTCAACTTCCGTCATATTGTATTTTTAAAATCTGAATACAGATTTTGAGAAAAATCAGTGTCTAACACTTTAATTCGTGAACAGCTTAATAGAATCGCTCAAAATCGACTGAAATTTGTTGGAAATAAGAACAAAAAACCAAAATTAGTGTCAAAAACTTAATTTTTGAGGTTTATTGTGAAAACTATTCTAAAAAGAAAAAAAAAAAAATGAAATTAAAAAAACGGAAAAAAATATAAGAAAAACTTGACTAGGGTAATCGTTGTTTTGCCAAATTTTGACATAAGTTGTATTTGAATAAGGCCGACGATATGCTGTTAATGTTTTGTTACACTCTGAAAAAAAGTGTCTCGGAATATGATAAAAAGGGCATATTTTATCAAAAAAGTAATATGATAAAATATTTACAGAAAGAGGATATAGACTTTGCTCCAGGGAATGCTTATCTCTAAATGGGATCCTAAAATTTCCCTAAAAATGGTAAAAAGCTACAAGTGAAAAAATATTTCTTCGAAAATTGAAGAAAATTTTATTTGAAAAAGAGAAAATTGCTATTATCGAAAAAAGAGAAATTTTTATCGCAGAAAGATAGGTGTTTTTTTCAGAGTGTACTCATAGTAAATTTTAATATTTGAACTTCTTTTTATTACTTTTTCATGAAAAATATCTTTTTCTTTATCGCAAAAAATAGAATTTGTGTGTAGTTTTTTGGTACATATCGAAGGTTTTTACCATTCTCGTAGGTAATAAGCTGGTATCGGTTATTTTGATATTTTCAAAAAATTATTAACTTTACCGCAAAATTATTACGTTTTTAAAATTGTATTCATTGTATTGTATTCATAAAATTTTGTTTTTGCGCTGTATTGCTAGAAAAATAAGCTGGAAATATTTGTGTTTGATGAATGGAATCAATTGATTTCAATTTCACAAAATCACTAGCAAAGCTTTAACATTACAAAGACCACATTTTCGACTCAATGAACTTTTAATTATTTTCGACTCAAGATTTTTACTACAGACAATTTTTTTACACAATCCTAAACTATAAATAACTATAAATTAATAATAAATAATAATAATAACAATTATTATAATTAGTATTATTATATAATATAATTATTGATGATAAAATACATTATAAATTTCAATAAAAAAAAATTTTTGTAAATTGATGGTTACATTTTTTTTGCGGTTATGGCTCGTTTTGATGACCTAATTTTTCTACAACACTTATAAATCATATTTATGCACGTATGTTTAAAACAAAAAAGAAAAATATACTCGTGGATTAAATTCTTAACGAATAGTAAACTTTGATCTCAACACTAACCTCGAGCAGCTCGAACCAATCTTCTAGGCCATCATCACAACGTAGCAGCACGCGTCCCTCACGTCCCAGCAACAAACCGATCGCGCTGTACGATCTACGATTTAACCATTCCACCTTCTCGACATCGACCAGCTTAACCTGGAACAAGAAAAAGAAAAAAAAAATTAGAAGCGTTAAAAAATGAGTGCTTTGTTGCGCTCAAGTGCTACAACTGATGGATTGCAAGTATCTGTTGGTCGTAAAGTTTGAGTGGGAGGGTGGATCTTAACGTCATGGTATACACTGTTTATGATGCAGTTGATGAGAAAAGAAAAATATATTTTTACTTGCAAATTTTTGAATGCTTACTTAAACGCGAATTTCAAATTCAGTCATTATGTTTAAAACGTAAATTTTCGAAGTATTGATGTTATGGCAATAGTTGCGTTAAATTTTGTATTGATTTATCTCAAAGAAAATAGTATTAAAAAATCAAGTTAAAGCCGCTGCGTGCAAAGAAAAATAACCACTCAAACTCAAACTACCACAAAGATTTATGGCCAAAGCATATAACAGACCAGAGCATAAAACTTAAGCTAAAGTTCAAATTATACAATCAGCTCAAAAACAACAATAATAACTGTTCAGTCTGTTTATAACTAATAATCGTTAGCATATTAAATAATTTACCATCTTTACGCAATGCAAGCCACTGACTTTTAAATAGATTTTTCCACTTTCTTTTAATATTAACTCATTTAAATTAGCAAGCAATGCAATGATTTTTTTTCTTGCCTTGAAAAAAATGAACATTGAAAAACCGAGCGAGTGTTTTGACCTCACTTAATTACCGCGCTTTGCTTTAAATAGACGGAAATTGGCGCAAAACGAAATAACGATTAATTGAACAATATCGTTTTAAACTTAATTGCACACTCGTGGCTAACAACATAGCTAGCTCCCAATTATGTCAAAATCCTCTCAAATTGACAAAATTTGTTTAAATAAAAAACATAAATAAAAGACCAAAAACAGCTTTGGGGAAATCATTGAATGCAAAGCAATCAAGAATCATCAACGTTTTATGATTAGGTTTTATGTTTTTTTTTTTTATTATTTCTCTCATTGATTCAAGTTGATTGATTGATTGACTGGTTTATGCAACAAAGCATGCGACAAAATTTTTAATCAACAGTTTTCATAATGATGTTGCCTGTGATTAAGCTAGAGATGTGGTAGTGAAAATAGTGATTAAGAATTGTGCACTTAGCGGACAAAAATTTAATAATGTTCGATTGAAAACAAAAAAAAATAAATAATCGGAAAAAAGCTATGTTAGAGAGTCAAACCTTTTCTGGAAAATTGCAACAGAATTTCGAGAGCGACGATACCATGCCAGCGAGGAGTAAAAGATGCCAAGTGCATTTTTATGAAATGAGCAACGAAGCATGTCTTTGCACCAGACAGGATTTAATAATTTTATAGTATTCAACTTTAATATTGATAGAATAGAATTTTTCAGTCTACAATTTTTTTATCTAAGGGTATTCTTGGATTTTCTATTATATTTATAAATTTATTAATTCCTGTATGACATAATCCTACACTTCTTTAAAGAATATTTCAAAAATATATCAAAAGATTTTCCGTCTTTTTGGTATAGATAATGAAAGTTAGTTTATCAATATGCTAGAGATCGTCTACTCCCCTCTTCTTTTAAGAAGCGTAAACAAAAGTGTTGCCAGCGTTTTTTTTCCACCGGTACGCAACAAATGAGAAATTTGTACGAACAAAATGGAATTTTGAACTATAACGCGACAAATGCATAAATTGAAAATTATTTAAAAAATTGTAATATTTAACAAAAAATTTAGAGGTTATGGAACATTTCCCGAAAAATTGTATACCATTTTTTTGCCTTCACATCTAATAGCTTTTTGATTTTTTTTTTTAAATTTGTCAATAAAAAACTCAAAATTTCTAAAACCTAAAAATTCGAATTGGTAGAAAGTTCTTTACAAGAAAGATTCTAATTGAATTATGGTCAGAAAACAATAGTAAAAAATCATGAAATTCGTTTTTTTTTTTCAATTACTACGAATCAACGTAATTATCAAAAAACCGTGTCAAGTATGAATATCATTGGTAAAGCATTTTTGGAGATATTCCCGATATGTTTTAAAAGCTTGATGCAAAAAATTAGTTTCAAGTTTTAAGTTCAATTGTTTATAAATGAAAGATCATTCAAAAAAGTATTCAATAGGGAGTTTAAACCGTTAATTGCGAAAAGTGTTTTGAAATAAATTCTTAAACGATAAGATTTTACTTTTATCGTCACAAAATTTTTAAACACTGAAAAAAAAATGTTCTTTACATGAATTTTAAATTGCTAACTGGTAACTATATAAAAATCGAATGAAATTAAACATTTTGCTTCATATTAAATATACTCAAAAAGCCGTTAAAAATTCGTCAAGATATTGACTTGGAAAATCAAACTTTTGAATTTGAAACAGTTTTTTTCACATATTTGACAATTGATGAATGCATAAAATAAATTTTTAAGCAATTTATACTCTTGAGAAAAATTCAAAATTCGACCAACTAAAAAGCCCTTTCTAAACAAAATTATATATCGTTTAAAAAGCAAATTTTATTGAAAAAATTATATTTCTCTTTAAATAGGTGTTGCTGTAGATTCAGCAATATATGATTTTGAAGTCCTTACTGCACATTTACAGCCTTTATAAAAAAAAAACTGTAAAAAAATAAATTAGAAAATTATTATCATGACTTATGTTACTTTGACATGAAAAACATGCCAAAACTCTTAAAAAAATGGTTAAAAGTTACAATTTGGGAGTCTGATTTCAAAAAATTTGGATTTGCCTGAAATTTTGGCTTTAGGTCCTTTTCCACTATAAGAATATAAGTTATTTGTTTTTTTTTTGTATTACCATTTTTTGTAAACTTCTACTTTTATCAAAAATAAATAACTTTTGAATTTTTGATAAAAGTAAAAATTTTGAAAATGGAGTTATTTCCAAACCAATGCATACTTGTAATATAATCTCAAAGCATAAACAAAAGCCGAAGTTTAAAAATTAAAAAAAATTAAAGGGTTAAACTTTATCAGAAACTTTCATTAAAAATATACGGCTAGAATTGTAAAATACTCCGTATCAAATTTGATAAAAAGTTCAAAAAAATTAGTTACTTATACATAAACCATTAAGAGTTTGTTGCTATGTTTGAAGTAAACGTAAAAACCACTGAATAGATTTCGATGAAAATTTGGCCATCGGCAACTTTAATCCTTCTGGATAAACATAGGCTATGTTATATCGAATAATATTATTTAAATGAAAAAATATCGATCCATTTGTGCGAAATTATCGTATAAATCAAAAATAAAATTTTACAGGAGAGCGTTTAGTGTATGCTTCAGCTTACACGGAAAAGTATAAATACGACGGGTACTACTTATATTTTGGGATGATCAATATACTTTTGCATTCGTTCAGACCGTTTGTCATATCAGTTTTACCATTTCTCTTGAGACGCCTTCAAAAGATGGTTTTTGAAGGCTTCAACTGCTTCTGCGGCGCTCGTAAATCGTTGATCACGCATTTTACCTTTGATATTCGGGAACAAGAAGAAGTCATCGTGAACAAGAAGGTGCCAAATCAGGACTGTATGAGTCATCAATTCGACGTTTTGACTGCACATGTTTGACGAGATGTGTGAGAGATTGCATTGTCATGATGGAGAATTCCATCAATGATTCGTCTTTGGCGGCAGGTTTTGCGAATTTCTCCGAAGACTTCCGGCAAACAAATTAGTGTCCGACTGAATATTTGGTTTCGGTTTCGGCCAGTTTAGGCCCTTTTAAGTTTTGACTATTCGGCATCAATATGGCTGAAACCGAATATTCGGTTCACTTATTTCAATCGTAGATGTGAGTTCGCTTTCATCAAAATTTTTAATTGTGTTAAGTAGAACAAAAACGTGAAATTCACAGACATTTGATTGACAGTGTGAGTTGGACTCAGCACAAAACAATAATCGTATTTCGTTTCATTTTGAAAATTTTTTTTTTAGATTATAATGTTTAGTTATTTAACTTTAAATACTACAAAGTTCTTAAAAGTGGCATTGAAAATGATCTCTTTATTTATTATTTTAAAATTGAACTTTAATATTCAAAGAATATTTATCGTATATAGGGGCATTTCCAAACTGGCGTTATGTACGTTTTGTACGAACAAATTAAAAAAAAAAGAATGAAGAAGTCTAGTTTTTAAAACCTTTTTTTTATATTTGCGTTGTAATTAAGTTACTCTATATTAAGCAAAAAAATTATAACAATCGACTCTAAGAATTAAAAGATATAAGAACTAAGATAAAATATGAACTGGCGTGACGTTACAAAAAACAGAAGTGGTTTTTGACTTAGATTAGAAAATTCGCAAAACTCTGCGAATTGGGCAAGACATTTTATACAAAACTTTATTTGGAAGAATTTAAAATAATATGAGTTTATTTTGCTGGTTATTAAATTAAAAAATCTTTTCTCGGTTTTTTTTTATTAGGCTAAGTCATCTGGCGTGACGTTACTGGCGTTACGTTACTTAAATTTCCATCCGAACATTTTAAGTTAAAATTTTTTTAAAAAAATATTTGACGTAAATAAAATATAAAGTTTATTTACTATTTTTCTATTATTAGATAACAGATTTCTATTATCTAATATAAAAAATCAAATGTTTTCTGTTTGGCTGTCTGTGTGTCTGTTCCGTATAGGCTCGCGCACCGTATATCCGATTGTGCTAACGAGCCTATATAAAACGTACGTGGTGTCCAAATCCACGTACGTTTCATAGAGAGGAAGCTCATGTAAGGGGATGTAAAAAAGTAGGCGGAAATATGTGGGCGTGGTACTCTATAATAACTCCTAAATACCTGGACCTATTTCAATGAAATTTGATATGAAGGTTCAACTGCGCCCAATATATAACATAGGCTATAAAAATTCCAAAGACTTCCGCAAGAGGGCGCTTTAAGTAGTGCATTTTTAAGACTCAATAACTATCAAATGACTTGACCGATATTACTTAAATTTGGTACGTGAAATAACTTGACCCTGCAAAGGAGGCTACTTAAATTTCAAAAACTTCCGTAGGAGGGGTTTTTTTCAATCAACTAATGTCAACAAATCAACTAATGTCTGGCTCATTCACGTCAAAACGGATAAACCGATTTTGATGAAACTTGGTAAACATTTGTATCTGTTACTGAAATAGATCCTATGATCCTAAACGTTCTTTCGACAAAAATCAAGGAATCAAGGCTAACGAAGTTAAGAACCAAAGACTTATGAATAAAAAAAAAGTTTAACCAATACGAGCAGAAGCTATATAAATATGAACAAAAATCAACCGAACAGTATCGACCAAAACCGAAGTTGAACAAAGGCAATCCAAAAATCGAATCGATCCCAAAAGGATTTTTTATAATTAGAATTTTGTTTTTGAGATAAAAATCCATATTAAATGCATGCTAAGAAAAACTTTAAACGCACTGTTCTCGAAATGACTTTTTCAAACTACGTGACCATTGTCCTCAGAACCCAGATGTCATTGTCCTGTGTCAGATCTAGACGTTGAAGATGTATTTTTTTTTTTATATATGACCGGCAGGTACTGTTTGACGGAAATAAGACTTGACGGAGGGAATGGGAAAAACCCCAAAAAACGATAATTTAAAAAATTTAATTGATAATTTAAAAAATGTTAAAATGAGAGCAGTTTTAATAATCGTACTTTTTCTGTGCTCAAGGCACAACCCCGAGTAACACCGGCTAACATCCGCTAGTATATTATAAATTTTTAACTCCTACCACATCGGCCATGAGAAGTTGGAACAAAATTTCATTAAAATACCTGCAACGAAATCCAGTAACGAAATCAGGCAAACTTCGAGCAATGTGGCATGACGTTACTTTCAAATTTAATATAAATTAACGGTTTTTCTTTACGATTTTTTTATAAAAATTACTTAACTTTATTAAAATTTATTAAAATGCAAAATTTTACGTACTTTTGAACGTCAGCGTAGAAAAAATAGCACTAAATGCTTTTTTGTCTGGCGTGACGTTACCTCAGAATATCATTAAAAGTAAATCAAAATTTTACCGTTAATTGATATTTGTTTGCTCTTTGCATTTATTTTGCGGTTAGTTGTTGTTGTAGCTTAAGTTGTGCATAAGAGTGCAATTGCACAATTACTCTTAGAAATGGAAATTGTTAAGAGAAAATGCTCATAGCAATAAACAAAACTGACCAAAACATTAACTTTAACTTGGTAGCGCGATATCTTGCCAACGCCACATGGGAACAATTTTAACTCTTTAATTAAATTAATTTTGAATATTTCTGTTTAATAATAAGGCCCGTATTCACCAACCTTACTATTTTTTTAGCGTGCTATTTTTGCCTTTTTGATATTCAGGCCCGTATTCACCAACCTTTCTATTTTTTTTAGCGTGCTATTTTTGCCTTTTTGATATTCACCAATATTTTATTTTTAAGCAACCGCTGACTTCTCTATAAAATAGCAATCGATTCCAACCTAAAAACAAAACCATATCTAATAGTAGGCTTTGCTTTGTCAAATATTGTATGGCAAACTACTATTCGAAAAGTTCGAACATAAGTTCGAAACAAAAAATGTAGATTGCTTGGTGAATACGAAAAAAATAGTAAACTAAAACGCCTGCTGAAATAAAGCGAGTACTATATCGAGGTTGGTGAATACGGGCATCACCAATATTTTATTTTTAAGCAACCGCTGACTTCTCTATAAAATAGCAATCGATTCCAACCTAAAAACAAAACAATACCTAATAGTAGGCTTTGCTTTGTCAAATATTGTATGGCAAACTACCATTCGAAAAGTTCGAACATAAGTTCGAAACAAAAAATGTAGATTGCTTGGTGAATACGAAAAAAATAGTAAACTAAAACGCCTGCTGAAATATAGCGAGTACTATATCGAGGTTGGTGAATACGGGCATAAGAGTAAAAAAAAAAACTCGCATGTAGCAACGTACATGTGGCAGAAGTGAAACTTCTTAAACAGTAAAATATATGAGAGATTTTAGTGTGAAATAGAGAGAAAGTATCTGAAAAGGAAATCAATCAACACAAAATGGAATAATATTCTGTTTATTCAATATTTATTTCCAGGGACCGTACCGTTTATGGTTTTTATCGAAAAAGTCACATAAGTCGCTATATTTTTTTGGGCAAAAATAACAGTTACTTTTGAATTTTATTTTATCGGTCAAAAATAACAGTTTTTTCTGCCGTTTATTTTTTCGGTCAAAAATATCAGGCAATTTGTATTTTTCAAAGGTCATTTTACCGACTAAAAAAGTATTGATATATTATTTTCATCTTATCGGTGAGACATTTTACTGATGGTGTCAACATCTGTCAAGCGGCCTTTTAAAAAACACAAATTGCATAATTTGTTTGACCGAAAAACTAAAAGTCACAAAATAATTGTTACTTTTGACCGATAAAATAAAAGTAGAAAGTAACCTTTATTTTTCCCCGAAAAAAATACAAGGCAAAAAATAACAGTTAGCTTTTAATTTCTTAAGAATCAGTAGAAAATGTAAAAGCACTTTCGTGAGCTGAGTTGTGGGCTAGCTGCAGTTGCATTTTTAAGGTACTTTTCTTAGCTTCGGGATATTTTTTGGCATAACAAAAACGATTCTGCAGTCTTAATTATTTCACTTTCTACACTTCTTGCTTTAAATTTTATATCGTATTAACTGTTTTGCATGTTGTCAATCACCTTTCAAGTTTTTGATAACAATTAACGTTATGATATGCTCTTTCAAATTAAGCTTTAAGCTAGGATTCGATATTCAACAAAAAAAAAAAACGCACAATTGTTATATTTTGTTACGTAATGTACAGCATTCCAAGCATAAAGAAATAAAATTTCCGTGCATACTTGTAGGATGAAAATCAAATGGTACAGTACGGATCAAATTGTACAGTACGTTCTTCAGACATGGTGTGTGTCTGTGGAATGCAATAAACGGACTAAAACTCGTTGAATATTAATTGCATTTTTGTTTGCTAATTTGCCATAAGCCTTTATGAGATGCGTAATAGCGAGACTGGGTTCTAATCCCGCTAGCGATGATAATTTTTTTTAAATTTTCATATGAATTCAAAACGTTAGCCTAGCGTCACGAATAAGAGACCTTGAAATTTCACTCGCCGCCAAAGAAGTTTCACTTCAAAAAATGTTGGTTAACTTTTAATTTTTTGGTCACGCTAGACTTTTCTGCGGAAATGCCCATATACGTTATTATAATCTGTTTGAATTGTTATGTTTTTGCAAGCAAAATTTTTAAAAAAATAAAATTTTATTATGAAAAATTTACAAAAACGGCCGAATTCCGGTTTCGGCCAAAATTTTGGTTTCGTTCGGACACTAGTTCTCGGACAATTGTGTACAAACATTTAATAACACACACAACACAATTGATCATAAGAAGCAAGTTCTGAAATGGCCAATTTGTTTTATTTTTTATATCCGAAGTAGTGCATGATGTCCCCCATCTCTTATATGCAGATGACTTAAAATTTGAATATTGGTGTATTCAAAATAAGCTTTCTTTAAATGTGAATAAGTGCTACGTTCAAAGTTTCTCTCGTAAAACCCAAATAACTTGTAGTAGTTATATGCTTAATGGGGTGGAACTTAACAGGGTCAACCACATTGCAGATCTTAGAATAATCCTGGATATCATATCCAGCGCACACAATATGCTTGGATTCATAAAAAGACGTGCAAAAAAGTTCAAGAATTAATGGGTAACTTACACCTTATACTGTATCCTACCCTCGAATATTGCTGTATTATTTGGAATCCAGCTTTTGAAGTGCATAGTGAAAGACTTAAATCAAGTTTTATTTGTTGTTTTTTTTATCATATAACACTATGGAACAAATTGTGGTTAGCAAAAGCTAGGTCGATTCTGAGAGTAAGGGCTGAAAATAGATGCTTAATTAGAAGACCCGTATTGCGGCGTTTGTTTATGTTAGTTCGAATTTTTTTTTTAATCGACCTTCGAACTTTGCAGTCAATAGGTCATATATAACTAAGAAGTTATTCATTCTAAAATTATGTTTCCGTTCCTGCCTGTGATATTATATTTGTTGCCACTCTCTTTCAATAGCTGGAAGTCCAGTTTCTATTCTTGTATTGGTCGGTTTTAAAGACTAATGATTTTTTATTGGAAGTAAAAAAAAAGGTAAATATTTGGTTATATAAACCCCCCTTGATTAACCTTAGTTTGATTAAGCCACAAAAACAGCTTAAATTGACATGAAAATCATGTGATCACCTTAACCTGATCTGATGTTGGAAAATTTTTATCAGAAATTTGGTTAAAATTTGCTATAATTAAACAGATTTTTTTCTTTGGGTGTATGTTTAAACTTTAATTAGAAAATTTAAGCATACATTATTACCATACTCAGGTCTTCCATTTGTCGGATTTGAACAATTACAGCTTTCCTTTCTTATTGTGTACTTAAATTGTACCTATCTATAGAGAAAAAAAAATTGCGAATTCGGTACTCGCACCCAACTGCTCAACCAAGCGCAAAAATTACTTATTCAAACAACATCAGCTGTGAAAGTTTTACGAAAAAAAACATGATTCACGGTTATGTTTATTTTTCACATACATTTCGAAAAAATAAAGTAAAGTAAAGAGATTTTTTTTTAAATATTTTAAAAGCGCAAAAAATGTTGAAGTGCTTCCGATTAAAAATTCCGATCGCATTAAAGTCAACAAAGACAGAACAAATGATAATAAAAACAAAAAAATAATCACAACATCATAAGAAAGTTTAGCGTTAAGTAAAGCGTAGCAGAGACATATAGACTGATAGTCAGATATATGAGGAGGCAGTGAGAAAAAAAAGAAGAATGATTGTCGGTAAGCTCTAGGTAGACGCGTACATTAAACATTTTTGAGAACATTTTTGTAAGAAATTCTCATTTCGGCACGAAAATTAAATGTTTACACACAAATTGGCGCAATAAAAGAAGAAGAAGAAGATTTTTACCGCATGCCAAAGAGTCGAAGATTTAATCTGAATAAGATTGTTTTCTGTGTTTAGTTTAAGTACCATGTAGATGGCATGTAATGCTTATGGTATGCATGGTTTATGAGCGGATGACGTGATATCAGAGCGATATGGGTGCAGCTGAGATACAGTCGTTTTTGGTGTTTTTTCAATGTTCTCGATTTTTTAACAACAAACAGCTGTGATTACAAGTAAAGAGGTTTTGGCATAATTTTGTAGTGCTATTAATTAATTTTTTTTATTTTTTAAAAAAATAAAAAAAAATAAAATTAAAAAATATTCTCTTTTAACTTAATTTTTTTAATTTACTGTTTGTCTGTTTGTTTTCAATTCTTGAGGTGAACATATAACTTTAATTATGGTCGTCATAAAACAACTCTAGCACAGTTATTAAAAAAAAACAATATGCCATGAATAAGCTAATTACACCATAATTACCGCTATTTGTGCCACTGAACTTTAATGCTCACAAAAAGTAGCTTTTATGTTTTTTTTTTGTGCTTTTTTCAAAAGACATCTAATGAACAACTTAAACGCATAACAAAGCTTATAAGAAAAACAAAACGGTAAAAGCAACTTTATGTCGCAACAGTTAAGTGTAAAAATTATGCATATATTTCAAGCCAACTATGTAGATCTATTGGCTAATAAGCATTAAGCGTTTGACTATAGCAAAAAAAAACACTGAATACAGCTTAACAGCTTTTTAGCAAATAAAAACTGATGAAAACCATACTTTTTTTGTTATCTACTTTGTTTTCTTTCTTTCTACTTTGCAGTTTCCGCATAGCAAAGTTTTTGTTCTTTGCAAGTTGTATAATTTTTGAATTTTGCTCTGCAAACTTGTAACAATTTAACAAACACGGCCAAAAGCCATTAGACCAAATTGCTGTTTGTCTTAATGTTAATGTGATTAATGTTGAGCTGATGTTTTTATTAGGTTTTATGTTAGACAATCGATGTGTTTTGTTTTTTTTTTTTTCAAAATAAATGTTTTTGTTACTCAAAATCATTAAAAAAGGTAATTTTTAAAACAAAACCAAAATTTTTTTATTTTCAATTTGACCGAAAAGTAAGCAAATTATTGCTTTAACTTTCAAGTCATCTTTCGGCATAAAAATGTTAGAACCTTATTTTAGAAATTATTTTCATTTAACTTTTGCTTCGTCATTCACTTTTTGTGAAAAATGTGCTTCTCTTATACTTATTTTTTAAAACTTTTTCGTTTTAATATATTATTTGCAAAATTTTTGGAAAAAAATACCGAGTCAGATCATTTCTGGTTTTCATTGAAATTGTATAATTTTTATTTGTTGAATTTTATTATTGTTTAATTTAAGCGCATATCATTCAAGTAAAATTGGTGTGGGAACAAAACAAAAAAAAAAAACAAAAACAAAAGGAAAAAATACAAACAATCTAATTAAAAATTTGTGTGGCAACATGTTTTATTATTGCTTTATTGTTTAAGCAGCTAAATGTTTATACATGCATTTTAAAGCTAGCGCAAATTTAACAAAAAAATAAACATATTGAAACAAGTTCTAAGAAACTGCTCAAACGTTTATTTTACTTGAGGGGAAAACAATTTAACAATTTTGTTAAAATAACAAATTAAATATTTGACGCCCACACAATACCGTTCATTTCCCACCCAAAATGTAGCTACCAACACAACAGTTAGTCATGTTATCAATTGACGCCGCCGCGTGTTCAAAAGTCGTATAACAGTCAATGAATGAATTTAAGAAATTGAAAAAAAAAAATTTCTTTTGAAATTTTGCCAAAATTGAAATTTTAGAAAACAATTTTCAATAATATAATTTAAACAATATTTTAAAAATAAAACTAAAATTATCAGAAAATTTAAACATGAAAAACATTAAAATTTATTAAAATTTTTAAAACTTTCATTCACTTTATTTGAAATTTTTTCTTTAAAAATTAATATTGTTGACAAGTGACAACCACTTCCGCTCAAAACGTTTTAAATAATTTTTATATATGTTAACATGCCAGTATTCACAAAAGTTTATACACTGAAAGATATAAAATGTGTCAAAAAAGTTCCACCCATTTTACTATCCATCAATCAAAATACAAGCCATAAATTAAAAAATTTAATTTATGTTTTTAAGTTGCTCAGGCTTAATGTTCATTATTTTAAAATATTCATAATTGTTTTAAAAATATTAATTCGCTTGCGTCATGTTTGCTTGAAGAGAAAATAAAAATAATCAATTTCTATCAATTGCTTTCTTCTTCAAAGATCCAATTGGTGACATCTAATAAATTAAAGAAATGTCTTTTCAAATTTAAATAAAAAATATATCTGAAACTACTGTTAAACAAATAATAAACTAACACTACATGGAGAAAAAAACTACGAGCATGGATAATTTTACTATTTGTTATTTCTCTCAAGTACAGTTTCTAGGAATGTCCCTATGTCCAGGCACCGACTACATAAATGTCGAACTTCTCAGCCATCTATTTAAGAGAAGAGCGACATTTGAGAGCTGCTGGATGATATTGAGGAATACTTCTTTAAGGGATTTAATAGCAGTTTGGCTGTCCGTAAAAATGTCGACACCTCAATCCCGAAAATCCCAAGTCGACACCTCAATATACACAGACTGCGGAAAAACTCGATGTTAAACGATTAAAAATTCAATCTTCTCTCATTATAATTCACTTATGATTGCATTTTATCATAATTTATACTTGAAAAATTGAACGATCACGAAAACACTGGCAAGTTTTTCTCTTACGAGAGACTTAATGCAATGATTTTGCTCCCGCGCTCTTCATACGAAGGATGGCTTTGAATAGCGAGCTCATGAAAAGTGTGTATTTATAAAATCACTGCATGTTAACTTACTCTAAAATATTTATCATGATAAAATACAATCGCAAATGTATCGCAAACATTCAAAATCGTTATCATTTGAAGTTTGAATTTTTAATCGTTCGGGTGCATATTTTTTATAGTAACTAGAAGGAAAAGGTAAGGTAGAAGAAATCATCAAACAGTTGCATGCAGTCGATTGCTGATATTGTTTTATTGTGCGTTTGCTTGGCAAAAAAAATGGGAAGAGTATAAATATTTAAAAAAAAAAGAACTTGTTTTTTATAGTAAAAACAAATTATTCGAAGTGCGTTTGTGTGAAAAACAAAATTTTCATAATAAGCATGATAGAATAACAAGGTAGGCGCATATTGGAGAGGAAGTGAGCTAGATGTCAAAGTCAGCTGTTCGAATTTAAGTTTTTCTAGTTGTTGTTGCTGGCTTTATTGTTTGACATTTATAGAACTCACAGCTTTGTTAGTGTAAAATTAGACATTTGAGCAACCGTAAAAATATGAGCCTACCTTATTATTCTGTCATGAAAATAAGTAAAGTGTTTTGTTTTTATCAGACATGCACAACGAAATCAACAAATTTTTTTCGTTTCGTTGAAGCAGAAAAATAAATTATCAAAATTATTTCGTTTTTTAAATAATGTTAAAAATTATCAAATCAAATTTCGTTTCGTTGAAAAATGAAAAATTTTCCATTATTTTCTCCTATGCTAAAAAAAATTTCTTCTGATACAATAAAAAACGAAATTCTTTGTTGAAATCAACGTTATTTTCAACGGTTGATGGGAACAAAAACGAAAAAATTGTATATCGTTTTCTCCGAAACGAAATAAATATTTTTTTTTGTCGTTTTTTGAATTAACGTTATTTTTTGATTTCGTTTCAACGAAACAAAAAAAAATATTTCGGTTATCGTTAAAATTAACGTAAACGTGCATGTCTGGTTTTTATACCCCCACGCGTACTGCGTAAGGGGTATATTAATTTTATCACGAAGTGTGTAACGCCCAGAAGGAGGCGTGGTAGGTATAGAAAAGTATGTATATTCTTGATCAGCATCACCACCCGAGTTGATTTAGCCATGTCCGTCTGTCCGTCTGTCTGTCTGTCGACACGATTACAGCCGTAATTTTCAAGCTATCGTAATGAAACTTCATATTTAAGTTTTTTTTTAAAAAGCGAAGATCAAGTTCGAGAATGGGCTAGATCGGATGAAAACCACGCCCACCTCCCATACAACTTCAATAATGAAAACTCTATAAAGAGGCTAATATTTAAGCTACAATACTGAAATTCGGTATTCGTGTATTCTATGTCAAAACTGAGGTGTGTAAGAAAAATGGGCGTTATCCACCCACTAACACGCCCACCTCCCATACAACCCCAAAATTGAAAACTATATAAAAAGACTTCTGTGGAAGCTAATTACACAAAATTAGGTATTTATTCATTTTATATTAAAACAAAGGTGTGTTAGAAAAATGGGTGTCATCCAACAACGAACACGCCAACCTCCCATATAACCCCAAAATTGAAAACTATATAAATAGGGTTTTATCAAAGCTACAAAAGTAAAATTTGATATTTATTCATTTTATGTCAAAACTAAAGTGTCTTAGAAAAATGGGCGTCATCCACCCACTAACACGCCCTCCTCCCATACAAACCTAAAATGGAAATCTATATAAAGAGGCTTCTGTCGAAGCTACTAAAATAAAATTAGGTATTAATTCATTTTATATCAAAAATAAGACGTATTAGAAAAATGGGCGTCATCCATTCACGTACACGCCCACCTCCCATACAACCCCAGATTGAAAACTTTATAAAAAGACACATCTTTAAGATTGTTTTACACTTACGAATCAGCCGTGGGGGTATTTTAGCTTCGGCCAAGTCGAAGATATACCTTACTAGTTAGTTTCACTCTACCGTCACGGAGAGCAGGAATTTCTCAATTCAAAATATAATCACAATCGGTTTAAGATAAAATCTTTACAATATGAGTTATTCATTGATTTTAAAAATGAACATGCATAAGCAACGAACGATTAAATAAAACGTTCGTTGGTTATGCACGTTTCAAAAAAGATAAAAACGGACGACAATTGCAGCGAAATGATTTTTTTCGTGATATTTACGAACATTGGTTTTGTTTATGAGAGCTCGTAAATGAGTTTGTTTGCGGCGTAATTTGTTCACTTATGAGAAATTGATAAAAGGAAATTATAAGTGGTGATTAGTTGTGAAAACAAATTTATTTTGATCGTTCTTCGCACACTGATTACACATCATCCATTCTTTAGCTTTAAAAATACCCAATATTTCTGCCTTGAAAAAGTTGAAGTGGCTGTCAGTATAAAAGACAATCTAATATTTAGATTCACAGAAAGGACGGATACTGTCCAGATCTTGTCGCCGAGTTTTGAGCCGTCAGTAAATATATGAGTGCCAATAAAGTTAGTGGTATAAACCTGTCCCATTTCTCTTTGGTTCAGATCATGTTTGTTCAATGGAAGCCAACCTTAAAAGAGGGCTTGGCAGTGGGTCTTTTGGCATTATAATTTAAATTTGATTTGATAAATATGATCGCCACGGCTGGACGGCTCGGACGTAATCTAATTTGGATGTTCAATTTTCCCCATCATTTTTTTGGCAATACGCGGAGAATGTTGTCCACCAAGTGGTCGATCGTTTCAAGCTTATCGGCGTAAACAAGCGACTTCACAGATCCCCAAAGAAAAAGTCTACTGAGCCAGTTCACTCGTCCGGAACGTGAAATTATGCGATAACCAAACATTTTCTTCAGTGACACGTTGCGCCGTCTTCCTTGAAACTACAGCTCCTGCACATCATGGCTCTATAGCGGCCACCGTTGACTGTAACGTTCTGGCCAGCATCGTTTTTAAAGAAGTGCGGACCAATGATTCCACCTGACCATAAAGCACACCAAATAGTCAGTTTTTATGGATGCAATAATGGAGTTTCAACAAACCCTTGAGGATTATCTTCACTTCAAATACGGCAGTTTAGTACATTGACGTAACCATTCAACCAAAAGTGAGCTTTATAGCTAAAATAAATTCTCTTATGAAAATCGGGATCAACGGCAATTTTGCTTTGGGTCAAATAAACAGTGTTACCAATTTAAAGTTATATAGCTCTAAAAAAAACACCCTTTATAATAATGTCGTTGTTGAATAAACATTTAAAACACGATTCATGACCAAATTTGTAACACCCGTCACATCTTTAAATATTTAATAAAAAAGTTTCTGGAACGTATATCGTTTTTTTTTAAATACATGATTAATCGTCAAACATTATTTGACAGAAAGTAATTTTTGTTTTTATTTATTGTAGTGAAGCTAAATTTCACAAACATTCAAAGTGAGGTCAGATTTTTCACTAAGTACTTGTCATACCCGTAACATGTGCTTAAATAAGAATTATATTACAATTGACCATGATTTAAAAATGTTTTTTTCACATATGGATAGACAACCATAAAAGTAATTTATGATAATTGTAAAAACTTTAAATTATTATATGTTTGCTAACGTATGGAGGTTTTAATGCAAGCAAATGTAACACCCGTCACAATGGAATGTTCGTTATACAATTTGCAACTGCTATCAATTTTACGTTTCAAGTACAAATAAAGCATTTTTTAGCCAAAAAGTGAACACATGTTCAAGATTGTGCTTAGCGGAGAAGAGGGTGTAATTTAGGTTACAGGGCTCACAGTTGAATATTTTTCTTTCTTTTTTAGCTAAGAGACAAGCATATCAGGTGTCAAGTCTATTCTGTTAAGTCTGCATTGGCTCGAAAAGGTTTGGGGGGGGGGATGGTGATTAAATAAATAGGAAAGAAAGGGACAACCAAATGTGACGGAAAGCTACACAAACAAGCATTCTAATCCACCAACTTTTCTACCATCAACTACAACTTCAAAAGTCGTTTATATTGAACAATTTCTTATTTCAGTTGGTTAGAAATGAGGAAAGAATTAAAGAAAGTAATAGTGTAAGTCCTTGGCCGGGATTCGAATCCTGGACCTTTGGGTTGGAAGTCAAGCAAACTTGCGACACGACTATCTTGGCTGTTTAGGAGGCTGGAGGGTGTAGGTCAACATCGACGTAACAGGGCTTACCAGTCGAATATGACTATTTTTAAAGAAATATTTGTTATGCATTTTTTGTGAAAATGGGCACAAATCATAGATGAGTAAAGATAACACTGTGCGACAATTTAAGGCCCAATTGGAATAACCTCAAATATCGCAATGGTATATAATAGTGCATGGTCTATAGATTATGCCCTCATACTCAGTTTTATCGGATTAGGTCAAATAAGAGAGAAATTCAAGGTCAAATTTCACCATTAAGTCACAAATTTTTTCTTATAACTCTTAAACTAAATTCAAATCCTGTGTAGTAACTGTCTCTAAGTATTTGCAATGGATGGTTATTTACATTTTGAGACCATTTTTTGCTCAAAGAGTTAAGTAAGGGGGTTAATTTTTTCTTCAAAAACAGGGCTTTTTTAAAATAAAAAACAAAATTTTCAATAGTTCAGTTACTTCGTATTTGTCTTCAAAAACAATCAGATTTTGCTAAATTGTGCACACACCTTAAGTAAAATAAAATCAACCACCTCTGAAAAGATCAGAACAATTATAGTGCGCATCCAAAGATATTCGGATTCAAATATTACCGAAGATGGTAATTTCGTTAATGTAAGCCCTAGAGTAAAATCATTCAGGTGAAAATTATGAAAATTATGAAATTTTCTTCAAAACTGTTCATATCATCTTTACCGAAAGAGTTACCGTTTTAAGAATATGAGCGTAAATATGTTATTTCAACATATATGAAAAATTAAAACGGTAAAAATAAAAATTATTTTTATTTCTATTTCTTCCCAAGATCAAAATTTTTCATACATGTTGTAGTTACATATTTACGCGTATATCTTTTAAACGGTAACTCTTTCGGTAAAGATGCTAAGAACAGTTTTGAAGAAAATTGTTGGGTCTATAATTTTCATCTGAATGATTTTACTCTAGGGATTACATTAACGAAGTTACCATCTTTGGTAATCTTTGAATCCGAATATCTTTGGATGCGCACATGTAACTGTTGTGATCTTTTCAGAGGTGGATAACTTTATTTTACTTTAGGTGTATGCAAAAATTCAGCAAAATCTGATTGCTTTTGAAGACAAATACAAAGTAACTGAACTATTGAACATTTTTTTTATTTTAAAAAAGCCCTGTTTTTGAAGAAAAAATTAACCCCCTTACGAAACCTTTTGAGTAAAAAATGGTCTCAAAATGTTAAGAACCATCCATTGCAAATATTTAGATGCAGTTACTACACAGGATTTGAATTTAGTTTAAGAGTTATAAGAACAAACTTGTGACTTAAAGGTGAAATTTGACCTTGAATTTCTCTCTTATTTGACCTAATCCGATAAAACTGAGTATGAGGGCATAATATATAGACCATGCACTACTAGAAACCATTGAGATATTTGAAGTTATTTTTTCGTGTCGCACTGTGTAATTAATTCAGTATTTTATGATATCATTGAGAAAAAATTTGAATTTAATATTTCTTTCTATGTGAGAAGGACTCAAATTTTTCAACTGCAATTTTGAATATTTCCAAAATTTAACATTTACCCTTTTACCCTTTAAGGTGACCGTGGTATGCAGGTTAAGTTAGTGGCTTAGCATGCTCGGAGCCCGAGTTCGATCCACCAGTCGCTGCAAATGCCATATAAAGCTTCTTAAAAACATGAACTTTAGCCTTTCAGAGTCGGCATAAAATATGTAGATCCAGTTCTCGGTCAATTGTGTGCAAACATTTAATAACACACACAACACAACTCATCATTAAAAGCTCGCTCAAAGTCCTTTCACGGGCTGAAATGGCCAATTTGCTCTTTGTTTTTATCCTTTTACCCAAACAGCACAGAATAATCGATTTGAGCAATTTTTTTTCGAATTTTGTTTCAAATAGGCTGACACAAACCACAACAGTTATAAGATTGTTACGAAACTTTAACGCCTATTTTATTCCAAATTGTTTACCACATAAGTCCCATACGTGTATTTCGTCAGTTTTTAAAGAAAGAAGAATTGAAATAATTTTTGGAATAAATAATAAGGGCCAGAAACAGATTTCGCCTGTGCCTTCAAAATGTCAAGGGACGTTCCTGTTGCTGATTTACGTACCTGGCAGGCCGTCGTGATCTGGGCACTTAAATATCTCTTAAAAAGGTGCTCGTAACTTAGACTCTTTTCTTACATATGACCCCGAAGTAGGACTACACACAGAAAAATCGCCACATAAAAACCTAATAATAACTAATAGTAGAAATTATTAACTAATAGTAGAGCAAAGTTAAGAAGATTTCTCTATGATTTTTACCCAAGAAGATGTTCTTCTTAAAGTTATTGGCAATGCCTTCTTAAATTAATTTAAGAAGAAATCTCATACAGCTACTAGGTTTTCTTCTTAATATTTTAAATAAGTAATCCTGTACAACTACTAGGTTTTCTTGTTAATTTTGTTTAAGAAGAAATCTCATACATTTATTGGGTTTTCTTTTTGATTTCGTTTAAGAAGAAATCTTATACAGTAACAAGGCTTTCTTCTTGATTTTGTTTAAGAAGAAGTCTCATACAGCTACTACACTGAGAAAAAAAACATACTTTAAAATTAAACAAAAAATATTAAAATAGAAATTTAACGCCTTTGCGTTTCTACAAAACAATATTTAAAACAAGTGTGTTTAATTTTCATCTACCTATAAACATTTTTTTTTATTTTTCTCTTATTATTTCTTTGGAAAAACAAATAAAAATTTGAATTCAATGACAATTTTTGAATTTTTTGAATTGGTTTGACAAATATCGAACATATGATAAAATAAAAACTTATTAATTTAATATTAAAATATTTCAAATGCAAACTTCATCGAATGGAGTTAACATTTGGTATACGGGAAGTCCCGGGGTAGCTGGTTGTAAATCTGGTGCTAAAAACTCGGAAAAGTTAAAAAAATGTCATCGAAAAAAATATGCTTTAAAGCATGTGTTTTGAATTTTAAAATTTTTGTTTTAAATTTGTTTTTCATAACAAAAACATTGTTTTAAAAACAAAAACTTTTGTTTTGAATTTAATTTTAAAAAAAGTTGTGTTTAATTTTAATGAATTTGTTTCAAGCTCTATTTCAAAAACAATTTCGTTAGATATGAACACAATTTCATTTAATTTTAACACATTTTTTCCTCAGTGTAGGTTTGCTTCTTGATTTTTTCCATAAGAAATCTCATGAAGCAACAAAGTTTCTACATAATTTGCTTTTCTTTACAATATGGCATAAATAAATAAAAAATAACGAATAAACGATACACGAATTCGAGGACTTGAAAAAAGTCTTGAAAATATGGACTTTAGATGAAGTTAAGAAGATATCTTATTAAATAATTTTAAGAAGAGTTTTGCTGAAAAAGATGAAAAAGATCTTCTGAAAAATACCCCTCCTCTTTCGTCTTTCATGCCCCTTGTTTTTGAAAAGTCTTGAAAATATGGATTTTAGAGGAAATAATGAAGATATCTTATTAAATAATTTTAAGAAGATTTTTTCTTAAAAAATGCCTCTCCCCTTTCGTATTTAATGCCCTTTGATCTAAATATGTTTTAAGAAGAAATCTTATAGATTTGATGTGGCACTATTTTTCTCTGTGTAACCTGAACTAGCGTCTTACATAGGACTTTCTGGCGGGTAACAACCATGATCATGTTTTTTTGAAAGTCAAAGTCAAAATGTTCATAGAATAATGAAAAATACGAAGATGTTGATGGATTTGCATCATCTTTCAGCCTGTATCTTTCCCAACCTTTTTTCATTTTATTAATATCTGAAGTTAGGTTCGAGTATTTACAATATATATCGTTTTCAGAACATTGGTGGATTCCTTTTTTGACAGTTCTTAATATTATTTTTCGGCATCAGCGACTTAGCAAATGAAAGAACTAGTGAATATTACATACATTTGAGGATATTTGAATAGTTTTTAGGGCATCGAATATAACATTTTTCGGGACTCTATAAGTTAAAAGTAATATCTGTTATCTTCTTCATATTGCCATGTTTTTTTATTTTCAAATACAAGACAAATCAAATCAAATTCAATTTTTAACACTTAAAATTCTACTTTTTACACTTCACAATTAACATTTAGTCAGTCAAAATAAAAAAAAAAATTAAAAACTTTGGTTTGAATTGTAAAAAGTTTAACTTGAATTGTAAATGTGTTGTATCGGAACCGTAATATTGTTGTACTTGGTATTGAAAACCTGTAGAAAAGTTAATAAACCAGCTTCTTTAATAAATCGAAAGATAATAAAATAACTCAAAGGCAACAAGAGAACAGATAAAGATATAGAGTTACAAGAAGCATAACTGCAGCATTCCGTATAGTTTTGTTATTGTATCTGATGTTGCATGAGTTGTCATAACAATAAAAGAACTCTCGACTGCAATTTATGCTGCACCAATGAAACCTGTTTAATGACCACTAAAAAAAATCTTAATAGCTCGTGGGTGACTGCTAAGCTACAGCATGCTTTACAGTCAAGGTCTTGGCTTCTGATTAACATAGCTGGTGAATGCAACTTAAACGGTTGAATTTACATAACTATAAATAAGGTGGGCGAACTTTTTTGTTTCTTCGTTAAGATAAAAATCTATGGTTGAAAGATCTTAAATATTTATTGATATGTTTGAGTCAAAGCTCAGCGATAATAAATTGAATATTTCATCTGAATAGAGATTAATAGGTTAAATACCTTTGGCTGAGTTAAAGATGTGCAAGAACTTTAACTTGATTTCTGATAGTGATGATGAATGAAAAAAATGAAATGAGAGGGTAAGAGCATCGATTGTTTAAAATGTGTAGGAGTTTTTTGTGTGAACTAGTACGGAAGCAACTCAGAACCTTACACTGGCTAACGATTTATTATAAAAAAAAATAAATGAATTTTTGACAAAATAGCCCAAAAGTTTTATTTCTATGAATTCTTGTATTAATATTGATTAATTTTTAACAAATATGCCCAAATATTCTAGTTCCTTTTTATATGTCATATTAACAGTATTGCCATGCATTACTGCTTAACAAACATTGTTTTAAATTTCCCTGATGGCAACTCTGCTTATTGTGCATTAACTAAAATTGCCGCTTTTTGCATTCCATTAATTAACACAACCAATCAACCGTCGAACGAACGGTTGAAACAAAAAAAATTTTAATAAATTTTAAAAATAGATTTAAAAGATAATAAATTTTCAAAGCATAAAAACGGAAAACATGAACGTGACACACAAACATAAATATAAAATGTAGTGGTCGTTAACAGCGCACCCGAGTGAAGGTCAAAAGCGGCCATATTAAAAAATAGGTGTGGCCACAAGGCAAAGAGTATCGTACACACACACACACACACACATATCCACACAAATGCATGCAATATTATTTCATGGTTATTATTCATCAGATGCACCATAAAATATCCACAACAAAGACAAAAGAAAAAAAAAAAGACAGAAAACAGCAAACTTGTTGATTCATTGCAATAAACCGTAAAAAAGTTTGGCTTAGCATGCAATATAAATGGACAGATGGAAAAACAGTGCTACAAACGTCATGACTGCCTATCCGACTGACGCTCCTAAAGCAGCGCAGCTATTTTATAGCAAAAACATTGCATAACTTGTGGCGCATTGCTTAGATTTTTTCGGCTTTACTTATTGTTGCTTGTTGCACAATCATTTTTCATATTTTGTTTTTTTTTTGCATTTTTGCCCGTCTAATAATGATTATTCAGTCAGCCTGCCTTATATTAAGTAAACAATAGCGTTGCCACCTTATATGAACTTACCTTAAATATAAATTGTCCCATGTCAGAAGCACGTTCGTTCGCTGAGCCAGATGCGCGTTTGAAGCAATGCAGATAGTCACGTGTCAGCACAAAATATCTGCAAAACATAAGATAAAACAAAAACATATATTAACTGAGAATTTTATGGATGCAAATATAAAGAAAATAAGTATGACGTAAGCGGAATGAAAAATGAATTGCTACAAAATAGGAAGAAATGCCTTACATGGAAGCAGTGTACATTTATAAGAAGATTCATAATCAGATGAGCTATGGCATAAAACATATTTCAAGACTTACTATATATTGTACAATGTTTGTGAATAAGAATAAGTGACCAGGTAAAATCTGCCATAATAAGTCTTACGGTGTGATATTAAAAAAACAATTGGCTTCGCCTAAAAATTCTTTCAGGTGCATAAAATTGAAAAAAAAAGCTAGAAGTGGTGTACTATCTATCTAAAGCGAGAAAATTTTGATGAAATTCCATATTTCTTTCAGTCTGAGAAGAGTACATCGAGCTTCATAGGAAGGTATTAAATCCCAGCGAAGTTTACTAACTGCTAGCCTGGTGAAATACCTTTGAATATTTTCAATTCTTTTGATATGTATATCATAATGAAGTTTCCACACCACACAGCTATATTCAAAAACCGACCTGACAATTGAAAAAAGAATGGTCCTCACCGTAAAAGAATCCTTGAACTCTTTATTATTACGTGACAGATATCCCATCATAGCAATTGCTTTTGAAATAACAGCATTGAAATGTTTGGCAGAGCAGAGCTTTCTCTCAAATATAATCCCTAAAATCTTTTTTCAAATCAGTTCTCGCTAGTAATTCTTTATTAAAAGCATAGGTTTATTCAAAAAGCTAGATTAACATAGAAAAAGACGTGACGTTACATTAAGTAACATTAAGATGCAGTTTATTGGTCTCACATCAAAACTGGAAACTATTACTGGAAAAGTCACGTTGAAGCAAATTAAAGTCTTAGTGAGAATTCAGACGTCTAAAGATCTTAATGTCATCAGCACACTTCAGGCATTCGTAAAAACAAATAAAATTCGGAAGATCGTTGATAAAAAAGACAAACCAAAGCGTACCAAGGTACACCTTAATAATTATCAATGAATTTCGAGAACTTGCTTCCAATCTGCACATATTGCCTACAACCCACAAGGTAATTTCCTAACCATAAAAAAAATGAAGAAGAAAATCCCAGATTGCTTACCTCTTTATCCATTTTATTGGACAGAAAGAAGCTAGATGATTATAGGAAGAGTAACCAGAAAAAAATAATACATGCTAACTCTCAGACAATCTATTTTTAATGCAGTTATAAATTTTATTTTTTACAAGCGCTTCGAAAATTTAAGGTATGAGTGGCAATTTAGATATTGTGCGATAAAAAGCAATACTTTGCCTAGGTCCGCATTTGCACATGGCAAAAGCATACTTTTTAAGAAATATGGGTGGAATGTTATCCGGCCCACATGCCTTCTTAACATCAAGACTTACTAGCGCATTAAAAGCGTCAGCAATTTCAATCAGTCTCAACTAAAATTTTAATCACAATTTTAATCTCGATTTAAGGGGAGACATGACATTTTCCGTTTTTTTAAATCGAGCGATTCTAAGAAAAAGAATTTCATGGACAAATTCCTACGGGTTCAAAAGTTACAGCCAGATTAGTGAGAGCGCATTTTTATTTTTCTTTGTTCACAAACTTTGAACGCGTTTATCGCGAAACCATGTTTTTCGTGCTGGTTGCGGCACTAGAGGGTTAATTTTTTGACGAAATTTTTTTTTTTTTTTGTATTTTTTTAAACTTGATTCGCTCGTATGACACGAACTGTTTTTTAAATTCTTTTCGATTTTTTATGAATTTTTAAAGTCATTATTTTTTTCGAAAAAACACACTTTCAAAATTGGAAAATCACCAAAAATTGAAAACAATTTTTAACAAAAAACGTCCTGTCATACTATAACCAATTTTGTTAAGATTTAAAAAAAGTCATTTTTTTTCTAGATCGGACAATTTTTGCGACTCCCGGGCTGCAACCACGAGGCCCCGCAAGTTTGGAGCTCTATAAAACCATTTTGGAGTAAAAAATATATTTTTTGAATTTTGTTTCTTGTAAATTGTTCAATTCTCTAAATAAAATTTTGAAAAAATGTTTGTTTTTGAATAAGTTATGAATTTTTAAAAAGGGGTCTGTTTCTCTGCCGCGGATGTTATGGCCCGGTTTAATTCATTTTCAATCTCAATCAAATTTAAATTCAAGTTTAACATTTTTTCGTACTGAATTTCACCTCAATTAAATTTCAGTCTATTATAGCGTAAAATTCTCATTCTCAATGTATTCCATTCAATTCCAACTGCGACTTCGATTTCAACTTCAATATCAGTAACAGTAACAGTAACAGTAACAGTAACAGTAACAGAAACAGTAACAGTAACAGTAACAGTAAAAGTAACAGTAACAGTAACAGTAACAGTAACAGTAACAGTAACAGTAACAGTAACAGTAACAGTAACAGTAACAGTAACAGTAACAGTAACAGTAACAGTAACAGTAACAGTAACAGTAACAGTAACAGTAACAGTAACAGTAACAGTAACAGTAACAGTAACAGTAACAGTAACAGTAACAGTAACAGTAACAGTAACAGTAACAGTAACAGTAACAGTAACAGTAACAGTAACAGTAACAGTAACAGTAACAGTAACAGTAACAGTAACAGTAACAGTAACAGTAACAGTAACAGTAACAGTAACAGTAACAGTAACAGTAACAGTAACAGTAACAGTAACAGTAACAGTAACAGTAACAGTAACAGTAACAGTAACAGTAACAGTAACAGTAACAGTAACAGTAACAGTAACAGTAACAGTAACAGTAACAGTAACAGTAACAGTAACAGTAACAGTAACAGTAACAGTAACAGTAACAGTAACAGTAACAGTAACAGTAACAGTAACAGTAACATTAACAGTAACAGTAACAGTAACAGTAACAGTAACAGTAACAGTAACAGTAACAGTAACAGTAACAGTTTTAAAATTTAAAATTTTAATATTCTATATTCAATATTTGATATTCAATATTCAATATTCAATATTCAATATTCAATATTCAATATTCAATATTCAATATTCAATATTCAATATTCAATATTCAATATTCAATATTCAATATTCAATATTCAATATTCAATATTCAATATTCAATATTCAATATTCAATATTCAATATTCAATATTCAATATTCAATATTCAATATTCAATATTCAATATTCAATATTTAATGTTCAATAATCAATATCCCGTTTTCAAATTCAATTCAGAATTTAAAATTTTAAATTCAATATTGCATACTTAATGATAATAAAAGTTTACATTTGAAATTTGAATATTGAATATTGAATATTGAATATTGAATATTGAATATTGAATATTGAATATTGAATATTGAATATTGAATATTGAATATTGAATATTGAATATTGAATATTGAATATTGAATATTGAATATTGAATATTGAATATTGAATATTGAATATTGAATATTGAATATTGAATATTGAACATTGAATACTGAATATTGAATATTGAATATTGAATATTGAATATTGAATATTGAATATCGAATATTTTAAATTTTAAAGTTTTAATTAGAAATTTTAGTTTTGAATATGGAATAGTGGACATTGAATTTTAAATAAGTAATTTTATTTTTGAATGTTGAGCTTTGAATTGCTGTTCAATTCAATCTTCAGTTTTCAATTTTGAATGAAAACTTTTGAACTGTAAATTTTTGAACATAAAAGTTGGGATTAAAAAAATCTATAATTTGGTTTCTGGGTTTTTAATTTTTAAATCAACTTTTGGACTTTGAGTTTTGTGTTTTGCAGTTGAAATTAGTATTCAATGTTAGTTAAATTCTTATTTAAAATTTTTAATTTTGTATTTTGAATTTTTGAATTTAAAATGTCAATTTTGACTTGCGGATTTTTAATAATTAAATTGGAGTTATGATGTTATAATTTTGAATTTTAATGTTTCAATTGGGAATTTTTAATTAATACATTCTTTATTTTTAAATTTAAATTGTTAGTGTTGAATTTGTTTATATCAAATTCTGAATTTTTATTTTTTAACTGTGAACTGTCAATTTTGAATTTGTAACTTTATTTTTTCTTAATTTTTGAATTAAATTGAATTTAAAATTTTAAATTTTTTGTTTTGAATTTTGAATTATGAGTTTTAAATGAAATGTTTTTCAACTCAAACTTCACTTTTCCATTTTGTGTTAGGATTTTTTATTTAAATTTTTTTTAAATTTTGAATTTTCAATTTCGTTTTTCAAATTTGAGTTCTCAATTTTTTTTATCATTACATATAAGAAATATTTATTGCTGATAGGTACTCTAAATAAGCTGCTCTGAATTATCTGCTGAGAAAATAACTTCAAAATAAATCATTGTCATAAATATAAAGTGCCACGCCCCCCAACAAACAACATCAACTGAAGAGAACAGAAGCATGTAAGCATTAAATATTTATATTGAAATTTTTGGAAAGCACCTGTAAGGGATGGAAAAAAAAAAATTACAAAATCCAAGTCAGAAATGAGCACATAAATCAAAAGAAGGAGGAAAAATATTAATGATGTTTATGCTTGCAGCGGGAATAAGTGAAACATATGTAAAGAAGCAGGAGCACAAAAAGGAGAAAAAAAAATATTAATGCAAAGCATTAGAATAACACGTTGTTGCTTAGAACAGAATCCAGCAGGAAAAAAAAAATCAAATATTCTGTAACTTCAAAATGCAACCTATTTTTCATCACAACAACAATAACAGCAACAACATCAAGGAATCGTAACATAGCAAACATATTACAAACACGCTGTTAGTCAAGACTCTTGCAGCGCCATCTTTCCGTGTACTTTAAGAGTCAGTGTTTTTTTTTTTTTTTTGTTTTGGAAGCTATTATGAATAACATCATAGAAAAGTGTAGAGCAAGACAAATGACAGCCAGGTTAGAGGTAGCTTAGGGGCAGCTCAAGCAACAACTTGTTTTGTGGCTTCCTTTTGGACTAGCATAAAATATGACTGACATCATGCTGTGGTTTCTACTTCTTAGAAAAAATATCCTTAGATGTGGGTCTAAAAAAGGTCAAAGAAATTGTAAAGCATACCAAAGGCAGGCTTAAGTGAAACGAAAGTAAAGCATCAATATAGAAAATAGCGGTCGCACAAAGTAACAGTTAAGCACAACAATACTTTCTCTCTTTCCCTTGCTTCAATCAAATAATTTCTTAGGTATTTTTTTAATATTTACTATGAGCTGGAAAAAAATAACTGCAGCTCGTCAACGTTTGCAAGAAAAATTAAGGGATTTCAACATAGAAAACGAAGTTCCAAGTTACTATGTCTTATAAATATTTAGAAAGTATGGAGAAAGGCATAGAATTAGGTTATTTAAAATTGAAATTAAATTCAAATTTTTTATTTTTAAAATTTAGAAAATTTTATTTAGCGCTAAGTTTTCTGTCAATTTTCTTTTCTACAATTCTTAATTATGATGATGAAATTACTTGCTAAGATAAAATGAATCACATTCAAATTCATCAAAAATTAATTTGAAATTCTACAACCACCGCCAATGCAATAATCCATAGAACAAAGATTTGCTAAAAAAAAAACCAAGCCTGAAATTAATTTTCCTTTGTAAAAAATATTCAGCAATTTGGCAGACTTTGAGCAAAAACTGCCAGGCCCAACATACCTTCACCGTCGTCATCATCATCATCATCACCATGACCAGGGTTTCATTTGAATTCAGTGTTTCTTTTGCATTTTTTCGCTGATTCTATGTTGAACACGTTTTTTCTTTCTGTCTTCTTTTCTTCTGCGAATTCTCTTTTTGGGCAGTTTAATGACCACCACAAAAGACTTCACTGCACAGCTAAACGTCTGAATTTTCTATGGTTTCTCGTTTGTAGCTATGTGTAAACAAAGTCCACTTAGTTGCTTAAAACTAAGAATGGGTTAACGATGGTGAAGCAGTGCAGTGCAGTAGAAGAAAAAAGAACATGCTAGAAAAACATTTTTCACAAATTATGCTTTCTACGCGAACTAAGCTATCTTCTAAATGGATTGGGCGGGTGCAGACAAAAAAAAAAGGTAGTAAAGTAGCTCAATTAAGATGAGCATCTATACGCTGTTAAAGGATGAGAAAATAAGCTGCAAAGCTGCTTAAAACCCAAAAACAAACGGAATGTAGTACATCGTACAGAACAATTAAGCGCTATTCTACGAAAGGTAACGATTCAGACTGTGTTTTGTGCACTGACCAATTTGAATACAAAATAGATTCTTGTCACATCCCGCTTACAATTCTCCAAATAGAAATTTTTTACCTGCGAGTAAGGAAATTGATGAAAAAATGCTTGAAATAATTGTCGCAAAAAAATTTTTTAAAACATATAAAGATTTCATGAAACTATGTTGTGATCCGTGCCCTTCATCGCTCAAACTGTTTATAAGTCACATGAACTATTCATGATACCAGCCTATCAAAAAGAAATATACAAAAGAAAATAACAAGAGAACATGATACATGATACATGAACCAATAAAAAATTTCGTAAATGCCATGAAACAATACAAGGGGAACATGAATCATTCATAATTTTTGCGAATAAAGCTCATAAAATGCATGTTCAAATACGAAGAGAAAAGAAAATTGTCCATGAGATAACTGACAAAAAATTAAAAGCTTCTCCTGTGGACAATGGAACAAAACTTGGGCGATTTCGTATTTTTTTCATGCAATTTTTTTTTTTTTTTTTGTTGTAGAATTTTCGTTTATTAGTTTTATGTTATTTTTTTAAAAAAGTTGTGGGTTTTTTTCCTTTTGGTTTGGGTATCATTATATTTCAGATACCATTATATTATGGTAGGTCCAAATTATGTTTATATTGTCCTCCAGCACAGCTGTTAATTTTGTGGAAACATTTTTCAGAAACAGTTCGGAGTCATTTGCACTCAAATTTGGTTTTCTGATTACTTTGAAACAAGTAATAACTCCAGTTTTCTTCATACATGTTCTCAATTTCTCTCTTAACTCTCTCTCAATAATACATACCCAGTAGAAATTAAGGCCCAAGGAAATTAAAAGAAAATATAAATAATCGAACATGGTAGACTTTAACATTAAAACTGCCATGTCTCGAAAATCAAGTAAGATAATCAAGAAATTAAAATTTTTACAGGTTTCGAAGGGGGTTCGAAGTATCGGGACGCACAGATAAAGAATCATACTATGTAGAAAAATAACCGTAAAAAAATACAAAAATTTACACAGCATATTTCGAAAACAAAGCCAAAACAAATAGATTTGTCGGCATAAAACAAAAATAATTTTTATGGCTTTCAAATGAGGGAGCGGGGGAGTGTAAAAGTCGGAAATATCGGGATACACAGAAAAAGGGGTCATACTATATGAAAATATTATTTTAAAAATTTAAAATAAATTGCAAAAAATAAAGTATCTCGAAAACCGAAGCGAAAATTGCTAAAAATTAATTATCTCAGAAGCGTGTAGGCAAAAAACTATTTCGGCTTTCAAAGGGGATTGAAAATTTGAGAATATACAGAAAAATAGGTCAAAATAAAGGAAAATATAACTTCATTAAAAATTAAATTTCATAAAATTAAAAAAATGTCTGGGTTTTTAAAAGAGGGAGAGTGGAAGGGGGGTGTAGAAATATTGGGACACACAGATATAACACAGATAAAATATAACCTGAGAAAATTTTCAACAAATAAAAGAAGAGGATATCACAAAAACGAGGTCATACTATATAATAATATAACCATAAAAAAATTAAAAGAAACGGGATATCTCAAAAACGGAGCAAGATAGGCTAAATATAGCGAAATATTACGAAATTTATAACGAAACGGAAAATGCACAGATAGAAGAGTGACAATATAAAAAAAGAAAAACTTAAAAATTAAAACAATTCGAAAAAAAGATAACCCATAAAATACATTTTTAGCGGGTTAAAAAAGGGAACGGAAATATTGAGACGCACACATAAAGAGACCACACTATATAAGAATGTAATAATACAAAAATTTAAAAATGGTATATAACTTTTGCAAATATCGGAATATAACCTTTGCGAAAAAATGATATCTTGTAAACGAAGTAAGATAAAAAAAAAAAAAAATTGGCCATTTCAGCCCTTGAAAGGACTTGGACCGAGCTTCTTATGATCAATTGTGTTGTGTGTGTTATTATATGTTTGCACACAATTGACCGAAAACTGGACCTACATGTTTTATGCCGACTCCGAACGGCTAAAGTTCATGTTCTCAAGAAGTCTTACATGGCATTGTTTACTCTCTGAGGTTTGCTATTGTCTGCAGGGAGGTGGTGACCGATCAGAAAAATTTTTTATTGAAAAAAACTTTTCGCCGCGGCTGGGGATCGAACCCGGGCTCCGAACATGCTAGACCACACACTTAACCTGCATGCCACAGTCACCACGAACGAAGCAAGATAGGCTGAAAATAAAAACTTTTCGGCTTCGAACGGGGTCGGAAATATCGGGTCCTCCCACTATATGAAAATAAACATAAAAAATTTGATAAAATAAGAATAAACGGTATGTCTTGACGCCTACTAAGCAATATAAAGCAGAAAATATTTTAACGGTTTTTAAAGGAGGAAGGGGCGAGGGGGATTGAGCGATGCGGTAATATCGGCACGCTCAGATAAATGGGATAACACTTTATGAAAATATGAAAAATTAAACGAGACAGGCCAAAAATAAAAGCTTTTCGGCTTCAAATGAGATCGGAAACATATGGACGCACAGATAGTGGGGAAGTCCTTGACAAATTCAAAAACTTGAAAAAATGGGATGCCACGAAACGTAGCGAGATAGGTCAAAAAACAAATTCGTATGTATCTTAAAGGAGGATGGAAATATCGTGACATGTAGATATAAAGGTTTACTACGCCTACGTCCGATACTACCCAAAAACATGAAAACTCCATAAATAAGCTTATGTTGAACCTACAGAGATAAAATTTTGTATGTATCTTTTTTATGCCAAAACTAAGGTGTGTTTAAAAATTGGGCGTTATCCATAAACTAACACGCCCACCTCCCATACAATCCACAATAGCGAAAAAACTATAAAGGCATTAACATGTGAGCTACAGGATTAAAACTTGGTATGTGTAAATTTTTCATCAAAAAGGAAATGCATATTAAATATGGGCTTCATCAGCCCATCGACATGCTCATTTTTAATACTATTATTGTATTTTGAAAAAGTAGGTTAAGGGTATTTCATAGTCGGGTTAGACCGGCTTTAGACTTTCTTTACTTGTTTTACTTATTTTTTTTTAAAGCTTTTTATAAGTATATTTTTTTTAAGTAAGTAAGTAAGTAAGTAAGTAAGTTAAAAAAGGTATTTATAAAAGAGATGTAAATGATCCCAGAGCGCCGAATAAGGGTTAAGGCAATTTTCTACTGTTTACTTACAATGTTAAGTGAAAGTACTCAATAACATGAAAATTTGGAGTTACTCGAAAATCTTAGGCACAGGCCTATTTTAACCAATTATCAACAAAAAAGTAACAACTGGCCTTGACAACTAATAAAAACTACTACAATTATATTATTTTTACATAATAAAAGGCTTAAATTTATGCGAACTCTGTTGTTGAGGTTTTTAACCCAACATTGAAGCGGTCAAAATGCAACACAAGAACATCATTAAAACTCATTAAATCATTAAAAATTAACTGAACAAAAGTGCACACGACAACATAGAAATTAAACCAACGTCAACAGCAGTTTTCATATGCCAAAAAGGGGCAGAGTCCTGGCCAACCCCAGTTAATGCCATATTTAAACTGAGTAGCTCAGAACGCAGCTATTTGAGAATTTTTTTTTTTTATTTTATTACTTACCGTTCCTTCCAACGTGAAAATAAACGATCACGTTGTTGCCATAAAAGTCCCCGTTTAATTGGACCGGTCATTGAGGCGACTGGAATGCGTCCAGCTAGCAGGGATTGCTGTAAAGAAAAAAAAAAAAAAACAGAAAAAAAGGCTGTGAGTGAAAAAGCACTAAATTTATAATAATATTTAAAATAGTGAAATTCATGTGGAAATATAATTAAAATGGCAGAAAATCAATTAAAACGATTTTCCCCTAAATGGGGGCGAAACAAACCAACCATTTTGTGGGCTGTGCTAGGCAGCATACAAGCAAGCAAGGACTGCCAGTAAAGCTGAAAATTGCGTCATAAATTCACGTTGAAAATTTGTAAAAGGGCATAAAATAAAATAGCACACACACCCACCCACACATACATATACACAACTACCAACCTGTAGCAGCAAACGGATATGAGTGCAAACGGAAGTCGTTAGCGACATACAGCCAAACAGACAGTTGGCGGCAGTTTGGCAGTTTTAATGAACTCATTCATACATGTTGAAAACTCAGAGATGCCAACAAAGCGCAGAATTAAAATAAAAATTAAAATCATTAAAAGCTGATAAAGGCTTAAAATGTTAATATTTTCTTTTTGTGCTTTTGTGTTCATATTTTGCCAATAGCATTAATCAGCTACAAAATATTGATTTATGAATATCTGTGGAGTTCACATAAAAGCGCATATTTTAAACAATGTGCAAATTATGTGTACCTTTATATGAAATCAGCTTTAATGATTTTACTGTGTGACTATTTTGTAAAAATCAAAATTTATGCACATCAATTAAAATTGCTTAAAATTCTTTCAGCTGGCAGCCAATTAAAATCGCATTTTCATTTATTATGCGGGTGTTTAAAAATACATTTTTAATGACGCTCACGTTCAAACAACCCTCATAACGCAACACACACACGCACAGGCACACGCTGTCACGCAAGCAACCCTATAGCCAACCCCAAAGAGCCGTTAAACACAAACATACATAAAAGCTTTTAATTTATGACCAACAAATTGGTAACAGTCATTAGCTGCCAGTTTAGAGCATTGCTTGCATTTGAAGTTACCCAAAAAAGGTTTCACAACGTTGGCATTTTAAGCAACAAAAAACACAAAATATGCAACATTTTTTTAAACAACTTATTTCAAAGCTCCCTCTTTTACCGGTAGGGAAACAAGAGTTCTTAAATAATTAACTCAATGAAAAAGTGTGGCTTATTAAAAATATGTTGCCAACACATGATGCGCTTTAAATGTTGCTCACCTTTGCGGAGAGCTGAAATTTTTGAAGTTTTTTTTTTTTTTTTTTTTTTCCTTTGGACACTCGTAGGAAGGTAGTTTAAGATAAAGCATATTTTAATTTATGCTAAATTTACGGCAGTTTGTTTTAATTCACTTCGTTAAACTTTTTAAGATGCAATTTTTAAACGGAGCTAAAATATCTTTTTGTTAATATAATTTTGTTTTCAGGTTTGGTGTGATTTTTAGAGATTTGGATTTTTATTTGTAGCGTGCTGAAAATCTGCCGCACAGATTTGGTTATCTGTTTCTTGGAGGCTTCCGCATTGCTGAGTTTGATTTGGGAATAAAATCATTGACTTACTACTATTTTTATATCGATATTAGTTGATACTAAGAAATGTTTATTTTCCCAACTTTTCGTTTCGTTTCCCAACTTTTTCCCAACTTTCGTTTTATTTGGTGCGTAGAAAGGTTTTTATTTAAATCTACTGCAAAATATACCTGAAAAATCCTCTGAAGGATTTTAAAAGTAGGTGTGAGTAGAGCGGTGTGTTGTGGTGACCGTGGCATGCAGGTTAAGTGTGTGGCTTAGCATGCTCGGAGCCCGAGTTCGATCCCCACTCGCGGCGAAAAATTTTTTCAATAAAAAAACTTTTCTGATCGGTCACCACCTCTCTGCAGACAATGGCAAATCTCAGAGAGTAAATAATGCCATGTAAAGCTTCTTCAGAACATTAGCCGTTCGGAGTCGGCATAAAACATGAAGGTCCAGTTCTCGGTCAATTGTGTGCAAACATTTAATAACACACACAACACAATTGAATAGAATCATAAGAAGCTCGGTCAAAGTGCTTTCAAGGACTGGAATGGCCAATTTGTTTTTTTTTTTTTTTTGTGAGTAGAGCCGTCCCGTTGGAATACCGGTTTTTTTAAAACTAGTCTGTATGAAAAAAAGATGGCGGCGTTTAACTTTCCATAGTGTGGAACCTGAATGCTGCCAGTCTGAGTGTTGATCAGGGTTGCCAACTCATTTTTTGGTTTTCCCCACAGTAGTTCTCAAAATTCCCCGATTTTCCATCAAATTACCCTCGAAAAAAAAGTAAATTGACTTATTTATAGACTTTTGAATTGAACATAAACGTACACCGAGAAAAATACCTAAATAAAACTAACAAAAACCTTATGTGCGTTTACACAAGGGCTTCGACAGTTTGTTGCCTGCTAAGTTCAAGATTACCCAACAAAGTCAATCAACTTATACTATCCATCAAATTTTATATAAATGACAAAATATAGATTTATTAACAGAAAGATACAATTTTTTGGAAGAAAATTTAAAAATATCATTTTATGCTAAACATTTTGTGTTTGTTTTTTCTTTTTAAACTTGTTGAATCGGTGATGGCCCGATTCTAAAATGTGTTAAGTCGGCTTAGCACATTTATGATATTAAAAGGAAAATTCTTGCATCAAATTTTTGCCATTGTGCAAAACCTTCTTAGATAATAAACAAAGATTAATTAAAAAATTAACATAAATAAATTTTTCACTAAGCTAATTTTTGACTAATTTTTTGACTAAAAATTTTACTAATTTAAACTTATCTAAGAAGATTTTTTGTATTGAATTTTTTCGAAAATTTAATATTAAATCCAATTGCCCGCAAATATCTGATCAGATATTAAATTTCCCGCAAAAAATCATTTAAAATAAGAAAAATTAGACCATTTCCCGATCAACTTAAAATTCCCCACCAATCGGAGAATTCCCCACCAGTTGGCATCCCTGGTGTTGATGAAGAAGTCAGTTCATTCTGGACATCCAAAGTGAAAGGTGGTAAAGAAAATAAATTTCAAGTCGAAGTTAATGTCAAAGTTAAAACAAAATTCAAAGTAAGAGATAAGGTCAAAGTCAAGTCGAAGTCGAAGTCTAAATTTAAGTTCAAGTCCAAGTCCAAGTCCAAGTCCAAGTTCAAGTCCAAGTCCAAGTCCAAGTCCAAGTCCAAGTCCAAGTCCAAGTCCAAGTCCAAGTCCAAGTCCAAGTCCAAGTCCAAGTCCAAGTCCAAGTCCAAGTCCAAGTCCAAGTCCAAGTCCAAGTCCAAGTCCAAGTCCAAGTCCAAGTCCAAGTCCAAGTCCAAGTCCCAGTCCCAGTCCAAGTCCAAGTCCAAGTCCAAGTCCAAGTCCAAGTCCAAGTCCAAGTCCAAGTCCAAGTCCAAGTCCAAGTCCAAGTCCAAGTCCAAGTCCAAGTCCAAGTCCAAGTCCAAGTCCAAGTCCAAGTCCAAGTCCAAGTCCAAGTCCAAGTCCAAGTCCAAGTCCAAGTCCAAGTCCAAGTCCAAGTCCAAGTCCAAGTCCATGTTCAAGTCCAAGTTAGAGTCAAAATCAAAACTAAAATCAAAATCAAAATCAAAATCAAAATCAAGATCAAGATCAAGATCAAGATCAAGATCAAGATCAACATCAAGATCAAGATCAAGATCAAGATCAAAATCAAAATCAAAATCAAAATCAAAATTAAAATCAAAATCAAAATCAAAATCAAAATCAAAATCAAAATCAAAATCAAAATCAAAATCAAAATCAAAATCAAAATCAAAATCAAAATCAAAATCAAAATCAAAATCAAAATCAAAATCAAAATCAAAATCAAAATCTTATCAAAAGTCCAAGTCCAAAATCAAAATCAAAATCAAATTATATGAAATAAAATAACATAACAGCATTACAAAATATAACATAACATAACAAAACATACTAAACACTACATGAAGAAAACCAACATAACAATATAATACACTAACATAACATAATTTTGAAAATTAGCCTTAGATGCGTCTCAAATTTGTTATAGAGAGGTTTTTGGGGTCTGTGATCAAGGATTCGGATCGCAAGTTACAAAATTCAAGATGGAGGATATAAGATGGCGGATGAAAAAAAACACCTAAAAACACCTCTATAACAAATTTGGTACGAATCGGCTATTTTAAAAATTTTCATTCGCCATTTTGAACTTCAAATCTGACAACGGATTCTCGTTCAGTGACCCTCAAAACACTTTTTCTGAGTAATTTGGTTATAAAAATAACAATGAAATTATTAAAAAAGTTATAATTTTCTCAACCATTTTCGATTGAAAATGGCATTTTTTTGTGAAGTGCCTCACTTCAAAAGTTTTTTGAGGTTATAATTTTCTTCGCAAAACACCAAACGGCTTTAAAAACTAGATTCCCTGAAAATTGTGTGCTGAAAAAAATTTTTACAACAAAATGGTATAAGCCGGAGAGGGAGGTTGAGTTAGTGTCCGACCGAAACCAAAATTTTGGCCGAAACCGAAACCGAAACCGAATTTCGGCCATTTTTGTAATATTCGGCCGAAACCGAAACCGAAACCGAAACCGAAACTGAATGTCTACATGAAAATTGTTTTAAAAACAATTTATTTTTTTAATTTTTTAGTTAAAAGCTTTCAAAAACATAACAATTGAAACAGATTATAATAACGTATACATTCGATAAATATTCTTTTGCCTTTATTCATAAAAATTTACGAACCTCTTATAAAGCCTTTACAAAAAAAAAATCTCAAAAACAGTATTCATAAACGTCCAATAACGACAAAAATTTCCTATAAAGGCTTCTTAAATGAGTAACCTTCAATAAACCCTTGATAAAGCCTTTTTAAAATTTTTACTCTAATGTGAGCACAAATATTGTCAAAAGTACTTCAAACTGTTTCAAAAAATATGAAAACATGGCAAAACATTTCAAAATATTGAAAATAAAAATTATAAGTGACAATTTTTTCACAGAAGAACATAGATTAAACAATTTTTTGACTGTTTGCATGTCAAAGTATTGATAAAATTGTGACAAATAAACAAAAAATTATTGAATTTATCAAATTCACGAACCATTCTTGACACTGTTCCCATTTCAAATTGAGAGTGTTCCTATTTTAACAAATAAGCTGAGACAATATTTTTATGAATAACAAAATTTTAAAAAACATTTTATCTCTAAAAAGCTTTTTGACTATTGAGCACTTTAAATCTATTTCAAGATATTTTTATGAATATGACCGTTTGAATATTAATTTTCAACTTTAAAATAATAAATATGGCGATCATTTTAATACCACGTTAAGGAACTTTTTAGTATTTAAAGTTAAATAACTTAATATTAGAATCTAAAAAAACTACATTTATCGTTTTGTGCTGGACTCAACTCACACGGTCAATCAAATGACTGAATTTCACGGTTTTGTTCTACTTAACACCATTAAAAATTTTGATGAAAGCGAACTCACATCTACCATTGAAATATATGTAAAAACCGAATTAGTAGTGTCCGATCAAATATTCGGTTTCGGTTTCGGTTTCGGCCATATTGATGCCGAATAGCCGAAACTGATTAAAAGGGCCGAAACTGGCCGAAACCGAAACCGAAACCGAATATTCGGTCGGACACTAGGTTGAGTACGAGTTGAATAACTTTCAACAAATTTCAACCAACATATGATTAGTTTCAATTCAAGCCAATCATAGCAACAAATTTGTTGACACAACAATTCATGTCACAGTCAAAATAGAATGAATTCATATGTCTATTTATAGACACCATCTAACATGAATAAATTTAATGCTTGTCATAAAAAAACCTTAACTAAATAACTCTTAAAAAAAAAATTAATAAAAAATAAAATATGATGAAATTTGTATTAATGTCACGTTTTGCAAGCAAGCAGAGGAAGACAACATATTTAATATTCTTTAATATTCCTTTAAACTGACTGATTTCAGTCATTCAGTTATTTCACTCATGTGCATAAAAAAAAATTGGCTTGGAAACGGAAATCAACTGTTAAATTTTTGAAAAAAAAGATGAAGCAGAAAATAAGGCAACAAATTAACAACATTTGGCATTTTATTGTTAAGTTAATTGTTGCAAGCTAAATTGTTGATGTAAAGATTATAACAGTAATTTATAAGCGGGGCATTAGGCGCAAAATAAATTGAGTGCCAAGCCAATGTGTCACATTTTGACAATTGACGGAAATGCGACGCACACGCAGTCAATGTGTTTGTTGGGCTTTAATTGTGTGACAAGATGAATGTGTGTGAGAGTGTGTGCATGACACAATAAAAATATATAAAAAAAAAAAAAAATGAGAATAAAACTGACAAACGTTGTGCGTGCAAATTATTTTAAAAATGTTAAAAGCATTTTACAAATGGCGAAGATGATGATGATGTTGATGTTAAATAATTTTTTGAGCAAACTTCAGCTGTTAGTGCTTGGTTTATAACAAAAATTATTTATTTTCTCAAAGAAGTCTTAGCTTACTTTATTTTGAAAACTGCCCAATATTGGGTTAATATCTTCATAAACTTCAATACAGGTTAATTTTTGCCTTGAAGTAAAAATTAATGTTAAGTATGTCGTTAAAAATATTATGAGTGCTGCACATAAATTACTTTGGCACTGAAATCGAAGTTCAAAATTTATCTGGCCACCATTTTAGCAAATGTGTTAACATCAGCAACTAGTTGTTGGCTAACTGATGTTGCCATATCTATTAAAACTAAAATTTAACTCATTAATTTTTTTAAACTTAACTAAAACATATATTATATTATTACATAATCACGTTTGTCAGTGTGTTTGTTCATAGCTTAAGATTTATATTTATTTTAAAAAAAAAGAAAAACAAAAACCATGAAAAATTTTTCAAAGTGTTGCACTTAATTACTTTTTATGTTGCTCTCGTTAAAGTTGCTCAAAAATTATGGCACAGTATTATTTCAGTTTTGCTATGATTTACTTTCGCTTTAAATAAAATGTTGAAATTTTACTACAACATTTTTAATTTTTAATAAAAATAATAATCATATTAAATAGCATATAAAAAGAGCAATGTTTTTTTTTTATTAAATGTTGAGCAGCTTATGTTTAAATTTGATGGTTTTTTGTTACTTTTTGTGCGCGCTACTCATCTGTGCTGCAGTCAGTCAGCAGTGAAGATGTAGCAACAGCAGCCACAGTGGCGGCGGTTTAAAAATTCCCATGAAAAGCTCATAAATCATTTAAGTGTAAATATTCTCTTGTTTTTTTCATACTTATTTTATTTTTTTTTTTATTTGTTTTATAAAGCAATTCTTTCAAGTTGAACTCTCACGACTTTTTTCAATTCCAATTTTCAATCTTGTGTTGGTGTTGTTGTGCATTTGGCTGCCACCAAAAAGTCGTTGGTTGGTTGTTTTGGTTTTTGAGCATTTTTATGGTTCGTTGGTTTATGCCAATTTCATCATCGACATCAACAGCGTGCACAGAACGGAAAGTAAAAAAAAAAACAAAAATGAAAATATAAAACGGCAAAAACAACAACATCGGTCAAAACAATTCCGACAATAACCACAACAACAACTACAACAACACCAGAGCATCCTCAGCACTGCCAAGGAAATATGGCCAAAATACTCATGAGCCATGTTTTAATCCAACACTGCGGTGTTTGTGCTAACCAGTGTTGCCAACGAATTATTAACATTTTTGCGTTTTATTTTCATGATTTTCTTTTTTTTTATTATACACGTGGGTGCGCAAGATTGGCCTGTTGTTCACTCAGCCGAGTGGTAATCAGCCTGTTTTATTTTTATTTATTTATTTTTGCTGGTATTTTAAAGCTTTTCCTTGTATTAATTTAATTCATGAAAGCCTTTGCATGATTGTTTTTTTAATTTTAAATGCATTAATTAATGATTGCACTCAAGTTGTTCAACATTGATGCAGCGAATTAGAGGCAGTAAATAAATTGAGAGAATACTTAACCGCAAATTAAATTTTTAAAACAGAAGATTTTTTGAATTTATAGAAAATGTTACATACAAAATACATTTTAATTTAAAACATTACATTAAGATTAACAGTTACAGAACAGAAACAGCAAGTGACAATAACAGTTACAGAACAGAAACAGCAAAAGTGACAATAACAGTAACAGTAACAGTAACAGTAACAGTAACAGTAACAGTAACAGTACCAGTAACAGTAACAGTAGCAGTAACAGTAACAGTAACAGTAACAGTAACAGTAACAGTAACAGTAACAGTAACAGTAACAGTAACAGTAACAGTAACAGTAACAGTAACAGTAACAGTAACAGTAACAGTAACAGTAACAGTAACAGTAACAGTAACAGTAACAGTAACAGTAACAGTAACAGTAACAGTAACAGTAACAGTAACAGTAACAGTAACAGTAACAGTAACAGTAACAGTAACAGTAACAGTAACAGTAACAGTAACAGTAACAGTAACAGTAACAGTAACAGTAACAGTAACAGTAACAGTAACAGTAACAGTAACAGTAACAGTAACAGTAACAGTAACAGTAACAGTAACAGTAACAGTAACAGTAACAGTAACAGTAACAGTAACAGTAACAGTAACAGTAACAGTAACAGTAACAGTAACAGTAACAGTAACAGTAACAGTAACAGTAACAGTAACAGTAACAGTAACAGTAACAGTAAGAGTAACACTAACATTAACATTAACATTAACATTAACATCAACATCAACATCAACATCAACATCAACATCAACATTAACATTAACATTAACATTAACATTAACATTAACTTTAACATTAACATTAACATTAACATTAACATTAACATTAACATTAACATTAACATTAACATTAACATTAACATTAACATTAACATTAACATTAACATTAACATTAACATTAACATTAACATTAACATTAACATTAACATTAACATTAACATTAATATTTAATTTAAATTAATTAATATTTAATTTAAATTAATTAACATTAGCATGTCTTAACATTAGTTCATCTTTTTCCATCCCTTCAAAAAATATAACTCTAGACCACGTTACAACGGTAACGTCGTCAACATTATTAAGCATCATAATCAACTTTTTGCTTAAACTAGTGCCTGCAATCAAAGTCTTAGTCCAATATAATTATCCCTTTTCATTGACATCAACATTTATGAGTCACCATAATTTAGTGTTGTCACCATCACTAGCCAACAGCAACATCAACATCAACGTGCTTATAAAACATCCTTCAACCTCTGCTTTATTGAACTTTCGTGCCTTAACAAAATCTCTACATCAGCTAGAATCATAAATCTTTTATGATGCTCCAACAACATCACGATATAATCAACATTATCCCGACTGTTCTTGTGAGCCTTGTAATAAAATCGCATAATAAACCTAGAAAATAAACCGCATCCAGACTGAGATCATCAACCTCATATGTTACTTCATCATCATCAGCATCATTGTTGTGCACATTATTATCAACACTAAAATCAACGTGCTTAACATCAATTCACCTTTCCACCCACAATTTCAGAATTCTCTTGTGTTTTACAGCAATAATCCTGAAAATAAGCGATTTTTCATTATGACATGTATCATTTTCAACGTCGATTAAAACGTCAGCATAACTAAGCCCAACGACATCACCACCTAGTCCTACATCATCATCATCATCATCATCATCATCAGCAACATTAATATAATCACTGATTTGTAACAAATTTCAGTAAATTTTACTACAAAATGTAAAAGTATTTCGAATTGTAAATTAATTTTGTGCCACAAAGTATGTGCCAAAGTGTGGTTTCATGAGTACGTAGCGCCTAGAGGCATACTCTATTTTTTTCCTATGCACCAAATTTAATGCGTTTAATTAGAGTTTTTCAGGCAATGCACACAGAATGCACTGCTCTGGTTGCTTAATTGCATTACACAAATATGTTCACATACAAGAACACACATAATTTATTAACATAATTGCATGAGTATGCATGGGCGTATGTGTGGATGTAAATTAGTAGAAAATCATTTGGAAAGTTCAAAATTCTATTTGGTGTGCATAATTTTCAACATGTACACAAATCAATTTCATGTTGTACATATTGAACGCTCACTTGCAGGTTCTTCTGTGAGTGCGTTAGTGTGTGTGTGTGTGTAACAGTATAGCAAGTTGTTTAAATTATAAAAACTATTTTGAGGTGAAAAAAAAATTTTAGATAATTGGACAAGTTGTTATATTATCACAAATCCCATGAAAACGGGATCTAAAAGCATGCAGTGAAAGTAGGTTTGAAAAAATTTTTAAAAACGTGGTAGTATAGAATATTTTGAAACGATAAGATTACAGCGAAGCTAATAAGAAAATTCTGACGAAGAATTTTGAAAAATAAAAATCTTACTTAAGTTTATGTGATTAAATAATGTTAAGTAAATAATCTTATAAAAAAGACAAACGTTCTGCTACGCACCTTATATCGCTCAAACTGTTCAGTTTTGCTATAACAATTCTTTTATTAGACAAAAAATTGTCAGCCTAAAAGTATGCACATAATATTTATTTGATATGTCAACAGAAACGCATTGACGACAACTGCAATATAGCAATTTTCGAGATGTTTTGAATAACACCCCTTGCCTTTTATAGCAAAGTGTGATTTTTTTGCTAACTGCTTTTTCAGTCTACATTTTTTGATACCTCACGCGAGCTTCTTTATATGTCGAAAAGCCAAAAATGCTTAGTAGTTTTGACATTTCTCTATGAATAGTTTGACGAACTAACAGCGCTTACAAAACATTGATTTTATTATAAAAATGCGTGCTCTGTTAGAAATGTGTTTCGCAAATTACGTCCATTCAATGGTCATCATAATTGACCCACCGAACAGAATATACTTCACCTGACTTATCTCGATTTGACCTGACTTGAGTTGCAATTGACTTGTAGCTGACTTTGAATTGACTTGAAACTGACTTGGAATTGACTTGGATTTCAGATGACTTGACTTTGATTTGACTTGACTTCAAATCTAAAAAAAAACTCTTTTTTAGTTTTAGGGATTTTGTCTTTGATTTTTTATTTAACTTTGACTTTCACGTTGACTCTGACTTTCCTTGACTTTGATTTACTTTGATTTTGATTTAACTTTATTTGTCTTTGAGTTTGCCTTTGACATTGACTTTAACTTTACCTTGATTTGACTTGACTTGACTTGACTTAACTTTACTTACGTGACTTGACTAGACTTGACTTGAATTGACTTGACTTGGCTTGGTTTGACTTGACTTGGCTTGACTTGACTTGACAGGACTTGACTTGACTTGACTTGACTTGTCTTGACTTGACTTGACTTGACTTGAATTGACTTGACTTGACTTGACTTGACTTGACTTGACTTGACTTAACTTGACTTGACTTGACTTGACTTGACTTGACTTGACTTGACTTGACTTGACTTGTCTTGACTTGACTTGACTTGACTTGACTTGAATTGACTTGACTTGACTTGACTTAACTTGACTTGACTTGACTTGACAGGACTTGACTTGACTTGACTTGACTTGGCTTGACTTGACTTGACTTGACTTGACAGGACTTGACTTGACTTGACTTGACTTGACTTGACTTGACTTGACTTGTCTTGACTTGACTTGACTTGACTTGACTTGAATTGACTTGACTTGACTTGACTTGACTTGACTTAACTTGACTTGACTTGCCTTGACTTGACAGGACTTGACTTGACTTGGCTTGACTTGACTTGACTTGACTTGACAGGACTTGACTTGACTTGACTTGACTTGACTTGACTTGACTTGACTTGACTTGACTTGACTTGGCTTGACTTGACTTGACTTGACTTGACAGGACTTGACTTGACTTGACTTGACTTGACTTGACTTGACTTGACTTGACTTGACTTGACTTGACTTGGCTTGACTTGACTTGACTTGACTTGACTTGACAGGACTTGACTTGACTTGACTTGACTTGACTTGACTTGACTTGACTTGACTTGACTTGACTTGACTTGACTTGACTTGACTTGACTTGACTTGACTTGACTTGACTTGCCTTGACTTGACAGGACTTGACTTGACTTGGCTTGACTTGACTTGACTTGACTTGACAGGACTTGACTTGACTTGACTTGACTTGACTTGACTTGACTTGACTTGACTTGACTTGACTTGGCTTGACTTGACTTGACTTGACAGGACTTGACTTGACTTGACTTGACTTGACTTGACTTGACTTGACTTGACTTGACTTGACTTGACTTGAATTGACTTGACTTGACTTGACTTGACTTGACTTAACTTGACTTGACTTGACTTGACTTGACTTGACTTGACTTGACTTGACTTGACTTGTCTTGACTTGACTTGACTTGACTTGACTTGAATTGACTTGACTTGACTTGACTTGACTTGACTTAACTTGACTTGACTTGACTTGCCTTGACTTGACAGGACTTGACTTGACTTGACTTGACTTGGCTTGACTTGACTTGACTTGACTTGACAGGACTTGACTTGACTTGACTTGACTTGACTTGACTTGACTTGACTTGACTTGACTTGACTTGACTTGACTTGACTTGACTTGACTTGACTTGACTTGACTTGACTTGGCTTGACTTGACTTGACTTGACTTGACTTGACTTGACTTGACTTGACTTGACTTGACTTGACTTGTCTTGACTCGACTTGACTTGGCTTGACTTGACTTGACTTGACTTGACTTGATTTAAATTCGACTTGACTTTAATTCGACTTGACTTTAATTCGACTTGACTTTAATTTGACTTGACTTTAATTTGACTTGACTTTACTTCGATTTGACTTTGATTCGTCTTGTATTAAATTCGACTTGACATTAATTCGACTTGACTTTAATTCAACTTGGCTTGATCTTGACTTGGAATTCACTTAGACTTGACTTGGAATTCACTTGGAATTGTCTTCGAATTGACTTAAAATCAACTTCGTATTGACTTGAATTTAGTTTGACTTGGAATTGATTTCGACTTGAATTGAATTGGATTTGATTTTACGTGATTTGAAATTGACTTTGAATGGTCTTGGAATTAACTTGAAATTGACTTGAATTTAAATTGACTAGAATTTTACTTGAAACTGTTTTGGAAATTGATTTAGAATTGATTTGGGCTCTACTTGGACTTGACTTGACTTGACGTGGCTTGACTTGACTTGACTTGATTTGTCTTGAATGGACTTGACTGGACTTTAATTTGACTTGACCTTAATTCGACTTAACTTTAATTCGGCTTGACTTTACTTCGATTTGACTTTAATTCAACTTGACTTGACCTAAACTTGACTTGGAATTGACTTAAACTTGACTTGGAATTGCCTTAAAATCAGCTTGGAATTAACTTGAATTTAATTTGAGTTAGAATTGACTTGAAATTGTTTTGAATTGTCTTGGAATTGATTTGGACTCGAATCTAACTTGACTTTGAATAGCGTTTGATTTGAATTAACTTGACTTGGACTTTACTTGGAATTGTATTGGAATTGACTTGGAATTAATTGACTTTGACTTGACTTGATTTGACTTGACTTATTTGACGTAAGATATTACCTTAGTATTACCTTGGTATTAAACCACACAAAATACAGCTGGTGCAAGAACTGCGGCCGGTTGTCATACCACAACGTCGTTTGTTTAGTGAATAGGCGGTGAGTGACGAAGTTAAATTTTAACGAAATGGGCATGTCAAAAAACAGAATTGAAAGATTTGGTCTGAAGAGCAGGCAAATTCACCCTGAAAATGCACTGTTTAGTGCGGTTTGTAGTATCTTTGGACCGTTATTTTTAAAAATCATGAAAATAGCAACGTTACAGTCAATGGAGCAAGGTTACGTGCAATGATTACCAACTGTTTTCTGCCCAAAATTGAAAAATTGAACTTGGTTGACATATTATCTCAAAAGACAATTCCATGGATCTATTGAGAGGCGAGTTTGGTTAGCAATTAATCTCACGTTTTGGAACAGTCCAATGGCCGCTAAGATCATGCGATTTTACCCTACTCTACTTTTTTGTGTGTGGCTACGTGAAGTCTTTCGTGTACAACGACAAGCCAGTCACAATTGCAACCCTGGAAGTCAACATTACAGCTGCCATAATGTATGAGAAAGTATGCCAAGCTTGGAACTTACAGATGAAACATTTCAGCCGCGGGCAACATTATAATGAAATAATCTTTAAAATGTAAAGGGCAGGCATTGCTGTAATTCTCCAAATAAAGATTTCAGTCACTATTGCCAAATTTCTGTTTTTTTTCGCTCTATTAATATGGTTCGTAGAGACCTATTTTTTGGTGTCAAAATATGGTTTGGTTATAATTTCTAAATCTTAGTTAATAATATTGAAACCTGAAATATGCGTTTGGTGTGTATTTTGTTCACAAATGAGCCAGATAAGGTACGGCACGATGTTAGAACATTCGACTCTTTTGTGATTGTTCGGAGTTCAATTCTAGTGATGAAGGGAAATAAATTAAGAAAATTAATTAAAAAAACTAGACGATAACTGCTACATAACATCTTTCGAAATGACTACTTCATTATTTTGAATAAGATCCAAACGCTTAAAAAAATCACCCTTAATATGGTTCATAAAGACCTATTTTTTTTGTCAAAATATGGTTTGGTTATAATAAATAAATTTATTTAATGACATTGAAACCTGAAATAATCGTTTGTTTTTGTTTGGTGTGCATTTTGTTCACCCATGGCCCAGATGTGGTACGGCACGATGTTAGAACATTCGACTCTTAGGTGATGGTTCGGGGTTCAATTCTAGTGATGAAGATAAATATATTTTGACGGTATGCAATTTTTCCTTAACATATTTACATATACCTTTATATGCACAGTTATAATAACCAAAAATAAAAATAATCTAATAATAGAATAACATAGTAAGCAACGCTTGGAATTTTTTTAATTGTTCAGAGAACTTATTTAAAAGTTTAACTCCTTTCAATATTGTAATTATTATGCCTTGAAAAACTTTCACATATAATGACAAATGCATAAAATTGTTTCATGTATATTCATAATATTTTTTTGTTAGGAATTTTTTTGTTTACGAACTCTCTCAATTGATATTTATTTTATTTTAAAGTTAAATATACTGCGATAAAAATTCCACGCTGTGAACCATGAATTCTGAAGTCACGTTTTCTTAAATTAACACAAAGAATGCAATAAGCAAAATAATAAAAAAATAAAACAAACAAAAAACTTGGCTTCAAGTGTGGCCAAGTTGCGAATTTCAGTTTTCGGAAATGTTGAATGCAAAATATTTCTACTTAACCAAATAGCAGTTAGTTGACCTTAGGATTCTTTCGAGATTTTGATATGAAAAAATAAATGTGGAAAGGTGGCTTTGTGGTCAATTAAAATTCTCAGAAATAATTATAAGCTTTAAAAGCTAGGCAAAGGCTAGTGTTAGACAGTCAAAAATAGAATTTATATTAAGCACAAGATAATGTTAAATTCTTGGTAGTCAAAATATATGACAAGCGTTAGGAAAAGAAAGAATTATGTCATGAGGTAGTTGGTTGCAATTGATAGCAAATTATTATCACAAAAGAGCATTTGTAGAATAATAGTGAATACAGTAGATTTTTTTTTAAATTTCTGGGAATTGCACTAGTCTTCATTTAGGTCATTGGTGGCCGCAGTCGGGCGTGTTAAGTGTGAGGTTTGCGAGTCAACGAATCTCGCAGATCCGAGTTCGAATCACCAACTGACACAGTTTTTTTTTTAAATAAATTTTTCTTTTTCCAATTCAAATGTTTTTTTTAATAAACATTAAATAATAAAACCCACACAATTGATTACAAGAAACTTGGTCAAAGTCCTTTCAAGGACTGATAGAGCCAATTTGTTTATTTTTTTTTAATTTTACTCATAAAATTACATAAAGCTGTTTTGAAATGCTTTTAGAATATTCTATAGTATTTCTTAAAAATTTTAAAATTTAATTTAATAAATAAAGTACTTTTTTCAAAAAACAAAATATAAGAAAAGTTCGTTTATAAATGATACAAATAGTATTAGAATCATCATAAAAATAATAAGTTTATGCATATAACAGTCCGTAAATTAAGTTTTTTAATAAAAAAAGTTGAAATTTGTATATTTCATAGATTCATAATACAAGTTATAACTTTGAGTCATATTCCTTATTTCATAAAATATGCAAAATTGAGTTCTTCAGAATCTAAATAAACTTAGGAGACATAGAAAATATCATTTTTTTTTAGGAAGATTAAAAAAATAAATATAATTTTTCTCGAATTAAGGTAAATGTACGGAATTCCGTAAGTGAACCTTATCCCGTAAATTTTTTAATTTAATTTTTAATGCCAGAAAATAAGATGCCATGGTAAAAATTAGTGTCCGACCGATTATTCGGCTTCGGCTTCGGTTATCGGCATAATCGGCCGATATTTTACCTTCGGCTTCGGCTTCTGCTTCGGCCGAAAAAGCCGATTATTTTTGCCGAATGTTTTTGTTTTTTTTTAACAATTTTTTTATAAGTTTTTAGAATTTTTTAAATTATTCAGTGAACTCCATTAAAAATTCCACATTTGAAACATTTTCATTGCACGTTATGTGTTTCTCTCCTTTTCTGTTATTTCTTGAATTTGTGATCACTCGTTGAAAATTTTATTCATAATGATAAATGCAGCGAGTCCGACTGTTTCATTTTTGCTCTTGTTATGGACTGAAATAGTGAATACTTTGTCCTGACGTCAATAAATCAATTACAGAAAAATCCGAATTTTGTAGAAAAATTCTTGCCTTTAACTCGAATTTAATGATTTCAGTTCCTTTTTTTTTGTACTGAAATGAATATTAAGGGTTTTAAGGGCCGATGTTGAATGTGAACCACACCTAAACGTCAAGTTTTTTCTGCATTTCATTTGACATTTCTCAATTTCAAACTAACTCAATTTGAACCATGGAAAAAAACCAATTGAGCAACGCGTTAAAGTTATTCAAGCTTATTATGAAAATAAGCGTTCAAATCAAAATGCATATCGTGCACTTCGTGATTTTTTCGGTCAATTTAATCGTCCAAATGAGCGTACAATCGGAAAAATCGTGCAAAAATTTGAGCAAATCAGGTCTGTAGGAGATGTGAAAACACCAGTGCATGCTCGTACAGCTCGAACTGTAGAAAATATTGCTGTCAGCATAATCGGGCCGTATTTTTTCCAAAATGAGGCCGGCCAGGCAGTTACTGTGAATGAAGTTCGCTATCGTGAGATGATAACGAACTTTTTATGGCCCGAATTGTAAGATATGGATGTGGACAATATGTGGTTGCACCAGGACGGTGCCTCTTGAAGCACAGATAACGTGTTAATCTGTGTTAATCATGGCCATGTTATCTCAAGTGGTGGCGATGTCAATTGGCCGACAAGATCATGTGATTTGACACCGTGGGACTTCTTTCTTTGGGGTTATTTGACGTTATACGGTTATACGTCGATAAGCCAGCAAAAGTTTAAGAGCTAAAGGATGAGATAACTCGGCACATTAACGGTATAGAACCTCAATTATGCCTCAGCGTCAAGGAAAATTTGGACCATCGGATGGAGGTGAGCCGCCGAGGTCGCGGCAGCCATTTGGCCAATATTTTGTTCCATACATAATTGAACCATACCAATATTCTCATAATAAAAAGAATTGACAATAATTTCCTTAATAATTTTTATTTTATTCCAAATCAACACCGGCACTTAAAATGTAACCATCCTTTATAACAATAGCAAAAAATAAATTTTATAATTTTTTTTACTTGAAATCATTTGTTTGTTATTCGGCTTCGGCTTCGGCCTTCGGCCGATTATTTCTTTTATGCCGAAGAATCGGCTTCGGCTTCGGCAAAAATTCACATTCGGTCGGACACTAGTAAAAATCAAAAAAATTTTTCAAGCCACTGTCTCGAGAAACGTGTCCTTCCCACATTTGCATCACACTCAATTTCGAGATATCGTTAGATCATTCACAGTTCCCGAGTTATTCGACACACTTCGCCGCATGCGCACTTTGTTCTGTTTCTCTAATCAAAATGGTTAAGCCTTAGAGTATGTTTTCTTAAGCTTATTATTTGAAAATTTATAGAAGTTTTATAAAATTTATTTTGAACGAAAAGTAAGCAGTGTTTTTAAAGTGTTTTAATAGTGTTTGTTGATTTAAAAAAGCAGGTATTAAAAAATAGCAGTTATTTTAGTGATTTACGTAATTGAGGACAAACAACTTTTTGAATGAACCTAATGACGTGATAGTAACGGATTTAAGGAAAGTTATTGCATTTTAAATTTCTAAATAATGTAAATAATGTAAGTTTTGTTAACTTTATATATCCTTCAAAAACATTTTGAGCTAATTACGTGATATAAAATTAATTTCCAAATCCTTAATATGTGTATTTGTAATTCATTGATTTCCCTTAAATTTATTAAAAAGGATGTTATTGGAAGTATAGATATTTGTTGTCTATTTGAAAACGTGCAAACAAAATCAAGTCAGTTTGCTAGTTTTTATTGTACAAAACATTTTATTTCTTATATTAAATTTTAAATTTATTTTTTGAAACAATAATGAATGCTGAAATATCGTTTACGGAATAAAGTTCAAAATTTCTTCAACCTTACCTAATTCCGTTATATATTACGGCATTAGAGGCATAAGGTTTCTATTGCGTTGCATTTCTTAACGAAGAAGCCTTTTTTGAAAAAGAATTAATAAGGGGAATAAATCTTAAGAGTTTGGTACAAAGGACTTAAGTCAAAAAATTGGATTTTGGGTTTTTGATTGGGTTCTAATCAATAATTTTTCCTCTTTCGATTGCTGTCAACAACTTGGGTGTATTATAACTGCACCCCATTGTAATTGGTTGGTCCAAAGGAATTAAGTCATGAAATTTCATTATGTGTTTGGTACAAAAGACTTAAGTCTTTTTGCCCAACGCATTTGAAAAAATTTTTTAGCTAAAAATATTTAAGTCCACAACAATACATGTTTCAAAATACATTTTTGTTGCATTGGAATGCATTTGGTAGATCACAATTGCGTTTTAAAAGCAGATTTTCTCTGAAGTGTCAATAAATGTCAGCAATATTTTCTGGTCATCAGAATTCGGAGATTTGAACAGCCATTCAGTTTTGTGGAAATATACACAAAAGAATACAATTAATATTTCTTAGCAAAAAATGAGTCCGCTGTAGAATACGTTTCGTCACCCACAACGCACAATTTTAATATTGACTCTGATGACAGCATAAATGATAAGGACTTCATTCCTAAATGCAGCAATAGTCATAGTGGAAGTGTCAGCGCAAGTAGTGTGGAGACTTCCTTATCTATGCCATCAGCAAATGTCAAAAAAGTGGTGTAAGCGTTCTAGGACAGAGAGAACATCAAAAATGCAAAATGGGTAAAGCTACATTACTACAGAGCAAGGGAGCTACAAATCTTAAAACCGAATAGGAAGAAATGCAGCGCGTTTCTCAAGGATGAGATAAGACAAATAATTTTTGAAGAGTACTGGTCGCTAGGGACGTATGCAAAAAGTGTTTCCTTTATTGCAAGCCATATTCATGCGAAGGATACACATGTTTCTCGGAAAAGGAAAGTTGGGAGTCTGAAAAAAGGGACGGTTTCATACGAGTACTTTTTAGCAGTAAATGGGGAAGGAGTGGCTGTATGTAACGGGTGCTTCCGTAGTACTTTAGATGAAAAAGAGAAATTTATATCGAACGCTTTAAAAAAATAAAATGCACCTCAGGTATAACGACGGATGATAGACGAGGTAAAAAAATACCCGCGCACAAAAAGTCTGAAGAGGTAATTAATATAGTCCGAGCTCATATATTATCATTTCCGAGTTACCAATATTCCATCAATTTATATAAATTTAGTTACTGAAATCAATGAGGATATAGATCCAGATTAAGAGGATTCAGAAGTTGATTATGACGCAGCAATTTCAATATATATTTTTATCTCTTATGTTACGTTGCTGAAAATTCTTAGATGAATAATAAAACGTATTATAATTTGTTTTTTAACTTGATCTTTGTTTTATTTCCTGACTTAAGTCTTTTTGCTTTTCGAAATTTATAAAAAATGTTTGGGCAAAAGGACTTAAGTCATCGGAAACTTGGGATATAGAAAATTAATCCTCCAATTTTTTTAGTGAAAGTATTTATCTTTATTAATATGTTAATTTTGCATCATTGCTTATTAAAAAGTATTTCACCCTGATTTGCAATTAATAAAACAATCTTAAATTTTAATTTACTCAAAACTACATTTTCTGACTTAAGTCCTTTGTACCAAACTCTAAAGAAATATGACAATTCAGAAGAAATAAAAATTTATTTCAGACGAATATTGAGTGCTGTTTTCGAAAATCATGTCAGTTGTTTAAGATAGCTTGAGTTAAGGCGTCATTGTCAACAATGTTAAAAGCCGCTTCAGACTATCTGATAAATCAAACAACTTTTTGTATGCTTTTTTTGTCAGAGTTCTCAAAACATCTGACAGGTCATAGCATTTTCTTATAATTATGTTCGCACTATCAGAGATTTTCTATAAGAGAAAAATTAATTATGGAAAACAGAAGTAAATAACTTGCATATATTATGCAATTATTTACTTCACCAATTTCATTGTCTATTTCATGTAATTTTCCATAATTTTAAAGTGTTGGCAATAACAAATTAAAAATTTTGGTTTGATTTCTCTGATGGAAATAGAAACAATCCTAATGTCAAAAAAATCGTATGCTTTGTTGTTTGAAATTGTTTGACATTGTTTGACAGATCATATGAAAAGTTGTATGATTTATCAGATAGTCTGAACCGGCTTTAACATCTTTTTGCTGTCTGATTATTTAACTTAATCTTTTTACCTCATTGACCATAAGTGATTCTTTTATCACTAAATTAAGTAAAAAACTAGATTTAGCACTTATTACTGTAAGAATGGTTAAAAGGTATCAAAAGTATGTCGATGAACGGGTCTATAACTTGATAAAAATAGGGTTTCCTGTCACTAAAAATCAATTAATTTTTAATGTTGCTCTTTAAAGGGGGCATTCTTCTCATCTGTCGCTATCAAAGTGAATTCTAAATACGGAATTTTTCATTTTATTCAACCAATTGCTATTGCCGTCTTCCACTTGTTTAAATCCCGATATTATCAAAAACTACACCAAAATAAAAAAAACCACACACACCAAAGAAATAATTTTTAATGGTTTAATCAATGAATTATTTGTTTTAAAAAGAGATTATGTTTTAGTAAATATAAATAAGAAAAGTTTTTAGGAAAAGTCGCTAACATTTTGGTTACTCCTCGGCGCTATGAGGTCAAAACCATGGCACTGATACCAAAATAGATGTGCTTTAAAAAGTAAGACCTCCAGAACAAATCAAGAATCGTGGCGTTCTGTATAAATTACCTCCACTAAAAGGTTTTATTTTTATTCTATAAAACATTTTTTCAATCCCATGTAATCCAATAAATTACATTACCATTCAAGCCTTATTTTATGTTTCGTTACTAAAATGAATTTTGAAAAAATTATAGAATGCATCAAATGTCATTACATTACTTAAAAAATCAAAATAGAAATCCTTGAACTTATGGTTTGGATTATTAACGGAATTAGAGACTTAAATTTACGGAATAAAGTTCAATCAACAAATTTTATCACGGAATTAGAGCCATTTGGGTAAATTTGAAAATGTATCAAATTTTCTCTTAAAAAACAACTTTTCTCCCTACTAACTATTTTGTAATTAAAAAAAATACATGTCCAAATGCTCTTAAAAAGATCTTATGTCAAAATGTCTTTTAACCTCTCTAAAATAATTCATTAAGCAAAAAGATTCCTTAACCTTACGGAATTCCGTACATTTACCTTAATGCTCGAAAAAACTCAATCTAAATAATTTTCTAAGAAATTTATTTGTTACCGTTGTTAATTTCTCAAATATCAGTTAATTATTGTTCTGCAGCTAGAGAGCATTTAAAAAAGTCGTGTTGAAAGATTTTGTTCGCACCAATGTGCTATAATTTTTGGTTCCCACCATAAACTTGTTTGTTTGCGCTCGACTGCGAATTCTCTATTTTGTTGTGTTTATTTTAAATTCCAACATAAATTGTTTTTGTGGCTGTTTGTTAAAGAGCTGTTAATAGTAGCATGGCCAACAGGCAAGTAAGTTGCTTAAAGAACTCATGTAGTTTTAAGCGGTTTTGCCTTTTTGGCAAGGAAAAAAATGCCTGTCTTTTTTTTTCAAAACAAACTGTACAACATGAAAAGCTTGTGCAATATTGGAGTAATATAACAGAAACTGTTTTTTTAATACCGGGTTGTAGGGTCATGACAACGGTTATAGCACCAAAAAATAAAAAACAAACAGAGCAACTTTAATACCGTCAAGTAGTTCTAACGTGCATATCAATAACGGACATTTTTCTATTATTTGAATTTTTTTAATAAAATTTTTAAATAAACCTCAAGTAGTTTTGGCTTTAAGTAGCAAAAACTTGAATTTTTTTTTGTTTGCTGTTAATTAACTGTTTTATTTGAATTAGCTGCTTAGCTACGTGCAAATAGTGACTGTCACATTCAGCAACAATAATATTATTAACATTATTATTCCACGAATAATAATAACAACAAAACTACTTTTGTTGTTTGCGCGCGTAGTTATGGTCTTAAAGCAATAAACAGTCGCATACTTTGAAGTTTTTTTTTTTTTCTTCTACTAAGCCAACTCTTTAGGCTTTGTCATCGTATTTGGTAGCGAATTATTAGATGGAGCAGCATTGTTAAGATAAACGTATTAAATAAGTTTTTTTGTTGTGCTTTTTGTTTAATTAAGCTATTGTTTGTTTTATTGTTATTTTAATCAGTAATGTTTATATTTATTCTTTAGAGTTAAACAATTTTCACGCATTGCGACCTACTTTTGTGATTTTTATTTGCCTGGCTTCAATGTCGTAGATGTGTAGCAACGAATTCTTGAAAGGGTTGAAGGTCCTCAAATGATTTCATTAAATTTCTTATATTTCTTTTTTTTTTGTAATGAAAGGAAATCAATGAGAAAATGTTGCCTGGTTTACTGACCAAATATTAGTTTCTCAGGCTGCGGTGTTTATAAAGAACAATTTTTAAAATTATTTGGTTTTATACAGCTCTACATAAAAAGACGATTTAAGATAAACTATGCAAAAAGACGAAAAATTTTTAAAGAAATTATAAGTAAAATTGTTGGTAACTTTTGAAAAAAATTGTTAAATATGTGGAACATTCCACAATAATCGTTACTAAGGCAAAAATCTTATATTTTAAGACATTGAAGTAAACTCTATTATTTCTTGCAAAGAGTTAGTCCTAGTTTTGTTATTCATTCATATCAAACACCCAATATCAACCTAATACCTATCTACGTAGACGTTGTCAGCGCAGAAGTCAAAATAATAAAGAAAGTTGTTGTAGAAAGATGAATAAATTTCAATTCTATTCTTTTGAATTCTATTGTTTTTTCGACTAAAACAAAAACGCAATTTTATTGTTTGTTTTTATTTTACTGTAGTTGTTGAATTAACATTAAAAACACGATTCATGAACAAATTTTTATTTTTGGAATGCAGTTAGACTATTTTTTCATAGAGATTTGTATTTAGTAACACCCTTCACAATTGTGTTAAAACCGTCACATATTTAAATATTACTTAAAGAAATTTCTGAAACGTATCTATCTAGAATTTTTTACTGATGGATTAAAATTAACGCTTAAAATTAATTTTTGTTGATATTAATTGTAGTTTGGCTGAATTTCATAAACATTCACAGTGAAGTCAGATTTTTCAATGAGTACTCGTAACACCCGTCACAAGGTACTTTAATAATAATTATGCAAAAAATATGTTTTGTAAGAATTTTAAAATGATGAAATGAAATAAAAATACTCCACATCATTTCCATCCTAATTTCTAGTAACAAAAAATATTTTAGTTATAATTTGGGTTAACATAATAGTTAACATGGTTTTGAACAATTAAAAAACTTGACTTATGTGTGGCGAGTAAAAGCGAGTAATTGTTTACAATTTTATAAATTGCCATGCAAGGAATGCTATTCGCAATAAATATTTACTATATTTAAGATAAAATCAAGTCATCTTATTCATATCATATCACAAAAAGTTTCAACATTTTAAACCTTTATCGTTTCTTCAAAAGATTTAGTCTTCAAAAGATTGGCAGATAAAGTATAAGTGCTGTAACTGAACGAAAAACACCCTCACGTACTATCAGTAAAAATATATTATACTTATACTCCTTTTTTCGTCTTTGTAACAATGTCTGCACTAATACCTGTCCTTGTCGTTATCCTAATTCTTGTTCTTATTGTTGTTAAAATTTTTGCCTAAATCCTTTTTCTCATTCGTGTCCAAAACTCTTAACTTTTTTTTGTCCTTATTCAAATTCTTGTTAAAATATTTGTTCATATTTTTCTCCAAATCCCTGTCCAAATCTTAATTCATGTCGATATTCTTTTAAAGATCCATGTCGAAATTCTTGTCCTTCTTAAAACTCTTGACTGATTGGAATTTTTTTCAAGGTATTCAGGTTCTACTTTTATTGGAACCCTAGTACAAATCTTTGTCCTAAAACTAGCTCTTATACTCATCTTTTTTTTCTATCCTTGTACTATTGCCAAGCTCATTATGGTTTTTCAAGTCCTCCTCTTAATCTTTGTCCTAATCCTTGTTAAAACTCCTGGCCCAATCCTTATCAAAATCCTGTTCGTAAGCCTTGTTCTAATTTTAATCCTTATCTAATTAGAAATTAGATAATGTCTGAATCTAATTTTTAAGTTAATTCTTGTTCTAATTCTTTCTTTAATACTTGTCCTCATCCTTGTCGAAATTGTCTTTATTATACTTGCATCATCCTAATCCTAGTCCTAATCCTATTCTACTCCTAATCCTACTCCTACTCCTACTCCTACTCCTACTCCTACTCATACTCCTACTCCTACTCCTAATCTAAATCGTTATACTAATCCTAATCCTAATCTTAATCCTAATCTTTATCCAGAATCTTGTCGAATGTTTTTCTTGATCTTGTCCTACTTTTTGTTTTTCCTCTCGTTTAAGACCTCAGTAGTCTTGTGGTAAGCGTACTTGACTGTGAACCTACGATTTCACATATTTTTTGTTCTTTCCTCATTTATAATCAAATTCATCAATATATACAACTTTTAAAGTTGTAGTTGGTGCTAGAGATATTTTTGTAATGAAATTGCTTAAAAACTCGAATTGAGTGAGGTAAAGGCATAACGCTTGTCGCAGACAAAAATTTGCATGTTGATATAACGCTTCGCCACACATACAAAATTCTACACTTGCTTTTCTTGATGACGCTTTTCGTCATACTTATCTATCTCTCCATTTCCGAACCAAGGCAGACTTGACTGAATAGGTTTGACATCTGAAACCCTTAGTTTAAAACTAAAAAACCATCTTGCCCTAATCCTTTTTTAATACTAATGCTTGGTTTTCACATAGTCATTTTTTCTTTGACATGAAATTTAAAAGTTTAAATAATCACATAAGTAAATAACATTTTTTTTGCAATTTTTGCTATAAACATGTGAAGAGATTAGTTTTTCCTATTTTTCGCCATTGTCAAACAGAACAGAAATGACAACGTGTTGGCATTTTTCATGTGACTGACAACAACTGAACATTGAAATTGACATAGTGAAAACCAGGCTTAACTCTAATTCCAGTCGAAATCGTTTTATAATCCTTGTCCGAAGCATCCATCTAATCTTTATTGTTGTTATTGTCATTGTTTTTGTCATTATCGTCGTCATCGTCATCGTCATTGCCATTGTCATTGTCATTGTCATTGTGTCATCGTCATTGTCATTGCCGTTTTCATTGTCATTGTCATTGAATATGTCCTTGTCATTCACATCGTCATTGTTATTGCCATTGTTATTGTCATTTTCAGTGTCAGTGTTTTTATCATTGTCATTGCAATGTCACGTCCATTGTTATTGCCACTGCAATGTCATTGTTATTGTCACTGCCACTCTCATTGTCATTGTCTTTGTCACTGTCATTGTCATTGTCATTGTCATTGTCATTGTCATTGTCATTGTCATTGTCATTGTCATTGTCATTGTCATTGTCATGGTCATGGTCATGGTCATTGTCCTTGGCTTTGTCATTGGCTTTGTGATTATCACTGTTGTTATTGTCACTGTCACTGTTTTGCTATTGAGATTGTGATTTCTTTTGCTATTGGTTGCCTTTTTTTTTTCCTCATTTGTTTTTGTTTTCGTTTTCTCTTCCGATTTTGATTTTGATTTTGATTTTGATTTTGATTTTGATTTTGATTTTGATTTTGATTTTGATTTTGATTTTGATTTTGATTTTGATTTTGATTTTGATTTTGATTTTGATTTTGATTTTGATTTTTATTTTGATTCTGATTTTGATTCTGTTTTGATATTGATTTGGTTTTGATTTTGGTTATGATTTTGATTTTGATTTTGATTTTGATTTTGATTTTGATTTTGATTTTGATTTTGATTTTGATTTTGATATTGATTTTGATTTTGATTTAGATTTTGATTTTGATTTTGATTTTGATTTTGATTTTGATTTTAATCTTAATTTTGATTTTGATATTATTTTTGATGTTGATATTGTTTTTTGATTTTGATTTTGATTTTGACTATGACTTTGATTTTGATGCAATGCTGTTGCATGTTTGTTACGTTTTCGGTGAATTATAATATCTTTGTTTTTGTTGTAATGCCAAATAACGTTGCTAAATTGTCATTTAATAAAATCGATTGTAACTCCTTAAATGAACGAGTTATATATCTATGTATTTAATGATTTTTATATTTTATTGCATAAATTCCCATCACCGCAAACTAAGATATTTTTTATATGCCTTCTGGTTTTATTTTTTTCGTAGAGCAATTTTTTATTTGCGTTGCATGACATCAGCTGTTGCTTTTTTGATCACTGAGTAAAGATTTCCTGCAACAGCGTTGCATTTTCAATATTAAAGCTGTCTCCTGATGTTATGAATTTTTTTTTTTAACAGATGAGCAAAAGTTATTTGCCTTAACCATGAACTTTACTATTATTCTTATCGTAGTAGCTTTATTCAACGAGCTCTAACTCATGCAACGCTTTTGCAATTTCGTTGCTTAAACTGCGCCATGATGCGGTTAATTTTTCTTCCCAACTTCAAAAACTAGCTTAACAGACTAGTCTAAAAAGATGTTCTTTACAGCGCTGCTATTGATTGGCACATACAATATGTATTAAAAAGCTATTTTCCTTCATTTCCTCTTTTGCATTTTTTTGTATATCAAATAATTTACTCTCTTCATAACCTACTTCTGCGATTTTTATTAACTTGCTTCCGATGCCGCCAAAAAAAAAAATTGTACCAACGACCTACAGGCTGGCTGATTGAACGATGATTTCATTGAACTTATTTTAATTTTTATTTTTATTATCATTGATGGGAATGTTTGTTACTCACGAAAATCATTCATCAAACATGAAATCAATATATTTTGACAAAATCGTGCTTTAAGTCGATATTAAAAATAAAAAAAAAAAAAAAAATATATTTACGACGACAAACAATATTTTGACAATATTTAACAACAAGCAAACTTTATTGTTATCATTAAAATATTCAAATTTATTTTAAATTTAACAAGTAAACACAAACACACACACACACACACATAGTCGTCTTTGACTTACTTTTGTCGTCATTATTATTTCACATCGAAGCGGATTTTGAAGAATGCCCACCGCTTGCAGCTTCCAAATGAATTCGGCAAGAAAATCACGTTCCAACATTATAGCATCACTTTTCGCACATAAATACTTATTTTATCAAATAACAAGAAAATAAGCTTTATGGCTTAAGAAGAAAAAAAAAAAAACAGCAACAAATAAATTGTTTGTTTTTGTTTAAATGCGCGCTTTATCCCGGGCACTTTGTTTACGTTAATTTATGAAAAATGACGCCAGCAAAGCGGGAAAGCGTGAACCTAGCAGGCAGGCTGGGCAGAAGGCATTGACGCTGGCGCCCCAGCAAAGCACATAAAATTCAAATTAATTGCGCACCAAATCGTTTTAGCTCTATCGGCGTCTGTCTGCCGAAATCTTAATGTTTACAATAGAACACAGTAGAAGACAACACAAAAAGGAGGTCAGTCGACAATAAACAGTATTTTTTGCATAAATTTGCAAAATTTTATAACAATTTGTTATAGTTTTTGCACAATTGTGCATAAGAATTTATATCAAATTTTCAAACTTCAGGAATGTTTAGAAATTTTAACACATTTCTTCAACTTTTATTAGCACTAAATTTGCACACACACACACACACATGCACGTTTTTAATAAAAAATTAATTTCTTTAATTTCAATTTTTTGTTTTTATAAAAATCAAAACGTTATTTGCCCCAATTGAGAACTCTTTGTCGCTTTTGTAACGTCTGCACGCGCGTCTAGTTTCGTTATAAAATAGTTAAAATTTTCAAACTGAAGTTAACGTCGTTGTGTCTGTTACCAAAATCGAAGACTGACTTCTATTTAACATAAGAATTTAAAGATAATACAATGCAAACTATTGTTTATTTGCTCAACACATGTGTTGGCATATAACTGCTAATCATAACATGTATGTATGTATGAGTGCTGCTGTTTGTGTTGGTTTGTGTTTGTGTGGGTATTCTTAGTCAACATATGTTAAAATATTTTTTGAGGTAAATCGTTTTTAGTGCCTTCAAATTCTTCTGCCTCTGCATTAGATTCTTCGTCTGCTTTTTCAATGTCATTCAATAATGAAACTCATTCATTCATAAACATTTTTGAGCGATGTCTTATTCTTCTTAAGAAACCGAAAAATATATAAAAAAAAATTACCGTTCAGCAAACATTGAAAAAAAAGCTACATATGGCGTTTTTAGTTGACAAGATATATTTGATTTGTTGTTGCTTCAAAGTGATGTCTGAAGAATTTGATATTGTTTAAGATTCCCCAAAAAGGCAACTCAATTTATTCTTATTGTTTAAAGAGTTACGAAATTATTTACACTGTGCAACAAATTGAATTTTTTTAAAAACAAAATTATCAACTTCATTGCACTCTTATTGTAAGATTGGTGAAGATTGAAAAATTTTCGATTTTTTTTATGACTTTGCACAATTTTAGTAAAACTTAAACATAATTTTATGAACTTTAATTTAATATCACCTACAAACATAATAGGGGGTATTCACACTGCCTTGGCTAGTTGGGTAGATTGGCAAATGTCATAAATTTTGTTTTTGTAAAAGTGCCATTCTACCCAAGTACCCATCTACCAAACTACGCTAGCTGACCCCCTGACTTGTTTGGGTAGATTGATTGAGTACTTTTTTCATGGGTTACCACCTTTTCCAAAAGTAGGCAATAATTGAATTGACAAAAAACGAAAACAAAGTAAACAAATTGCAACTCTTTCCTAGCTGTCACTCATCTCTCATCAGCTGTTATTCTACAAAGTACTCAATTGCAGTTAAGGTTGCTCGCAGTAATCAAAAGTACTCAATCTACACGTACCCAACTACGCAAGTCAGTGTGAATACCCCTAATTTCTTATCTGTGTAACTTTTTTCAATTCAGTCAATTTAAATATATATTCTGAGCAAAGTTATAACAGAAACCTTAAACATGTTTTTCTACTGAACCTCAAGTCTTGCCCAGGGGCACCACTGGCTTAGGGTAAGAAAAAAAAATTTTTAAAAATATTTAATATATAATAATTTATTAAAATAAATTTTTGTCAATTTATGCTAAATTGAGGCGGCAACTTTTTTTTTTTATAAAATTTGCTGGATTCAGCCTTTTGCAACTTTACACATGTTTGTTTATTTTCTTAAAATATTTCGGCCACCCTGAATCAGTGGCGGCGCAATCCTTGATCTCTGACTTAATTCATATTTTTTTTTATCTCAAATTTATTTAAGAACTCCTTCTACATACAACTTAACAATCTTGTTGTATCCTTGAGTTATATGTGAAAACGGCATATGTCAGAATGGCGTTAGACACACAAACATACAAAATAAGGGTTTCCTTTGTTTTTTGCACAAACACTTAAATATTGCATAAGCCCGCATGTGGTCCCTTAACGCATGTTGAACAGCGACTCTCTTGAATACATGCTTGGTACATATGGGTTCTTCACAAGTTTTTTTGGATTGTTATGTTTTTTGTAAAATTGTCGTCACACTGTCTACAACAGTCTCAGCGATAAATGCAGATGACAACAACTTTTTATAAACAACAAAAACAAAAAACTATTAGCTGAACATAAAAAACAGCGGTTGTTCCATTTTGCTTTGCCATGCTGAGCAAATACATTTTTGATAAACAAGAAATCTGTGTATTATTTTTTTTTTTTTGAAACTTGTCGTTATCAGTTTGAACACTCAAGAAGGCAATATAAATATTTACTATCCCCTATATAATAACGAGATATTGCGTGCAGTTTCCAGGAAATGCTGAAAATAGAATTTTGGTTGGAATAATATATTATGATAGTTTTGCCCAGCATTTTCAATTTTCAAGACTTTTTCAGTAAAAAATTTTCAAAATTTTAATTAATTTTGTTAAAATTTTTTCAAATATTATTTTTTAAAACTGTCTATTTCTATGTAAATTTTGACAGTTGTTATATTACTGTACAAAAAGCAATTTAAAAAAAAATAATATATAAAAAAATGTCCTTACTGGGCATTGAACCCGCATCATCTGTGAAATAAGCACACCTGCATTGCCAATCGAAAATTTCCGTTGATGACAGTAAGCAATATTACGTAATTTACGAGGACGGGTCAAAAACTGCGCGATTTTTTCAATGAATTTTAGGTTTTTTGACAAAAATCATTTTAGTTTTCAACATATAGTGCTTTTTTTTAGCTCTATACACTTAGTCCGAGGGTAGTCCAATTTTTGTATACCTTCCAAAAAATAAGTTTTGTCGAGGTCCTTAAATAGGTATTTGTTTGTGAAATGATATCATTATTGGAGTCAAAACTTTCCGCCCAACCGTTTATTAAAATTTGGCAATAAGACAAAGTTACTCGGATTTTAAAAAAAATTATCACGATGACCTAATGGGTAGAAAAATACCCAATAAATAACTATCTCAGCTATGCATTGAGGTAAAGAGCCAAGTTGTTTGTGATCATTTTGGTTCAATTGTAAATCGTGTATGAAATCAAAATCGTATGATTAGATCTAGTACCAGGCAGGAATGGGTTAATCTCCAATTGGCCAATACCGACTCCGATATCGCGAATTTTTTCAATCGTTCCGGGTTTTACGACCTCAACTGTAGGGCCGCAACGAAAGTCAGTAAACCACTTTACAATTGAAATTGATGCTGCAGAGTCCTTATAGTATTGATCAAGCTTAGCTTTGGCTTGAGTGATGTTTTTTTCCGCAAATATAATGCTTGATATTCACACGAAATTCACTTTTCCCATTTTCTCAACAACTCACGTGGTTCTCTGCTATCAATGGCCAAAAACCAAAAAGTAAATGACGTAGCTTGTTCAAAATTTCAACTGACAGATGTTTGTTGACAGGAGCAGTGTTGCCTTTCCAGTTAAGAGACGCTTAATTCGAAAAGTGACTGAAAATGGAACCGCCCTCGTAATTAAGCAAAGTTTTTAATTAAATTAAAATCCTATGATTTCTTTTTTTTTCGTACTAGTTTATGTACAAAAAGGCATAATTTACAATTGGAAAGCGTATTTTTAAACAAAATCAAAAAATAATTCTTTTTGAGTTAGTTACAAGCTCATTTTTTGTAAAAAAAGTATTATTATCAATTAATTTCTGAACTCAATTTTGAAAAGAAAGTTTTTTTTTAATCAGAAAAGAAACATTTAACGTATGCTTATTAGGCCGTTTGAGAGAAAACAGTGTTTGAAAAACTTGGTCTAAAATATTTCTTGACTAATTGTGTTGACCTACACGAAAAGATAGATCGTCTCCAAGATAGACCTCCACTATGAAGTAGAACTTCCTTAGATTCTTTTTAAAAAAACTGCTTCTTTGTAAATATTCTAGAGCAAGTAAGTTTCTCGAAATTCTTTATTTTTTTGATTGAAATCATTTATGAAGCATTATTTTTGAAATTTTTTGTTTTGGACATTTCTGAGAAATATTTCTGTGTCCAAAAAGGGGACTGTTTTCAAAAAATTTCAGAAAAACTTATACCGAAAATATTGTTACCTGTTTGACTTTTATGCTAACCAGGATTGCTTGATTGTTTTTAGTGGGATTTAATGAGCTTGAAAATTTGTACTCTCATAAAACTTTTGTTAATCTCATAAATACTATCATATGTATATAATTTTCAGTGAAAATATTATTTCAGTATTATTGAATAATTTTAATAATGTTTTTCATTATCATTGAAATTAATTTCATTTAAGAAGCTATCATTGCTTGTTTTATTGAATTTTCATAAAGTTACATAACTTGATTGGTCTTAATGCCGAAACACAATGAGTGCAACATGCGACAAACGTCAATTGTCAAATAAACAAAGCATGCTTTCTTATACAATATTACGTATATGTTTCTTATTGCCGGAAACACAATGAATGCAGTATGCAAAGTAATTTTAAACGTCTCAGATCCAAAACACAATGAGTGCAGCATGCGATAAACGTCAATTGAAGCATAGCCGCGAATAACGTTGTAAGCGCCATTTTTATTAGACATTTTTCTTGTGTGAACATTCCCGTTATAATAGCTCTATTAGATTATTCAAATATTAAATTGAGTGAAAAAGTGCAAGTGTAGATATTTGAAAAGTATTGAAAGTTTCAGTAAGTGGAAAAATGTTGAATGAGCTTAAAAAAATTAATAATAGTGAACAATCTAACTTGATCCGTAAATTGTCGCTTACAGCGTTATTCGCGGCTATACGTCAATTGTCAAACTATACAACGCATATTTTCTTATACAAAATTATATATTTGCTTATTGCCGAAACACAATGAATGCAACACTCAATTGTCAAAACTTTAAAACGCATTTGCATGTTTAAAACGCACGACAAAGAGATGACACTGCGGGAATTGTTGCTGACACAATTTACTTTCTGGCAGTTACTACAAATAACTGAATATATCTACTACTTTTTATTCATATGGGCGAATGTTACAAATAGGTATGATTGCTACATTTTTGTTGATGACGCAGCCTGCAATCTATTTTTATTTTGACAGACGAAAAAAGTTAATATATTAGCGTTTGATTATAACGCACATTTCCTTTTTTCGGTTAAATTTTCAATTTTTAATAATTTTTGATGAAAATAAAAAAAACTTAAGTGAATATCTTAGGCTATGTTTATGCCCACTACAATTGTCAACATATAGAAAGAAATTTTTTTTATGCATATTAACCTTTTGTACAAAACGATAAAGATAGGATGCGACAACTACGTTTGGAAATGCATAATTATATATTTTTTTTCAATCTGACGACAATCAATAGACGAGAAGTAAATATCTCAAGGTTTGTTCAAACAAAACACAATGACTGCATAGACATTAGCTGCTACAGGTGACAAACGTCAATTGTCTTAATACTCAAGGCATGTTTTCTTTCTTTATACTATGTTCACACTGAGATCAAATTAGGTAATTTCGTGAGATAATTTCGAAATTGTACAAAAGTGTTCACACTGGGCTTGGATAATTTCGTTTGACGTTTGATTTATTTTTTTTTCAATTCATTATTGGCCACATTCAGCACTCTCGACAGTTGCCAACTTAAATGTTCAATTAAAAATAGAAAATTCTTACTCAAAGTAAGTTTGCAAAATTATTTCGCATAAAGCCGTACATGTTATCAATTGTACAACTTAAATTCATTGAAAACATTGCTCTGCCAAGTTTCACTGAATGGGTTGCTATCCGAAGGGTCAAAAAAGTTAAGTATCTGAATGTGGCCATTATCATGTGTCATGTATAATTTTGACGACTCAGCTGGAATGGATAGCAAGATTGCTAAGACCCCTTTTCCACTCGGCAATTTTTCTTGCTGGCAATTCGAGTTTGTTGGCATCGGGACGTGACGAAAGGGGATGAGTACAGACTTGCTCGTACCGGCAATTTTTCTTTTGTCCTGCTCTTTCTTTGAAGTTTCACTTTAGTTTTATTCAGAATTGCTCAAGAAAACTTGCTGAGTGGAAACGCAAATGGCAAGTTCAAAAGAGAATTGAAAACTTGCTGGCAAGAAAAATTGCCGTGTGGAAAAGGGGTCTAAATACGCCAAAAAAGGATGTGTTTAATTCACACTATATTCCGATTTCAGGGTTGCAGTGCATTTTTTCCTAATTTCGTGAGTAATTTAAACGAAATTACCTTGTTTGAGATAATTTCCAAATCAGCAAATTGTATGGGAAATTACCATAGTTTTTAGATAATTTCAGTCGAAATTACATAAAAGCTCGAAATTACTTAATTTGATCTCAGTGTGGACATAGTATTAGATAGATTTTTTGACACAACAATGTAATTGAAGGATGCGACAACAATTGTTGCTGAGGCAGACTTAACTTAATTTTCATTTTGACAAGACGACAGAAATGCAGAGTTTGTTTAAGTTTCAGCTCATTCGAGCTGTAATTTTTCTGTTAAACGTTTACCGTATTTGATTCTTGTTTCGTTTTGCTTGCGTGTGTTTTAATTTGAAGTAAAATAATTTTTAATATATGTCGTATATATATTGTAAAGGTATATTTATAAGCTTGTCGCTGTCGCATTCATTATAATCAAGTCGTCGATAATACTGTGCCATTTTTCTCTGACCACAAGTTTTCATCATATCGTCGATAGCATGTTGCGGTCAATGTGTTTTGGCTATTATTTTGTAGAAGAAATTCAATCAACTTACTTGAGGTTGAGGCCTGTTTGTCTGGTAATATATTTAATTAGAAAATGTATTTCATTAAGAGGAATACACTTTGTTTTCATTCATATGAAAATAGAATTGCCAGACCAAAAATGAAGAAGTGAATGCATTCGTTCCAAAAATAAGGTCATTACATGCGTTAAAAAATATGAAGGTTATACATTAAATGGTTTTTGTTATACAGAATTTATGTTAAGTGTGTGAGTTATGACTACTTTTTATCTATTCGTTGTGGTACTGTCAACTGTGTCGTACTGTGTGAGCTAACTGCTTATCTGATTTTGACATTTTACATAGCAATTTCAGCTGTTTTGTTTTTTGCAAGCTTGTTTTCAATATTCATATATATTTTTATAAAGTGAACGTTATAATGTAAGCGCAAGATAATTTGTTTTTATTCATTTGAAAATAGAATTGCCAGACCAAAAAATCAGAAGTGAGTAGATTCGTTTTCACAAAACAAAAAAAAAAAACGCCAGAACATCCGCTTAAAAATATGAAGGTTACACGTAACAGAGTTTTTATTGTACAGAATTATGTTTATGAATGTGTATGAATTATGACTACTTTTTATCTATTCGATGTCGTACTGTCAGTTGTGTGGTAACTGTTTATATATCTAATTACAATATTTTACACAGTCAATTCAGTTATTTTTGGTTTACATGGTTTTCCGAGCTTTTATATTTTTCAATATTTATTTTTGACATGTATCAAAAAAATATTTTCCTCCTAAAATACTACAGCAATATGTCAATATTTGAGTTAAATATAAATTTTTATTGCTAGTGCAATAAAACGAAAAAAATTACCAAATATTATTAATTCAAAAATGTTGCTTTATGGAAAAATTTTGTGTGTTTATGCGAAGAATTTGTGCAAAATTTATTCAACACAACGTAATATTTTTATAGCACTTCAATCAAGCTGCCATAATTGGACAAAACTAGTTTTTATGAATGAATGGCTCTGGCTGCCCATGCAAACTCAAACTAATGCGCCGCCAGTGTTGCATTTCAATGCATGCTGCAACAAACAAACCATTTTATTGCCTTGTCAAAAAGAGTTGGTTTTTTAATTTTTATTTTTTTATTTTATCGTCTATGTTTTTGTAGTTTTTGTCAGCCATTCTGCCGCCAACAGTGCTAAGCAGCAAAGTGCTGTTAAATTATGTCGAACTTTAAATGTTAACAAATAATTTTATGTGTTGCCCACATTAGCAACGCTGTGAAATAACAGTGAGTTAGTAGCTAGTTTTTAGTGTGCTAATAAGACAAGCTTTTGAAAGAACTGTGGTTGTTTCTGTTGTTTATATTTATTTTGGTTGGTTTTTTTATCTAGCTTGTTGAATGTCATGTTGTTATTGTTATTTATGCTAATTGTTAGTATAAATACAAAATTTTGTATGTTTTTATTTTTTTATGCTGACATAAATCAACATTTGGCTAAATGTTATGAGTTCGCCTACTTTAGTTTAAACATGAGTTTTTTAACTAATGCTTCGAAAAAGCACTAAATAATTACACTAAACAGTACTGAAAGTTGAATTTTTTTTAAACTATTATGGTTTGATATGGAAATAAAGTACATTTTTGGGTAATTTTTTAAGCAATTAACCTAAAAGTCTTTATTTTATGACGTTGCAACCGATTTTTATGTTGAAGCATTTAAGTATGTAACAAGCAACGGAAGTGAATCCATTTTTAATTTGGTCATAGAAAACCATTTATCCCCCTTTTGCAAAGACAAATTGATTTTAGGTTAAAAATATATTTCTCCTGAAAGTACGTCTATTTTTTAACGTCTTCTTTCGTTAAAAAATAAGTTCTCGACTCGAAAAGAATTCGTAACTTCTCCCAACTTTTCTTTTAAAATCTTCAATTTTTTATTTTTTTTTTTTGTAGATGAAATGTCATTTTGATCTCAAAAATCAGAAGAGCACACCCAAAACTAGTACTATACAAAGTTCTGGTTGGAATAGGTTTCATGTATATATTCTAGAATTAAGTTCAAGAAAGAGTCTTTTTGGGCGTCAATGGGTTAGAAACATTAAAAACATTAATAAGTAGTGTCCGAACATCTCAATTAGTCATCGTAAACCAATAGTTAGTAGTGATCGGAAGAAGCTTCTTTGTTCTGTGATTTCATTCTTGTTGCGTGACGTCAAAAAAGAAGCGTTGGAAAAACTAAGAACAAAGTCATGAATATTGGTAGTTTTATTGATTTTTATAAACAGGGATTTCTAATATTCCGGTCTAAGTATAATCATGGATTTATCATGACTAATTGTGACTGAGTTTTGAGTCATGATACAGATGATAAACTAAGCAAAAATTTCGAGAAAATCACTACTGATTCCATGAATTGATTAACACCGCATGTTAATAACACCTGAACCGATTAAAAATAGCGTTGTCAAATATTCGACAAAACGTAAAACCCTTTTTCTCGAATAATTCGAAATAACGACTTTTAAATAACCGGTTTTTTGCTTACTCAAAATGAACCACATTGGCGAGTGGTATACAACTATATTGTACATCGATTTGCAAAGCCTTTTACTAACTTGCCCATGGATAAAATCGCCTGATTTGAATGTTATTCCTTTATTTATTTCATGGTCAACCAAAACATGCATATTTTTTATTATTTTGTTATCAACAAGTGATCAAATTCGTGCATTCTTCAGAGACGTCAACAACTTAAACGAAATTATAGCAAACCGCGTTTGTATAAAATTAATAAAAAAATATATATATTAGGTTTTGATTTTTTTGAAAAAAAATTGAGTTTTGTATTTATCATTATCCATATCATTATCCATAAAAATATTTCAATAATTTTATATGGTTTTTGAAAATTTTTATCAAAACAAGTATTTAAATGAATTAGACAATTGTCTAAAATCCATTACCCCGGACATTTTTTCAACAAAAAACTTTGCAAATGTGTACAAATAGGCTTTTTTTTCCAAAACAAAGTCATTTCCAAATTTTTTTCTTTCCGAAAGATTTGATTCCCGTGTCAAAGGGTTAAAAAACGGTTAACCGGTTTTCAACGAAATCATTAATAAAATTACTGTATAACTTAGAAAATAGAAGGAAAAACCTCAAAATGGCGGTTACTTTTGAATAATATAAAAACCGGTTTAAATCGGTTCAACCGTTTTTTAATTAAAAGTCATGATATCATGAATAAAATGCCTGTTTGACTTAGAAACAAACATAAAAAACCTGAAAAAATTAAATCTTGTATGAAAAAAATGAGCCATACATTTTTTGAAAACAAAATCATTTAACGTTTACTTTTCGGTTATTTTATAAAAATATTAAAAAATGAAAAATGAGATGTAGTGTATATTTCACGCAATAATTTTAAGGCTTATCTTTCGATTTTATTCATTTTCGGAGGAAGATTAAAAATATTTAGAGATATGGTGCAATATACTACAGCTCCTGGGCACCTCCCTTAAGGTCATATCTTATAACCCAACAAATTTTCTTGAAACAAATTTTTCGGTACATTTTTGAAACAAAAAAAACATCCTTCCGATGAATTGAAGTGTCCAATTAGCGAACGCGTACACTATATTTCTATATATTTCGCACTTTCGTACTCGCATCAGCGGACATACAACACTTTTGATAAAAAAATACTCAAGGGAAAAATTGCAATGAAATCGGGGATTCCCCTTTTAACATATTCTAATGCAATCACATAGTCACATAGATCGTGTGTGAACAAGATGAGCGGACACTATTTTTCTATACAATTCGTTCTTTTACAAGTGGGCACACAACACTTTTCATAAAAAAATTATTGAATGAAAATTAAAATTGATATAAAACCAGGGAACCCCTTTTAACAAATTCGAATCCTTCGTGTATGTCTTTGATTGCTCTGAAATCGGTAATTGTGTCGTTCTCCGCTTAGCTTTTATTTTTCTTAGGTTTTACCAGAATAAAACTGCGAAAAAATTTTGTTTCGACACCTGATAATAATAAATATTTTGGAAAATCAAAAAATTCTTAAAAATTTCAAACAATTCAAGAAACATTTTCAAGAAAAACAAATTTCAGTTCTTGATATAGCTAAGAAGTTAATGATGTTAACGCATTTATTTTTGTTAAGTTTTAATATCGAAAATACGCAGGCTGAAGAAATTTTGAAAAATAAAGATGTCAGTGGCCCGAAATGACATTCTGATGTCATTGATGTCTGATGAAATGACGCCGTATAACCCTACGGCGAAAACAGGGTCAATTACCCTTAAGTGACCGGTACAGTGACAGTTCTTATTTAACCTATCGCAGGACAGCTTCGATATAGCTCAGAACGGGACCAACAGTTTTTAAATGTGTTCAGCTATATTTATCTAATCGTTACCAATAGCTCAGTGAAAGTGCGCTAGACGTCCATACCGTGGACGTGGGTTCGTATCCTGGCTGTGTAAGTATCAATAATTTTAATTTAATAATTTAAATTCTAATTCCGTTTCATTAACTGCTTGTTCATAAATAATCTTCAAAATAAAATTACTTAACATCTCGAAAAAATTGTACATTTCATTTTTTATTTAAAAAAAGTATGTGTATTAAAAAAAAAAATAAAAAAAAATTGGTGGTTTGCCGGGGATTGAACCCAGGTGAGTCGAGTACTAAACATGAACGCAAGCGAGCTTGGTAAAAGGGACCGGTTTGTTTCATATGTTGGTGACAGAATTGGGACCGGTCTGATAGTGACTTTGGAACCTATCACGTGATAGGTTCTTTTCTCCGTAGGAAATGTTCACCAAAATAAAAGTTTTTTATTCCCAGAGCTTCTCAAATAGACCAAACCTGATTCGATTTGCAAAAGATTTAATCAAGAATATTTCAACAAAAATAGAAACAAAAGAATTTTTAAATATGTATTGTTGTTTATTATTAAATTTACCAAATTACGAATTTATAAAGAATTCAGAGGAGTTATTTTTTTTGTTTAAAGTCCACTTTAAACAATGCTAAAATTTTGGCGTTCTTTCAAGAGACTTTATTCTAAGTTGAAACTCTATAAATAGGTTTATACACTACAGATATAGGTCTATAGAACTACAGATTTCAAACTTGGTATGTCTGTTTGTTTGATCAAAACCAAGATGTATAAAAAGTATGAGCTTCATGCGTTCACGGACACGCCCACTTCCCATGCTATTATTATTTATTAAAAAGAAGGCATAGAGTATAACATAACTGGTGAGACTAGACCGACTTTAGACTTCCTTTAGTTGCTTTTTTATATCTTTATGATAAAAGTTGAATGAATTCAACAATTTTCAAATTCACCAACTGATTTTTAAAAAATTAAACATCAAACATATTTAAAACGAACCACAAATTATATATTTATTGACATAATTCAACGAAAAACTTTTTAAATTTAAGGAGAGAAATTTGCGAAAACTGAGTAAGAAAATAATCGAAAATGGCGAATGACCCGTTATGAAAAAATTCCGCTTTTCGAAAAACCCGAAAAGGTTGATTTAAAGAAACCAAAACCGGAGAAACCGAAATAGTTATAATTAGGCGGTTTCTCGAGCCCGAATAATTAGGATAGCTCGGAGCCCGAGTTCGATCCCTAGTCGCGGCGAAAAGTTTTTCTGATTGGTCACCACCTCTCTGCAGACAATGGCAAACCTCAGAGTAAATAATGCCATGTAAAGCTTCTTGAGAACATGAACTTTAGCCGTTCGGAGTCGGCATAAAACATGTAGGTCCAGTTCTCGATCAATTGTGTGCAAACATTTAACAACACACACACAGCACAATTGATCATAAGAAGCTCGGTCAAAGTCCTTTCAAGGGCTGAAATGGCCAATTTGTTTTTTTTTTTTTTATAGAATACAAGGTCATAAGATTAAGATATATTTTTTTTACTTTAAGCAAATATAGGAAAAAAGGAAATTATTTTCATTTTAGCCAACCTAAAATCTAAAGATCAAATGCGTGCGTTTTCATATCTTTTAAGATATTAGTTTTCAAAAACGCGAAAACACTATATTTAGTTTGAGGAGTGCTTTATATATTTTTTTTTAAATTGTGACAATATTCTTATTAAAATCTTATGACAAAATATTAAAAAAAAATTTATTATAAATTTGGTTTCATATTTACTTACGGCTTGTTAAAAATATTGTTTTCATCACGCTTACCTGCAAGACAAAAGAAAAGTTATACATTAGTTTTTTATGTTTTTGGAAATTATTGAAAATATCTTATCTGATGAATTAATAAAAAAAAAATGGTATATTTTTGCACTTTTCAAGCGTCATATACTCAGCACATCTAATAGACTTGCACACCAACTTTGTCAAGAAAACCAATCAACATACATTAGAGACACTCTCACTCTTATACAGTGAGTGGGTCATTTCAGCTCTTAACTTACTGGCATACCTTAATTGAGTTTCTTGGCCACAACCTAATGTCCCCTATCTTAACAGTTTTTATTTCATTTAACTTCATTCTACTTCGACTTATTTACCTTTGCTCGAACTTATTCCCTTGTGTCTATTATTACATTATCTAATGCAAAACTTTTTACTCACACCCGCATGTCAAGCATTTAGCTGTCACTTCTCAGGCTCTAAATTTGCTTATTTAATTATCAGCTTCCACCACCACCACCACCACCACCACCAATACGATTGTCAGTTCGTTGTTGCCAACCTAAAACACTGGAGCTAAATAATCTTATTACACTGTCCATTCACAATTACTGTTGTTCTTCTGTCTATATTATTTTCAAATTTTGAGCATTTTTTGCTGCTGCTTAACATGGAGGTCCTTCTATATTACTTTTGTGTTGAGAATTCTTGAGAGTTTTAACAGCCGAATACGCTGGCCATATTGTCGTTACTATTTATTTTGCAATTATCTGTGCGGCAGGTATTTCCATTTTTATCTTTAGTTAATTTTTTCTAGCTGCATTAACACACCTCAGCCAGTAACGCAAACATCTCCCACACAACCAGCCAGCAAGCAGCAAAGCAGCTTGCAATTTTCCAAAGAATTTCTTGTCTATTGTACTGGCGTCTTCTGACACTCCCTCTGCTGATCTTCGATTTTAATATTTATTCATTAATGATTTTCAACAAGCAGGCATATTCTTGCTTTATTGTTGTTGTTATTGTTGTTGTTGTTGTTGTTGTTGTTGTTGTAGATTTTGTCATTGTTGTTGTAGATTTTGTCATTGTTGTCACAAAATTACCGAGCATGACTAAAATGGAGCAATAAATTTCTCATAAGAAACTTCTTTGAAGTTAACAAAGATAATAAGACAAGAAACGGAAATTTATACAATTTCGTTAAAAAATTTTCATTTTCATTCAGGAATCGATGAGGCATATTTTTGACAAGCAGGTGCATAAAATTTAAGCGTCTACGCGCCATTTATTGAGATTTGAGATTTCCTTCATTGATTGGATGATAGTTAAAAAGTTTTCAAGTTCCAAAGTGAATGACAGATCATAAATATTTTAAAGAAGTCAATTTGAAAGTCAGTCTTAAGGATGGATAAAGGAATATATTGCTGTTAAAATGTTGTAGGGTGTTTTTAGTAGAAGATCTTTAGCTCAAAATTTAAATTCTAGGGCATAGATATAGACTCTTTTTACTCTGACTAAAAGTAAGCCTTAAAAAGGTTTTAATATAGATTAAGAATAAGAGCGAGTGGTATGACTATACAGACACATGAAATTTTCAACATTATCATCTCAAAAAGAATGTAGCTTCAAGGTCTCTAAATCACTTTTTCGGATTCATAACCTCTAAAACACTGATGACAACTATCTTACATAGTAAGCAGGCATTGTAGTGGGTAAGCTGCTTATGACGCATAGTAAAGAAGAGAATACACAAATGTGAACGAAATTCGAGGTACAACAGAAGCGGAATGATATATTTCTAGTCATTATCGTCAAAAATGGGGGTAAAGGCAGCCATATTTGGCCCTCCAACTACAATTCAGAAAAAAAATTGAGATTAAAATTGAAAAATTGATAAGATTAGATCAGACTAATCTATCATCCTTTCATCAAATCTTAATAAAATGTGAACCCTGTTTGAACCTGTGTGAACCCAGCTTTATAAAGGCTGTTCCAAAGGTTACTTACATTTTGATGCAGGCACTAAAGCTATGATAGCTGTCAATAGGAAGCATGGAGGTTTAGTCACAGAGAAATTCATGGTCGTGCACCCTTATTTAGGGTGGAGGCCTATCTTGTATCTCTTCTCTACTGCCAAATACGTCACCCGAGTTGAAAATGCAACTCACTCGCCGAACTTAGTAGCTAGTAACTAGTAATTCAGAAGCTCTCTGAAGGTTCGGTCCAGCAAGTAAACCGTCAAGCAGGGTGTGCACGCAAAGTCGGGGCGGTCATTTGAGCGATGTTCCATCAATAACCTCCAGTCTTTTATTTATAATTCAATAAAAACACACAAAAATTTTCACAAAACAATGCACTTAATAAAAAAATTAAAATTTCCAAGACTTTTCAGACAACCTTTATGTTCACGGAGTACACTCAGAAAAAAACAACTATCTTTCTCCGATAAAAAATGTTTCTATTTTCGATATTAGCAATTTTCTCTTTTTCAAATAAAATTTTCTGCATTTAGAATAAATTTTCACATTTTAGAAGAAATATTTCTTAACTTGTGGAAAAATGAAAATAATTCATGTCTCTAATAATGATAATTATTTTTCACGCACAAAAAAATTCTCATTTAAAGAGAAAAATTTATTGAAAATGAAAAATTGTTCTTTTATTTTGATAAAAAATTCACTCTGCGAAGTATTTTCTTCAATAAAAACAAATCTTTTCTCAAAAATAAAAAAAAGTCTTTTTCTTTTAAAATGAAATATTCTTCCATATTTCTCTTTTTCATGGAAGCTTTGTATAATTTTTAGGGAATTTTTAGGATCACTTTTAGAGAACAGCAATCTCTGGAGCAGTCTATATAATTTTTTTTTTTCTAAATATGAAGCCTTTTTTATTATGTTCCGAGAAACTTTTTCTGAGTGTAGTTTGTGTTGAATTAGAACTACAGAAAATAAAATACATACGTTAATTTTTCACATAGACTCTTACCCAGACCCTTCGGAAAATGATGAAAAACACCCAAGGCCTTTTTAAAAAGAAAAAAAAACATTGCAATTCGAAATAAATGTCATTCTGACGAAAGTACTTTTCAGTTAAGTACACACACAAGCATAGAATAAATTTTTAGAAAAAAAGACAAAACAAAAAAAAAATGTGGATTGAAGTCGTATTGCTAAAATATGGTAGGTAATTTTCGTGATGAAGGTTTCGACCTTTCCTGGTTTTTTACAGGAATAGATTTTTCGGTGCCGTGATAGAGCTCCGACTGACCATTATAGGGGATAGATATCTTCCCAAAAAAAACTAGAAATTCAAAATGTTTTTGATCCTTAAAAAAGAGAATAGAAATGTTTATCCAAAATTTTACATTTCTTAGACCTATAAAATTTCTGGATTCTGGATATTTATAAGAAGCGACATAGACCCAATTAAAAAAAAATTGGCTTTTTGTAACTGTACAAAGAGCGACATAATCCCAGATTTAAAAATTTTAATAACGTAACAAAAGAAGTAAATTTTGTTAAAACATTTAATTTACAAAATTTGTTTCTTTTGGCTTTTTTAAAAGGAAAGGTTCATCTAATAACACAAAAACAATTCCAGAACTGAAAGTTTATGGAAAATTTTTTCAAGAGGCCTAAAGACTGTCATCAGTCACAAGACGATAAATATACGATAAATTTTGTTCCATTCAAAACCTCCATGTCTGAAATCTCTGTTATAATGAAAGCATTGGAACTTTAATATACTGCGTTTTTTTCAAATTTAATTAAAAGTGATCTTAATGGGAGACCTGTTTTAGGTATTTGAGAAATAAACCGATCCAACTGACCCTTTTTTGTCGTATATCTCATAAGGTAAAATTAGGTAGTAAATAGAAAAGCCCTCTTGGCAAAAATTTTTGAGAGAGACCCTTTGCTTCCGGAAGCCATTCTAAAAATCCAATTGTGCTTCTCCTCAGCCTTATCGAAAAGTGATTTCGGGAGGCATTCTCATAAACTTCTAAAAGTCTATTTGAATAGCTTCCAAAAATGCTTCCATGGCATGAGTTGTGCAAGGCAATGGTAAAATATTTTCCCAAAATCATTTTTTCTTATGTCTTCTTATGCTTTCTTAAAGTTTTCCTGGAAAATGCCTGCTAGAATTCTTCACTGAAGGCCTCAAAGAAATCTTCCACTGAAAAATTTGAGAAGCACTTCTGGAGAAGACTAAGAAAACCATGCCTCCCAATGACATGCATATGTTAAAAGATTGTCTTCTGGGCATCCTACAAACTAGTCTTATGAAATGCGTTTTTGTGGGATATTTTATCACCAATTCTGAATAAGTTCGAAATTGACCCTTAAACAGATTTAAAGTTTTCACTTATATCTGGCGATCAGGTCGAATTTCAAGCTTTAGTGTATTGAGAGACTTATAGTAGTATTTTATGACAAATATTTTTGTGGAACATTTTAAACCCCTAAAGTCCTATTTAATGGGTCTTTTTTGTCCCTTTTTCAGAATGAGACCAAAACGACCCATACACTGAAGAGTTAGTGGGTTAAAATGTTCTAAAAAATGTTCCTCATAGTTTTTTAAAAAGTCTTCCAAGCACATGCTATAAGTTTAATGTGAGGGTCACATGGTTTTCTATTCAACTTACAGTTCAGCATTACAATAGCATCGACAAACATTTTTTAATAGCGAAAAAGTTAACTGAATAATAGATAGAGTAAATTATAGTAAGAGTTAGAGTGAAAGTCAATTATTAGAGTCGAAATCAGAGTTCGAGTTAGAGTTATGCTACATATGTCTACACAGAGAGTAAAGTTAATTGTAACTTACATTTAACAGAAGTCGTTCACACAGAGATACCGTAGCAGAATTGAGTTAAATTTGCCGACAATGCTGCTGGTATCTCTGCGTACACATGTGGTTTTTTTTTGCTCTGCTTTTTCATCCCATATTTGGATGAATACTTCATTCCCTATTATTTGCCAATTCCTTTTCGAAGATCATTTGCTCATTTTGTAAAGAAAATAACAACATATAAGTTAAAGCATAAATTGTATAATTTACGAATCAGTTGCTCTATTTTGGCAGTTCTTAAAAAAGTAGCTTCTTTCATCAAAACTATCACTGAATATATACTTTTATATTATTTTGTGCATACTTTTAGGCACTTTTTATATTGAGACATAAAAAACTCAGAATATATAATGAGTAAACTTGAGTTACATCGTAAATTTTTGTACTGCACGGTTAAAAATCTTGGACTTAATTTTAAACTTTTTTGGATTACATATAGGACACGACCAAAAAAAGATTATTTTTTAGTCCAATGAAAAGTTTTAAATTTTTCAATCCAAAAAGGAGTTATTTTTAATCCGCAAAAAGTTTAAAATTTCTTAATCCAAAAAGGAATAATTGTTAATCCACAGAAAGTTTAAAATGTTATAATACAAAAAGGATTAGATTTTAGTCCAAAAAAGTTTAAAACATTGTAATCCGAAAAGGGATTACTATTTAATCCACAAAGGTTTAAACACTGTTTACTGTAATAATGTATAAAATAATATTTTGGTTCAGATTTTAATAAACAATTTGTTTCATTTCATTAAAAATAACTTTCGGATGCTTTAACAACATTTAGAATTATATTTAGCTTAAATTTCGTAGTAGTACACGGTTAAAAATCTTGGACTAAATTTTAAACTTTTTTGGATTATATATATGACTCGACCAAAAAAAGATTACTTTTTAATCCAATGAAAAGTTTTATTATTTTATTTTGCAATCCAAAAAGGAGTTATTTTTAATCCGCAAAAAGTTTAAAATTTCTTAATCCAAAAAGGAATAATTGTTAATCCACAGAAAGTTTAAAATGTTATAATACAAAAAGGATTAGATTTTAGTCCAAAAAAGTTTAAAACATTGTAATCCGAAAAGGGATTACTATTTAATCCACAAAGGTTTAAACACTGTTTACTGTAATAATGTATAAAATAATATTTTGGTTCAGATTTTAATAAACAATTTGTTTCATTTCATTAAAAATAACTTTCGGATGCTTTAACAACATTTAGAATTATATTTAGCTTAAATTTCGTAGTAGTACACGGTTAAAAATCTTGGACTAAATTTTAAACTTTTTTGGATTATATATATGACTCGACCAAAAAAAGATTACTTTTTAATCCAATGAAAAGTTTTATTATTTTATTTTGCAATCCAAAAAGGATTTATTTTTAATCCACAAAAAGTTTACAATTTTTTAATCCAAAAAGGAATAATTGTTAATCCACAGAAAGTTTAAAATATTATAATCCAAAAAGAATTAGATTTTAGTCCAAAAAAGTTTAAAATATTATAATCCGAAAAGGATTACTATTTAATCCACAAAGGTTTAAACACTGTTTACTGTAATAATGTATATAATAATATTTTGGTTCAGATTTTAATAAACAATTTGTTACATTTAATTAAAAATAAATTTCGGATGCTTTAACAACATTAAGAATTATATTTAGCTTAAATTTCGTAGTAGTAGTAGTTTTCAATCTTATACCTGAATTACAGTGCGGCAGTGGCAGTCTCTTTGATCAGCTGTAATTTTAGGAATACTGTTGTTCAATGGTGAAACTTACATAGCAGCAGTGGTTGTAAGCAGTACTGCCGAGGTTAGCCCTATTTCTAAATTCACTGCCAACATGCAAATAATTAAACTACTAAGAACAATTCACACATTCACTGCTTTCGATGCCACTGCTGGATTGTAATTTGCAGGCAGTAAAATACGAAACAGCTGAACACTGCCGCTGCCACTGACACAGCTGCTGCCACTAACACTGCTGCATTGAAATTCAGCTATTAAATAACATAAATACTTTTTCCAAAAAATACTACCTTAATGCAAATTTGTAGTCCAAAAATAGTCTTAAACTTAAACTTTTTCGGATTAAAAATAATTAAACTAAAATATGGAATAAAAAATAGTACTTTTAGGATTAAAAATTCCTTTAAACCAAAGCTAGGATTAAAAACTAGTCCAAAATTTTTAACCGTGTGGTAACGCAAGAGTTTATTTATCGTTCTCAGCTTTGTACTGGTAACTTAAACTTAACTCTCTGTGTAGACATAGCATTAAAGTTTGAGTTAAAGGTAGCTAGAGATAGAGGTAGCGGTAGAGTTAGAGTTAGAATTAGAGTAATAGTTAGAGATAGAGTTAGAGTAAAAGTTAGAGTTAGAGGAGTAAAAGTAAGAGTTAGAGTGAGAATTACAGTAAGAGTTGGAGTTGGAGTCGGTAGTACCGATAGACTTAGTGTAAGATCCACAGGCAGAAAAATAGATGCAGAGTTAGAGTAAGAGATAAAATTAGGGTAAAAGTTAAGACTTTAAGAAAACGTAAAACTCAAAACCTTGGACCGTAACTGTTGAGTTTTATTAAAAAAAAAAATCTGTTTTTAACATATATTTTTCGACTATTAGTTTTTTACTCAGAAAATAATACTTATTTTCGAGTTTTATTTTTACACTCACAAAAAAAAAACACTTATTTTTTAGTTTTATTTTTGTACTCAGAAAATAACACTTATTTTTGGGTTTTATTTTTTCGCTCTGAAATAAAAATGAAGTTTCGAGTTAATTTTTTTACTCAGTAAATAACACATTTATTTTTGAGTTTTATTTTTTCGCTCTGAAATAAAACTTACTTTTTGAGTTTTATTTTTTTTCTCAGAAAATACAACTTATTTTTGAGTTTTATTGTTTTGTTCTGAAATAAAACTTATTTTTTGAGTTGTATTTTTTACTCAGAAAATAAAACTTATTTTTGAATTATTTTTTTGCTCAAATAAAACACTTATTTTTTGAGTTTTATCTTTTACTCAGAAAATAACTCTTATTTTTGAGTTTTATTGTTTTGTTCTGAAATAAAACTTATTTTTTGATTTTTAGTTTTTCACTGTAAATTAAAACTTATTTTTGAGTTATATATTTTCGCTCAAATAAAAAACTTATTTTTTGATTTTTTTTTTCAGAAAATAAAACTTTTTTAGTTTTATTCTTCTGATCACAAAATAAGACTCTTGTTATTAGTACATCAACTCTTTAATTGGACTCTCTTTAATAATGGCTCTTTTTGTACGCCATATTCTCAAAAAATAAGTTTAATTTTCCGAGTAAAAATATAAAACTCAAAAAATAAGTTTTATTTTCTGAGTATAAAAATACAACTCAAAAATAAGTTTTATTTTTACAGAAAAAAAATTAAACTCAAAATATAAGTTTTATTTTAGAGCGAAAAACTAAAAATCAAAAATAGTTGTTATTTACTGAGTAAAAAAAAAAAACTCAACAAATAAGTTTTATTTCATAGTGAAACATTATAACTCAAAATTAAGTTTTATTTTCTGTTTAATAAAATAAAACTCCAAAAATAAGTGTTATTTAAGAGCGAAAAAATAAAACTTAACAATAACAGTTATTTTAGGATTTTTAATGAAAAACTTAAAAAAATAAAAATCTAAATAATTTTGAACATCGAATGAAACAAGGATCAATTTGGTATACGTAACATTATTCTCCAATGCCTTTAACATGATGATTTTTTCCTTCCAAATTTTCAAAATAACAGTTATTTTCGGTTCGGTAAGATTAAAAGTTTGAATTTTTTAGTGTAAAAGAAAGTTTCGATCAAAATTAATTCAGTTTTACAAACTCATTGTGAATTATGACGTTAACAACAAATGAATTTTATTTTAAATTTATCCGGCTACAGATGCCTTTAGAAATTTCTATAAAGGTCTTTTAATAAAGAAATTTCATCTCAGCATATATCTTAAAATTGCTTTAAATGTGTCGTTAACACCAAAAACTGTGACAAAAACTGTCAATTAAAGTTGACAGACTTGCTCGGTTGACACTAAAGCAGCATCTTCAAATAAATTGACCAAAGATAGCCAAACCAACAACAAGACTCAATAGATGGCTGATGGCACAATAAACACTGACTGGCTGACATTGGCACGAAAATAAGAAGATGAAGTCAACTAAACTAAATATAAAGATAACGTTGAGAATAAGAAAGATGTTGCGCCAACAACTTTTACTAACCTCAATTGCAATAAATCAACATTTGAGTTTGCAATAAGAACAGCAAAATAATAACAACAACAACATTCAAACAACTAAAAGCTATTTTAACAACATGTGTAATGTGCGTGCTGCTGTTAGTAGCGTGCACAACGTGCCTGCTATAGCTGTCAAGGAGTTGTATGAAAAAAAAAAAAAAAAACAACATCTTGAAAGGCGTAGAAATCTTACTCGATAATTTATCATATTTTCGCATATGTTTCAAGTAGCAGTTTTCTGCTTCGGTGGTGGTATACAAGCAGATAATATTAAATGTTGTTAAATGTTGTTGATTGTTGTTATTGTTTAAGCATCATGATGCACCACATCATCAACAGCATTAATATTATTACTATTATGATTATGATTATTATTCCCTTGAGCTATATGTGCTATGTTTATAGCGCATTCATACTTATGTTTGGCTGACGACTACTACTTGTAGCTCCAGTCAGACTAGACAGCTAGACCGACAAACATTTATCTCAAGTGGACGTTCTACACGATTTTATGGCACTTCAGATTTCTTTAAGGAACAAAGATAAAAAATATTAATGCTGAGATATACAGACAGACGGTGTTTAATAAAAACAGAGTCAAGTCAAACAAACCAACAAACAAACAACGCATTGAACACACCCAACATGGCTGGCTTGTTCTAGTTAGTGTTGCCAATGTTGTTGTAGAAATCAATAACGTTAATCGTAGATATGGCAAAAAAATTCACTTTTTGCAAAAAACATGTTATTCCACATTTGACTGAAATATCATGAAGTGGTGTTGTCTTGTTGTTTTTGTTGTTGTTTTCTCCAAATATGGCTTCCTAGCCATGGCGTTGGCACGACAAGTTTTCCATTTCTTTTCTTGGTTAATACTTTGTTGTTTAACTTGTTTGTTTTTTTTTAATAGTTGTTGTTATGGTTTTCAAACTAGTTGGTTTATGAGTTTTTTTTTATTAGCTATAATTTGTTGTTGTTGTTGTTGTTGTTGTCGTTGTAAAAACTTCATTCAATAAAATTTTGTCAGAGGTCTGTTACACTTGCAGTTAACTTTACATGCATGATTAATGTTTTAGCAAAAACAGGCATTAGTTAATTATTCGGGGAAAATAAAACAAATAAAAGAAACCCGCTCTAAGTTGATAGGCAAGAAAATATTAAAAAAAACCCGCTTAAAGTTGATAAGGAAGAAAATTTGTAAATTAATTTAAAACATGTTTTGCGATATGCAATAATGTTATGGTTTAAGATTTTGATATATGGCGGTTTGTTTGAAGGAAGTTTATTAAGTCATTGAAAATAAAAAGTGTTTCGTTATTCAGTTAAAAGAAATTAATTAACAAAGTTTTCATACAAATTTCTCTTTATCTTTGCTTTAGTAAAAATTTATATTCTTTCGACCACTTATTTTCTACACAAATCCATTTGAAGGTTCAACTCATCGCATTAGAATTATAACCTGGCTGGTTTCTTGTATTTTTTCTTTTCTCATTTTATGTTATTCGAGCTCAAGTTATTTTAAATAATTACACAGACACACAATGTTGCACAGTTGTTTCGGAAAACAAACAGTCATGCTTGAATTGTAGTTATCTTGTGACTACTTTAGAGGCGATTCGATTGTAATGAATATCAACAACATCTTACTCAGACACATGGTTTTCCTCTATAATCTTAAGCAGAGAAAATCTGGCAAAAACACAGCAGATGATGGGCACAACATAAGATGAAGGCGTTGCTGCATTGCTCAGGTTTCTTGAGTAAGTGTGGGAAAAATTGTTGCTCACAGGTAGCAGGTAGAAGAACAATGCGCTAAAATTGCTGTGAATTTTCGCATTTAAATATATTTGTAAGGATTTGTGAGAATTACTACTCGGGTCACTCAATGAATTTTGCGAAATTTATCGTTCGTTGAATTTGTGAATTCAATAGAGTTTAATACGTACAGTACACTGTATTCAAGTGTATATTATGTTATCCAGCTAAGAAAGATGTCTCAGAATTCGGATTTCATTTGTGCAAGTGATAAATCTGTTTTTTTTAAACGACGAGGGTACTAACAAAAGTTCCATTAGTTGCTGTCATATTATAAGTTTTTAATAAATCAAAAATTGCATACTGTTTGCTATAATCTTACAATATATCACTCTTATTTTCAGAAAGATCGATCAAAATGGAGACATGAAAACGTAAAATAAGTGAAGCAGTATCAGTGGATATCCCTGTGCCAACGTAGCAAGAAATTCGGTTTGCTATTCTTTTTGGATTTCGGTGTAAGCTCAAGCTTGTGGTAATATTAAGTGAATCCCATCCCTTGTGACTATTTCAAAGTGGTTCCGGAGATCCCACACCGGTAATTTTTCTGTGGAGGACAAACCTCGAGAAGGCCGTTCAAAATCTGCGACTGACGACGATGTAAGTGTAGTGGTGGTGAAGTCTAAAATTGACGAATATTCAAGATTGACCCAGGAAATGACGATGTAAGTGTAGAGCTGGTGAAGTCTAAAATTTACGAAGATCCAAGATTGACCGAGGAAATGATTGCTGAAGAACTGGGCTTGAATGCCATGGCTGTTTCGCGAATATTAATAAACAATCTTGGATACACGAAAAAATCTGCACGATGGGTTCCTACAATTTTGACTGAAGCTCAAAAAGAGGCACGTGTGCGTTTTGCTCAATATTTTCTTGACAAATTCAAAAACGGAAAATCTTCCACTTTTCAGAAAATTGTAACATGGTGTAAGCATGGTTTTACAAGTACGATCCTGAAACCAAACAACAAAGCATGGTATTGAGCCCAGAAAGCGCAAATCCACCCGTTAAAGCAAAGTAACAAAAGTCAGCAACAAAAGTAATGATGTCAGTTAACCCTTAAATGCATGACCTTAGCGATATTTTTCATTATTTTTTTTACTTTTGCGCCAAATAACTCTATGAGCTGATTTCTGTGTGTGTTGCCGCTGTGAGGAAACGAAAGCTTCAAGCCAGTATGCCTCCACAAATTTATTTTTTTTCTCAAACTTAATCTCGTACATGAGTCATGAGACATGAGAAGAAATTCCTTGGTTGTGCCATATATGGCACACTATGCATTTAAGGGTTAACTTAACCAGAGAGAAAGTTGTAGCTGCAATTCCTTTGGAAAAAGGTCAGACGGAAACTGCCAAGTGTTATACTGAAACTTGCTTACCAGAAGTATTTCAAAGTTTATTGGGAAAACGCCAAAAAAAGGAACTTTGCCGATACTTTTTGCGTCATGACAATGCGCCTGCGCACACTGCTAGAAAAACAAGCGACTTTATTGCGCTGTCAGGCATCGAAGAAATTCGAACAGCTCCTTATTCCCCAGATCTAGCACCTTGCGACTTCTGGTTATTTCCAAAATTAAGAAATTGCGAGGAATAGTCTTCAACAGAAATAAGGAGATAATAAATGCGATCAATGATGAAATTGCAAAACTCCAAAAAGCCGTTATTAAATACTGTTTTTTAAGGTCGATGTATCGACTTCAAAAATGTATCGAAATAAATGGTGATTACGTTGAAAAAATACAAAGAGATGAAGAATATAAAATTAAAACATTTTTTGTTTAGTTTTTTCTTTTCTATCAAATGATCTTTTGTAAGTCCCCTCGTATGTGATTTAACATCATACAACTTTGGCATACATACTTCAGACCAATTTTAAGTAAAACTCAAGACAAAACCCATTATTTCATCATCATGACACAATACATAATACAATAAACCGGATCGAAATTTAAATTTCACCGGACACCAACTCAAAAGTTAGAGGAACACTTAAAAACTATTTCATAATTTTTTTTTTTTTTTGAATTGGAGAAATTTGTTGGTTCCCATTAACCGCTTTTTTGGCTAAAAAATCAAGTTTTTTGCATATAACTTTTTGTTTTCTTCAGAAATCATACTCAATATTGAAAAGAATAGCTTAAAACTTTTCCAATAAGGTTAAATGCATGTGAATACCATGAAAAATACATATTTTATAGGCACTTTTAAAAAAAAATCTTTTCGAAAATGTAATGTCTCAAAAGAGTTTGTAAAGACCAAAAATTTCAATTTATTTTTCTGAGCCAATATTTGTGTGCTGTTAAAATCTTTACTTTTTTGCTTATCTTGGGTATTCTGAAGGGAAAAAAATTAACTGCAAAAAACTTTTTGGCCAAAAAAAGGGTTCAAGAGAACCAAAACTGCTCTATGGGGATTTCTCCGATTATCCGACTAACTTTTGAGTCGGTCTCCTTCTGACTTTTATTCTCTCCATACAAAATCGATCCGGCTTAATACACATCACACCATAACATATCCATCTTAGAGTACTCATCTCACATTACCCATTATACAAAATCCATCTAACCATACCTATCATATCATACTCTTCATATCACATTCATCCAAACCATTATCTTTTCTTAGTGGACGTGATAATTTTTATTTTCTTATAAGAAACATTATTGAAAATTTTTGTATGAATGTTTTCATAAAATTTGATTAATTTTTCGAAATACATTCGCCACCAAAAAACCCCAATATCAACATCTGATATCTAAAATATCAACAGAATATCTTATTATATAAAAGACAAGAGTCATGCTTCGTGCTAAAAACTGTTATAGTTGTTATTGCTATGCTTTTTAAAACATGTTCAGCCTGAACCAGAACCTATTTCGCTATTACTGTACTTTTTATATAAAAAAATTTTTAGTCTAAAAGTATGCACACAAAATTTACTTAATATTTATCAGTTTTACAAATTGACGACGACTGGAACAAAAGAACATTTGAGGTTCATGAAAAATGTCACATCGTCTGCTTCTTAAATATTTTGAATACGACCCCCTTCGTATGACGGGCTTCTATAGTAGTCATTCAGAAAATTCATTAATATTTTGAAGGAAATGTAAATCTTTTTTTATTTCCTACTGTGGCATGGTTTTCACAGTTATTTTGAAAAATAAAATTCAATTGAAAATTAATATTAATTTAATTTGCGCTTTTTTACAAAAAAAATATCAAGTTGTAGCATTTAAAAACAATCAAATAAGTAAAAATCGGATTGATTGAAGGAAGGTACAAATGATACAAAACGAAATGACAACATTTTTACATTCACTTCGAATATTGTTAGGTTGCAGTCATTCATGATGATTGTGGAAAACGGCGGATCAGTTGCGGCGGGAAAATTACTCGAACTCGTTGCTTGAATAGAAACCGGCGAGTAAGTTCGTTGCGTATCGATAATTCAGTTGGCGGATTCGGTGTGAAAAAGTGCTAATGTTGAAAACGCAGTCCATCCGCACTACATACAAATTTTGTCACTTTTCATCCGCAACAAACTTCGTGCGGATTTGAAGAAAATTTCTCAAAAAATAAATGCTATATATGATTTCAGGGTAATTTGATGTCGCTGAAATCGAATCTTGTGTTTAAAATATTACTACATTGTTTTTAGCTCAAAAATAATTTTTTATAAATTTTAAAATAAATTAATTTTTATCATAGAAGTTTTCGGATTTCAAAGCAAAACAAATTTTTCAGGCATTTTTCCAGCCTTGCATTGTGAAATTTGCAAAATATGATGGCAAATATTTTTAACACAGCAGCATAATTTATATAAATGCAATTGCCCGACTGTATCAAATTTGCACCACTAAAATCCAATTGTCAATGGATCATACCAATGCATGATATGGGCACATAGAATTTAAAAATCGCCTTTCTTAATGTATTATATCTATGTTTATATATTAACGACAACTTATGTATTTAATTTTTGACTTAATTTAACTACTCAACAGTTAAAAAACTGGCACTTGCAAAATTTTTTAAACGCGTTATATGGATATTCCTAAGAAGTAAGTTTAAGCTCTTAAATCAAAATTAACTAAACTAAACGTATTTATATAAACTGCAATCGAACAACAACCCGTGTCCAGTACCAGGCAATGGTCGAAAAAATTAAAAAATTGGCATCGGAATTTTCACCAGGAGAGGCAGAGATAAGGCTCAAATGTCTTGGTGTCGGTCCAGATGTCTCCGGAGCAATGTAAATACCATAATAAATTCAAAAAACATCACCACCAACAAAAAAGAGCTACTGCGAGGCGTCCTGACGGCAGCAACGCTTTGCTGCGGTGAAAGGACCACTCACATGGGATATTTACCGGGCACGCATACCTCTCTACATTGCAAAAATTGAAAACTGCATAACTAAGCTCATAATTAAGTTATAACCATAAAATTAAGTATGTTTGTATTTTATATCAAACCAAAAATGTCTTCGAACAATGGGTGTTATCCGCCCACGGACACGCCCATCTCCCATACAACCCAAAAATTGAGAACTCAATATATAAGCTTCTGTTCAACCTACAGAGATAAAATTTGGTACGTATGTTATTTTTAACAAAACAAAGATGTTTTTGAAAAATGGACATCATACGCCCACGGACACGCCTACCTCCCATAGAAGCAAACAAATTGAAAACTGCATAAATAAGCTTATGTTTGTCTAACATAGATCAAATTTGGTATGTATGTATTTTTTACAAAATCTAAGACATGTACAAAAAATGGGCGTGATCCGCTCACAAACATGTCCACCTCCTATACAACCCACAATATTGAAAATACCATAAAAAGGTTTATACATGGTATACAGGGATTAAATTTGGTATGAAAGGATTTTATTTCAAAACTTAGGCGTGCCCTTAAAATGTCCGTCGCCTTGCCACGAACACGCCCACCTCCCATACAACTTACAATAGTGAAAATACCATAAAAAGGTTTGTATATAACTGACAGGGATTAAACTTTGTATGAGAGAATTTTATATCAAAACTAAGGTGCTCACAAAAAATGGGCGCCACCCGCCCACATTAGTGAAAACTGTTCAAGACTATAAAGGAATAAATGGGCATTTAAAAAAATATGAATTCATTTATGTTTATTTAAGTATATCAATATATATTTTAGTATGATAGGAGGTTTAGGGTATTCCATAGTCGGGCTAGACCGACTTTAGAGTTTCTTTACTTGTTAACCATGTTTTTGCTTAAAAGTCATGGAAATGATTCAAAAGGTAAGATATTCGGTGCCGTATGAGTTGAAGCCAAGAGACGTCGAACTCCCTTTTTTTACTTATGAACAGATGCAACAACGGCAAAAAAGAGAGGGAAAATCTATGCATAAATCGATGCCAAAGCCCAATATTCACAATAACAAGTTCATGCTCTATGTTTGGTTACACCAAATGGGCGTTGTGCGTTATGAGGTCGAAACATACCTTGAAATGCTGAAATGGGAAGTCCTTTCCCACCCGCCATCTAACCCAGACATTGCCCCTTTCGACAAATATTTGTTATCGTCGAAGACGAAACAATTCCTTGAGGATCAGCACTTTGGCGCTTTCAAAAAACTGCAAAATTGAATCGATTCGTGGATCGCACCAAAGACGCATCATTTTTTTAAGATGATATCCAAAAATTGCCATTAACTTTTAAAGAAAAAAATTTATGAAGTGCTTTAACTATTAGAAAAATATTTTTACAAAGGCAACTAAGAAGAAACATTATCAACAACAACATTAAAAAAATCAAAAAATTATCTAGTCATATATAATGTAATTTTAATAACAAAGACATTTGATATAAATTATAAGCAACCAAATCATGGCAAAGTTTCACTTTTCTTGACGACAAAACCAAACACGAGACTGGTGAATAAATTTTGAACTACAATCAGCTTGGCTTGAGTTCGTTTGTTGTTGGCTTAAATTTTAATTAACATTTAAACGTAAATTTGCTATTCTTCTATGTATCATCAACTGCTCATCAGCTACTGCTGCTGCTGGCGGCTGCTTCTTAACTTCCAGTGCTTTTATCTTGAAATGTTGATAGTTGAAAACTTTCGAAACCGGGCGTTCATAATGACCATAATTTAAATTTGGTCCAAAATAAGAACAGCGTGTTTTTTCTTAACTTTTGCTCTGTCTAATAATGAGTTTGATTTTTTTTTTTCGAAATATTTCAGCTAAAACTTGGTAAGCAAAAAAGCTCTCATGGGTGTCATTGTGCTGGTAGCTAAAGTTTTAAACATTGTTTTTAAAATTTGTAGACAAGTTTGCTGTTGTTGTGTGAAGATGTTAGCCATGTTAAGAAGAGATTAAAATTTGAAAATTGACCTAATTTTCAGTTAAGACTGAGCTAGACTTTCACTTGTTGAGATTGAAAACAAAGTTGGTCAGTTGTCATTAAGAGTTGTTGTTTTTTTTTTTTTTTCGCTCTGTTTGAATGATGAATGGCATGACATGGTAATTTTCCTAAAGCTCTGGTGCAGTATTTTGTCAAGATATTCAAATATTTAAGTTTTCAAATGCATATTTCTTAAACTAGGTTATACTCAAGGTCATTCGTTACTTTTTAAGCGAGTAAGACTTAAAATAGCTTTAATTGTTATATTTTCATATATTTTTTTTATGGAAATTTTAAAGCTCCAATTTAGGCTTTTTTTGCGTTAAGCTTTATTTTTAAATGACCTACCTTAAATATTGTGTGGTTTGCTTTGTTCTGTTTACAAAAAAACAAAAAAAAAACAAAAATAAAAACTTTTGATTTTCTTAATTTAAGCATTTAAAAATTGAACAGTTAACAAAGGCTGCTCGTTAATTATATTTTTTTTTTTCTTTTATTATAAAGCTTATTATGCTTGAGTAATAAGCGGAAAAAATTAAGAAAAATATTGAGTTTATAATGAAAACGAATTTCCTGCATTCAGAAATCACGGCCACGCATTTGCATAACTCTGAACTCATGAATCAGCCCATAAATCAGTAAATCAGCTGTTAATTTAAAATTTATAGCAACTCAAATACTTCCTATACTAAAGTGTTATATATATACACTTCAAAATTAGACATAAAATACGTTCTATTATTTATCACACTCAATTAAAGAAGCACTCTTAGAATAGATAAAATTTAAATTTTCAATTAATTGTGCACTCAACTCGTTGCCTTTTGCAACATTTTCCTTAATTAACGTTGTTGTTACAGTAGAGCTTTGAATTGTTGCTATAATAATTTGAGAAGCAAAGCAACCTTCATGTCATAGCTTTTGAAACAGTTTATGTGACCAAGTTGACCTTTAGAGCGCCCACCATTGTTTTTGCTTTTTGTTAATTTTTTTTTTTAATTCATTGTAATGTTACAATTTTTCACAATTATTCGTATAATTAGAAGATTATTTTACGCCTTTTTTTCACGCTCATAACAAATGCAGCCAACAATCATTAGCTTAGAAAAAAAAAAAATAAATAAAATAAAAAAAAAATACAAAAATTAAGTTGTTAGTTTGTGTGTTGAATAATTTAAATGTTGCTCATCTTGTTGCCTTTATAAGGCAGCGTGTGTTATTTTGTTGTTTTTTTTTTCCACCCTCGTTGTTTCATTTGTTTAAATGTGCATACATTAAATAAATGTTAAAATTTGAATTCATTGAGCAAATGATTGCTTTATTCTGTCAAGTGTATGTGTGTGTGTGTGTTTATTGTTTTTATTTAGCTGTCATTCTTGCCTTCCAGTTTTTGAGCGCTTTAATTAATTTGCGACTTTTGTCAGTTACTGACGCGTCATTGTTGCGGTATTTTGTATATTTTCACTCCAATACACAGACAAGAAGAAAAAAACAAATATTTTCATATATCATTAACAGATATAATATTCAATTCACAGCAGATGATGATTCATCTTTAAATCTTCAAATCATTTAAGATGTGCGAGTGACTAAGTCGACAATGAGTAGAGTTGACGCAAAAAACAGAGCATTACAAATAACTGTATATTTAATGAACTTTCTTTTGTTATTAAACGAGGTACCTCAAATATAATGTGCTTCTTGGAATATCTGAAAATCATTCGTTGGTCAAAGTCTGTCATGAAAGAAATTCATTTATTAGTTAAACAACGAGGAATAAGAAACCATAGTAAAATTATACAAGTTGGCTTTCGTGAAGAAAAAATGTGAAAAATATAATAGTCACAAAGGTTATTTCAGTATCAATCAGCATACTAAAACGAAAATTTCGATAATGGGTACACTTAGCAATTACATGAGCCACATGAACAATTCATGATACCAATGTACAAAATACACAAAAGAAAAAACTCAAGAACATTAATATAACATAAGCCTATCTATCTTTTAGAAAAAAAAAAACAAATAACTAACGACAATATTAAGAAAATTCATTAAAAATACTTTTGGTTAGAACTTTTCTGTAATTTTTATCACATTTGTAAGAAAATTTAACAAACTTTTAGAAAAAATTAGAAAAATTGAAAAACCCTTAAAATTTGATTCAGATATTGACATGGAAAGTCAAATTTTTGAATTCAAAACACATTTTTTTACAAATTTTACAATTGACGAATAGATAAAACTACATTTTTTTAAGAAATTGTTACTTTTGAAAAAAATTCAAATTCGACCGATTTAAAAACTCTCCCTTTACTAAATTTCATATTAATCAAAGAGCGGGTTTTTTCTCAAAAATATAATGTCTCTCTTAGAATGTTGGGAACCCCCTCTATCAGATATATCATTTATATATACATTCTGCACATCTGGGCAACATAACCTTTCGAATGATATAAGTTTCATTTATTTTGAGTTTTAATAAATACCAAAAAAGCGTACGACAAACTTTAATGTTCACGTATTAGGTTGCGGTTATAGTGAGCGCCGAGTCAGACAGGCAGGCAGGCAGGCAATGTGAACAAGCGAGATAGATAGCTATCTGCATCTCGTTTTTTCACACAGATTTCAGCCTGTCTGCCTGTCTGAATCGCGTTCACTATAATTGCAGCCTTAATATATAAAATTTTCTGATATTGATTGAGCAATCAAGAAGCTGGCTCGAGAGCTCTGAGAAGTTTTATTATTAAGCAAACAAAGTGAAGTAAAATAAACAACTTCTTTGATAAAGTAAATAGCTTGTCTTCTTTAAAAAGCCAAGGTTTTAATAAGAATTTCGTATTCAATATTTGTTCAATGAATATTGTTTATAAGCAAATGTTTTGTTGAAATAAAATAAATTCATTAATATAATGAATTTTTTCCGTTGATTCAAATTTCCACAAAAAAATTTCCAGAAAATTCCACAAAAGTTTTCTAGAAAACATATATTTTTTCGTTTTTAAATTTTCATAAAACAAAAATGAAATAGTTTCGATGGTATCGTAAGTCAAGACGTAGAATTCCGTTTAAGTTATAACCTCTTCTACTTTGTCTCCTTGGATGTGATTGACATCTTGTGTTAAAATAGAGCACTCATTTCTAAGTAGTACATACAAGAACCCAATAAAGAAGTAGTACATACAAGAACCCAATGAAAAAACCTGCGCATCAGTTCGTATAAAACAAAAACAATACAAACAAAAACAAAGAAAGCAGCTGATGATTGATTTTCTTACATAAACGCATTTTTCTTCTTATATTTTACTATTTTGTGACTTTAATATCATAGTGATAAAATCCAAAATTAGTTATGCATGCAGCGCAGGATATATCTGATATTTTGTTATATACATTATCTTTGAACGATGAGTATTAAAGGCTGTAGGTATACCCGAAAGTATTCGTCAAAAAAGTTTCATGGCCTTGAAAAAATTTACCGCGCTGTAAGCAGTGTTGCCGTTTTCGCTATTTATAGCCAAAAGTGGCTATTTTTGTTGCTCGTGATCAGTTTTGGCTATTTGGCGATTTTATTTTTCATTTGGCTATTTTTTTTACTTGGCTATGGCTTTGCATTCCGGCGAAAATTAATTTTTTATTTTACGTCTAACATTTTCACTTGCCTGAGAATCGCCAGCGAATCGTCTGGAAGATCAAGCAATTGCCTTTGAGCTCATATGAGAATCATCCGGGTATCACCGACTGTAAGCTGCTTAGGCTGATTCGCTGGGAATTGGACAATAAACCGCCAAGAGGAGTTACAAGAAATTCACCGAAAAGGGTGGCAAACGAAGTCCTTTTAAGAGTCCTTAGCAATTTGTTCCAAAACATCGTTGTTCTGTCCGAATTCAATGAATTTTTTGTGAATTTGTTTTTATTTCACTTCGATATAATGCGACGTTGCTTCGAAACTATACTAGATTAACTTTTTGATTAATTTTAACGATTTTTCAGAGCCTGCCTATATGGGAATATGAAAGATTTTGAACATTTTTCAAAAATCCATCTTCCAACAATAGCCGAAATGAGCGAAGGAAGAATTTGAAAATTTTCGTGACTCGCGCATTCATTGCTTTAGCATTTGAAAAGCGATACATTTTCCCATAAACACTTGGGCGAAACACTGGTGCATCGCAAAATCTACTTCTCTGCCTTTCGTCTTCCAAATGTTTGCAGGGAAATGATTTAAAATTTGTACGTGAGGGTGAATTCTCTCTTCATTTGAACACGACCTGCCAGTGATGCTAATCGCGCAGCCGAGCGCAAGAATATCTAATAATTTGACATGTGACATCTCGAATCATGTGCCACGTAAGAGTATGCAACAATGTATATAACTTTGATCATTGAAAGTAATTATGCATGGAAAAGTAAGTTGATATAGCCCTCCGCTACACATAAAACATTCTTCACTTGTTTCACTTAATTTCACTTTCTCACCTACTTATCTATCGCCCATATCTGAACCAAAGTAGACTTAACTGAAAAGGTTTGACTCCAGCAATCCTTGGTTAGAAGCTAAAAAAAAAAAATGCAATACTTTTTTTACTTCCGAAAATGCAAACATTATTTTTATGAAGTTTTTCTACTCTTATCAAGTAAAAACTATATTAGCTAAGATCCTTCTATATTAAAGATCCGTCTTTTTAAAGGATTTATGTTTAATATGTTTAAAATATGCTTTTTTTAATACATAATTTTTTATAACATATTTAAAAACAAACATGTTTTTAAATCTATTTGCAGTAAAAAACGGTACTGTGTTGTAAAAAAACCAAGTTACTTAAAAAAGGTATGAATGTTAGTATTCTTTCTTTTTGCTTATAAAATTAAACTTACTAATATATAAACTTTTGGCAATTTTTATTTTGTGTTTTGGATATAAAAATAAATTTACTCCGGCAACACTGGCTGTAAGACGTCATTCTACGTCAAAAATTAAACAAGTGACTTGTATGAATCGTTTAATCATTACTTCAAAAAAGTCATTAAATTAATCACTTATTTATCATTTAAATAAAATGCGAATTTTCTACGAACTTGGACAAAGTTAAAACTTATCTAAGCTCTTGTATAAAGTGGCATATGTTTTCTCTAAATTTATCTTAAATATTTTTTGCGGTGTAGTCATCATGTCATCAGAATAAAATTCTATATTATTCAAAAAGCAAAACTAAAGCAATGGAACTATTTTGACGTTCAATTTGTTATTTAGAGGCTTATTCTGGTGATTGACAATTGCAAATTTATTTATTATAGGAAGTCTTATTTTTGGCAGATTACCTTTTATTTTTTTTCAGATGAAGATCAGGTTTTTTGTCGGAAATTACTCAGGAAATGCTGTCTTAAAATAGGTAAATGGGAACAACGAAAAAACCTGATAGCTTCAAGTTTCCTTTATGTTATTTTTTTGTATTTTGTGAATTATTGCCATAACCAATTTGCTGGTAATAAAGCACTTGGCGCTAGTTCTCAACCGAAATGCACAACGCCACTTCAACACTCGACAGTTCATTGCTAAAGCCTAGTACTATGCTCGATTGCGTGAAATTCCACTGGCAACAGCCATTTATTTGTTGCGTGAAAATTTTGACAGATATTTTGTTGCGAACGAACAGCTGATGATCAGCTTACAAATTTCGACAAAATGTAAATAAACAGCCACAATTTATTAGAGGAAAAGCAGAAAATCATTTAAGTTCTTTAATTTTCATATTTATGATTATATAAATGCAAAATAAATCTTTATACAAGTATGCATGTCCTTTGTTGTGGAGCAGAACAAGTCATTAGTTTATGGCAGTCTGCAAGCTGCAAAGTTTTGCGACCGCCAACACCGCGAAAAGGTGCACCCGTGTTTACAATTTCAAACAACTGCAGTTATTAATTGCAAAACTTTAGAAATAGTACAAAAATATAATTTCAATAAGAAACATTGCTCTTTTGTTTGCTCTTTTTCTTAAATGAAATGGCAACTGTCTCTTTTCACGGCAAAATAAATGGTCGGTTCAATTAAATTGCCGTGAAAAAAATGTTGCTAGATGCATGTTGCGGAATATAGTACTAGATTTTCCGCAGCGAAGCATAGTACAGCTTTGATGAAAAAGTTGTGAAATGTTCACGCTTATTTCACAGCTGTCATTTTTTGTATGGAGATTTGAGTGGAATTTCACGTGAAGCCGAAAATAGTACTATGCTTAAATGGCAAAATTATGTTTGAAATGAATAAAAAGTGAATAAAAGATTAAAAACATGTAGTGCATAAGAAGTATATAAAATTGAAAAAAAAAATATTCAACATTCCACGATAATCGTTACTAAGGCAAAATCTTATATTTCATATTGAATTCAACACCATTATTTCTGTCACAGATTTAGTCCTTGTTTTGTTGTTCGCTTTTTATACCATACAACCATTATTAAACTACTACATATCTACGTGAAGTTGTCAGCGCAGACGCCAATATAATAAGCAAAGTTTTTGTAAAAAGACGAACAAATTTAAATTTTAATTATTATTAAATTTTAATTATTTTTTCGATAATACCAAAAGCTCAATGTTATTTTTTTTGTGAATTTAAATTCAATAACTGTAGTTGTTGAATTAATATGAAAAACACGCTTGATGAACCAAATTTTTGTTTTAAGTAATGCAGCTCGACTACTTTAACATTTTTCTCTCGTAACACCCGTCACAATTTGTGTAACAAATTTCCGTCACAATCTGCAAAATATTTAATAAAATACTTTCTGAAACGTATTTTTTATTGTTTCATTGCAGGTTTAATCATCAAACATTATTTAACAAAACAAAACAAAACAAATTGGCCATTTCAGCCCTTGAAAGGACTTTGACCGAGCTTCTTATGATCAATTGTGTTGTGTGTGTTATTAAATGTTTGCACACAATAAACCGAGAACTGGACCTACATGTTTAATGCCGACTCCGAACGGCTCATGTTCTCAAGAAGCTTTACATGGCATTATTATTTAATCTCAGAGGTTTGCCATTGTCTGCAGAGAGGTGGTGACCGATCCGAAAAATTTTTTTTTATTGAAAAAACTTTTCGCCGCGACTGGGGATCGAACTCGGGCTCCGAGCGTGCTAAGCCACACACTTAACCTGCACGCCACGGTCACCACATTATTTAATTGATGTTTAAATGTGTGCAAATCTAACGCAAGTCACCGTGAAATGTTTGACACATAATAAAATAGCTGTAATCTTGTCGAAAAACGGACGAACATGCCTCAATCGATTCAGGTGGTAATGCTGACCAAGAATGTATAAACTTTTATATACCTGCCACGCCTCTATGTAGGCATTACAAACGCCTCTATCAATTGCTTTCCAGGAATTTCACTTGAGAATTAGGAAAAATCATTTAAAATTCAGAAATTTAATTTGAAATTCAGAAATTGAATTTGAAATTCAGAAAAATTCAATTGAAATTCGGAAAAAATTCCATTTGAAATTCAGAAGAGATCAAGTGAAATTTAGAAAATACTAACTAAAATTCTTAAATTTGATTAAAATTTAGCAAAAATTAATTAGGTAATATTCACAAATATAATTTGAAATTCAGAAAAAATCAATTGAAATTCCATAAACATCAATTGAAATACGGAAAAGATTTGATTTGAAATTTAAAGAAGTTCAATTGATATTCAGAAAAGATCAATTGAAATATGGAAATTCAATTTGAAATTCAGAAACCATCAATTTAAATTCAGAAATTCCGAAAAGAAATTCCACGTGAAATTCAGAAAAGATTAAAGAAAATTTAGAAAAAAAAAGTTTGAGTTCAGAATTTGTATTTTAAAATATGGTATCATAATGATGATTTGGTTAGTTTTGGTAAGAAGGGCACCGTTGAGGTGCTTCCATGGGGGCCATTTAGTCCATTACGAATCTCTTATTTGATTATGTGTAACGCATTTGGTTGTGGTGCCCATTAAACATGATTCCTTTTTATTTATGCTCGTTCATCACCGAAGTATTCTGTGCTCTTTGTGAACTTCCATATGTCTAACAATTGTATATTCACTAGAACGTCGGATTCTTTGAAAAATCTGTTTGCTATATATCGGAGTCGTTGATTCTGTAGATTTGTACATCAATATAGAATGTACGAATGTGATCCGTTTTTCCGGATCTAACAGTTTCGAAAAAATTCTGATGCTGTAATGCCAATGCTATTGGCCATCACAACTATAAGGCAGTGACCTGTTAGGATTCCCATAAGTAATGGTAGAGTCACCGTAGCGTTATGGTATGGTTATGGTATGATTATGGTCTGGTTATGGTATTGTGAGGGTATTATGATGGTATGGTAATGATATGGTATTTGTAATGGTATGTTTATGGTTGGTTGGCGGTGGTATGTTATATTATTATTAAATACACACAGAAAGAAATGTAGCATGCTTTTTTTTTTAAAACTCATTCATATTTCAAACAATGAATTGTGCGATTCTATATTTTTTTCTGATGAGAAGCAATCAAATTTATTGGCTTGTTGGTCTTGTGTATTAAGTATGGAGCTTTTAAAACATTTCGCGCGGGTTCGAGCCCGACAAAATCAAAATATTTTTTTTGTTATATTTTTTTAAACAAATATAAATGCCAATATTAATACTAATTAAAAACAATTTATTGGTTCATAGCTGGGCTAAAATTTAAATTAAATAAACAAATACAAAAACCTATATGTTTCTGTTAAAATTTTTCACCACAGTTTTTGTGATGAGCAGTACTTAAATATGTTTTGCTTAGATTAAATTATAGTTACCAACATCTTAGTGGAAGTCTGAATGACTGGCATGCGCAGGACTTTTTTAGTATACAAGTTTTAATTTAATTATTATTGGAATTGCGATTTCAATTCTATGATTCTTTGGCTGAACTGAAACAACCTCCGAAATAAGTAATAAATCGTTTCTTGTTTGTCTTTTTTAAGAAATAAATTCTTGTTTCAAGCAAATCTGTGCATGATGTAAGAATATTTTTGTTCACTTAACTCAGGCACAAACTTGCTCTAAACAACTCAAAATCATGCTGGATGCTTTTTGAAGCATGTTTTGTTTTAATTCAAGCTTGAGTTTGTTTGATTTTTTCTCAGTGCATACATGTTGAATATTTAATTATGAAGTCATGACAATTTCAACTAAATTTCAATTTGAATTTCAATTGATTTGGTTTGAGTACACTTTTCATGAATTATCAATTTACAAAACATGACAACGCGAATACCTCAAATATATTTCGAGTAATTAATACAAATCTTTAAACAAAACTCAATAAATTTACTAATTTTAAAAACAATTTATTAATCTTAGATTTTGTTAAGATTTTTGTTTTAATTTGAAATATGTAAAAAGTTTAATTAGAAACCAATTCTGTTTTCTTCGTATACTTTCATTTTAATTTTCATTGATTATCTTATAGTACTCAGGTTTAAAATATATAAAATTTTTCAGATATACTTGCTTAAAATTTTGCCCAAAATTATGTTTAAATTTCAAAATTTTTTGCATTTAAAGATAGAAATTTTAACATCGACATTTTTAAAATATATTTTATATATAACAAAAATCTTTCAATACAACAGATACGCTGACCATACTTAAAAATAAAATGTTGAAATACATTTTCTATATTATTACTTAGTGTCATATTTTATGTAAAAATGTATGTAATTAATGCGAAAAAGAGATCATTTTCTCTTGTAAGAAAATATTAATTTATAAAATTAGCATTTATTTAAAAAAAAAATTAATTTATAATATTTTTTTTAAGTTTCTAACCAGAAAGCTGAGAGAATAAAATGTAATTATTTAAAAAAATTTTCTTAACATTATTTACTAACGAGGTTATTAGAAAAAAAACGCATTAAACATATTAAATAAACTAGATATTTCGTTGGTGTTCAAGTCATCAACGGATTGCCAAGAAAATTAAAAACAAATAAGCATGAAATCATATTTATTTAAAAAGCTTACAGTGAATTACCGCAATTTTGTATGCTGCATCTTCAATTCACCAACCAACCAATCAACAGATTCATCAAGCGACCAGAGCAAAATTCTGATTAAAGCAGACAAGCCACAGTTTTTAATTGAAAATTGCATTAAAACGGCGACTTGTTTGCTTTTCTACATTATCTTCTACTGCTGCGGTTGCTGCTGCTGCTGCTTTTCACCACGCTGCACATCATTAAGACGATTATTAGTTTGGCAGCGTTCAGCATTTTGCTGTTGCCAAAGTATAGCGAATTTTTTTAACAGCTGGCAACACTTTCTATATTTTGCAAATCGTAAAAATTAATGTTGCTTAATTTCTATAAAGTTATTTTTAAAACATGCGAATTACTTGCTCATCTGTCATAAAAGTCAAAACATCAAACATCATAATTAACAATTTTATTGCAATTTTAGACAATTTTGTTGTGTGCCAAAACATTTAAAAATTGCTTAAACAGCTGTAAAAATAGCGTAAATTTTGCAGCAATATCAAAAACATATCAACTCAATCATTAAATAAACATGACAGTAAATAAATAAAATTGACAGTTCATAAAAACTAATTTTAAAAATCTGTCAAAAAAAAAAAAACTCACAAAAAACTGCAATTTTATTGCATTAAATGTTGCTGCACATAAACTATGATAACTATGTATATAATTATTTTTTTGCGCAAAAAATAAAAATGGCGCACGCATGAACTGTCATTTATAAATCATTGTAAAATTGTGGCGTGTTGCTGTCAGTGATGCTGGCTGGCTGGCTGCTGCACTAGTTGAAGTGAAGCGCCTCTTTTTAAATTGGTTAAATTAACGCAAAAACATGAATAATTGCGTGCTTGTGTTTGCCATAATTATAGCATATAGCATATTTTTATAGTGCGTTGACATTTGTTGCGGCTGCATTTCAAGGCGTAATAATCATTTGAGTAGAAAAAGCAGCAAATAGTTAAGTGAAAAAAAACTTCACTCTCATTAATTAACTGTCTGGAAATAACATGGCAAACATTATATTACAAAGACAACAACAAACAACTTTCTGCAAATTTTTTAGTCACAGACAAGTGAAATTTGTCTGATCTTGTGACAAATGTGTGACAAACAGGCTTGACTTAACTTGACTGCTTTTGACAGTTACAGCGGTATTTTCAACCAGCTTACAAACTAGTTCAATTTTCGCATCAACTTTTTTTATTGTTATTGCTTTTGTTGACATCTTTGCACGGGGCTTTTGTAATATATGAATCATATTATTTTTTATGACATGTCTTTACTTTTATGTCAACTTTTACATTATGTGAAGTTTTTGTTATGCCTACAATTAAATTCCCATCATTAATGAATTGGCTTCCGGTATGATTACGTATTATTTCCTGATAAAACTTTCATTGTGAGAAAATGAAAGAAATTTTTCAATATATTCGGTATTTTTTAAAATTTTATGTAAGATAGTTGTTATAGTTAAGACCGTTATGGCAATATAAGACACCAAGTGGTGGTTAAGCGAAAACTGAAAATCGTACGAGACGTAAAGATTATTTAAAAACAATTCTTTATAATATCTAAATATAAAATAAATTAAGTAATTATGATATGTGTTAATTAATTATAATAAATTATAAAATAGTACTGATGATACAGATGATAGCAAATACTCCAGCTTTTCAGTAAATAGGACCCTTTAAATTTTTTAAAAAAATTTTGTTTTCTTTTTCTGAACCGCACTAAATTGAACGCCTTTCATACTATTTCGTCTGAATGCAACCACTTCGATTCACTCTTAGTCTTGCCACAAGCAAAAAAAGCTTTTACACGAATGCACTCGTTATTTCTACAACAGTAGTTCCAACCGTACAAAGTTCAGAGCTTAACAGAACACTGTTAGTCAAGCAGAGGTTATCCAGTTTATTTAATGACAACAAACGAATACTGCAGAGCACTCGTCGGCTTCAAACATAACCATGCTCGTTGTTTGCTTAAGGGGGTCCTCTGGTAATCCGAAAATTTTTTTTTCGATTTTTTTTTTCATATTTCTATTGCTCAGATACTCAAAAACATTTTCCCAAAAGGATTTTTCAAAATTCGAAATAGTTTAGGAGATACTATAGTTATCGTCAAAATAACGCATCAGCAAAGTTGTTTATTTGCCTGCAGTCATTAGTCGAAAATTCTGTGGAATTCTTCCAAAATATGTATTGATATTACAAAATATACACACACAGTATGTATACATGCAGTATGTATACATGCATGTTTTGATTTAGGGGTTGAAATGATTTTGAGCCCGGTGTTCACATGAAAGAAGCAAACGAACGAGATTCAGTTTAAACGCGTTTTTCTCGAAACCATGTTTTTCAAAACTTTGCGCACGATAACTCAAACAGTTTTTGACCGATTTTGATATATGAGGCATGAAACGACGCAGAATTTACGCCGCTATAACCCCTACCTCAAACTTGCCGAAAAAATAATGTTTACTATTTTTTTCTACACTAGACTACAAAAAAAAAGGTCGAAATTCGATTTTTCATTTTCAAAGTGGCGGCTCCCCCCCTAAAAAAATTTCGATTTTTGTTTCCGAGGTAGGGGCTATAGGGACATTCATTCTAAGTAACTGAATATTTTTTTTTTTTTTTCAGACGATGTTTACTCTTGGAATCGTGCGCAATTTGGACTCACCTTTTTTCCGGAGAACCTCGTTACCAGGCCGAGAACTTTCTGAACGGTCCATAAATTCACTTTTTCAAAATTTTGTATTTTTTTCAATAAATTAAGCTACCCAAATCAAAAAACGGAACTAAAATATCTTTACTCGTTCTCTTTCCACGATATTTTGAAAAAAGGCTAAAATTTGGCATAGATTACCAGAGGACCCCCTTAAACAGAACACGATGTTGTTCACCAAGCGTTGTGCTGTTGTTTACATAACTTTCCAGTCATTGCATTCTTCTTTGCTGAATCGTACATAACATTGATTCGGTTTTTGTTTGTTCTTATTCTGCTCAAGCGACGAGTGCTCTCTGCAGTGTTATGCTTGATTTCATTGATGAGAACATAACATAGCAAAGGCTTGCACCACAAACGAGTGGCTTGAAACGCATTTCAAGCGCACTTGTGCAGAGGTTAACTTCATAGCAAACATCTCTGTCATTCTCGGGGCTTGATGTATACTTTTTTGATTCGTAACGTATTATCGTACTTTTTGAAGTAAGCACGATATGATTTGGAGTAATCAAAAACAACTTCCCATGATTTGGAGTAATCATGGGGAGTTGTGAATCACGCAAATATTCGCCATGTTGAATTTGCTTGACATCAGGAAACTAATGTCAAAATTGTTTACTAGCATGGGCTCTCACTTTTTATAAGCATTTATGCCATCAACACGTATTCAGAGTGTGTCTACCAAAAATAATTTTTTTGCGTGCTGAAAAAAGTTTTTTCGAAGATCAACGCGGATAAAATTTGTAAAACTTTTACGGAAGTGTTTCGAAACATAAGTATCGTCAAAATGATCTCTGATCTATTGCCTTCTAACCCACCGAAGTGATTTTTTAGAAATAACATTGCGTGCTGATGACGCGTCGCCTGCGTTCGAAAATTAAAAATGGAGTTATAAATCAAGAAATGTGGGGTGTTGTGAATCACTTTGTTTTCGAACTGTGACAACTGGCTCGCACATCTGTCATACGTACTACGCATTATTAATGAATTTTATGAACGTTTTATGTGAAATCAAAGTAAATTGAAATGTTGTTGTGTTGTTTTTTAAGATTTACTCAGACATCATGCCGCAATATAAATACAAATTTTCGTCAAAAAACATAAATTGGCCATTATTTTTTTAATTTTTGTCATGAGAAGTATTTTCTCTTTCATTTTTTTTTTCAAGTTTAATAAAAGTTAATTAATCGAAAATTTTATTGTTCACCATTTATAGTAGTGATTCGCAACTCCCCACTTTTTTCAAAAAATCCAAAAATCTCATTTTTTTTTCCAAGCTTTGAATTTTTTTTAAAAATTAAAAATTTTGAATAAATGCAACGGTTTCAGATCAAAAAAATATTTATTTTTGAGAAATTTATGGCACAACATCATAGTGTGATTCAAAACTCACCATTTTACCTCATAACTAAAGTACACTGAATCAAAAAGTACACAATACTTATGAATTTTTGCATGATCTACATGAATTGCATTCATAAGTTTTTGTCCAGTCACCAATATCATGAGTCACATAAACTATTCCTAAAATCAATGTACAAAATACACAAAAGAAAATAATATACAAGAACATGAATAATTCATAAGCTCAGTTTTTTTCAAATCCATCAATATATAACCGTATTGCTGTAAAAAGAATTCAAAAACAAAATTTTAAAAAATTCGAATGTCTGGATTGTACACGTGTCTTCTATTATACATTAATAAAAGTATAATTTATTATGTAATTATGAATTTATTAAAGAATCATTTATGATTCATTTCGATACATAATTTTAAAAAAAGGAATTCAAACTTATTAAAAAAAAAAAAAATAACAATAAATGATTCATTTTTGAACTCGTTTATGACAAAAAGTTTTTTTTTGAATCAAAATGAATCATTTTATGAATGTTTCAAAATGTTTCAAAATTAATGAATATTTCAAAATGATTCATTTACGTTTATGGTAAGACAAAAAAATTAATTAAAGTTTTGTTTCTTGTATAAATCTTTTTTATTTGGAACAATGCCAGGAAATTTCCTGAAAATAGAAATTTAATCCGAATATGTGCACAAAATTCGAAATTTTCGTCAAATCTTCGCTTGTGGTTCCATGAGAAATTAGCTTTGTTTAGACCTAAAAACATTATGAGCGAAATTTGGTCACGATTGGACTAAATGTGCCCGACGATTCCTTGAAATCCTTAGCAGCTCATATCATAGCCGCTGTGGTAAATTTTTCTGTACATATTTGAGGTTAAAATAATATTGATTAAAATAGCATTTTTTTAAAAAAAATTAACAATATTGTAATAAACCATTCTTAATTTTTTTATATTTAAAAAAAGTTGAATAATTTCATAGTACGGCATGATGGATTTATAGATTGTTTCATTACAAATATCTACACTTGTCTTAATTGGTCAACTGATCGACAAGTTGTATGAAAACCGCAAAAACCTTGCGTCATAGTATCGCACGCACACAAACACAAACACTCAATGCCAAAGCCGTCACCCATGATATGTCACCCACTCACTCTTCTAGCACTTTGTTATACGACACTTCAATTCAATGCAGCATAATTTAAGCAACCAGGCAGTGGCACGCACTCAGCTGTACTAAAACAACTACACTGCGCTGCACTGCCTAACATTTGAGCCGACTTACAAGGTGGTGAATTTGTGGTCACATGTCAAACTGACAAGCTGTGGTTTTTACTATAGGATGATGCCTTCAGTGCCTAGTGAAGGCCATATTGGTTGAGTTGATTAAAGCTAAATTGACAAAATTAGGCAAAAGTAGGGAGAGAAAATGTAATATTGTTTTTTTCTAAATTTTTCTTTTTAATTAAATTTCATAATCAAACTCATATACCACATTACCACACACATACACGGGATTCAACTGACAAATGTCAATATCAAAAACAGCAGCACACAATGAAGAAAATGTTGCTGCCGTTCATGTGCTATGCAGTGCCAACACCAATTAGCCGTAATCCATCATATTTTGTCTTGTCTTGTTGACAGTTAGTTAGCCAAAGCAGACGAGGCGCAAGCAATGACATGAATCAACTCACCACACACACACAGGCGAAACATAGCTGTGGTTGTTGCTGTGCAATGACATGATTATGATGGGTTCATATGTGGTGCAGTCAGTGCATGCTTTGCGGTACTCCTCTTAATGTTACCGTAAAATTGACAAAACGTTGTCAAGCCAGCCACAGCTGCATTGAGTTCAGCTTAGTTGGTTTTTTGAGCATTTATCTTCTCTATTATTCAAGTAGCAGCAGGCATTAATGCAACCCAGAAGCAACCCACTAGTACAGTGCTGGCAATAATGTTATGTCAAATTTGTCAAAACTTCTAGCAAAGACATTAGCTGCACTATAGCTCTGCGCAGCGTTGCCATATTCTTTGCCAGTCTGCTTTGCCTAGATGAGCTATTTAAGTTGCACGCTTAGCTAAGTAACGTTGCGCTTGATTTATGCTCGCACTTTGTGTATCTACAGACATTGTTTGTTTTTGGCTGTCAGCTGGCCGAACGAAGTTTTCAGTCTGTGTTTCAATTAATTTGCTTGTCAATCAATGAGTGTCACCTGTTTTTTGTATATTGTAATTTTTTTTCTCACTTGAAACAGTGCGTTAAGATTGGATTTGCGTTTTTTTTTTTTTGATTTACTTGTTGTCGCTTGTTGTGCACGAATTTGACATATGAAACTGTCAACATGTAGTCGAACGGAACTGACTGACAGCTTTAAGAAAGAAGATATTGCCATTGTTATAGATGGTTGGTTCATATGTTATTCAAAGGGCATAGAAATTCACCACGAGGTTGTTATATACAACATAATTATTTAGACAGAACTTAAAAAATTAATTAAAACATACTTTTGCTTTTAAGCAAAGCTGTTTTCTGAAACTCACAGTATATTAATATATAAAATACTCAAACTGTTCATAATTGTCATTGCCTTGCTTTTTAAAACCTATTAAGCCTGAACTAGAACCTGTTTCACTCATACTGTTCATAATTGTTTATTGCTAAGCCATTTTAGTTCTGTTTAGCCTGAGCTCGAACCTGTTCTAAAATTATGCATTGGAAATCTACCGTCATTTTTCTCAACTACTAAACATAAAATTGTACATAATTATATCTTGCAATTGCAGTGCTTCTTAAGTCCTATCCAACAACTACACCACAAGTTTTAATAAAAATTTATTTTTTTTTCATTTTTTAAATTCAAACTTTGATTCATTATTGGCTCCAGTCATCATAATTCTCAACAGTATTTAATATTTTTTACTTTATGTTATCTTTCTTCATTTCAATTTTCTATTCTATAATTAAATTCAATTTAATTTAATTTAATTCAATTTAATTCAAAATTAATTTAATTAAATTTAATTCAATTCAATTCAATTTAATTGAATTAAATTTAATTCAATTTAATTTAATTTAATTTTACTTTATTTAATTTAATGTAATTTAATTAAATTTAATTTAATTTAATTTAATTTAATTTAATTTAACTTTATTTAATTTTACTTAATTTAATTAAAAATAATATAATTTCTTTTAATTTAATTTCATTTAATAAAATTGAATTTAATTAATTCAATTTAAATTAATTTAATTTAATTTAATTTAATTTATTTTAATCAAATTTAATTTAATTTAATTTAATTTTATTTAATTTAATTTTATTTTATTTAAATTAATTTAATTTAATTTAATTTAATTTAATTTAATTTAAATTAATTTAATTTAATTTAATTTAAATTAATTTAATTTAATTTAATTTAATTTAATTTAATTTAATTTAATTTAATTTAATTTAATTTAATTTAATTTAATTTAATTTAATTTAATTTAATTTAATTTATTTTAATTTAATTTAATTTCATTTCATTTCATTTCATTAAATTTAATTTAATATAATATAACTTAATTTAATTTAATTTAATATAATTTAATTTAATTTAATTTAAATTAATTTAATTTATTTTAATTTAATTTAATTTAATTTAATTTAATTTAATTAAATTTTATTTAATTTAATTTAATTTAATTTAATTTAATGAAATGAAATTTAATTTAATTTAATTTAATTTTATTTAATTTAATTTAATTTAATTTAATTTAATTTAATTTAATTTAATTTAATTTAATTTAATTTAATTTAATTTAATTTAATTTAATTTAATTTAATTTAATTTAATTTAATTTAATTTAATTTAATTTAATTTAATTTTATTTAATTTAATTTAATTTAATTTAATTTAATTTAATTTAATTTAATTTAATTTAATTTAATTTATTTTAATTTAATTTAATTTAATTAATGCAAAATCTAATGAATTTTTAATTTATTTATTTTTAAATAATTATTATTTAAAAATATAATTTAATTTAATTAAATTTTATTTAAATTCATTTTTTTATTTTATGTTGAATAATATTTTTCATTTATTCATTTATTCATTTATTCATTTATTCATTTATTCATTTATTCATTTATTCATTTATTCATTTATTCATTTCTTCATTTATTCATTTATTCATTTATTCATTTATTCATTTAATCATTTATTCATTTATTCATTTATTCATTTATTCATTTATTCATTTATTCATTTATTCATTTATTCATTTATTCATTTATTCATTTATTCATTTATTCATTTATTCATTTATTCATTTATTCATTTATTCATTTATTCATTTATTCATTTATTCATTTATTCATTTATTCATTTATTCATTTATTCATTTATTCATTTATTCATTTATTCATTTATTCATTTATTCATTTATTCATTTATTCATTTATTCATTTATTCATTTATTCATTTATTCATTTATTCATTTATTCATTTATTCATTTATTCATTTATTCATTTATTCATTTATTCATTTATTCATTTATTCATTTATTCATTTATTCATTTATTCATTTATTCATTTATTCATTTATTCATTTATTCATTTATTCATTTATTCATTTATTCATTTATTCATTTATTCATTTATTCATTTATTCATTTATTCATTTATTCATTTATTCATTTATTCATTTATTCATTTATTCATTTATTCATTTATTCATTTATTCATTTATTCATTTATTCATTTATTCATTTATTCATTTATTCATTTATTCATTTATTCATTTATTCATTTATTCATTTATTCATTTATTCATTTATTCATTTATTCATTTATTCATTTATTCATTTATTCATTTATTCATTTATTCATTTATTCATTTATTCATTTATTCATTTATTCATTTATTCATTTATTCATTTATTAATTTATTCATTTATTCATTTATTCATTTATTCATTTATTCATTTATTCATTTATTCATTTATTCATTTATTCATTTATTCATTTATTCATTTATTCATTTATTCATTTATTCATTTATTCATTTATTCATTTATTCATTTATTCATTTATTCATTTATTCATTTATTCATTTATTCATTTATTCATTTATTCATTTATTCATTTATTCATTTATTCATTTATTCATTTATTCATTTATTCATTTATTCATTTATTCATTTATTCATTTATTCATTTATTCATTTATTCATTTATTCATTTATTCATTTTTTGTTATTTTATTTATTCATTCATTCATGCAGCTAATTTATATTAATTTTGGACAAATGCGTAAATGTGTTTTTAGAACATTTTCTAGTAATGTGTTCGGTTCTTTATCTTTTTTAACTTTGATTTTAGTTATTCAAGTGATTTTTATAAATTTCAGGAAAAAAATTCTTTAGCTTAAATTGATCAAAAAAGCTCTAAAATTGTATGATTCATGCAACAAAGCTCAAATGATACCACAACCAATTTGTTAACATTCTGACAAGTCATTTAGTGTGATCGTGTAGATTGCTTTTCACAGATTATGACTTTAAGACAGAGTGCCGTATTGTTGTATACAGTGAGGGTGTGCCATATTGTTGTTTTTTTTTTCTTGACTTTTGATGTTAAACGCCTTGATATACTCTTTTATTTTTCCTGTGAAACTTGAAATAACTGCAAAAATTTAAAGTCAATCACAAAATCTTGACACTGAGGCGGCGGCGGGCACACTTTAATTTTTCGTAGAATTTAACTTGTGACATATAAGTGACAGTTAATTGATATTAAGCCATAATTAGTGTCAAAGCCAGCATCAACATTTAAATTTAAAAACGACTGCCGCTATTTTTTATGCACTTTATAACGAATAACTGAAAAAAGTTTGCTGAAGTTTGTGTTTTTTGTAGTCTTCCAGAGCTTAGTATTCTTAAACATGACCTTTTTGCCATACAACGAGACTGACATTTGTCGCTTTGGTGGAAGGTTGCTCAGTTATTTTGTTTTTTTATGTACTCTTGCCAGTCTGAAGTCAATTCAATCGAGACTGTTTTCAACTTCGTCATTTGAATTTTTCTTCAACATTCAGACAGACAGACAGACAGCCATGAAAATGGAAAATGCAAAACTTTTTTCACACTCAATGAGTTTTTCCCTTTTTATATTTTTTTTTTCTTTTGAGACAATTGAAAAGTGAAAAATGCGTGAAGATTACGTTATGCAAGATAAAATTCGTAGTACACAACTTTTGCATTAAGCAGCAAATTATATGTAAATATATGCATGTTTATTGATGGTGTGGCATAAATTTTCAGAAGATTTTTTAATTTATATAAAGTATTTTTTATTATATTCAAAACAATGTCTGTTTTGAAAACTTTCTACTTTTTTGTCTTGTGCCAAATTTAAGACATCTACAATATGGCAAGTAATTTTTATCCATCGCTTATTATAACGCAAATGTGTGTTTACGTATTCTTGGCATTTCTTTATTATTCAATGTTGTGCTGTACTTTTTGTTGTTTTTCTTTTGTACTTTATATTATTGCCACTTGGCACGCCCATAAACAGTCAGAAATTCCCTTAAAGGCATGTCAGCCAGCAGGAAGAGAAAAAGTGCCTACCTACCTACCTAAATAAGGCATAATTTGACAAGTTTTCTGCTTTCATAACATTACGTTTTTTCTTTTTTTTGTTGTTTTTGCCTGTAAAATTGTACCTGCTGCTGCTGCTTAAGTAATGCCTTCTTATGTAATCGTTCCTATAAATGCAGAAATGCTGTTTTTCTGTTTTTTAGGGAACTTTTTGTTTTTTGATATGGTTTACATGTTGCCATTTTTGTTGAGAAGGTAAGGTTAGCAAATGTCTGTAATTTGTGTGCTCTTTTTTTTTGTGCCATGTCTGTGTGTAGTCTGCGGATATGTACGATATGTTTGTCTGTCCGTCGCTGACAACTTGCCTGTCTTGTTTGCGATAAGTTTTTTCCTCAATCGCACAAATTGTTTTTCAATGTAGACCTTTTTGAATTAAGCAAAAAAAAAATAATCGTTCTACCATATGAGCTATAGTACAGTGGTGGCTACCAATAGAATTTTTGGAATATTTAAATATTTTTATTACGAAATGGCATATATTATGCATATGATATTACTTGAGTACAGTACCACCTATTGGGTTCTACACGACACATATGTATCTTGATCAAATATATCTCAACGGGTCAAGTCGTTTAGAAGTTACATCAAAACACACAGACGCACCAAGAATTATTTATCAAGGCCAGTTTATGGGTTAGTTTTATGGTAAAAGTGTTTCAAAAGAAACATAGGTTCATATTTTTTAATGATTTATTTGAAAGTGTAAGTTTTCCAATGAGCACAACATATGTATGGGGATCCGTTTCGAACCGATTATGAGTTCGATAGCGCGGAATTCACTCTTTAATATTTCGACATACCCGTTTCAAACAAGTTTTAATTTTCAATTTATATCCTATATCTTATTGTTTCGTCTTTAATCCGTTTTATTAAAAAAAAAAAACAAAAAGAATCCGCCGCGAAAATCTCGGAACCCGTTTCTGATAAAATATACGAAGAAGTCCATCTGATATATGAAATCTATCCATTTGGATCGAACTGCATTTAAAAGGCGATATCGTCTTTGCGATAAAATCGGAAGTGAATTCCGAATCGGATTTTAGAAGGTGTTCTACATTTCGATCAGGAAAGCTAGGTTCAAAACAAAACTAAATCCTATTCGAACGAGCTGTCAAAATTAGCTGCCGTTATTTTGTGAAAATATTTTCAGACTTTGTAGTGAAAAGAGTAGCAAATTTTTAAACTTTTTCAATTTATATGCTTTGTATAAATTTTTAATGAATTCGATTTTATTAGCTCCAACTTGTTAGAAATAGAAAATTTTTAGAGGAGAAAATTAAGTGGAGGACTCTGTGAGGCCCATCGAAATGACTGGTACGGAGAAATTTTAATTTAGTAAATTGTACAGTAGCGCTTGAATAAAGAATCATTTATAGATTTATTGCAAAATATCACTTTAATAGTTGCACAGTGTCCAAAGTGATACCCACTATGTTAAACCATTTGGAACAAAAGCAAAAGCCCAAAGTGGATAAAACAGAACAGCTCTGATAAAAACTAAAGAAAATCCACAGAAGATCAAAAAAGGAGACCATGATTCCTTAGAATCTCAGTGAGATCTTGCAAATGCTATTTGAACGTGGTCTCCTTTTGTATGGCCTCTTGTTCTCAAATCGGATTGTAGAACAAGACTGAATAACTTTCAATATTATACGGAAACGTCCTTAAATTTTAAAATATTTTCAAACGAAATTCAAAAATTTTTTTTTTAATTGAAGTTATTTTAAAATTGAAATACATACATATCGCTACACTAATATATAAAGGCCCTAACTACTATGTTTGTCACTTTACAGGAGAAGGAAAAAACTTAATAAAAATTAATTATTATAATTACTATAAGTTTATTACTATTTGCTTGTATTTTTGTTATTTTCAATCGAAAATAAGTTGGGGCCTTTTTATATTAGTGAAACGATATATATTTTTTTTTTTGAGTTTTTATGAATTTTTTGTGTGATCGAAATGCAGGAAATACCGAAATTTGGTACTCTGGAACTTTGATTTCAGGACGGGTTAAGGTTTTTTAACCATTTTTTATATGAATGCACAATATCTCTATGTTGAATATTTGAATATTGTGTTCAAATTTGAAGTCGATCCGAGTAAAACTAAAGGAGCTATAAATTTTTAAGTAAGTGTACCTGGAACGTACAAACGTACGTGTACAAAATTTTAAAGCGATTTTCCCACAAGTTGTGTTTTCAAAGTCCGTGTTCACTGCCATTTAAAAACTACTTGACAGATTTCAAACTTGATACACATTTTCTACATATAAAATACCTCCCCCAACATTTAGGTACATTTATTTTTTTGCATTAAGGGGGTTCCACAAAATGTCGGAACTTTTCGTGGAAAATAGCAGTTTACACTTTTGATGTCCACCAAAAATTATTAAATAAACAAGAAAATAACCAAATAACGTTAGGGGGAGTATTTGATGATAAATTTTGGTGAAATGGTTTTTGATTTCAGATAATTTCTGACCGAGATATAGTGAAAACCGCAAATAGCTTTGTATTTTTCTAAGACGTTCTGGAAAAAGCTCGGTCACCGGCTTGTTTTTCAATATTTTCGAATGAAAAAATTACAGAATATTGTTAAAAGTACACATGTTAGTAATATACAAAAGGATTAAAAAAAATTTGCTCAATCCATAATCTTGAAAAAAAAAATTCACAAAATGTTTTTTTACGCTGAAACCCTTACCCCGGCCTTAAAACCAGCATACAGATTTTTTGGTCGCTGATGCCGAATCCGTGGTCAGTTTGTCTATGTTTGATTGTCTATATTATTGTTTATATTAAGTTGTTTCAAGGTCATTCCAAGGTCAAATAAACAGCTGAAGTTCGATTTCCATATATTTACATTACATACATCAAAGTTCCAGAACAAGCCTACTATTTCCGAAAAGGATAAAGTTGGACCCTTAAAGTAAGTTGGACTGGTTTTGTTTGTGTTCGAATAGACTCGTAATTGACCCTAGACTATTAAAAAAATGTGTCTATTTTTTTGCCAAAGATGAGGAGGCCGAAAATCGGACTTATTGAGTCTGACCCTTTCAATATAGCTAATGACCTTGGGATTGCCAAACTTTTGGAGATTTTTTTTAAAATAAAAAATAAATATAAAACTCGAAATTTCATTACGACCAAGTAATTTAAGGTAATCACGCAATTTTTGAATTTGTATTAAGTGTTGCTAAAGATAATATTTTTACAATAATTCATTGCAACACTTTTATAATTTGTATTTTAACGATTTTTTGTTACAATAGGAAAGAAAATTCAATTTTTTTCGAAAAGTAATATATCACAACTCTGGTATTTTTGATCCGATTTTTATGTTTAATAGGTTTTTATAAATAAGTTTTTGAATAAAAAACGAAGTGCATTAAAAACAAGTATACTCAGGCCTAGACTTGAATACTTTTCTCATTAAATATTAAGAGAAGCACTTCTAAAACGCTTCTTCAACTAACGGGCTCTTGAGTGAGTTATAAAAGTACATCAACCGGCTCTTCTCCTCACATATTACGACAAGTAGTCAGCACTTTCAATTTTTTGTGAGTACTCACTCAAACAGACATTTACAATTTGTACTTTATTCACACTAGAATTGAGAGACCTCTCAAATGTCATAAAGTAGGTGTGGAGTATATTCGTTAAACTTAACGAAAGTAGATTTTAATCACCTCAAATTGAGTGTTCTCTCAAACATCATAAATGAACACTCGTACTAATTTTTTTCAGACCATCTATAATGGTAATTCTATCAAAATTAACTAAATGGAATATATTCAGTGAATTGATTTTTCAATTTCAATTTCATGCCACTCTCAATTTCAATTTCGTTTATAAATACAACTGCTAATGTGAGTATCACAATTTCAGAAATCCTGTACCGCTTTTGGAAATGAGCACATATTTCTCTTTAGAAATGAGTGTCAATTATTTTTAACTTTTACTTATTTTCCCCCAAGATGAGACAACAACAACAACAAAAAAAAAACACCTATGCATCACAATTTCCATTTCAATTACTTTCATTGCTTTACCTTCTTTCTCTCTCTTCACTAACCACCACTGACAACCACAACATTTTGATGAGTTTTTTCACGCATTTAAGCGTTTATATTTTTTAATTTTCATTTTCAGCCAAAAACTTGTTTTACCACGTTTTACTTATGTTAAACCAAAGAAGCAGCTAATCATGTTTCACCTGTTTTATGCACTAAAAAAAATTTCCATTTTACTTTTTTTCTTTTCAACACTTAAAAGTAGTCAAAAGAAAAATTTTCTTTTGCATGACAACAAGAGAAAAAAAAAAATAGAAACCAAAAAATTCAGGAAAATGTGATAAATTAAAATCAGCGGCTTAATGCTAATACTTATAAAGAAAAAAGACTAAAAGCAACTAAACAATATTCCAAATATTCAAAAAGAAAAAAAAAACTACTTAAGTAGTCAACAGCGTATTATGTTAAAGTAGTTAACAAAAGACAAAAAAAAAAAACCTTAAACATCAAAGACAAAAAAGTTTACTTTATGCTGGTTTACCTGCTATACTCAGCGCCTTACCGTGCCACCCGCACATTACAACGCTTTGTGTTGACAGCATTAAGTCTTAAAAAGTGCACATTAGACGCATAAATAGTAGTGTATATAGAGGAGCATTAAAATAAGTAGTAGTTGTAGTAGTAGGGGCAGCAAAGTAACAACTAAAGTTTCAAGCCTGTTAGCGGCACAGTAGCAGCGTTAATTGGAGGGTGTCTGTGTTATATGTTGGTGGACTGCTAGTTGAGGCAGTGAAGGAAGCCTAGAAAAACCAACAACCACACCACACCACCGACACAACTTGTTGACAGGTGGATTTAACAACATTGGCAACAAAAAACACAAACAAACAAACAAACAAACAAACAAACTTCTTACAACTTTTTTCGTTGTGGTTTTGCTGCTACTTCTCTTGCTCCTACCGCTGCAGCTACTACTACTGCCTGCTACTCGTACTACCACTACGTTTGAAGGCTTTCTTTTTGTGGTTGAGCTGCTTAGGCTCTGCTTTTGCTTTTGCTTTTGATTTTCTTTACACATAATGAACATAGATGATATACATAGATTTGCACAAATTGGCATAAACTAATGTTTGCATGTTTGTTTGTTTGTTTGAAAGTTTGCTTTGTTTGTGTGTCTGTATGTAAATGCAAGTGTGTCACACCCTATGTAATATGATATCCTTATATAAAGCATTTGCATTAGCCGTTGTTGTTCTTGGTGTTGTTTTTGTCATTAGTCGCAAGTGCTTACTTTTGAGGTTTTATGAATTAGTACCTTCTTGTTAGCGTTTCTCTTTCACTTTCTGCTCAAATGTTACTAAAAGCGTAGGAGGAAGTATTTTAAAGAAGAAAGAAATTTACATAAGAATGCTTTAGTAAGGGTGAAATTCTATGAAATATTGTTTAATGGTACAACATTTTTGTACGCCTCCTTCTCTGATTAGCTCGAGTGATATCTCAAAAAACGACAGTTCTTAATTTCTCATTTAACCCTTTCAGTCACAGCGCGAGCTTTAGTGTCACTTTAAATCTCTAAGGCAGATCTTAACCACACACTCGAAACCCAGGGGTTTTGAGGGTCGTTAATTCCGATTAGAATGGTTTTTGGTGTCACTGATTTCTAATCTAATGCTTTAAGTAGTATTTGACAGCTGATAGATATCAAAAGAACTGTCAACTCAGCGTTTTTTTCAAGAAAGTTCTATCTGAAAGTAATCTTATGGTATTTTGGGTCAACGAATCTCATGTTAGAAGTACTATTTGGCAATTAACTACTGCCAATATCTTTGGCAACTGCTCTTATGTACCGAACTCATATATATATATATATATATATAAGAAAATAAATGTTTTTGAAAAAGTGCATTTTAAAACTTTTAAATGTGCAAAAAAAATTTCATTATAATCGGTCCAGCCGTTTCGGAGGAGTTCAAACACTAACACCGTGACACGAGATTCATAAGTTTTATTCCTGTACATCACATAATAATGCCTTCATATTCTTTTCGGTATTGTTTGTTGTATGGGAGGCGGCGTGGATGACACCCATTTTTTGAAGAAATCTTTGTTTTGATATAAAATACATGCGTACTTAATCTTAATTCTGTAGGTTAAACATGAGCTTATTAATTGAGTTTTCAATTTTGGGTTGTATGGGAGGTAAGCGTGTCCGTGGGCGAATGACATCCACTTTTCAAAAAAAATCTTTTTTTATATATAAAATACATACATCCAGAATTGTATGGGAGGTGGGCGTGTCCGTGGGCGGATGACACTAATTTTTCGATGCAATTTTTGTCTTGATATAAAATACATGCGTACTTAATCTTATCTCTGTAGGTTAAACACGAGCTTATTTATTTATTTATTTATTTTTGTGTTGTATGGGAAGTAGGCGTGTCCGTGGGAGTATTCCAAAAATATTCAATAATGCAGATCTTTCTGTTCATGTGAACATGTGTACCAAGTTTAATGCAAGTGACGGACGGAAAGACGGACAGGGCTAAATCGACTCACGAGGTGACTCTGATCAAGAATATATATACTTTTCTATACCGGACTCGTTGTGTTCTAGGTGTTACAAACGTTTGCACAAAGTTAATATACCCTGACCTTTCAGCTTTAGGTTATAAGAATTATGAAAGTGTCCGACAAAAATACAAACAATTAAATATACGTTTGTCATCTGTCACATTAAGTGGCAGGGAACGAAAATAACTGTTATTTTACAATTTTCAAATGAAAGAGACATAATGAAAAAATTGTCGAAGGACTTTTTAAAATCAACCATTTTGTTACAAATGTACTCAGCCTCACAAATATTAAGTGACTTTTAAATTTTCGACAGATTCTTTAACAGTTAACTGTTATTGTTTGCCTTTTATTTTTTGGGAAAAAATAATGGTTACTTTTGACTTTTACTTCGGTAAAATCGGTGTATCGGTCAAAAATAACAGTTATTTTATGACTTTTATTTTTTCGCTCAAAAATATCAGGCAATTTGTGTTTTTTTAAAGGCCGACAGATTGAACTGTTGACACCATGTGTAAAAAATTTCACCGATGAGATGAAAATAATGGTATCAATAGTTTTTTAAGTCGGTAAAATTCCTTTAAAAATATACAAATTGCCTGATATTTTTGAACGAAAAAATAAACGGCAGAAAATCACTGCTATTTTTGTTCGATAAAATAAAAGTCAAAAGTAACTGTTATTTTTGCCCGAAAAAATAAAAGGCACAAAATAACTTTTATTTTTGTCGGAAAAAATAAAAGTTAAAAGATAACAGTTAATATGTGACTTTTTGGATAAAAACCATAACCGGTACGGTCCTTGGTAAGTGGATCTTGGATTAAATCAAAGGTAATAATCAAAGTCGCACGTCAGATTCGTTATCTGTGATTCCAAAACCCCTAAATACCACAATTCATGTGAAAATACTGGGTAGAAAAATGTATGTCTGAAATGGTCAAGAGCATTTTTTTCCACAATTTTCATTCGGACTCATAATCATATTGACCTCTTTGAGAGATATGATCATGTATGCCAAAAACCAAATTTTACAGGAGGGCGTTTTTTCAGATTTTCTGTGCTTTGAATTGCACATGTGAAAAGTCATGCAGGAATAATTTTGGAGCTAGGCTAAAAATATGTAGTTAAGCTATAAAAACTGATATTGTTTATTACTTTCGTTATGGGTAAAGTTTTTAACTTTTTTTTTTAACCACTTTTTTAATTTTTTTATATGAATAACTCAAGAATATCTCGTTCAAATTTGAAGTCGATCCGAGTAAAACTAACGGAGATGTAAAGTTTTAAGTAAGTGTACCTCGAACGTACAAACATACGCATACAAAACTCTAAAGCAATTTTCCCACAAGTCATGTTAAACTACTACTAGTCGTGTTAAACTAGTTTTTAACTACGTCAAAAACTACTTGACCGATGAATTTCAAGCTGGGTACATATTTTCTACATATAAAATACCTCCCCCCAATGTTTAATTAAAAAATTCTTTTTCCAAAAAGGTGGTTTCCCACCCACAAAATGGCGAAAAATTTCTTGGAAAATAGCAAGTTAAACTTAAGATGGCTACCAAAAATTTTTAAATGAGAAAAAAAAAAAAATAATCATAGAACGTTAGGGGTAGGATTTGTTGATACTTTGACTAAACTTTAATAGTTTTTAGTTACAGATAATTTCCGAACGAGATAAAGTGAACACCGTAAATTGTAATTTTTGGAAGACGTTCAGCGGCAAGCTCTGTCACCGGCTCATTTTTCAATACAACCGCATGAAAAAATTACAGAATATTGTTAAAAGTATACTTAATAATATACAAAAGACTTGAATTAATTTACTCAATCCATACTCTTAAAAAAAAATTCGGCAAGGGTATTTTTATTTTCTTAGACGGATTTGATAATTTTAAAATCATAGCACCCATTAACGTTATAATAACGGGATGAAGTGTAGGAACTCTCCTTTAATCAAATGAGTTTGAATTTTAATCATCATTACAAGGTTATCTTAGTTAAAGTGTAGGTTTTGTATGGAAGGTACCAGATTTTGAGGTCTTATCTTATCAATATTTTTTTTTCAGTTGTTCTAATTTCTCCATATTTTCATAATTTATCATTTATCGGTGTATTTATGTTTGAAAAATGCAACCTATCAATCCCCGATACGCAACTGAATTAATTTAAATAAAGAAAAATGAGAAAGGTAAGAGAATCGAACCATAGCCTGGTCAGTTGTCGAACCCGAACCTTATGGCTGCTAGACTGCGCAACAACTTTCACTAAAACTAGTAAGGTATATCTTCGACTGGGCCGAAGTTAAAATACCCCCACGGCCGATTCTTAAAGGTAAAAGAATCTTAAATTGGAGAGCTTTTTTTATGAGATTTTGAGAGATTTTATTATTTGTATGTGTCTAAAATACATACATATCAAATTGTTTTCCTACAACTTAAATATAAGTCATTTTATAACGTTTTCAATTTTGGGGTTGTATGGGAGGTGGGCGTGTTAGTTTTTGTATCACGCCCATTTTTCTAATACACCTCAGTTTTGTCATGGAATACACGAATATCGAGTTTCCGTTTTGTACCTTTAATATTAGCCTCTTTATAGGGTTTTCAATTTTGGGGTTGTATGGGAGGGGGGCGTGTTAGAAGGTGGATGACGCCCATTTTTCTAACACACCTTAGTTTTGATATAGAATACTTAAATACCGACTAACTTTAATATTAGCCTCTTTATAGATTTTTCAATTTTGGGGTTGTATGGGAGGTGGGCGTGTTTGTGGGTGGATGTTGCTCATTTTTCGTACACACCTTATTTTTGACATAGAATATACAAATACCTAATTTCAGTATTGTAGCTGTAATATTAGCCTCTTTACAGAGTTTTTAATATTGGGGTTAAATGGGAGGTAGGCGTGGTTTTCATGCGATTAAGCCCATTCTCGAACTTGATCTTAGATTTTTACAAAAAAGCTCAAATACCGAATTTCAGCACGATAGCTTCAAAATTACGGCTGTAATCGTGCCCACAGACAGACAGACGGACAGACGGACAGACAGACGGACATGGCTAAATCAACTCAGGTGGTCATGCTGATCAAGAATATATATACTTTTCTATACCTAACACGCCTCCTTATGGGCGTTACACACGTCGTGACAAAATTAATATACCCCTTACGCAGTACGCGTGGGGGTATAAAGATTGTTTGAGTGCAAATGGAACTATAGGTGCCTCTTTATGAAATCTTATTAAGGTTTGTGGCATGTCACTATATCATGAATAAAATTTGGTGCCTTTGAACTTTCAAATGAACGCCCGCCGAGATAATTTTTAGGTTCTTTTCTTATAACTGTAGAATGATGTTGATTTGTGCCTTCGCTCAGGAGCTCATATGGTAAATTTTTTCTCTTTAACGTTACACTCGACTTGTACATTTCCGCAAATTCTAAATTTCTGCAAATAAATCGAAAATATTCCATGACACCAATTAATTTAGTATGTGTTTGGTCCAAAACACAAATAATATTTTTCATGTCTTGAAAGCTTATGAGAAAAAGTATTTTTGAGATTATTCGTCAAATTTTTTGGAATAGTTTTGTAGGTCGCACTAATCGGGTTTTCCCTAAAACCTAGGTTTTTCGAATTCCAAGCGTAAGTTGGTTAATTCGCTGTTTATTTCAAAAAAATAAATAACTTATATCCAAATATTACTTTAATGTACATAAATCAGAAGTTTTGCAATTGTTTTAGTCATTTGAGTGACATATATTTAATTTTTTCATAAATTTTTTAAAAATGCTTCATAACTTTTTAAATTGCCAACAAAATAAAAAAAAGTAATGATGCAGCTGGAAATATGGAAAAATTTTATGCAATTTGAAAAAAAAAGAAATCTTCATTTTACTTCTTTCAAGCTTTATAACCATTGGTTGAATCATTAAATCGTAGATTGATGTATTGATAAAAAATTGCTTAAAAATGTTTTTTGTAACATCCTTTTTGTGTTTTAAAGACAAAACCAGCTTTAAGTGGTCTTTAACGTTACATTTTATGCAAGTGAGTTTCAAAGTAGGCCTGCATTTTTAAAAATTTATAGAAATTGGCATTGAAGAAACCTAAATAAAATAACTATATCGAAGTAGAGAGCCAAAATGTTTGGTCTTTAACGTTACACGTTCATAGATTTTTGTTTCGATATGAATATTTTACATTTTTAATCGTATATAAACAAATGGAATATAGCCGATATAGAACGAAAGTAAAAAAATTAAATTAATTTAAAACCCATTCTAGTTTTATTTTTAAGACCAACTAAAGGTTATTCTGCATGATTTATAAATAGAGGAAATATTTTTTTTTTATAATACTTTCTTAAACAGAAACGGGTATTTCCCACTACAAAATAATTCAAACACCTTTTAAATTAGTCATAGATATGATAAGAACCAGTTCCACAAAAAATATTTATCATTCCGAGTCTCTTTTGCTGTTTATAAAGATAAAATCTAAACAAGCAAAATTCGTCAGTTTAATCAGTCTAAATCTATTTAGCGGTTTTTTATTTAATCTGTCACGTATGTGTGTCAAGAATTGAACGTATTTTATGACAACTTATAATTCGCAATAATAATTTTTTTACAAACATAAAAATGAGTAAACTTACGTAGTAGCGCAAAATAGTGCAAATATTAAACATATCATTGACGTTTAATACAAATTCAGACTCACCTGCAAAGAGAGAAGAAAATTTTTGTATAAATTAGTTGCAAAAAATGCATAGTTTTATAAATTTATTCTTAAAATTACTTAATAAAATGTGCGTGTTTGTTTGTTAGTATGTAAATAAATATTTATAATTTAAAATACATAAAAAAAAAGAAAAAATTTATAAATATACACAAAAGCTTATGCTAAAGTAATGTCTATGACACCACTTAAGTAACATCTCTGTTGCGTAAAATTAATTTCATACAAGGTGCAAACATGTTTTAAGCAGATTTTTAATGCTTAATATTGTCTAAAAGGCAAGCATTTGAGAGAAAAAAAAAAAAACATATTTTAACTTTTTAGATACTTAACTCTACTCGTTCTTCTTAAAAGGCATGCTTATATTTAACCAATTTGAGTTTTTTTTTAAATTAATCACTTCATGTGGGCGTTGAAAAAATTTTTGTTTTAACAGTTTTTCTTTTGTTTATTATCTGTTGCTCGCTAACTGTTGGTTGGCCTGATGCCAAAAACAAAAAAAAAAAACAAAAACACCTTAATTACAGCTGAAAGACCTCAAAAACGTCTTAAATATTATTGACCATATTTGTTAGGCATTATTTTCGGTCAACACCAAAACTGACAATGAATAATATTAATTTAGCGGACACATTTTTATTTATAGTTTTAAACTAAATTTAGACATATGAATTGCGTCAGCAAAACAACAACAAATACCATACAATTTTTGGGTGTGTTCAGCCGCCAACAGGCGACAGTTAGTCGTTTTGCAGTTTGACAACTAAATGCGAACGACGATGACATTGAAAATTAAAGAGGAAATTTTTCATGAATTGTGATAATAATAAATGAAGAGCAAATAAGTTAGCTAGATAATATTTATAGCACAAAGTTCAAGTTTAAAGTTAGCTAATAAGAAAAGTAAATAGCACGCAAGCTTAAGGTAGGGCTCGGCATTGAAATAATGTCACGGGGCGGCGCTCACACATTTATATTTGCAGCCAATTTAAACATAAAAGTCGCAGGTAATAAAGATATGAAACCGTTTGGTATGTAAAATACATTTAACCCTTATACTGTATTTAAAATTCTTTATATTTTTTTAATTCAATGAATGTGAATGTATTTTTAAATCTTAAATTTCTGAAATGGTTTTTGAGCAATAAATATTTTTCCAACCAATTTTGCAAAAATATTCAATGTTTAACACATTCTGGGTATTTTTGACCCATAAATACAGGATAAGGGTTAAAAGAAAAGGAACTTATCCTTTCAATATTGACCAACTGGTGCTCGCAATTTGGTAATTATTTTAGTGCAGGGTTAATTGTCAAACAATATTTAATTGACAGTAATTAAGTTTTGTTTTTATTAATTATAGTTTGGCTAAATTTCACAAGCATGTAGTGGAAAATCAGATTTTCAATGAGTACTTGTAACACCCGTCACAGGTACTTTAATTAAAATTACACTTATGATTTTAAATGTTTTTCCCCACTTGTGTACAGAGAACCATAAAAGTCATTTATGATGACTGCAAAAACTTTCAAAATTTTTATGTATGCTAACATATTGATGTTTAAGAGCTTGCAAATATAACACCCGCCACTGTGGAATATTCCATGTACAATTTTCTAAATAATTTTTGTCCAAGATTTCTTAATATTTAATTTAAAATTCTTCAAATTGATAGCCAGCCCATGAGTACTGAATATTTTTAATACGTAATACATAATATTAGTTGAATATATCGGCTACCAGCGAACACGAGTGCCAGGTTCAAATCCCGTCCAGTCCTTGCTCCTAAGATTAAACCATTCTTTGATTCTTTCCTCATTTCTTATAAACTGAAATTAAAAATTCATCAATGTATTCGACGTTGGAAGTTGCAGTTGACGGTAGACATGGTTAGAAAAAGTTTGTGGATAGGATTGCGTAAAAGCTTGAATTGACTGAGGTTAAGGCATAGAATTCGCCTTAGATTCAAATTAGCATGTTTATGTAGCACTTCGCCACACACTTGTTTCACTTGATTTTTCTTTCTTTCCTATTTATCCATCACGCTTTTTTCGAGGCAAGGTTAACTTGACTGAATATGTTTGAATCCGAAATTCTTGGTTCAAAGATAAAAAAAAGTAATTCTTAATACGTCATACATAAATCGTAATACGTATTACATAATATGTAATACATAAGATTTATGTAAGATTTCTGGTTTAAGAATAAAGACTTAATTAATTAAGATTTAATTAAGACTTATAATTCATACTTGGTACTAAATACTTTATTCTTAACTCTTGATACTTAATAATGGATACTTCATACTTAATTCGTGCTAATTATTACTTAATGCTCCATACTTTACACTTACTTCTTGATACTAAAAGCTTAATACTTAATACCTGGTATTTAATAGCTGGTACCTAATACTTGATACTTAATATTTGGTATTTAATACTTTATACTTAATTCTTGATACTTAATACTTGATTCTTGAGTCTTCATACTTGATTCTTGGCACTCGGTCCTGGATAATTGATACTTAATTATTGATTAATTAAGATTTAATTAAGACTTATAATTCATACTTGGCACTAAATACTTTATACTTAACTCTTGATACTTAATACTGGATACTTCATTAATAATTAAAACTTGATAATTAATACTTGAATTGATATTTCTTAATCATTGAGAATTAATAATTAATTCTTGCTTATTAATACTTGAAGCTTCATACTTTATACTTAATTCTTTATATTTAAAGCTTAATACTTAATATCTGGTATTTAATACTTGGTACCTAATACTTTATACTTAATACTTAATATTTGGTAATTAATACTTTGTACTTAATTCTTAATACTTAATACTTGATTCTTGAGTGTTCATAACTTGATTCTTGGCACTCGGTACTGGATAATTGATAGGTACTTAATTATTGATACTCTACACTTGAAGTTTTCAACTTTATGCATCATTCTTTGTACTTAAATCTTGATACTTAACACTTGATACTTGATATTTCTTACATAATATTTGGTACTTGATACTTAATACTTGGTTCTTAATTATCAATCCTCAATACATGATAGTCAAAATGCAACACTGATAGTTGGCACTCAAACTTGATAAATAATACCTGATACTTTGAACTTAATATTTGATACTTCATATTTGATATTGGGTGGTACTTAATATTTTATACTTAATTTTTGATGCTTGATACTTAAGTTCAAATACTTTAAAACTCTTTTAAATTCTTTAAACTTATTACTTGATACTTGGTACGTTATACGTGATATTTGATAAATGATACCTAATGCTTGCTTGTTGGTACTTGATTTTTAATACTAGATGCTTGGTACTTGATTCTTGATACTTGGTTCTAAATATTTGATACTTAATAATTGATACATGGTACTTGATTCTTGAGAACTGATACTTGATATTTGGAACTAAATACTAAATAATCAATACTCGAACCATGATAGTCAAAACTCAACACTGATAGTTAACGCACAATACTTTATCTTTATCTTAAGATTTAAGATTTAAGATTTAAGATTTAAGATTTTATATTTTATATTTTAGATTTTAGATTTTAGATTTTATATTTTAGATTTTAGATTTTAGATTTTAGATTTTAGATTTTAGATTTTAGATTTTAGATTTTAGATTTTAGATTTTAGATTTTAGATTTTAGATTTTAGATTTTAGATTTTAGATTTTAGATTTTAGATTTTAGATTTTAGATTTTAGATTTTAGATTTTAGATTTTAGATTTTAGATTTTAGATTTTAGATTTTAGATTTTAGATTTTAGATTTTAGATTTTAGATTTTAGATTTTAGATTTTAGATTTTAGATTTTAGATTTTAGATTTTAGATTTTAGATTTTAGATTTTAGATTTTAGATTTTAGATTTTAGATTTTAGATTTTAGATTTTAGATTTTAGATTTTAGATTTTAGATTTTAGATTTTAGATTTTAGATTTTAGATTTTAGATTTTAGATTTTAGATTTTAGATTTTAGATTTTAGATTTTAGATTTTAGATTTTAGATTTTAGATTTTAGATTTTAGATTTTAGATTTTAGATTTTAGATTTTAGATTTTAGATTTTAGATTTTAGATTTTAGATTTTAGATTTTAGATTTAAGATTTTATATTTTATATTTAAAATTTTAAATTTTAGATTTTATGTTTTAGATTTATGTTTAAGATTTTAGATTTTAGATTTTAGATTTTAAATTTTAGATTTCAGATTTTAGATTTTAGATTTTAGATTTTAGAATTTAGATTTTAGATTTTAGATTTTAGATTTTAGATTTTAGATTTTAGATTTTAGATTTTAGATTTTAGATTTTAGATTTTAGATTTTAGATTTTAGATTTTAGATTTTAGATTTTAGATTTTAGATTTTAGATTTTAGATTTTAGATTTTAGATTTTAGATTTTAGATTTTAGATTTTAGATTTTAGATTTTAGATTTTAGATTTTAGATTTTAGATTTTAGATTTTAGATTTTAGATTTTAGATTTTAGATTTTAGATTTTAGATTTTAGATTTTAGATTTTAGATTTTAGATTTTAGATTTTAGATTTTAGATTTTAGATTTTAGATTTTAGATTTTAGATTTTAGATTTTAGATTTTAGATTTTAGATTTTAGATTTTAGATTTAAAAATTTAATAATAAATAAATAATAACAAAATCATGATTTTTGGACTGTGAATATTTTAGATTATATGGACCAAAATGTACAAAGCATATGCATATAATATGAAGTATTTTATGGCCTACTGTTAAAAAACTGTTAAGAATTATTTTTAAACAAAAAATCATAGAGAAAAACTTGAAATAATGGTTCATTAACAGTCAAGACTTAGAGTAGATAAGAACAAACATAGAAATTAACTGAAACAAAAAACCAAAGCACAGAAAGAGTGCCCAGCTCTCAGAAGCCAAGAAGACTCTGCTAATTGCAGCCTTAATTAGCTGAAGATTCATAGAAAATTATATGAAAAAAAACAAGAAAATTGTTATAAAAACTAAACAGTTACCAACAAATTAAGCAGAATATTTAAATAATAAAAGAAGCATGGAAAAAAAACAGCATTTTAAGCACGTTTCTAACTAACGTATTGTTCCTCACACATACAACATACATTTAACTATGTATTCAAAAGAAGATAATGGAGCCCGTTCGTCGTTCATAGCATAGAATAGAAAAATAATGTAATAAATGTTAAAAGAACAAAATCAGCCACACAAAAATAAACACACTGCGGGGGAAAAATGGTTTTCTATAGTAAATCTCTCGAGAGCTTCAAATAGCAAAAGATATTTAAGTAGGCAACATTGGTTGAGCTTAAAAACGAAACCAAGAACAAAGCTTCATGGCTTTAAGTGGAAAAGCAGCTCATGGTCATGCCAAAGAATAAAAACTATGTGGTTAGTAGAAATAAAGTGGAAAAACATAAGAAAAAAATTAAGCTATTTAAGATGAATACAAAAGCCAAGAAGATATTATTTGAAGGATAGAGTAGGACAAGTTGTAGATAAAAAAATAAAAATAGTAGTTAGCTCTGCTTTAATTTAAAATTTTCTTCTGGTCAAGCCACTTTAATTAGCCTTTTGCTTGCCTGTAATTTTTTACAACATTAAGAAAGTAAGAAATTAAATGGTTCTAAAAATAAACCAAATAGTCCATAAAAGCACGTGTTTGCTACCCGCTTAACAAAACTGAAAACGCAATGAAAGCCCAGAAGAAGAGCTCTATGCGTTGCCAACCAAGGCTATTGCTAGCTCTCTAAAGAAATATGATGTCTGCCAACCGATGACGCGCCAAAACGTCAGTTAAACATTTGGTGAGCAACACTTAAGTACAACAAGCTGCAAAGGCAAAGCGTTAGCGGCCAAGTTATAACGTGTACGGCCTAAGGCGTAATGGTTATAGTTATTGTTGTTGTTGCTGTTAATGTTGTTGTTGTTTTCTTTATAAACACCACTAATTAAAGGCAAGCACTAGACCGTCGGTTAGTCTGCCTTTATAAATCAAAACAGCTCTTTAGTTTTAACCAGGCAACAAGAGGCAGAGGCTAACAACCTTTGAGACAAACAGACACCACAAAAAAAAAGGAATAAGATTTTAAGGAAAATGTAAAATCTACAATTGAGAGCTCAAGTAAAAGAGGAAGAAGAAGCAAAGTGTTTCGGAGAAAATAACTTAAAAGGCGGTTGGAAAAAAATGTACAACTTTTTTAGAGACATTTTGAATTGCATGTCTAAAATCTTCAAATTTCAATCATCAAATATCAAACATCAATATTTTATCTTTAAAATTAAATCTTCAATCCTCAAATACTAAAATTAAGACTTAAAATTCATATTTTAAATCTTCAATCTTAAAACTTAAATCTTCCACATTCAAACTGCAATCTTTCATGTTGAGTCTTATGTTGGAAATACTTAATCTTAAATACTAAACCTTAAAAATTAAATTAAAAAAAAAAAATATAAACCAAAAATTTTAAATTTAAGTTTAAAAAATTTTTACATTTAAAAGTTTTTACAATTAAAATTTTTTATTTTTTTAAATTTTTACATGCAACATTTTATATCTAGAGTCCTGAATCTTATATATGAAATACTAAACTCAAAATCACAAACCTTAAAATTAAAACTTTATAATTAATTTTAAATAAAATTTTTTATTTTTATAAAATTATACTTTATTTTTTAATTTTTATTTAACACTTTTTTAATTTAATTCTTTATTCAATCAAAACTTTTAAATTTAAAATTAAATTTTATGAAATTTTACTAAATTTTAAATTAAAAAATTACATTAAAAAATTACAATTAAATTTACCATTAAATTTTAAATTGAATTTAAATTTTTTAAAATTTTGAATTTAAAATTTTCTAAAATTAATTTTGAATTTAAAATTTTCTAAAATTTAATATTAAATTTAATTTAATTACATTAAAATAAAATTACATTAAACATAAATTTCAAATTTATTTTGATGCTTTTACTTAGAATTTTAAAATCGTAAATTTTAACGTAAAGTATTTAACTAAATAAAAAATTATCCATAAAAAGTTTTAACATCAAAAAGGAAATTAAAATTATATTTATTTGATTTAATATTTTTAATCTCTAATTCAAAGGTTTAGGTTTCCCAATTTAGTATTTCAGATATAAGATTTAAGATTTAAAATTGTAAGATGTAAGAAGCAACACAAATGTGTGATTAAGAAGTTTTAAAAAAAAATATATTATGTTTATATATATAAAAAATTTAAATTTTTTCTTTTTATTTTTTTTTTTAAATTTCAAGGTTTAGATAAATTTAAAATTTATAATTTTATTATTTTTTAAATTTTAAAAAAAAAATTAATTTTAAAAAAAAATTAATTTTAAAATCTTAATTTTTGAATTTATATATAAAAGTTTTTATTAAATAAAAAATTAAACATAAACAAAAGTTTTAAGCTAAAACAAAAATTTAAATTTTATAAAAATGAAAAATTTAAATACTTGTTTTTATGTTTATAATTTTTCAATTTAAGTTTTAATTTTGTGTTTATTTTAAATTTTACTCTGTATTTAATTTTTTAAATTTTTGAATTTTTAAATTTTTAAATTTTTAAATTTTTAAATTTTTAAATTTTTAAATTTTTAAATTTTTAAATTTTTAAATTTTTAAATTTTTAAATTTTTAAATTTTTAAATTTTTAAATTTTTAAATTTTTAAATTTTTAAATTTTTAAATTTTAAAATTTTTAAATTTATAAATTTGTAAATTTTTAAATTTTTAAATTTGTAAATTTGTAATTTTTGAAATTTTTAAATTTTTAAATTGTTAATTTTAAATTTAGAATTTTTATGTTAAATCTTAAATCTTTAATCTTTAATCTTTAATCTTAAATCTTAAATCTTAAATCTTTAATCTTTAATCTTTAATCTTTAATCTTAAATATTAAATCTTAAATCTTAAATCTTAAATCTTAAATCTTAAATCTTAAGTCTTAAATCTTAAATCTTAAATCTAAAATCTTAAATCTTAAATCTTAAATCTTAAATCTTTAATCTTTAATCTTTAATCTTAAATATTAAATCTTAAATCTTAAATCTTAAATCTTAAATCTTAAATCTTAAATCTTAAATCTTAAATCTTTAATCTTTAATCTTTAATCTTTAATCTTAAATCTTAAATCTTAAATCTTAAATCTTAAATCTTAAATCTTAAATCTTAAATCTTAAATCTTAAATCTTAAATCTTAAATCTTAAATCTTAAATCTTAAATCTTAAATCTTAAATCTTAAATCTTAAATCTTAAATCTTAAATCTTAAATCTTAAATCTTAAATCTTAAATCTTAAATCTTAAATCTTAAATCTTAAATCTTAAATCTTAAATCTTAAATCTTAAATCTTAAATCTTAAATCTTAAATCTTAAATCTTAAATCTTAAATCTTAAATCTTAAATCTTAAATCTTAAATCTTAAATCTTAAATCTTAAATCTTAAATCTTAAATCTTAAATCTTAAATCTTAAATCTTAAATCTTAAATCTTAAATCTTAAATCTTAAATCTTAAATCTTAAATCTTAAATCTTAAATCTTAAATCTTAAATCTTAAATCTTAAATCTTAAATCTTAAATCTTAAATCTTAAATCTTAAATCTTAAATCTTAAATCTTAAATCTTAAATCTTAAATCTTAAATCTTAAATCTTAAATCTTAAATCTTAAATCTTAAATCTTAAATCTTAAATCTTAAATCTTAAATCTTAAATCTTAAATCTTAAATCTTAAATCTTAAATCTTAAATCTTAAATCTTAAATCTTAAAACTTAAATCTTCAAACTTCAAACTGCAAACATCAAACTTCAACATCTAACATCTAACCCAACGATTGTTGGCTAGAAAAGTGCTACACTCAGAAAAAAGTGCTCGGAATATGATAAAAAAGGCATCATATTTAGAGAAAAATGGTATAGACTTTGCTTCAGAGAATGCTATTCTCTAATTACGATACTTAAAATTCTCTAAAAATGATAAAAAGGTTCCATGAAATAGAAAAATATATCGTTTTTAGAGAAAAATACTTTGTTTTTTGAGAAAATATTTGTTTTTATTGAAGAAAATACTTCTCATAGTGAATTTTTTATCAAAATATAAGAAAAGTTTTTCATTTTCAGTAAAATTTCTCTATAAATGAAAAATTTTTTGTGCGAGAAAAATACTTATCATTATTAGAGACATTGAAATATTTCCATTTCCGAGAAGTAAAGAAATATTTCTACGAAAATGTGAAAATTTATTCTAATTGAAGAACATTTTATTTGAAAAAGAGAAAATTGCTATTATCAAAAATAGAGAAATTTTTTACCGGAGCAAGGTATGTGTTTTTTTCTCAGTGTAGTCAGGTTGTCCCGTCCTGCTGGTTAGTTAGTTCTTCACTACAGGGAAAAAATAACAAAAATGTTGGTACTTTATTTAACTCAATTTTTAAACATCGCTTGTCAGGTCAGTTTTGTCAGTAGTGAGTCAATTTTACTAGAGAACAATATTTTTGTTGTTGTTTTAAATTTTAACAAATAATACTTATATGTTGAGTAGCAAAGTTCAAAGAAAAGTTAATTAAGAATATGTTTATTTATGTATTTCTAAAGGTGAAACGAATTTTTTTAATTAACAATATTTCGTTTTTTATCTTTAGTAAAAAAATCAATTAAATACAAATGCTTAGTTGGTAAGCTTGGTTAGGTTGTCGACCCAAATGCAAGAAAGTAGGTTTTTTTATCAATTTTTAGCGGTTTCGAATAAGTTTTTATCTTATCTTTGCTAGAGTTTTGAAATTTTAGTGAAGTAACTTGACTTTTTTTTTTGTTTTTTTTTTTATTCCGTTGCTTTTGTTCTACAGCGAACGGAAATAAGCATATTGTAATAGCGACAACAACAACAACATTAACAACAAAGAAACAACGATATTAATGTTGTGTGCTTATCAGAAAATAATGCATTTTCAACATTAATTTGTAAATGATTGCTGTTATTTTTATGCTGAAACTAAAATGAACTAAAGGAAATGTGAAGAAAATAATTGAAAAGGCAGATAAAATGAAACAAGATTAATAGTAAAATTAAATTTAATACGCAGCAAACAATTTGTTATGTTTAAATGAAATATTAACGAATGTATTGTAAGAAAAACATATATATTGAAATTTCATTGAAAAATTAAAAGTTACCAATTTTGAGCTACAATAACTAGACTTTTTTCCATAGTTAAAAATTTGTCAGCATAATTCCTTTATCTCCAAGCATGAAGATGCCAATTCCACTTTCGCTAACATAAACATTTGAATTAAATGTTTTTTTGCCTTCAAGTTTAAACTTAATATACAATAAATCGTTACATTTTAGTTGTTGTTTACAAATTCAACTGCCTGATATGGTAAGCTTTAAAAAACCAAAACTTTTTCCCACCGGCTCGATTCATTCGTTATCGGCATATCTCCGGCATTCTCAAGCGTTTCATTGAAATTGAATTTTAATTTTATTTAACGCATAAATAACTCCAATAATATAAGTGGTCTGCATTGGTTTTAAAACCGGTTAAATCTGAGCCGGTTCAGAATTTTGTTCAGAATTTTTTGTTCTGCTGCCAGTGCAGCACTTCAAAGTAGCAAAAGTCACACATCTTCCCTTTTTTTAACTCTGCAGCTTTTAACTTTTTTGTTCTCAAGCTATTAATTTTTGTGTTGTTTTTTTTTCTGCCTTTTTATAATCTTCTTTAAATTCTTTGCCTGTATTAAGGTATTGTGCCTAACAAGTTAGGCTTGAAGATCAAGCTGCTTTTATGGAAATGTTGAAATTTTAATTTGGTTATTTTTTTTTTTCTTTGAGTACTATTGAATGGATTCTTGTGCTCTTCAAAAGACGCGGTAACTTGTTACTGTTGCCTTAAATGTCAGGCTTAGACGTAGTTTTAGCTCTTTTGTAATGTTGATTTCTACAAACTTATGCAAACTGAACCGGTTCCATTGAGCGTCTTGGCATTTCCATAATAAAGCTATATTACTATTAAGTAGACGAATTTTCGTTGAGTTCCTAATTTATTACGTGAAAAAAACCTTGCGGCTTAGAAAAAATTTAAATAAAATAACAACATAAATTATTAGAAAGCATCGATATGTTCGAGTGCAATTAACATGAACAAAACGCTACCGGGTATCTTTTTTAATGAATATATCTTAAATGATTTATGTGCATTTTTGATAACATATTTGAACACCTCTTAATATTTTAACATAAATTAAACTTAACGAGATATTAAAATATAACATACATTAAAAACCTAAAAATATTGAAGAAAGTAGTTTGAATATTAAAACACAAAAATTAATAACACTAAAAGTACCAAGTTAAAATAGAAAAAATACAAACATTTTTTTACAAGAACGTAAAGTATATAAAGTAATAATATTTTTTCAAAAATTCCAAAATTTTAAGAATTTTTTTTTTTACAAAAATACAAATGAAAATATTAATCGGTAGTATTCAGAATATTCGATAAAGTTGCCAACATAATCAAAGTTAAAAATACCACAATCCATCGCACGATCTTTCAAATAAATATAATTTTTGAATAAACAAAAGAAATATCCGTGAATATTCTGGTTTGTGGCAAAATCTCGTGTATTTTAAAAAATTAAAAGACTCTTTAAGAGTTTTAAGTTTTGAAGTGTTAACGGTGGTTACAAGAAAAGGGTTGGTAATACATAGAATTAACATTATAATTCTCTTACATGAACGGTTCAGAGTTGAACTGAACCAAATCATAAAATGTTTCTTTTGAGATAGAACGACTAAAATTTATGGTTTATATGAAGTCTTATAGAAAACTTAGTTATATTTATTCAGTTATTTTCTTAAAGAAAATTGGTGTGACAAAGTTTTAAACAGAATTGACATCCTGAAATAATGAAATATAAGAACTTTAAATAGAAGATATTTTTTAATGAAGATTTCAAATATTTATAGATTATTTCCGAAAATATTGAGCAATATCGATATAAGACTTTTCCCACAAAAATGGTAAAAACTGGCTCGGAAAAGATCGATGAGTAACTTTAAAAATCGACGAAAGATAGTTCTTAGAGTTTTTTGAGTTTTTGTGAGTAAAAAGATTTAAAAAAATATTTGTAACCTCCCTTAAGAACTGGAAATAAGACTAACACTTCGAAGACAGTTTTATTTAAGCTTGAAAGAATTCAACTCTTTGTAAATACTTTTGACAACTTTTGAAAATTTTGTGAATTTGAAAAAAATTAATTTTTTAAAAGTGTTTCTATTTATTTTTTTATTTTTTTCGTCAAGTAGAGACATTTCATCATCCAAGGAATAGGCTTAAGTAAAAAATTAACAAGAATAAATAACAGTGATTATAAAAAATAAAAACAAACAGCCATTGAAAGTACTTTGACCGAGCTTCCTATGATCGATTGTGCTGTTTTATTATATAGTTTTATATTATAGTTATAGTTATAGCTATAGTTATAGTTATAGTTATAGTTATATAGTTATAGTTATAGTTATAGTTATGGTTATGGTTATGGTTATAGTTATAGTTATAGTTATAGTTATAGTTATAGTTATAGTTATAGTTATAGTTATAGTTATAGTTATAGTTATAGTTATAGTTATAGTTATAGTTAAAGTTATAGTGATAGTTATAGTAATAGTTATAGTTATAGTTATATTATAGTTATAGTTATACTTATAGTTTTAATTATAGTTAAAGTTATAGTTATAGTTATAGTTATAGTTATAGTTATAGTAATAGTTATAGTTATAGTGATAGTTATAGTTATAGTTATAGTAATAGTTATAGTTATAGTTATACTTATAGTTATAATTATAGTTATAGTTATAGTTATAGTTATAGTTATAGTTATAGTTATAGTTATAGTTATAGTTATAGTTATAGTTATAGTTATACTTATAGTTATAATTATAGTTATAGTTATAGTTATAGTAATAGTGATAGTGATAGTTATAGTTATAGTTATAGTTATAGTTATAGTTATAGTTATAGTTATAGTTAAAGTTATAGTTATAGTTATAGTTATAGTTATAGTTATAGTAATAGTTATAGTTATAGTGATAGTTATAGTTATAGTTATAGTAATAGTTATAGTTATAGTTATACTTATAGTTATAATTATAGTTATAGTTATAGTAATAGTGATAGTGATAGTTATAGTTATAGTTATAGTTATAGTTATAGTTATAGTTATAGTTATAGTTATAGTTATAGTTAAAGTTATAGTGATAGTTATAGTAATAGTTATAGTTATAGTTATATTATAGTTATAGTTATACTTATAGTTTTAATTATAGTTAAAGTTATAGTTATAGTTATAGTTATAGTTATAGTTATAGTAATAGTTATAGTTATAGTGATAGTTATAGTTATAGTTATAGTAATAGTTATAGTTATAGTTATACTTATAGTTATAATTATAGTTATAGTTATAGTAATAGTGATAGTGATAGTTATAGTTATAGTTATAGTTATAGTTATAGTTATAGTTTTAGTTATAGTTATAGTTATAGTTATAGTTATAGTTATAGTTATAGTTATAGTTATAGTTATAGATATAGTTATAGTTATAGTTATAGTTATAGTTATAGTTATAGTTATAGTTATAGTTATAGTTATAGTTATAGTTATAGTTATAGTTATACTTATAGTTATAATTATAGTTATAGTTATAGTTATAGTAATAGTGATAGTGATAGTTATAGTTATAGTTATAGTTATAGTTATAGTTATAGTTATAGTTATAGTTATAGTTATAGTTAAAGTTATAGTTATAGTTATAGTTATAGTTATAGTTATAGTTATAGTTATAGTTATAGTTATAGTTATAGTTATAGTTATAGTTATAGTTATAGTTATAGTTATAGTTATAGTTATAGTTATAGTTATAGTTATAGTTATAGTTATAGTTATAGTTATAGTTATAGTTATAGTTATAGTTATAGTTATAGTTATAGTTATAGTTATAGTTATAGTTATAGTTATAGTTATAGTTATAGTTATAGTTATAGTTATAGTTATAGTTATAGTTATAGTTATAGTTATAGTTATAGTTATAGTTATAGTTATAGTTATAGTTATAGTTATAGTTATAGTTATAGTTATAGTTATAGTTATAGTTATAGTTATAGTTATAGTTATAGTTATAGTTATAGTTATAGTTATAGTTATAGTTATAGTTATAGTTATAGTTATAGTTATAGTTATAGTTATAGTTATAGTTATAGTTATAGTTATAGTTATAGTTATAGTTATAGTTATAGTTATAGTTATAGTTATAGTTATAGTTATAGTTATAGTTATAGTTTATAGTTATAGTTATAGTTATAGTGAAAAAAAACAAAACAAACAAATTGGCCATTTCAGCCCTGGAAAGAACTTTGACTGAGTTTCTTATGTTAAAACGTTAAAGACAAATTGTCAGTAGGTGAAAATCAAAAATAAATCAAAATTGTTTCTTTTTACAAATATGGAGATAACATTCTTAATATTTACAATTTAACTCCAGTTCAGAGGATGGAATCATCTGCTTCTGTGCCTTTATAGTAAAATTTTCAAACGAGCTTCATTCCGTGTACTTATCAAAACGTGCGCAAACTTGGACGAGAACGCAAGTGAGACTTTTGATATCCATGAGGCTATTCGTGAGACGCACTTGGAATGAAGCCTTAAAATTAAAGTAAAACAGATAAGAGGCTGCCTTTTTTTTATGGGTTTTGTAGAGACCTTTAGAAATTACCAATAAATCCACGGCCAATAGCTTCCAAAGCTAACGTATCAACAAAATGGGAAACTAAGAAACATTATTTAATCTTCTGACATTTAAACCTAACGCTTCAATTGCGGTATGGCGCTTTCCTTTTTTGAGAAGCGTTAAATAACTCAACGCCTAACACCCCAATTTAGGTAGGACTGTTAGTCGTACTTTATAGCGTAAAACAAGAAGAAGAGATAAAATACGACCAAAGTACGATCTAAGACCCCTTTTCCACTCGGCAATTTTTCTTGCTGGCAAGTCGAGTTTGTTGGCATCGGGACGTGACGAAAGGGGATGAGTACAGACTTGCTCGTACCGGCAATTTTTCTTTTGTCCTGCTCTTTCTTTGAAGTTTCACTTTAGTTTTATTCAGAATTGCTCAAGAAAACTTGCTGAGTGGAAACGCAAATGGCAAGTTCAAAAGAGAATTGAAAACTTGCTGGCAAGGAAAATTGCCGAGTGGAAAAGAGGTCTAACGATATAAGTAGAAAAATGTTCTACTCGGTCGTGCGTTTGACATTTCTTCATATAGCAGAGTTGCATTTTCATTGAAAGCGCTTAATATGTGGGTGTTTTATGGTTTCACTGGCAAATTAGATTTTCGTGGGATTTATTTTATTATCGCTGGAATTTATGTTTTATATAATGTTTTTTAATAACTCATGCTATTTAAGTAACCAAATGAAAATTTTGATAAAGTTAATCTATTTGTATTATTTTTCTTCAAATTATTTTTGTATAAATATGCGTTGGAGAAGCAGGTAAGAACAACTTTTGTGGGCATTTTTGTATAGCTGCTTTTATTGGCATCGCCAAAATTACAGACGCACGATCTGTCAGCGCAACATTGAGTTTTGTTAATTTAAAGGTCGTGCGTTCTGACAGCTCATCTCGTAAAGTTTATGCAACGTCGATATAAAGTACGATCGGCACACGACCGACCTAACGCAATATTGCGATTTCAGCATAAATAATTATATTTTGCTGCCCGAATTGGATCTAATATCTAATTTTGACAATGGAAATATAATTTTTATTATGCTTGTTGTCATCGCTATAAAATGTCATAAATTTTTTTTATTTGGAAATATTTTTGGCATTTCACACATTTTGATAAACAATTCCAAAATTCCTGGATTGGGCAAATTCATTTTTTTTTTTCTAACAATCCATAAATAGCATGAATTGGACACAAATGAGCTTGTTTTTTTTTTATTAACAATACCAAAATGACATAAATCGCGTGCAAGTGAGCATATTAATTTTTTGATAAGCCAAAAATGAGCTTATATTGGACGAATGTGGGCATATTAATTTTTTGATAAATGATCCCAAAATGACATATTTTATGCACGAATGGGTGTGTAAATTTTTGGAAATAATTTTTGATATGAAGCTTATTTTGACTTAGCTCAGAATCACACCCAAAATTAATTGGTTTGGGATTGTTTTCAGCTCAAATTTCTCTCCGTGTAAGGTATTGTGATCAATCTTAGCGAAGGTTTTGGCAAGATCTGTGAAAAAAGCGTCCTTTTGCAAGTGATTTGCCATATTTGTAAGTATATTTTAAATGAAAAGATTAAGATTTGTAGTAGTCAATTAACCTCATAAGAAACCATTTTGTTCAGGGGACATGATCTTTTTAACTGAAAGCAATAAATTACTATTAACGATTTTTTCGTAGTTTTGGAATTTGGACTATTTTTCAGATAGGTCTGTAATTTAAGACATCATGTTTGGTACCAGATTTCTGAATTAGAACTATATGGAATATTTTCCAAGAATACTTCAGTTGATACAGATTTGAAAAAAATCAGAGATAGACGTAGTTAGGTAGATGATGCACAATTTTTAAGCGATATAGCAGCAATCCCATTCGGACCTTCTTTCGAATTACTTTTAAGGTTAACTAGAGCGGTAGTTCTACATCCGATTCATCAAGATATACAAAGCCAATGTTCAAGATAGGGTTAAGAGTAGAGGAAGCTGATGCATGGGTTCCAGAGGTATGCACAGATTTGAAGTACTGGACAAATAAATTGGATGGTGCGTCTATCATCCGAAGTAACAGTAAGGTAAGACATTCTAATTGGAGGGCCGTTTGATTTTCTTCTGTTGTTTACAAATATCCAAAAATATTTACTTTTCTGTACAAGGCTAGACTTGGCCGAGATTTTATAGTTACGGTAGAGGAATTTGTTAAGTGTATCGAAGTCGTATTTGTAATACGATAAGTAGATAAGTAGATTTTTAAATAGATTTTGGAGTGAATTTTGTAATATAAAACTTTAAATTTCTTTAAAATGGTGTTTTGAAACATATTGGATCTTCTGATCCCATGAAACAGCTTCCATTTGAAATTTGTATAACTCTTTGCTGCCTGTTTCAGTTTCTCTAACAATCTACTTTTTAACCATAACTAATTTTGACACTCAACAACAACAACATTTTATTACGACTTCCTTCCAAATAAGAAACCAATTTTCTCCATTTGGTGTGTCTATGACTGAAAATCATCATCAATACGTGTGTGCATCGATTGAATGTAATTTTGCCAATTAGTAAGAATTATTTTTATTACACTTACAAACATATGTATATCTAACTTACAAAACACACACAAATATACATTTTGAAAATTAGGCAATCATATATGTTTGACAGCATAAAAGGCTGGCAGCTCTGCTGTACGTGCAGCCCTTTCATTGCGGCCAACACAGACAGAGAGACAGACAAACAAACTAACAGACACTCTGCCATATGTACTATACAGTCTGGCACCATCTCGTCGTTCCCTTCTTTTTAAGGTAAACAATCAGTGACTGTCAAACAACCTGTATTTGAGCTGTTCGATTTCAAACAAACTTCATGTTGTTGTTTTTTACTTTTTGGCGCGCATTTTGTTGGTTTTTCACTGTTTGTTCGTTTTTTCACTTATTGTGATTTTCCAATTTTTACTATTGTTGTTTGTTTGTTTGTGTGCGCCAAATGGTTTTACTCAACCATACAAACAATAATCGTTTGCAGTGTATTTTCTTTTTTGGTAAGTATTTTTTTTTTTTATTCCCATCTTCATTGCCAGCCTTTATTTTATATGCCTTTTTCCTGATTTTTTGTGATTTTTTTTTGTCTATTTTTCTTGCCTCAATATATTTAATGATTGCCTTCGTATTGTTTTTCTTCATTTCTATAGATTTTTCTGTTGAAAGCTAATATGGCGTTGAGGCCTTTATGCGGGTCTTTCAAATGGAGTCGCGTTTGTCAAAAAAAAAAAAAAAAAAAAAAACAATACAAGAAAAGTAAATGAAAAATAAAAATAGCTATAGAAAGAGTAACAATATCGAAAAGATATAAAATTTGTGCACCACAAGGAAAACGCATATGAAATAAATATTAAATTGTATGGAATTGAATTGAAAATTGTGCACATTGGCCATAAAAGCGATAGAATGAAGACAGGCAGGCAGGCAGGCAGGAAGACCAGGCAGTCGTTGAGATAGACATGTGTGCCGCCTGGCAGGCTCAAATAGTCTGGCAGCACCAACAAATAGACGGAACTTGTCTGCAAAGCCATAAATGGCAGAATGATTTTTACTACTTTTTTCCACAAATGTGGGCATTTCTGCTGCTTCTTCTTCTTCTACTTTTTATTTAAATGAGCCAAGTTGTTGGTTTTGAAAGACATGCATGCCAATTTTAATAAATAATAATAGCAGCGACAGTACCAAATTGTTTTCTGCTCACCGCTGCAATAGAAGTAAAATTTTTGTAGTTTTGTAATTGATGATTTCAGACACAGGATTTTAAATTTGAGTTTGAAGAGTGAGTTTTAAGATTTAAGATTTAAGATTTAAGATTTAAGATTTAAGATTTAAGATTTAAGATTTAAGATTTAAGATTTAAGATTTAAGATTTAAGATTTAAGATTTAAAATTGAAGATTTAAGATTTAAGATTTAAGATTTAAGATTTAAGATTTAAGATTTAAGATTTAAGATTTAAGATTTAAGATTTAAGATTTATGATTTAAGATTTAAGATTTAAGATTTAAGATTTAAGATTTAAGATTTAAGATTTAAGATTTAAGATTTAAGATTTAAGATTTAAGATTTAAGATTTAAGATTTAAGATTTAAGATTTAAGATTTAAGATTTAAGATTTAAGATTTAAGATTTAAGATTTAAGATTTAAGATTTAAGATTTAAGATTTAAGATTTAAGATTTAAGATTTAAGATTTAAGATTTAAGATTTAAGATTTAAGATTTAAGATTTAAGATTTAAGATTTAAGATTTAAGATTTAAGATTTAAGATTTAAGATTTAAGATTTAAGATTTAAGATTTAAGATTTAAGATTTAAGATTTAAGATTTAAGATTTAAGATTTAAGATTTAAGATTTAAGATTTAAGATTTAAGATTTAAGATTTCAGATATTAGATTTAATAGTGAATGATAAAGATTTTAGGTCGAATATTTAAGATTTTTAATTCGGGATTTAAGATATAAATTAATGTATCCAAACAAATTGAATAAAAATATTGGAGTAATTTTTATGTTTTTCACGAACTTTTATTTTATCTTAATCTTCATATTAATATTCATACTCATAACTATCATATTTGTTATGTAAGTATCTTTATTGTATTTTCACCATCGTCATCATCTGCATGGTCATATTCATATTCATGTTTACATTCTTTCTCATTATAATCATATTCGTTTTCTTCTTAAACTCTATCTTCATTAATTTCTTCATCTTCACCATCATATTCATATTCATATTCATATTCATATTCATATTCATATTCATATTAATATTCATATTCATATTCATATTCATATTCATATTCATATTCATATTCATATTCATATTCATTTTCATATTCATATTCATATTCATATTCATATTCATATTCATATTCATATTCATATTCATATTCATATTCATATTCATATTCATATTCATATTCATATTCATATTCATATTCATATTCATATTCATATTCATATTCATATTCATATTCATATTCATATTCATATTCATATTCATATTCATATTCATATTCATATTCATATTCATATTCATATTCATATTCATATTCATATTCATATTCATATTCATATTCATATTCATATTCATATTCATATTCATATTCATATTCATATTCATATTCATATTCATATTCATATTCATATTCATATTCATATTCATATTCATATTCATATTCATATTCATATTCATATTCATATTCATATTCATATTCATATTCATATTCATATTCATATTTATATTCATATTTATGTTAATGATAATGTTCATCTTCATATTCTTGTTCATATTCACGTTCATGTTAATGTAACTGTTTAAGATATGTTCGTGTTAAGTCCTATGACCTATGAAAGTAAATTTTAGCAAATATTGCAAAGTTTACTTAAGTTCATTTTATATTTTCTGCCATGAATTATCATGTAAATTGCTTACGTTGAAAGTAGACCATGTAAAGATCCTCAAAAGTGCAAGCAAACAAAAAATGATAACTTAGTAAATGTTAAATAACTGAGTAAAACTACTTCAACTTAAAGAGCTACAAGATTGAAAAGTGCATCATCATCACCATCATCATCAGAATTAAAACTATTGCAGCTAATGTTTGAATGAGCTTTACATAAAATTTTATAAAGTAATTAATTAAAAAATAAATCTTCGCTGAAAACCTGCCAACTGCATTGATGCTAAGTATGCGCACTACCTGACTCTATAACAACCACCCACAATTATTATATCTATTATACAGGTAAAAAGTTTGCACTAGACTTAATTTGAATTTGGTCTAAAGGTAGAATAAAAATGGCGGCTCGAATGCTGCTGCTGCTGTGTGCTGTGTGCATGTTTTTCATGTATTTTGTTGTTTTTTTTTCCGCTGCTTTTTCACGCCTTAGTTGGTTTTACTACAGCGGCAAGCAATCTTAACTTGGTTGAAAATTAGCTCTGGCTGCTGTGGGGCAGTAGTCAACATGGTCGGCAAGAGGAGAGCAGCTAAGGTAGATGCGATTTTGTAGGCAGACTCTACGAGCTAAATTCACACACTGTTGGCAACTAATGCTTGAACAAATTATGGGCATTTTTTTTTAATATAAACTAGAACACTGGCTGCAGCAGTGTTTCAATCCATCCATCCATCCATCCATCCATCTTTACTTTCAGCATTTCAAGCCAAGCTCTCAAGCGTGCCAATAAGTTTTTACTGCGCGCCACAATTTATTTCATGGGCTTAAAATGTATTTCGTTTTATATGGTTTTAGGCATAAATTTCTACTCACTTGAGAGGGATTTGAAATTTTTAAAGATTTTTTTAAAAAATTTCTTATTTAGCTGCCAGTTTTTGTATACCTGTCTTCAAATGCTTAAGAATCCCTCCCGATTTTTTTCTAATATATTGTTTTTTTAGAATTTCATAGAATAACTCCATTTACTGACATAGTTTTTTGACTACACGCCCTTCTGTTTTTTATTTCATAATTATGTTATTTTACTCTTTTTACTACTCTTTGGAGATACATAACTAGAATACTCCTTTTTTCCACTCTAATTCAACTTCAAATTGCATTTTGGCATGTTAACGCGTTATTAAAATTTTCTTGGGAAAAAAGAGTAGAACTACAAATTAATAAAAAGAAATAAAATACTTCATTAGTTATGTTTTTTTACACTTCAGACAACACTTGTAATAAAATTTTGCTGCCTACTAAAATGTTCTTTCATCCACAAGAGAGTCCCTATTGTAGTTAATGTTGTTGTTGTTGTTGGTTTTTTCTTGTTTATTATAGGGGCGCAGCCATATTAAAAATAGCACAATGAAAGGCTTTTCTTTGTCTGCGCAGCTATAGAGTGTCTGAGAAAAAAAAAAAACAAAAAGACAGACAGACCGTTGTTTTGTTTGCAGCTTGGTTCATCAGGGATCACGGTCACGGAAGACGACTAGTACGCTGACGCCCCTCATCATTGCCTTTTGCTGTCGAAGATTCTGATGATGTCGATTAGGACGGCCTATGTCCGTCCATCGGTCCATATGCACGCATGCTTATATGTACATTTGTAATTGTTGTTATTGTTGGATCAACGTTTTGTCATGCAATCAATGTCAATCAAATCTGAATTTTATCTCAGTTCATTTTTGTTGCTTTCTTCTTTCTTCAGGCGTTCAATGATCTTTTCACTGTATGAATAATCATCATAATGTCAATAATTATAATTATCCTAATCAATGCCGGAAGTTATTTAAACAGCAAACTTCGCACAAAGTAAAATTTTAATATGCCTTTTGACATTGTCGTTGTGCAACTAGAAGAGGGTGTGGATTTTTCTGGATTGATGTAATCACTGTGTGTTTAATGAACTGAAAGGAAATGCAATGAACATGAATTATAGATGCTGTGAACTTCACTTTTCTTGACGTTGATTGAAGATACAAATGTACAAGTGAAGAGAATAGACAAATGGTACACATACCAAGAGAATAAAATGGGGAAAAAACATGAGCAAAATTGTTGTTTCAAAAATAAATATAAATCAGAGCATAAATACAGATATGAACATAATATGAATATAAAGATAAAAACGAAGATGAAAATGAAATGAAGATGAAAACGAACGAAACGAATGAGTACGAATATGAATATGATTTTATATGCATATGAATACAAATATGAATATGAATATGAATATGAAGATGAAGATGAATATGCATATGAATAGGAATATGAATATGAATATGAATATGAATATGAATATTAATATTAATATGAATATGAATATGAATATGAATATGAATATGAATATGAATATGAATATGAATATGAATATGAATATGAATATGAATATGAATATGAATATGAATATGAATATGAATATGAATATGAATATGAATATGAATATGAATATGAATATGAATATGAATATGAATATGAATATGAATATGAATATGAATATTAGAGCACCCATGAAATGTATGGAATTTGCAAAAGTGTTAAATTTTTTCGCTCCCCGCGCATTTTCCGAGAGAACGGGTGTTAAAAATAAGATCTGCAAAAAAAACCACGCATATCTAGTGGTAAAAAGCCAGTCGCTTTTGAGTTTTATCTCAAAGAATACTCAAAAATTTTCTCAAAAAATTCTAATTACATAATTTCTTTGTATCTTTTAAAATATCAGTATGAGGTAAAAGGCGATTATACAACTTTTCATTTTAAATTAATCAACAAAGATGTTTTTGTAATTATTTTTCCTTCTTACGCATCCGTTTATGGGTTTTTTTAAGCTCAAACTTAAATTTTTCGAAAAAATTTAAGACAACTTTTGTTTTAAAATGCTGTTATTTATGCTTCGTGCAACGTAAATGCAATATTATATTTTTTGTGAATAGCTATTGAATGGGTCTTCAAGTTATATACAAATTTTTTTACTTATTTTTCGTATTTTAGGCATTAGAAAGTTACAAATTTAAAAAACCTAAATTAAAAATTGTTTAACAAATTTTTCCAATACATATTTTATTATTAATAACAAACTAACGAATTGAAACATAAATTTATTTGAACTTTAAGCAGTTTTGTACAAAAACATTAAGTTAACAAAGGAATCTTTAAAAAAAAAATGTAATTTGAACATAACTAAAGTATGAAAGAAATTAATTTAGCACAATTAAATAATGTTAATAATAATATTTTTATATATGTATTTTTTGCAGTGCAAGTTTACAAAAACTTTTTGATTTTAAAGTGTTGAATTTTTAAATGTCTTCTCTGTGAAATTTTGTGTTTAAGTATTCAATAAATTTTGTTTAAGAAAAATTTTTAGACGGTAATTTTTTGTAGTGCTTTTCCATCGTCTGTAGGATGAACTGTTTTTGGGCTTCCTGGTGAGTTAGCACAGTATTAAATCGCGTAATTAGTGCGATACCAGGTTCAGCAATGTCGTTGACTAATAAATTTTGAACAATTTTTTTAGCAGTAATTTAATTTTGGTTATTTCCCCGTGTTGGATCCGAAAATAAAAAATTACTATTAATTCCAGTAATTTTCTGATTTAAAATTGTGTCGATAAAGAAAAAAGTTTTCTCGGTATCGGTAACAAAATTACTAAGCTTGGCTGTTACTATGTCATTGACAGCTAAACCAATTCGTTTTGGTGTATCAGGATCAGAGACCTGCAACCAGTCACATTTTTGCGATTTATAGTCATTCATGCAAAACCAAGATGAAGTGAGTACACATCAAACCACTTCTACTTGAAGCACTCTTGCTGAGTCTGAGTTTGTCAAATAAAGCTCATCGAACGTCAAAGTAGTACCAAATACTCTTCAACATCGAACCAATTGTTTTGAATCATACCAAATTTTCATAGCTCAAGCAAATGTTCCACAATTCATTGGGACCATGATATAATGACCAGGTAGTATAAATCGCTAGGGCTCAACTGTCATTGGAGGCATAGAATGTCAAAATGACGATTTGATGCCAAAACAATGATGCTTCTTGTACAATAATAAATGAAAACAGGGATATTTCTATTTATGTGTTTTCCTGAAGTTGGAAATATTTTGCAATATATATTATATTTTTGCGTAAATTGTATCATTATATTATATTATTATTAACTTTTGTGAAATATTTTAACCTAATACTCCTTATTATTCTAAAATAAAAGCGGAATTGTTTTAAAATAACTACAAACAAATTTTACTTGTTTACTCTAGTTGGAAAATATTGCTGTTTACCTAAATATAAGTGCAAACCTTTTATAAAATGTTAAAAATGTGCAAGTGAAACAACAGAAAAATCCCTTTCTTTTAGTGCAAAAGTAATCAGAAAGTGCAAGACCAAAGACAAAAAAGTCCCTGTTTACTTCTTCTTATGATTACACTACTTGTATTTGACACATCATGCCTCCGTCTTGGCAGCGCAGTCTTTTTTTATAATACCTGGTTTTTATATCATGATTGGGACTACTTGCGTAGTTTTCTTTGTTGTAGTTTTTGAATTTACATGCTGTTCTTGCCGCTGCAAGAACAGTAGAAGGGTTACCACCTAGTTGTTTTAAATTCAATGAAAAATTAGTTTACACTTTTTATTGATGTGGCAAGATATTTTTATGGAATTTCTTCTGCTCGAATACAGCACACTACCCAATCGAAGTGCTGGTATTGCTAGCCGTCGTGTCGAAACACATTCCTAAAAATTTTTGTTGCGAATTCCAATCCACTAACACTGAGTAAGCTGTTGCACCTTCTATAGCACCTGTTTGCTGAATTACTTTTGGAACTCCGAGTACTTTGGAATCACCGTGTGAAGACAAAATTATAGCTAGTCTCTTACAAGTTAATCTATCAGTGCTTGTACATTCCCAATGAACAGTAAATGCAGCACTCGGAGAAAATTTTTATTTTATACTTTTGAAAATATTTTCTCTGTACTTTAGACGTTGCAAGCGGATGTGGTTTTGATTGATTGAGATTGGTCCCCGGGATACGGAAGTTTTTGTCATCTGGTTGTTTTTCCCAACTTTATTCTAAATTTTTTAGCGCAGCTAGTGTTCATTCTTTCAAATTTGTTAAGTAATTTTTAATTGAGGTTTTTTAACTTTGTAACTTTCTAATGCCTATAAATACGAAAAATAAGTACAAAAATTTTCATATAACTTGAAGACCAATTCAATAGCTATTCACAAAAAATATAATATTGCATTTACGTTGCACGAAGCATATATGAGAGCATTTTAAGACAAAAGTTGTCTTAAATTTTTTCGAAAAATTTAAGTTTGAGCTTAAAAAAACCCATAAACGGATGCATAAGGAGGAAAAATAATTACAAAAACATCTTTGTTGATTAATTTAAAATGAAAAGTTGTATAATCGCCTTTTACCTCATACTGATATTTTAAAAGATACAAAGCAATTATGTTATTAGAATTTTTTGAGAAAATTTTTGAGTATTCTTTGAGATAAAACTCAAAAGCGACTGGCTTTTTACCACTAGAGATGCGTGGTTTTTTTTGCAGATCTTATTTTTAACACCCATTCTCTCGGAAAATGCGCGGGGAGCGAATAAATTTAACACTTACACTTATGGGTGCTCTAATGAATATGAATATGAATATGAATATGAATATGAATATGAATATGAATATGAATATGAATATGAATATGAATATGAATATGAATATGAATATGAATATGAATATGAATATGAATATGAATATGAATATGAATATGAATATGAATATGAATATGAATATGAATATGAATATGAATATGAATATGAATATGAATATGAATATGAATATGAATATGAATATGAATATGAATATGAATATGAATATGAATATGAATATGAATATGAATATGAATATGAATATGAATATGAAAAAGAATGAATATGAATATGAATATGAAAAGAATGAATATGAATATGAAGAATATGAATATGAATATGAATATATGAATATGAATATGAATATGAATATGAATATGAATATGAATATGAATATGAATATGAATATGAATATGAATATGAATATGAATATGAATATGAATATGAATATGAATATGAATATGAATATGAATATGAATATGAATATGAATATGAATATGAATATGAATATGAATATGAATATGAATATGAATATGAATATGAATATGAATATGAATATGAATATGAATATGAATATGAATATGAATATGAATATGAATATGAATATGAATATGAATATGAATATGAATATGAATATGAATATGAATATGAATATGAATATGAATATGAATATGAATATGAATATGAATATGAATATGAATATGAATATGAATATGTAAATGAATGGGAATCTGAATATGAATATAAAGACGAATACGAAGATGAATGAAGATTATGAAGAAGAACAACAGATATATTTTAGCCTTGAAGGCTAGACGGCGTTTTAAAACGTTTTTTGTTTGTAAACATGATTTTCGAACCATGTAGAACATTCAACATTTATTTCACTTGAACTCTTTTCTTTTCAATTTATTATGTATCTAACTATTCTCGAATCAAGACAGAGACTTTACTGATGAGTACTACACCTGAAAAAAGGGTATAAAAAAGCAATTTATACTTACTCTCTGCAGTTATAGTGGAGCCATTTTGGAACAAATATTTATAGATGCAATGTTTATAAATCAATATTTAAAGGGTCATTAATCAATACACTAAATGACGATACCTTTTCTATAATATAATATTAATATTAAAATAATATTAATTAATATTAATATACAAACTTCATAAAAATAATTTAACCTAAAATTTGTTTGAAAACTGTGCATAGAAACGCCAAAACCAACAAATGTTCAACTTGCAAAACGTTTTAAAAGGGTGCAAAAATATATAAAAATTTAACAGGATGTGCCAGCTAGTTCTAGTAAATCAAAAGCTAAATTCAAAAATTAAAACTCTCAAGTAATAACAACTACCGTAACCAGTTTCAAATAAATTAAATATTTGAAAAAAAAATAATTTAAAACTTGTTTATTTTAAGCTTAGTCTTTAAATCAAGTTAATTTTAAATAAAAAATAAATGGCAGATAAAGCAAAGTGTTGCAACGTCCAAAGTAACCAAAGTGACCACTAGGTAAAGAAAAAAATATCAGAACCACAACCAATTTTTTTTTTTTTAAAACGAACCAATACTGCCAAGCCAATGGGCGGGGCACCATCAACCAATCATGCCGTGTGTATGAAAAATTTTAATAATTTTGAATTTATGATATTTTTTGTAAATTCCTACCATTTCGGGTCGATATTGAACCTGCTGAAAAAGGCTATTCTTCAGCGATGCTGTTCTGTCGGGGTACATCGAGCATTTGCTGCCGACACCGTATGTGGAGGTATCGGTTTTTTGTGCTGTCAGAGTGCTCGTCGAATTAACTTTGGAGGCGTGTGAGAGGCGCTTCATGTGCGTCCAGACCTGATGCCAGGGTACTGCGTCTTTCTGTGAAGTGGTTGGTAGTTTTGATTTTATATAATTGTTGTTGTAGTTGTGTTTTTTGATTTTTTTGAGTTGTAGTATAGTTTGATAAAAGTAAACGATTGTTGTTGTTGTTGCAGACGTGGGTAAAGAAAATATAAAGAAAGAAGTAAACAAAAATAAATCAATGAATAGATATCTAAATGAATAGATTTTTAAACTAAAGAACTAATTATTTTGTTTTGGTTGTTTGGAGTCATATGAGGAAGAGCCTACTTTAGGAAATTTAAATGGATGACTATGACTATGAAAAGAAAATGTTTAAATAATTATGAAGTCCATCTTTAACTACATAATGTTTTTTAAACTGTTTTTTTATATTTTACAAAATACATAAACATTTTGCTTTTAAAAAGTAAAATTTATTTACGTTCTAAAGCTTATAAATAAATCACTCTAAACACACACACATTTCCAAACATACTCATACATAGCTTATATCTAAATCATCGTACTTGGATTCAAATTAACCCCAACCTTCCAACCAATTGTTCGTGGTTAGCAACAAAAACGCCACCCATAACATTGAAAAAAAAAAACTCAATAAAAAATTGTTTCCGTTTTTCTTAGGCTTCATCTTTATTAGCGGTTTTATTAATTTGTAGCTTAACTTAAGAAAATTTATGGCCTTCTTACACGCTCTTACAAAAAAAAATAATTCAGTTCATATGTTTGCAACTTTAACAAATGACATAATTTCTTAATTTAATTAAGTAGCAAATATTTAGCTATTCTTGATAGTATTTTCAAGATAATCGCAGGCAAGCAAATAAATAGTTTCGCAGCTGATGTCATTCATGTTCTTAAGCGAGCTTTAAATCAAACGCCGCACAACAAATATAGACCAACCAAACAACCAATTAATTTTGGTTTGAGGTTGTCGTCCACGTTGAGAGTTGAGGAAGTTAGGAAGTTGTTAGAAGCCAGCCGCTAAAAAGTGTTATAATTTGTTATGGTTATGCTTATCAGCTTTCGAGAATTTTTTATTTTTTTTTTAACATTTTTTATAGACTTTTGTTTGAATTTGATAATTTAGCGCGTGCTTTTGTTTTGTTGTTGGCATTATTATCTGCCTACATTATTTCTGTAAATTAAACTAATTTTAGCGCTGACTTTTTTACTATAAAGTAGGCTTACTTTTTATGTCACGTGCTAAGATAAGATAATATAATATAATAGAATTTTGAGGTCGTTTTAGATTATTTCTTTTTTTTTTTAAAAAAAAAAGTTAATTCAGTTTGAATAAAATTGAGCGAATCAAATTTATTTTAACCTTAGTATCACATCATAGTCTTAATAGACTTAATAATGTTATATTTTAGTCATCATGATTTTTTTTCTGGTGAACTTAAAAACTGTTTTAATTTTATTTTAGAAAGACTATTATTAAGCAATAAAACATAATACTTAATTTACATAAAACACTTCCAGAGTGTTCATAAATTTTGTCTCAAATAGATCTTAACATGCAATTGAAGCCTAAAATAGAACTAGACTTTTTCTTAACCTACGAAAATTTAAAATAAAATTTTCGATGACGATTCTCGGCTTCAAAAAATTTTAAAAAACAATTTTTTATAAAAAACAAACAAATTTTTCAAACTTTTCAAAACCGTTTATTGAAAATAAATTATTATTATAAAAAAAAAAAATGTAATTGATTCTTGTATCAAACTTCAATTTTGAAACTATTTATATTAGAAAAAATTCAAACAATAAAAAATTTTATATATTTTTTTCAAAATATCAGTAGATTAAAAATTTTTATAAAAATTTAAAAATTTTCTGTTTCTCAATATACAACAGATTAATTTTAAAAACTTGTTAAGCATGTTTATATTTGTTTTTTTAATTTATAATATAAATATAATGAAGTTTAAAAACATTTTGGGTTTAATTTTTTTATAAATATTTACTTATGAAAATAATTGATATCGATATCAAGTTCGATATCAACATTGAAAAATTTATAAAATTTACTATAAGAATCATTTTCTAATATATTAATCATTATGGGATTTTACTTATATATTAATCATTTTCTTATATATTATGGGATTTTACAAACAAAAAATAAAAGAATCTTGTAAAATAAAAAAAGTTTCAAACTAAATTTAAGATTCGTTAAAATGAAACAGTCTTGTTTAAAACATTTTAGAAAAAGATCAATGCATACACTGAAAAAGTTTGCAATTTTCTTGTATAAATATTTTATATAAATACCATTTTAAAATTTGTCGAATATATTACAGCTTTGCGGAGTACTCTTAGTACTTTAAAAGTACCATATCTAAGAAACGTATTTTTTAAATACTTAAAAAAGCAAAAAAAAAAAAAACAAATTTGGTATAGAATATCCCATTTCGAAAGTAATAAACCGTTTAAACTCGAAATTACAAAAGAAATTTTAATTAATTTATAATTATAATATTTTTTATTTATTACAATATTAATTTTTTATTTGAAATAATTTTAAATGTATACATATATTCATTTTTCCAGAGGAATTTTTCAAATTTTTTGTTTTTTCGTACATATTCCACGTTTGTCTCGAAACACCTGAAGAGACATTGTCATGTATGTTAAAATAATTCTCAAAGAGAGAATAGAATGTACCAATAAAGTTTAAAATTTTTTCTAAAAAAAACCGAAAATGCAGTCCTTGAAAAATATTTAAAGAAATATTTGTGTGTAACAAAGACAATATCATTACAATAAAGAATTTACCTTCAAAAAACCAACTGCTGCGTCTTCAAAGCAAAAGACTAAAGTTCTTTGTCGTCGTATCAAAGAAAAACATCGTTACTACAAAGATAACTTGTTTACGAGAACGATTTAATTTTTTGTTAGCGAGCGACTGAAAAAGCAAATGTTTTGCGTGGGTTTGAAACCTGACGAGGCACAAAACAATTTTGTTCTAATTTTTTTAAAAGCATATTGAATAAGTCGTTATATTTTTTTTAATAACAATAAAAATAAAAAAAAAACAATCTTTTGGTTCTTAACAGGTTTTTTAAAATTATTATATTTACAACACTTTTTGCCAAGAAGTGCATTTTCTTTGTTTTTATCGTATTTAGTTTCTTTTCGTATCTTTTTCTTATCGTTATCTAAGATCTCAGTGTAGGTGTGCTAGACTGTATTGCAATGGATTAAGGTTCTAATCCTGGCTATGTAAGTGTCAAACATTAATAGTTTAATACTTTATTTGACACATCATGCCTCCGTCTTGGCAGCGCAGTCGCTTTTTTTGATACCTGGTTTTTATATCATGGGTTAAACAACCTCTCTTTAAGTATTTGAAAATCCCGAAAACCAAATGATACAATATTGCTCCAATAAGTGGGAAATGGTCATCGCTGAAGAAAATTATTGTTTGATTAATCGTCATTCATACCATGTTGCTTCTTGTATACACTTGTTATTAATGGTCAGCAGGTTTCAATAGTTGGATGAGCTGAACTTTGTACGATTGGAGGTTATAAGTCTATGCGAAAAATACATCATAATGAGCCATACGACAGACCCTATTACTATTACGCCATTCTGTTACGATTCCAATAAATTGCTTAAAAAACAAAATATAGTTCGCTTAAGATAAGATTCTTTTCCAAAGATCAACCATTTTTAAAATAGTTTTTGACACTTTTAATGCGTTGTTTAAAGTATTGCTAAAGAATGTCGGACAAATTATGAATACCAACAATAACACTCCGAGGTTGAAACCATGAAATGGAATGTCCTATTCATTTTTTTTACAAATACTGAACTTCATCAAGATTTAAAGACTTATTGTTCTATCTACGAAGAAAAGGTCATATAAACGATTATCGGCTTCATTTCGAATAAAAAAATTAATACTTTTTGAGTAGGACCTACAAAAAATAGGCCTCATCACGACAGAAAATGTGACATTAGAAAAATTTTGAAAATATAACAATTTATTGAAAATAAATTTAAATGCATAAATTTTCGAATCTACGTTGGAATTGTATTCTACATGTAAAAGAATTTTACCTGAGGAAGAAAAGAATCTAGAGTATTCCTTGTAATATTCTTGACAGTAAGAGTCTAGACTCTAGAGTATTGCTCTAAGCTTATCACGACTTAAGAGAACAATTTTGAAATTGGCTTTTCAAGTATAATAATTGAAAAAAAAAAATAAAAGGTACATTTAAGCCTCAATGACTTAGTTTTAATTTATTGTAAGAGCCTTTTTCTTGTGTTTAAGCAATTGTAAATTTATTGACAAGCGTCCAAAGTCCTCACTCTGAAATTAAATTGAAAGCTCTTTTTTGACAAAAAATTGTCAAAACCTATCAGAAAAGGTATTGATTAAAACAAAAATTGGATAAAAAATATATTTGACTTTAAAACTAAAAAATATTTCAATGTCCTGTCAAGAAATTTACAATTTTCAATCATCAGAATAAGACTTTTAATTTTCGAAACTTTCCATAAGTATTTTCGAAAATTCGTTGATTTTTTCTTTGAGTGTAATATCCCAATTTTTGTTTTAGTCTTATTTTCATGCTTTTTGCATTACTTTTCTTCACTAGTTTGCTTCATCTTCTGCGTCTCTATTTAATTCTTGTATTTCAACGTCTTTTTCTTGATGTGCTTAAATCTTTTTTGCGCTCAAACATTGCCAACAGTACAACGCCCTCTAGCGTGCATTTCTTAGTCAGTCGATTGATGATGTAGCTGTTGCTGTTGTTATTGTAGTTTCGATACTGATGGCGGCATGCAAGATTTTACAACATCAACAACAACAACAACATCGAGCAACTGACAGTGCAGACAATCAGCGCTGATTGCGTTTTATATTGCAGCGCTCTGCCGCGTCGCGTCGTCTTCTTCGCCAAACTTCTGCCCAAAAACAGTCGACGGCGCTATTTGTGCTGCCAGATCTTCTTGATTTGCATAAAGTGTTGCATTTCTTTTGTTGAAAAGCTACATTTTTGTTGCTGTTTTTGCTGATGTCGCTGCATTTGTTGCATCTTGCACATAAGCTAGCTTACATTTTACCTACTTTTTACATTTTAGAGCTGCAGTTGTTTTTCGTTTTTGCATTTATTTTTGCTATTTTTTTTAGTGTTGTCTTGTCACTGTTTGCTTACAATTTTGATATTGGTGTTATGTTGTTGTTGTTGTTGTTGTTGTTGTTGTTGTTGTTGTTGTTGTTGTTGTTGTTGTTGTTGTTGTTGTTATTGTTATTTGCAATATGTAATTGATTTCTCAGAAGTAGTTGAAATAAGTAAATTGATTTCCTGAAAGAATACTTGATTTATATGCTACAGAGTTGCCACCTACTACAATTTAATGTCAGTAAAGATAAGACGTAGATGTAGAGGTAGAACTATAAGTAGAGCTAGAGATTAACATAAAGGTACAGGTACAGGTACAGGTACGGGTAAAGGTAAAGGACGTGTAAGGTAGAGGTAGAGGTAGAGTTAGAGTAGAGTTAGAGTTAGAGTTAGAGTTAGAGGTAGAGGTAGAGGTAGAGGTAGAGGTAGAGTAGAGTAGAGGTAGAGGTAGAGGTAGAGGTAGAGGTAGAGGTAGAGGTAGAGGTAGAGGTAGAGGTAGAGGTAGAGGTAGAGGTAGAGGTAGAGGTAGAGGTAGAGGTAGAGGTAGAGGTAGAGGTAGAGGTAGAGGTAGAGGTAAAGGTAGAGGTAGTGGTAGAGGTAGAGGTAGAGGTAGAGGTAGAGGTAGAGGTAGAGGTAGAGGTAGAGGTAGAGGTAGAGGTAGAGGTAGAGGTAGAGGTAGAGGTACAGGTACAGGTACAGGTAGAGGTACAGGTAGAGGTACAGGTAGAGGTACAGGTAGAGGTACAGGTGTTTATTAAACAGAAACATTTTTAAGCTCACAGCAATTCAAAAATTAAGATTTAAGATTAAAATTCGTTAAGATGCGAAGATTTGTAATAATATAAGAATTCTGTTAGTTCGTTCAGAGAGGTAATAGTTCTGCTTATAACTTAAAATATTTGGTAATCCAAAAATTAATTATTTTGCAAAATTTATCACTTTTAGTCAAAAATTACCTTTTTTACCTCTGCCCAAGAAATGAGTCCAAAATTACCTCATAAAGGGAAATTAACCTCAATCTGGCAACAGTGGTTGTAGGCAGAGTACACACTGAACATTGAAAAGTACACAAGAATTATGAATTTTTACATGATCTCCATAATTGCATTCATGAATTTTGGTAAAGTAATCAATTACATGAGTATTTATATTCACATGGACAATTTATGACATCAATATACAAAATATATAAAAATAAAAACACGAGAACATGAATATTTCATGAGTCTAGTGTTTAAAGTTCATAAAGTATGTGTTCAAGATACATGAATCAATAAAAAATTTCGTGAATGCCATGAAAAATACAAGGGAAACATGAATCATTCATAACTTTGTGAATAAAATTCATAAAACTCATATTTTAATACGAAGAGAACAAGAACAGTTGATGAAATGAGTGACAAAAATTCATGAATCTCATGCTCATATACAAGACTAACGTGAACTTCTACCAAATTCTAGGTAGGCAGAGATAGAAGTCAGAGTTGGAGTTAAATTTAGAGTTAGTTAGAGGTAGAGATACAGATACAGGTACAGACTGTGTTGTAAAAGGGTTGAGGTATGAAATCAGAAACAGAAAACAAAATCAGAAATAAAGAATTGAAAATAGAGTTTGAATTACAGTAAGAGTGAGAGGTTGAGGAAGGGATATATGAAGTCTAGGCAGCAAGATAAAGTTTGTGGTAAAAAACTGTCACCTTTGCATGCCAATTTTATTTTCCATAATTTTAAATGTGTTGCTTACTTTTGAAAACAGTTTCAAGGCAACTTTTATGTTGCACTTTAAATAAAATTTCTTGTTGCATTGCACGCAATTTTAGCATTTGCTGGCTTATGTAGTTTTTTTTCGCTGCATTTTCTGGGGGCGCGACCTCTGTGCTTCCTGTTGGCTGCCCTCGCTAACGACATCCTTAGTTGTCTACTGCAACTTTTATGTTGGTGTTGCTGTTCTTGTTGCATGTTGCATGATTGCAAGTGTTGCCACTTTGCTTTGCACTGCCTGTTCTTGTATAGTTTTGTTGTTTTTTTTTTATAATTTCCGCTTAATTTATTGTTTACAGTTTAATTGTCGTCGATGTTGTTGCTGTTTTTGTTTGTTTGTTGCCGCTTCGTTGGCGGCTGACATGGCAACCAAATGCCACAAATGCGCCAACAACATAATCGAACGATTGTTATTTATGTTGCTGGGGCTAAAGTTGCACACGTTTTTTGTTGCACTATGTTCGTTTTTTTTTTTTTTTTGTTTTTTGCTTCTTGGGTTGCTTTTAATTTTTATGAAAGAATTAAAAATTATATGAATGAATTTATTTTTATCTGCTATGCTAGTTTTTTTTTTGCAGCAATAACTGTATATTTTATGGGAATTTCCTCAATGAATTCCATATGAGCGGGGAATTCTTTGAGTGTGTTATTTTACGTATTGTGTGGTTGGAATATGAATGTTTTTTTTTTATGCAACGGAAGTTGAATGTATTTTTTATGGTCCATTAAAAATCTTCAATGATTAACGATAAAAAAAATTCAGGAACAGCAATGAGTGTTTATTTATTAATGTTTTTATATTGTTTATAAAATTTTACAAAAACTCAAATTTATAAACTTGAGCAGATGCTTCATTTAGACCGAGGTCGGCATAACTATCTCTTGCGAAATGGTTTTTATAATATTTTATACATCTTTATCTTTGAAATTATTTTTATTTTATCTCTTTTTATTTTTTCTTTTTAATATAATTTATTTAATTTTATAACATTATTCTTTTTAATTTTTTCGATTTCCCTCTTCGAATTTTTTTACACTATATTTTCTCTATTATCAATATTTTTCATATCGACAGTAATAATTGAAAGAATATCATCATTATTTCTCCAACTCATATTTTTGACTTCTCCTTCAATTCACTACTTTTTTCCACACAAAAACGGTTTGTTAGTTAGTTGAGTTCAAATGCTTCACTTTGAGTTAATGAATTACAATTCTATAACACACTAGTTCACAAACAAGCTTTATATGAAGCTTCTTCTCTCCCTCTCTGCCTTTATCGATCCATGCTTCAAATGTGGCTTTCATGATTATTGATACCCTTCACACAAAACTACCAGCAGCAGCAAATCAACAACAAAAACAACTACTTAACGCACTTCAACAATCTATGAACCGACAATCATTGCTATACGGCAACACTTCAGCGTTGCATTTGACTGCACTTTAGCAATAAAAGAGTTTGGTTTGCAAACAAAAGAGAAAATGTGCTAGAAAAAAATTCCACCCATGTTGCATCAAGTGCTGCCACATCAAAGCGTAAATAAAACTATACAAATGAACCTGCAGATTCTCTACTTGTGGTAGCAATGAAAAAATTTAATGTGCGGATGAGGGTGGCAATGTTATTAATACATAGTTATCTCTGCAATTATTTCTGAAGCAATGTTAAGCAGCAACTTCAAAATTATCAACGACGTTGTTGATAAATAAAATTGAAATTTTATTAATCAAAGAACTTGCGACTTGAAGAGTTTTAATGATCATCAAGCAAAATACTATCAACATAATAACTACTTTAATCCTCTTCCAAAAAACAATCCTAAAAATTAAACGTTGTTAAAAATACAATGCAGTTCATGTGTCAATTAACACTTCATGAATTTTTATTAAAATTTGATTTTAATAGTTAATTTTAAAATGAATATTAAACACAAATTAAAACTACAATATGAAAAAATGTTTAAAATTAAATATATCAGAGCGCTCTATGTTTTTGAAAGTGTTCCAAAAAGTCTTGAAAAGCAAAATAAATTTTATGCTGCATTTTTGGAACAGCACTTTGTGCTATATGTCAGTTGAATTGACTCTATATGTATCTTTAGTAGAATTTAACAACTTTGTTATTACAATGAAGAGTCAATTTAGGTGTTTTACATATGAAACGATTTGATGCTTATCGTTATTTGATTTGAATTTAAATTGCCTGAAAAGAAACTTAACCAAATGTTGCTCTAAAACCTGAACAAGTTTCATTAAATTGATCAATGAAATGATGGAAGGTTTCACACTTCAAATGATTTTATAAATTTACATTTTCTAATTAAATTTTCATGACCGAAATCAAACGAAGTTTCACTCACTAATCATAAAAATTTTTTTTTTTGTTTAATAGTTTTATAATTATGTGTGCTGGTACTGTTTATGTCTTCAAGAACCGCTTTATTTTATATTTTTTTTGTCACATGTAGCTGTTATCAAAGCCAAAACTCGCATAAAATTTCAATTCGCATTTCAAAATAATAAAAAATAGATCAAATTTATTTTTTATATTTGTTTAAGAGAAACTTGAAACGTAAAATAGTTAAGCAAAGCTATAAAAACCTATTTTTATATATAAGATAACTTGATTTAAAAATAAAATTTGTTTCGAAAAAAGTTTTGTTACCAAGCAGTTTAAACAGAATATCTGAAATTAGAATCTGATGTAAAATAAATACAAATTTTCATCAGACATCATCTTATAAAACATGGTTGGATTCGAAAAAAGTAAACTTTCAAGTGCGTTTTTCTGTAAAGCAATAGTAATAATAATAGTTATAGTTATAGTTATAGTTATAGTAATAGTTATAGTTATAGTTATAGAAACAGTTATAGTTATAGTTATAGTTATAGTTATAGTTATAGTAATAGTTATAGTAATAGTAATAGTTAAAGTTATAGTTACAGTTAAAGTTAAAGTTATAGTTGTAGTTATAGTTATAGTTATAGTTATAGTTATAGTTATAGTTATAGTTATAGTTATAGTTATAGTTATAGTTATAGTTATAGTTATAGTTATAGTTATAGTTATAGTTATAGTTATAGTTATAGTTATAGTTATAGTTATAGTTATAGTTATAGTTATAGTTATAGTTATAGTTATAGTTATAGTTATAGTTATAGTTATAGTTATAGTTATAGTTATAGTTATAGTTATAGTTATAGTTATAGTTATAGTTATAGTTATAGTTATAGTTATAGTTATAGTTATAGTTATAGTTATAGTTATAGTTATAGTTATAGTTATAGTTATAGTTATAGTTATAGTTATAGTTATAGTTATAGTTATAGTTATAGTTATAGTTATAGTTATAGTTATAGTTATAGTTATAGTTATAGTTATAGTTATAGTTAAAGTTATAGTTATAGTTATAGTTATAGTTATAGTTAGTTATAGTTAAAGTTATAGTTATAGTTATAGTTATAGTTATAGTTATAGTTATAGTTATAGTTATAGTTATAGTTATAGTTATAGTTATAGTTAAAGTTATAGTTATATTTATAGTTATAGTTATAGTTATAGTTACAGTTATAGTTATATTTATAGTTATAGTTATAGTTATAGTTATAGTTATAGTTATAGTTATAGTTATAGTTATAGTTATAGTTATAGTTATAGTTATAGTTATAGTTATAGTTATAGTTATAGTTATAGTTATAGTTATAGTTATAGTTATAGTTATAGTTATAGTTATAGTTATAGTTATAGTTATAGTTAAAGTTATAGTTATAGTTATAGTTAGTTATAGTTATAGTTATAGTTATAGTTATAGTTATAGTTATAGTTATAGTTATAGTTATAGTTATAGTTATAGTTATAGTTATAGTTATAGTTATAGTTATAGTTATAGTTATAGTTATAGTTATAGTTATAGTTAAAGTTATAGTTATAGTTATAGTTAGTTATAGTTATAGTTATAGTTATAGTTATAGTTATAGTTATATTTATAGTTATAGTTATAGTTATAGTTATAGTTACAGTTATAGTTATATTTATAGTTATAGTTATAGTTATAGTTATAGTTACAGTTATAGTTATAGTTATAGTTATAGTTATAGTTATAGTTATAGTTATAGTTAAAGTTATAGTTATAGTTATAGTTATAGTTAGTTATAGTTATAGTTATAGTTATAGTTATAGTTATAGTTATAGTTATAGTTATAGTTATAGTTATAGTTATAGTTATAGTTATAGTTATAGTTATAGTTATAGTTATAGTTATAGTTATAGTTAAAGTTATAGTTATAGTTATAGTTATAGTTATAGTTATAGTTATAGTTATAGTTATAGTTATAGTTATAGTTATAGTTATAGTTATAGTTATAGTTATAGTTATAGTTATAGTTATAGTTATAGTTATAGTTATAGTTATAGTTATAGTTATAGTTATAGTTATAATTATAGTTATAGTTATAGTTATAGTTATAGTTATAGTTATAGTTATAGTTATAGTTATAGTTATAGTTATAGTTATAGTTATAGTAATAGTTATAGTTATAGTTATAGTTATAGTTATAGTTATAGTTATAGTTACAGTTATAGTTATAGTTATAGTTATAGTTATAGTTATAGTTATAGTTATAGTTATAGTTATAGTTATAGTTATAGTTATAGTTATAGTTATAGTTATAGTTATAGTTATAATTATAGTTATAGTTATAGTTACAGTTATTGTTATGGTTAAAGTTATGGTAACAATTATAGTAAAAGTTATAGTTGTTTAAATACACGGAGAGAAATTTGAGCTGAAAACTATCTCAAATCAATATATTTTGGGAGTTATTCTGAGCTTAACCATAAAATTCTTGATATCAAGCTCTAATGTGATTGTTTATAAATAAAATTAACACGTTCATTTGTGCATAATGTATGTGATTTTTGGATTGTTCGTCAAAAAACGAATATGCTCACTTGGCCCCAATTTATGACATTTTGGTTTTGATTTAAAAAAACATCATGCTCATTTGCGTCCAATGCATTTCAGTTATGAATTGTGAATAAAACAAGTAAACATACTCTTTTATGTCTAATTTTAGGAAATTTGTGGGATGTGACATTTTATGAATTTTAATAATACAAGTCAAAAGATGACAAAATGTAAGGTGTTCAGGCAGACAATGAACCGAACAAAACAAAAAATAATAAGGTGACCAGACGAGAATTCAAAATTATATTTTCATTGTCCAAATTAATCCAAAACAACCACAACAACAACAACAATTTATTGTGACGATCAAGCCCAATAAGACACTTATTATGCACAAATTGACGTGTTTATCAAAAAAAAATTTCAAGCCCAATTTCTGGCATAAACTGCTTACGTGAATAGCATGTTTTGAGATGGTTTTGAGCTTATTTCATTTACGAATGCTTTGAGCTTGATTTTAGCACATTTTTGTCTCTACGTATACTCCTCGTATTTATATATGAATTTTATTCACATATATTATGATATTTTGAATGGTTAATGCATTTTGTACACACACTATGAACTTTTAACACTAAGTTGATGAAATATTTCTCAACTTTTGTTTTTTCTTTTAAGTGTTTTGTACATTGATATCATGAATAGTTCATGTGACTCATGTTATTGGTTAGTGGAATGAAATTCGTGAATGTGAAATTCATGAAATTCACGGATATCATGTTAAAATTCATAGTTATTGTGTACTTTCTTGATTCAGTGTATGATTGAATCTCCACATTTGCTTGTTAGGAGATTCAAGAAAAAATAATTCAAACATATTCGAAAGAATAAAGTGTGGGGAACATTAAACTGAATTAAGTAAAAGTTGGAAAGAACTTCTTATGACATGTTTCTTATATTAATTTTTTACTCCATTAAGTTTCACTTTTTTATTGAAAGTGACAACTTTTAAGAGAGCCAACTACCAGAAACTTTCCGTTATAACAACTTCCTTCAAAAAACCACATAAGTACAGCTCGTAAAAAAAAATGTCTAACTGCAGATGAATAAAAGGAAAAATGCAAGAAATCCAACGAGTAGATGCATTGACCGCAAAGATTGAATATCAAATTTAAACAAAAAACAAAAAAAAAAAAACTTTTCAATATTCAACATTTTCAAGAGAAAATATATTGGTCGATATATTTTCTGGCTTAAAGCCAAGGCTTAAAGAAAAGTTGGCAAAACAAATTTAGAGACAGACAATAAATCAGAGAGTGACAAGAAAATTAATAAAGAAAAAAAAATAAAGAAAAAATTTCTAAAACTCACTCACACTCGCCAACTTGCGACAATGATAAATATGAAAATAATAGCCGTCAGTTGGTGGCAACACTTTTGCGCGTTAACCCCAGAAATTTCGCTGGCCTCTCAACCGGACTCGTCTTCACAAGCTTCAAAGCTGCCAGGCTCATCGCGTTGAATTACACAGCGCGGCGCGGCTGTTTATGTTGACCTATTGAGTCACTTGGTCGGTCGGTTGGTTGGTCAGCAGCGTTTGCACGTTGCTGTTTTTGCCAGCGACGTGCTTGTTGGATGGAGGCAGGGAAACAACTCGGTATAGACCATTGCGTCACGCTGCTGCTTTGGAATGCTTTTATTTTACTTTTGCGCTGTCTCTTTGTACCAGCTACACTTGGCTGCATTTTTCAGTTAAAGTTTCTAGATTTTCTGCAATTTCTCATCTTACGACAGTCATACACACACACTTACACGCAAGAAATAATTACAAGTAATGAGAAAAAAATCGAAAGAAATTGTTAAAACTACGCCTTAAGTATTTGAAAAAGTTTTTTACTAAAGGGCATCGAAAGTATTTAGTGCAGAAATGACGTGGAGAAAACTTAAGTAATGCTGCTGTCGCTAGTTGGGAAGTGGCACATAAGGGCCATAAGTAAGCTGCACGTGATTTTTGCTTTTTTGATTTTTTTAAAAGAAACTTAAATTCACTTATTGAAGTAGTCGTTAGGCCAGGAAGATTATAAAGTTTTTCAACTAATATTCATACTCAAGCTTGCACTAAAGATTGAATATAAATTTTATATTATCTTTAGAGATGCGATACTGGGCGCGCCTTGCTGCAACTGGCAACTGTATTGGGCCAATTTAAGTATAATCAAAACTTTTCTTAAACCTTCGGTTGTTACGCTCATTGTCCATTGCAGCGGCAGAGCATCATCAAAATCTAACTCCATTCTGAGTTTCAGTGTCCTGGTATTATTAATTCCAAAACTATGCAATATCAAAAATTTGTCTTGTACGTGCGTCCTACATCTACATCTCCTTGTCCAATGGCCATTCCAATTTTCTAATAGATGCACATAACCAAGTGGAAGCTCCATTCTGAATTGCAATGTACTGTGACTTTTACTTTCAACACCATTCTGCATCGAAAAATTGGTTTGTATCGTCGGAGCCACGCCTAGTTTTCTAAAGCCTGGTTTCCGTGCCAGCTTTCTCGTAGAAAGAACTGCCTGACCAATAAGTAACTCAATAAGAAGTTTTGTTGTTATGCGAAATAAAGCTCCAAAGCTATTGCATATCAAAAACTTTAATTGCATGAGAGTTTTTGACACGCCCTCTTTTCCATGTATTTGCTCAATTTTGTCAAACCAAGAACACCCAGTGTAAGTTTACACCAAGTTTCATTGACGTGAACTTATAGAACTTCCATACTTATATGTATGGAAATTTTGGACTGCTGTTAAAATGCCACGCCCTTCGTCTTATGCCCATAAAATATTGCCAGTGGAACGTCACTCGGAAATCGAGATTGAATTCTGAATTCTGAGGCTGTGCAATCATAATTCCAAAGCTAATCGATATTAAAAATTTGGGTTCTATGAGAGGTGTCCCGCCCCTTTGTTCGATCGGTACCAAACTTCACAGGAACACTGTAAAAACTATGCTACAGCTATGCTTGAAGAGGATAAGAGTTGATTTAGGGGTTTAGTAATCTATATGCATCATACACGCACCAATTTGTATGAAATTTTCGATAATTTCATTTACAACTTGTGTATTTTTCATACTTTCATAATCTGTTCTCAATTTCTGAGAACATCTGTGAAAATTCAGAACAAACTGTTAAAAAACATTCGTAGGATTTGTACTACTATAATTGAACATAGTATATGATTCTAATGTATGACGGAAAGCCACAGTCAAGACATTCAATTCTTTGTTTTTTGTATGGAGACACGCCTTTCCAGGAACAACATGTGTATCACGGAGAGAAAAAATGGGCTAAAATCAAGCTCAATGCGTTCGTAAATGAAATTAACTCAATAGAGCTCAAAACCATATAAAAACAAGCTATTCACGTACGCAGAAATTGGGCTTGAAAATTTTTTTGATAACATCAAATTTGAACACATCAATTTCTGCTTAATAAGTGTCATCTTGGGCTTGATCATAAAAATTGATTTTTTTTTGTTTTTGTTTTTACTCATAAAAAAAAAAATGAGCAACCGAACGACATAATTCTCATTTGGTTTTTGTTCCGGTTAGTATAAAAGTGCAGAACATAAATTAAAAAATTATATTTTTCTGTCCGAATTGAATCAAATATCTAATTTGGACAATGAAAATATAATTTTGAATTTGTGGCTGTTCATTTGCTATTTTTTTCTTGTTTCGCTCAGTTCCTTCGATGCCTGAGCTCCTAACATTTTGTCATATTTTGCCTTGTATTATTAAAATTCATAAAATGTCACATACCAAAATTTCTTTCCAAGACATATCAGAGCATGTTAACTTGTTTTATTCACAATTCATAAATGACATGCATTGGATACATATGAGCATGTTTTTTTTTAAATCAATACCAAAATTTCATAAATTGAGCACAAGTGAGCATATTAGTTTTTTGACGAACAATCCAAACATTACATACATTATGCACAAATGAGCGTGTTCATTTTTTTGATAAACAATCACATCAGGGTTTGATATCAAGAATATTATGACTAAGCTCAGAATCAGTTCCAAAATAAATTGATTAGGGACTATTTTCAGCTCAAATTTCTCTTCGTGTGTACACTCAGAAAAAATAGCTATCTCTTTGCAATAAAAAATTTCTCTATTTTCGATAACAGCAATTTTGTTCTTTTTCAAATAAAATTTTCTTCAAATAGAATTTTTACATTTTCGAAGAAATATATCTTCACTTGTGGGAAATGGAAATATTTCAATGTCTCTAATAATGATAAGTAGTTTTCTCGCACAAAAAAAATCTCATTTATGGAGAAAAATTTATTGAAAGTGATAAATTTTTTCCATATTTTGATAAAAAATTCACTTTGCGAAGTATTTTCTGCAATAAAAACAAATCCTTTCTCAAAAATAGAATAGTCTTCTCTCTAAAAACGATATATTTATATATATTTATCTTTTACATGAAAGTTTTTAATCATTTTTAGGGAAGTTTAAGAATCACATTTAGAGAACAGCATTCTCTGGAGCAAATACTTTTCTTAAACAGGTCTATACCATTTTTCTCTTAATATGATAAATATGCTTTTTTTATCATATTCTGAGAAAATTTTTTCTAAGTGTATTTCAAATAGAATTTTGAAATTTTAGATGATGTTTTTCAAATGCAAATGGAATTTCTAAATTTCAAGTGAGTTTCTCTGATTTTCAATTGATTTTTTTCTGATTATCAATTGATATTTATTTTTTGCAATTAAAGACTATCCCAGAAATAACTATCCTTTTGTTTTTTTTTTATTGTAAAAAAACCAATGATGTTTTTTTAAAAATTCTTTCAGTTTATTATTAAGTGAGTATTACACTAAATATGAACATTTTATTTTTACTGAAAAAAATACACTTAAAAAAAATTATGCACTTTTTGATTAAGGTCCTCCATTATCGACCTTTTGTTGACCTTAGTGTATGCCCGACGCTATTTAAGTCGAAATATTTTGATGTTTTTCGCAATTTGTTTGGTCTTCTTGAGATTTCTTTTCATTAAAGCCCAAAATCTTTCGATTGGACGAAGTTCGGGGCAATTCGGAGGATTGGCTTCTCTTGGTACCACAGTGACATTATTGACATGTTGCTAGGTCAGGTCAAAATAGTACTGAACCTTGGTGCTGACGTATAAAAGGCAGCAAATGCCGCTCCAGGCACTCTCTGATGTAAATTTCGGTGTTGATTTTGCGATCTGTCACAAATTACTTACTTCGAAGGCCACATTTGCAAATGGACTGCCACACCCTCTATTTCTTTGGAAATTTGGTATGTTTTTCGGTGGTAAATTTAGAGAATGCTCTACCCTTTCTAATCGCAGTATCCGTGTCCAGGTAACAGCGTGAAATCCGCTTTGCAGTACGTTTCATCGCAATCAAATTTGGGCAGGTAATCGCGATACAGTTTTCGAGCCCTCCTCTTGGCTTCGGCGTCCTTTTCTTCTGATCTATCAGGCACTTTTTGTGCTTTATAGCTCCTTAGGTTGTAAAAGTTTTTTATCCCTGAACACTTGACTTCAATGTTCCCGTTTTTTGCTGCCATATAACGAACCAAAGTACTTGTATTCTGACCACTTTTTCTCCCTGAGCTTGGCGTTTTTGATAAAAGGGTTAGCTGTTTGTATCGTTTAATGGCCCTTCCGACAGTTTATATGCGATATTTTTGTACGTGGTTTTTGGATTTTTTTTGGATATTTGCAAATAATTGCTTTCCGCTTTTCTTCTTGTTGAGATGACATCTTTTCAGTAGCTCTTTTATTTTACTAATGAGTATTTTTTGTTATAATCTGCAATATTTATACATTATTTAGGTACCAAATATGTTGCTATAGAGGTAACACTTTTTTATAAATAACCTAAAAACAAAATTACAGTTATTTCTGTGACAGTCTTTAATTTTTCTAATTTTAAATTATTTTGTTTTTTTTTTTTTTAAATAAATTTTTTATGAATTTCAATGGTTTTTCTGAGTTACAATTGAAAACTCGAACAAACCTCTTTATTTTAATTAAACAAATTTAATGAATTTATAATTATTTATTAAAAAATCAGGCAAAAATTCGAGAAACTCTCTTTATTTCGCCTCATCAGGCGAAAATTTCTGTAACTACCCTGCAGATAAATGGACCAGATTTAGAATAGTTCTTAACTAGTTCCAAAAGGGGCCAGTACTGGTCCCACTACAATACCCTTTTACATTGAACGAACTGACGCTTTTTACGGGTTGATGTCATAGGAAAAGACAATTGTCCTCATAAACATTCGTTTTTCCCTATATTTGTACTAGTTCCATTATGAATAGTTCTAAACTGGTCCGTTTTGGTACAGTCCAGAAGTGGTCATTAGTAAGCCCTATTATTCGCCTTATTCAGAACACGGGTACGTACAATATATTACCATGTATATTACCATTTACCATTTTCATCGAAAATGTTTGCGAAAGTTAAAATAAGTTCGGAATCTAAATGAAAAAAATGAGCCAAAACACGTTTTGAGCGTATCTGTTTTTTGATTTTGTGTGTGTCTGCTGACAAGAAAAACTAAGAATATATAAATGAATTCAAACTATTCTATTCTGAGCGTCTTTTGGACTAGTTCGCAACTAACTCCAATTTCACTAGAAATAAACTAGTTGGTTTTTCCAATTGTCTCCAAAATAACTGCTGGGTACTAATTTTCATTAATTTAAAATATAATGGTGTTGATGATAATTGTAAGTTGTTAATTGATATTTTATGTAAACAACGTGTTGGTTTGTCAATAGTCCATTTCAATGCCCGAAGTTTAAACGGAAGTAAACTTGATTATGTTAGATACGTTTTTGTCAATTCTAATGTGGATGTTATTTGTGTCTCTGAGACTTGGTTTAGACCTGAAATTCCCAACGCGTACTACGATATCCCCAATTATACTCTGTTCAGAAATGATAGATCTGGTAAACGAGGAGGCGGAGTAGCTATCTACTGCAAATCTTTCTTGAGGTCTAGCCTTATTAATAAATCCCTTGAGTCCGACGTTGAATTTATAAATGTAAAAATTACTGATGCCAACTTTAAAATGTTCGTCTCCTGCGTCTATAATCCTAATAGATGTTTTAGTGTTGAACCTTTCTTCGTTGATCTTTGCAATCGTGTAACTGATTTTGACTGTTATTCTATTTGTGGTGATTTCAATGTGAACCTTCTTAGCAATGATAATGTATCCGTAAGCTTTCACGACAAAGTCAATGCAGCTGGAATGACCATCATTAACACTTCTCTTCCGACTCGTTTTGCTCCTAATTCTAATCCCAGTCTCATTGATCTTTTTATACTTTCCGATGAGTCCATGCTTCTAATTTTTGATCAAATTTCATTTATTTCTGACCATGATCTATTGTTTTGTACTATTAATTGTAATATTTGTCGTAATTATGCTCCACACACTATTGCCTATCGAGATTACAATTCCATTGATTATCCCCTGTTGTATGATAGTTTGTCTCATATATGTTGGAATGACTGTTGGTTCTGTGAGTCTGTGGATGACAAATTAAATTTTCTTGTCTCCCATGTCTGCTGTGCTTTTGAAAATTTTGTTCCTCTTCGTACTTCTATAATTAAAAACAAGTCTTGTCCATGGTACACGTCAGCTGTTAGTTTTGCTATCAAAAAAAGGAATAAATTTTATAATAAATGGAAAAAGAACCGTAATGTTGAAAATTGGGAGCTCTTTAAGCGTGCGCGCAATGAAGCTGTCTCAGCAATAAGATGTTCAAAAAAAAGGTTCTTTTTTCGTAAATTGAATTGCAATCTTCCATCCAAAGAGCTTTGGAAAAATATACGTAGCCTTGGTGTGTGTAGTAAATCTACTCCGAAGTGTAATGTCGATCCTGATGAGCTAAATACTTTTTTTCTTTCAAATATCGTGGCCACGAAAGATAATTATCAATGCACTGTTCAGCAGTTTCGAGATGAGGAAAAATTCTCTTTTGTGCATGCAACTGAAAATGATGTTTTTAATTCTTTAATGAAAATAAAATCTAATGCTATTGGTGATGATGGAGTTTCTTTAAAATTCATTAAAATTATATTACCCTTTGTCATAAAGCCTCTGACCCATATCATAAACCATTGCTTCACAACATCTTGTTTTCCATCGTCATGGAAATTATCCACAGTTATACCAATTGCTAAAGTAACACATGCATCTATCGATTTGAAAGATTATAGACCTATTAGCATTCTATCTGCTTTTTCCAAAATCTGCGAATCCATTATGGCAAGCCAAATTAACCAGCACTTAGAATCTAATAAGCTCTTATCACCACACCAATCTGGTTTCCGATCTGGACATAGCTGCACTACTGCAACGTTAAAAGTTCTTGATGATATTCGTACATCGTATGATGCAGGTCATGTCACTCTGCTTTGTCTTTTAGATTTTTCCAAAGCGTTTGACTCTGTGAACCATTTTATTTTAGTTCAAAAACTTAAATGTATGTTTGGTTTTAATAATAGTGCTGTTAAACTTATCACAAACTATCTGGATGGAAGAAAGCAAAGAGTAAAAATAGGTAATTGTCTTTCGGACTATAAAGATGTTAAAATGGGCGTGCCTCAAGGGTCGATTCTCGGACCATTGCTCTTTACCATCTTTATCAACGATATTTTTACTGTCTGTAATTATGTGACTATGCATGGCTATGCTGATGATATTCAGTTATATTCCTCCAATCGCATTGGACTGGTCGAAGACTTATGTTGTAGACTAAACGAAGACCTAACTACAATATCTATGTGGGCAGAAGATAATGACTTACGTCTTAATGCTAAAAAATCGTACGTTCTTCCTATCTCTAGGGATAAACTTGATCACCAACAATTACCACCGATTTTTTTAAGTAATAACTGTTTAGTAATGGTAAATAAAGTCAAAAGCTTAGGTTTCTACATAAATTCTAATCTTTCTTGCTCCGATCATGTCAACAGTATTGTTAAACGAGTTTATTATGTGCTACGTTGCTTGCGTATGTCAGCTAAATCTACTCCGATTATGACAAAAAAAAGACTTGTTGTTCAATTAATTCTTCCAATCATATCTTATTCGGAGCTAATATACAGCTCTCTTGACTCGCACGCTTCGCATAAAATTCAAGTTGCGTTTAATGATGCGGCAAGATACGTGTATGGCTTGCGACGATTCGAACATATATCTGAAGAAAGTAGGAGCATTCTCGGTTGTAGTATTATAAACTATCTAAACGCACGAAATTGCATATTTTTACACAAACTGATAACTCATAAAAATCCAGCATACCTTTATGATAAGCTACGCTTCAGTGTTTCTACTCGAACTCGCAACCTAATATTACCCAGATTCAACTCCTTACATACTAAACGGCTTTTTTTCATCAATGCCATAAAACTCTGGAATTCTTTACCGTCTAATTTAAAATCCACTGTCAGCTCGAATAAATTTAAGTCTACTGTTATGTTATACTACTCAAACATCTAGCTATATTTTACTTTTTCATACTTCTTTTGTCTTCTTACTTTGCTTCATTTTCATTTTCGTTTTTTTTTTTTTTTTTTTTTTTTTTTTTTTTTTAGTTTTTCCCTTTTTTTTAGTTTTTCCCTTTTTTTTGTATACTTATATTACTGATATTTATTATACTTCTAACTAATTTCATTTTTAGTATTTTAAGTTACTCATACTATTTATAATTATAGTTAAATTAAATGTTCACGGTTGATTATTATTTTTACTTGTTGTACTGATAAAAGATCATTTGTATCTTATTGTACTAATAAATTTCAAATAAATAATAATAATAATAATAATAATTTTGAGAACAATTTTTTTTATACAAAAAATTTGAGCGTCTTTAAAAATTGATTTTTTTGAATGCAGCTTCTTATTTATTTATAGAATTTTTTGATAAAAATAAATTTTTATTTGAATTTTTGGAATATCTAAAATTTTTCTGCATTCAACTTTTAATCAAAAATTTTAGAAAATGTTTTCTTCTCAGCCGAAATGACAAAGAAAAATCTTATTTATTGCCAACAGTATAAGAATAAATTGTATTAACGTGAGGTTGGTTGGTTTGTCCCTTTATTACGAAAACTTTTTCGAAAAATTATCAAAAAAGTTGACACGGAATTTTAGCTAACATGACAGCAACAACATGTTGTTACAACACACGACAGCAACAGCAGCAACAGCAACACCTCAAATATTTCAATGCCAACATAGAAAAACACGAAAAACACCGTCGTGCCAATGTCTTTGAAAGTGTTGATAACGCTGATGATGAGGGTGATGATGATGATGATGATGATGATGATGTAGACGTTGGTGAATATGATGACGCCGCCAAAGGCACCCCCAGACAGATTAAGCTCAGAAATAAAAATAACACAACAACAGCAACAAAAAAAAAAAAAATGCTGCCACTTAACATATAGCCAGAACGGCAAGCAACACTCAAGTTCTTTGCGTAGCGCCAAAGAACAATTTGAACACCACGGCATAATATATATATAAAACAGCAGCAAAAGTAACAGATAGAGACGGACGGACAAATAGTTGGACAGACAGACAGATAAACTGACTATCAGTGTGGCAAATATATTCGAGCACGTCGCTCGGTAATATATCACAATTTGTGGAATTTAATGCCACGCTGACCCATTTACACAATTTTATAAATTAATGCAGCTTGTTTCATTTGATACTTATTTGTTGTGTAGCGTTCAAAAAAAAAAAAGGGGAGAAAAATTATTGTTTTTTTCTTTTTCTTTGACTAAATTAAAATATATATTTATATCAACACTAAGTTGTGTAGGTAAAGTTCTTAATTAGAAAAAACCATAAAGCACTAAAGATGATTTTTATAAACATTAAATTTTAAATAGTTTATTAAAGAAAGGTCCTAAGCATTGAAATTGGTATGGAAGAAAAGAGCACCTTTAAGAAAATAATACGAAAATATTGAATGTGCATTTAATTCTTTAACAAAAACTTCATTATAAGCCATGTTAATACAAAATAATACAAAATTTCTTAAAATTTTAAATATGAAAATTCATTGTCCTTCGAAATTTTTTATAAAATTCGCATTTAAGACTTTAAAATTTCATTACAACTATTACAAGTTGTTAGTCCTGCCTGCCTCATCATCATAATCACTCTAATAAAAGCAAAAATAGCAATTCCAACAAAAATATTAAAAGCTCAATAATAATAATAATAATAATAAGAGTTAGCGCGTTGAGGCAGAGAAGGGGGTTGGACAGGGGCTGCTGAAACACAATGTTTAATAATAGCCCTTAAATGCCAGGCCGTGGTATACGATATCAAATGCGCACCATTAGCATTCAACAAAGGTCAACAAATTTCCAAGAACAGCATGAAATCGCGCTATAGTCCATATTTAGTCAAGGATGATGATGATGATGACGGTGTTGGTGTTGGTATTGGTATTGCTGTTAGCATGTCGCTGCCCTTTCAACAAATAAATTTTCATTCAAGTCGGCTACATTTATTTCATCTTTATCATCAGTTTTTGCTGATTTTTTTTCTCTCTATCTCTCTCTTAACAATTCTAGACATTATTGCATTTTGTTAACAGATTTATACTAACGTGTTAGTTTGTTGTTGTTGTCTGCTTTATTGTTGTAATTGCTGGCATTTTTCCTGTTTATTTGTATTGTTGTTATTCTTCTTGTATTTATTATTTCTAATGGTTTTTCCTTAGAATTTATCTGGGCTAAAATGCCGCTTCTTCTTTTTTTTTTTTTGTTCTTTTTGTTCTGCTTTGGATCACGTCGTTTTATTGCGTTTTCTTTTGTTGAATCCCGGTTTGAATTATATATTTGCCGCTTATAAAAGGAAAATAGCTCTGAGAAAAATTGCGTGTTGTTTGTTTTTTTTTTTTTTTTATTAATGTTTATTCTTGACCAAGTTAAGCTTAAGAATTAGCGTTTCTATTTTTGCTGTATTTGGCTGAAGTTTAAGCAAGAATTATTGTATTTTTATAAGGCTTGCAAAATTTGATATGTTTATTTGAATTTCACATGATATAATGCTTTTTTTGAGTTAGTTGAATGAACTCTATTCATTAACTCTTCATAAACTCCCAAAACTCTTAGAGAATTCAAAAGAATTAGAAGAAGTAGCATGCCTAAAGTGGGTGGGACTAAGCAAGAAGAGTGGCATTTTTGTAAATTGCTAAATATATGTTTCAAATTTTTTTTCAAATTTAAAATTTTTTAACTTTATTTTTTTTTTAATAATTATGAATTTGTACATGAACTTCATGAATCGCATTCATGAATTTTGGTGCAGTAACTAATTGCATGAGTCACATGAACTACTCATGACATCAATGTGCAAAATATACAAAAGAAAAAAACACGAGAGCATAAATATTTAATAAGCCAAGTGTTTTAAGTTCATAAAGTGTGTGTACAAGATACACAAACAATGAAAATTTCGTAAATGCATTGCAAAAATACTAGGTGAACATGAATAATTCATGGTTTTTGTGAATAAGATTCATGTAAAAGCACAAGGATCAGAACTAATTACAACAAGTAAAGAAAGTCTAAAGTCGGTCTAGGCCGACTATGAAATACCCTAAAACCACTTTTCAAAAAAAAAAAAAAATCTTATTGTAAATGGGCGTGTCCGTGGGCGGATGAAGTCCATTTTTCAAAACCATCTTTGTCTTGTCATAACCATCTCATAAAAAACATACGTGCCAAATTTTAGCTCTGTAGGTTAAACAGAGGCTTATTTATTGCGTTTTCAATTTTTGGGTTGTATAGGAGGTAGGCGTGTCCGTGATCGGATGACGTCCATTTTTCGAAGACATATTTGTGTTGGTATGAAACACATACATATCAAATTTTATTGTTGCAGGCTAATTATGAGCTGAGCTATGCAGTTTTCAATTTTCGCGTTGTATGGGAAGTAGGCGTGTCCGTGGGCGGACGATGTCCATTTTTCAAAACCATTTTTTTTTGTTATAAAAAACATACTTGCCAAATTTTAGCTCTTTAGGTTAAAGACAGGCTTATTTATTGCGTTTTCGATTTTTGGGTTGTATGGGAGGTGGGCGTGTCCGTGAGCGGATGACGTCCATTTTTCAAAGGCATCTTTTTGTTAAAATAAAACACGTATGTACCAAATTTTATTGTTGTAGGCTTATTATGAGCTGAGTTATGCAGTTTTAAATTTTTGCGTTGTATGGGAGGTAGGCGTGTCCGTGGGCGGATTCCAAAAATATTCAATAGTGCAGATCCTTGGGTACATGTGACCATGTGTACCAAGTTTCATCCAATTATCTCAACTCCTTCTTCTTATCCTGTGTATACGGACAACACACAGACGGACAGACGGACGGACGGACGGACGGACGGACATAGATAGCTCGACTCACGTGGTGACGCTGATCAATTTTCGACCACCTTTTCAAGCATTTGAAGGCGTAATTCAGCAATGACACGTTGAATATTGGTTTCCAAAGCGTCAATCGTTGCTGGTTTATCCACATAAACCAATGACTTCACGTATCCCCACAAAAAATAATCAAGTGGCGTCAAATCACACGACCGCGGAGGCCAATATACCGGTCCATTTTGTCGAAATAATGTTGTCGTTGAAATGTTTTTTCAATAAGTCGATTGTTTCGCCCGCAGTAAGACAAGTGGCACCATCCTGTTGAAACCACATTTTGTTCACATCCATATTTTAAAGATTTGGCAACAAAAATTCATTGATCATGGTTCTGTATCGATTTCCATTCACGGTAACGCGTCGATCTTCCTCATTTTTAAAGAAATAAGGACCGATGATTTCACCATCATGGTTCTGTATCGATTTCCATTCACGGTAACGCGTCATCCTTCCTCATTTTTAAAGAAATAAGGACCGATGATTCCACCAGCCCATAGACCGCACCAAACAGTACATTTATCGGGATGCATTGGACAATTCTTGAACGGCGTGTGGATTATCTTTGCTCCAAATACGGCAATTTTGCTTGTTTACATATCCATTCAACCAAAGATACGAACGATTATGTGCACCATAAAATTCACGAAGTGCTCTATACACATTTTTAATTGAACACTGTGTTTGAAAATAAATTTCCACGATTTGGAAGCGTTGTTCTGGAGTAGGGTTCCCAACTGTCCCGGATTTCGCGGGACGTCCCGTAAATCAGCAAATTTTTTAGCGTCCCGGGACGACCCCTTGCGGGACGCCTTTTGTCCCGCATTTGAGAACTTAAGATTGTTTGTATCTTAATTTCCAATTTGACATGAAACACAGGTTACTAAAACTGTGTAATTTTATTATCAAATTTAATTTATCATTTATTTTTCATACATTTTATTTATCAAAACGTTTTGGATTTATTTTTTGGTTTTTTCATGAATTCGGCACAAGTTGGAAAGAGATCTAAACAATATCAAGTAACCAATGCGATGGTGTAAAGCCATCGTTGATACCCTTTATTCCTCAAAGAATAAAAGGAAATATTTAATAAAATAAGAAATTGCATCTGTCCCGCTTTGTTGAGCAAAGTCCCGCATTTTTGATGGCTCCGTCCCGATTTTGTACTTTCCAGATTTGGCAACCCTATTCTGGAGTTAACCTATTCATGATGATTTGCCAAACAATACTGAGTAGAGACGTCACTTTAAACTGTCAAAACAACTGTCAGACAATAGAGTAAACCATATTGAAAAAAAAAAAAACCTAAGGAAAAAACCACCCTTTATATAGTCATCAACGAATTTAGAATTTCTATGTTAGATCTAAAATTGCAATCAACCATTGATTTTTATTTTATATTGAAAAACTAGCAGTTAATGATTAATTTTTATTTCTGATTGAAAAAATAACGATAAAATATAATAAGTATAAATTATTTGTATTATAAAAATCATGACAAATATTAATTCTCCAACTTATAAACATCATGTGTCTACACAGAGAGAAAGAAACAGCTAAAATCAAGCTCAAAGCGTTCGTAAATGAAGTTAGCTCAATAGAGCTCAAAACCATCTCAAATCAAGCTATTCACGTATGCAGTTTATGCCAGAAATTGAGCTTGAAAATTTTTTGATAAACACGTTAATTTGTGCTTAATAAGTGTCATCTTGGGCTTGATAATAAAAATAAATTTTTATTGTTGTTGTTTTTTCTCATCAAAAAAATGAGCAAACGAACGACATAATTCTCAGTTGGTTTTTGTTGCTGTTACTATAAAAGTGTATATAAGTGCATAACATAAATTAAAAAATTATATTTTTTTTTTATATTATATTGTCCAGATTGGATCAAATATCTAATTTGGACAATGAAAATAAAGTTTTGAATTTGCGTCTGGTCCCCCTAGAGCCCTGGAGCCCTAGACATATGAGAGCATGTTAACTTGTTTTATTCACAATCAATAAATGATATGCATGGGACACAAATGATCAGATTTTTTTTTTAATAATCAATACCAAAATGTCATAAATTGGCCTTAAGTGAGCATATTAGTTTTAAGTCGAACAAGCCAAAAATCACATATATTATGCACAAATGAGCGTGTTAATTTTTTTGATAAACGATCGAATTATGGGTTGATATCAAGAATATTATGTTTAAGCTCAGAATCACTTCACAAATAAATTGATTTGGTATTATTTTTAGCTCAAATTTCTCTCCTTATATATTGAAATGTCTAGTAAGATAACTTTTATATGTGATTTTCATTTAAAAATTTGAATAAAATCGATTTTTTTTTGTCCCTGCCATGTACTTTAACGGAAAATCTGAACACTAGAAGAACCTATAGTATAAAAATTGAACACTGCCAGTGGAGAAACACTGCCAGATATTTGAACCGAAAAGTGAAGAGTGTGATTAATAATCGAGCCATATCCTATCGGGAAGATTAGTTTGGGAAGATACATATTTAGTTTGATGTAACTAGAACCAATCACAAGTAAAAACAAGTAAAGAAAGTCTAAAGTGGGTCTAGCCCGGCAGTGAAATAGCTTAAACCTACTTTATCAAAATACAATACTAGTATTGAAAATGGGCGTGTCTTTGGGCTAATGAAGCCCTAATTTTATTACATTTCCACTTTGATAACAAATTTACATATACCAAGTCTTAATTCTGTAGCTCACATGTTAATGCCTTTATAGTGCTTTTGCTATTGTGGATTGTATGGGAGGAAGGCGTGTTCGTGGACGGATTACGCCCAATTTTTGAACACATCTTAGTTTTGGCATAAAATACATACATACCAAATTTTATCTCTGTAGATTAAACATAAGCTTATTTAAGAAGTTCTAAATTTTTTGGGTTTTATCATAGGTAGGCATGTCCGTGGATGGATGACGACCATTTTTCAAAAACATCTTTGTTTTTTATAAAATACATACATACCAAATTTCATCTCTGTAGATTAAACATAAGCTTTTTTTATGCAGTTTTCAATTTTGTGGTTTGCATGGGAGGTAGACGTGTCCGTGGGCGAATTATGTCCATTTTTCAAAAACATCTTCGTTTTATTGAGTTTTTTATTTTTGGATTGTTTGGCAGGGAACACCCGTGGGAACACCCATTTTTCGAAGACAACTTTTGTTCGATATAAAATACAAACTTACCAAATTTTGTTGTTGTAGGTTAATATGCAAATGTCATTTAAAACTCAAAAATATGTGATTACATATATTATTTTTTTGTCTATTTTAAAGATTTTTTTATTTTTTTTTTACATACATTCATATATTTTTATTATTTTTTGTTTTTATTGAGTTTTTAGTTAATATTTGCTAATTTTTTGTTATTTTAATATCTTTTATTTTCTTAATCTTACATATTTTAAATTTATTAATTTTTTTAATATTCCATAATTAATTTTTTGTCCTTTTTTATTTTTAAAGTTTTACCTTTTTAATTTTTTCACGTGTTACTTTTTTTGTATTTATGTCATGGAATAAAAAATATATATTTTTTATTTTATAATTTTTATGTAGCACTTCTTTTTTATTCATTTTTATTACATTTTGTATAAATGTTTTTTAATTTTTAGTTTTTAATATGTTTTGTATTAAATTTTTTCTAATTTTATTATTAAGGTTTATTTTAAATATTGATTATTATTGTTGTTGTTATTTTTATTTATTTTATTTTCTAATTCGTTCATATTTTAAATTTTTTATTTTTTCATAATTCATCATTATATGCATTTTTGTTTTTTTATTTTAATTTTTTTCCTTTAAATATTTTTAACGTATATATTTTTGTTTTTTTTGTGTAAATTTTATTTAATAAAAGATATTTTTTTTAAAAATTTTTCAATACCGCACAATTTTAATGAAAAGTTTTGATAAACAATTTCAGTCTGTTTGAAAATCGAGTTTAAACAATATTTTTATCCGAAAATATGCTCCGAATAATATTCTAGTACCCTCCAATATGACGACTGTGACCATACGAGCAAATGAATCTCGGTAGAACCGAGTTTGAATCACCATCTGGCACAGAAAGTCTTTTTATTAGAAATAAATTATTTTTGTCGGCATGCAATGGCAAACGACAGAGAGTAAATAATGCCACAGAGAGTAAAACTGCTTGAGAATATAAACATTAACTGTTCGGAGTTGACATTAAATTGCATATTAAAAAAAAAAAAAAATAATACAATTTGCTATAAATCTTAAAAGAATAATTCACTGAAGAGAAGTGAAGAAACACAGAGCTTTTACTTAAATGCTTCAATATTATCAAAATCACACTTCAATAAAATTTAACTATAATTAAAAATTTTAATTTTTTAATTTAAAGTTTTAATAAATATTTAAAAAATGCTTTTTCCAACATTTTTTTGTGTAAGTTTTTTTTTTTGAAATTTATTTATTTAAATAATTAAATAAATTTATGGATCCTAGAGATTAAATAAATATTGTTAATTTTATCCATATTATTATTATTAATATAACATAATTCCGTAAAATGTGAGTGCGGAACACTTGATTTTTTGAAAAATTTCAAAGCATATTTTCAGGCATTTTTTGTTTGTAATTTATTGAAACTTCAAAAACTTTTTATAATTTTTTCATTTTGAAATTTTCCGTTTTACAAGAAATTCCGTTTTTACTTCAAGGTATTTTATAAATATTTGGAAATCAAAATTGTTTTTTTGCACAATTTAAAATCTGATTTGAATATGTCTGAATATGTGACCATCGCTGATTTCTGTGACCATCGCTGATTTCTAATTCAGCTTAAAGAAAATCAATACTTCATGTTTTTTCTGTGTTGAAACCGTGCCCGTCATTTTTGACGGGAAAGAACTCATTATCATAATAATGCGCAACAACAGCCGCTCGTCAAATGCTTAAAATTTGTAAATGAATTTCTTAAAATTCTTTGGCTATCAATGGTTTTATCAGGAATAGCTGAATGACTGATATTAATTTCTTAAACTAAATTTTCCAAATTTCCAGATAAACTAAATTAAGCATTACATCATCTATTAAATGTAGTAATAAAAATATTTATAAATTACTGATAAACATATTTCTCGTTAGATGGTTGTAAAAGACGGCAATCAATAATTTTATAAATAAAAATTAAACATTATTTTTGCAATAAAATTAATTCAGAACATTCATTTTTATAGTTAGTTTTTTAATTTAATAATATTCAAAAATTATTTTATTTTTAAAACTTTTCCATTATGTATAGCCTTATTTTCAAGCAAGCTCTTTCGAGAGTTTTCAACAGCTGTTGGATTTATCAAACCAACAGCTGCTGTTAAAGTCAAAAAAAAATCAACTCGATCTAAACTTTAACATGCTTGAAGCACCTGAACAACCTGACATATAAAGTGAAAAAGGCGCACCAAAAATGTGTGCAGGGGGTGTAAAAACTTAAGCAAGCACAAAAATTCATTCATGAATTTTGAGTGAAAATTAAGAAAAAAATTTTAAAAATTAGAATAAATACAAAACGGAAGCAAAATGCTGGCAAGAAACGGAAACAGCATGGAGAACACATGCTTTAAGAAGCAAGCCAACAACTTGCTGAAAAAAATATAAAAAATTTCAACCACACAATGGTGGCATAGTATGGGCAGAATTGGCTCAGTTGCTAAATAGCTCCCAAATGCGAAATTTAGAAAAAAAAAAAAAAATCACAAGTGGTGTGAAGGGGTTTGGGGAGGCCAATGATGTTGTGGTGATTGTGTGAAATGCTATTAATAAGCTAGGCAGCGCTTAATAATACCAGGCAGGAAAAAAGCTGCACGAATAGCAAAGAGCAAACGATGGCAGTGCAGATAATCCGGAAAAATAGAAAACTAGTTTAAGATATTCTGGGAAAAATAAACCAAATGAGCTCGAAATGGAAATATGTGCAATTTTTTTAAACCTTAAAGTTGAAAAATAAAGACGTGAAGATTTTTAGATATATAAAATAAATGTTGAAAATTATAAATAATATTCAATGCTTCAGTTTAAAGGACCTCTTTACAGACCCAGATGGGTTCTGGTTCTTTATTTAAAAATTTCGTATTAATTTATGAATAGTTTCTGATTCTTAGTAATTGAGAATTTCTTAGAATTAAAATCTGTAAAAGAAAAATTATATTAATTTTTTTTTTATTATTAATTAAATCATAAAAAAAAATTAACTGTAGTGGTTTTAGAGGCTTTTGATCCGTACCTTAAAAATTTTGTTCAAAAATTTTAATTGAGCCATAAAATTATATGTTTTCATAGTAATTAAAAATTATGGCAATTAAAGTACTTTATAGTAATTATTATGATTGTAAAGTTGTTTTTCTATAATTAGCAAATTTATGGTAATAAGAGTTTTTGCAAAAGATTTTCGTTTTAACAAGACAACGCAATGAAAAAATTCAACTCCAAAAATTGTTACTTTTCTAACAACATTTTTGCCTGCTGCCGCGTATTTGATGCAGACAGTTAATCAATACTTTTTTGCTTATTTAAAGAAGCTTTAAAAAAATGCTTGGCAAGCTTGAACGAAGCAACATTTTGGCATAAGGTAAAAAAAAAATTAAAGATTACACACATTGAACATGATTAAAAAACACGATAATAAGAGCCATTTTTTTTCAATTGCTTTCAAAATCATAATTTGTGTGAAATTTTTTTTTGCTTGAAAATATCAAACCAACATCAATCACGAATGGATTTATTATTTGATTGATGATTGACTGACATGCATAATATTGAGCACAAAAGCAATTTTAGCAAATGGCAAATGTTGTACAATTTTGCGGTTTTCAACAATGTTATCAACAAAACAAAAAAACACAGAATCTTAAATGGATTTCAGTTTTCATTATTGAAGACTAAACAAAGAATTTAATTTAGGGAAAAAATAAAAAAAAAAAACATATTAAAAACAAAAAGATTTTTGAAAGATGTCTTCAAAAGAAGATAAAAAGAATTTCAAATATTTTTGAGCTGGTTCCAAAGGCGTCAGTACTAATGTCAGAACACTGCTCTCTTCAATTCTATCTAAATTAGTCTCTAAAACACTGCTGTCAGATTGAGATAAATTTCCCTAAATTTTTGACTCAGTTTTTGGACAGAATTAAAAAGGTAATTTTTGACTTAAAGTAAAATCATTAAAATTCAAATTTAAACAGAAATATGAAAAATTAATCTACAATTTAGATTTTAGATTTTCATTTTAAGAAATTTGCAACTTATCTGAAAGCATAACATTTCAGAAATACTCCTTCAAAAGTATACATCAATCATAAAAAAACTCACAAAGTTATAGTTTTTATTCTCGCCCCTTCAAGGCTGTCGGTTCAAAACTTGAAACTTTAAAAGCGTTTTTCTCAAAAGTTGTCTTCTTTCAGCGGACACAATTACTCAAAAACTATTTAACGATCTTTCTGAAATTACTCATATTTGTTACAACAAACAGCCCGATCCTTTGGCAGCATTTTTTCATTTTTTAGTTTTTTTTTTTGTCAAATTTAAAATAATAAATGTTGGAATTTTCTATGAAAATCGGTGCTTTTGACATTTTCGGGCTCAAAACAATTATAATAATTGTGCTGCTCCTATAGAGGTGGAGGGAAAAGAATTACGTATTTTTTAACTAATTTTGTATTTCACATGAACCTGTAATGAGGAAACGTGTCCACTGCAGTTCATTTTTTCAAAGGCGTCTCCAAAAATCTGCTACCAGTGAACCAATAATGTATTTCTATCGATTATATTTTATATAATTATTCCAAAATTAATTATTCACTACTAATCCGAAAAGTCTAAATAATATATATAAACTATTTTTTTATTTATTTGCATATTTTTTATATTCCAATGAAACTATTTATTATTCAAGTACTTTGTATATATTATTATTTTTTATTTTATGATATATGTATATTGTTTTATGTATGTTATTTTTTATAGATTTTATTTGTCACTTTTTACTTTTATTATATAATTAAAGTTTTTAAATTTAGACAATTTTAATAGGTTTTTATTTTTGTTACTAAATTTAAATTTCATTAATTTATAATTTATTTATGAATTTTTTTGATGATTTTGTTACCTTTTTATTTTATTAACTTTACAAACATTTACTTTATATATTTTTATTTTTTAATTTCTTTCAAATTCATTAAACTTTATACCTTTAGTTTTAGTTTTGAGCATTTTCTTAAGTCATTTATGAGTTTATAATAAATAAAAAATTTCAATTTATTGAGAAAAAAAAAACAAAAATAACTTTCCAACTTTTTTTTTATTTTAACATTTTTTAAATGTTTATTTTTTCTACTTTGTCATATTTTTATTTTTTACTTTCCTTCACATTTCTTCTATTTTTTTGTTTCTTACAATTTTTTAAAATATACTATGTTTACTTTTTTATCATTATATTTTATTGTTTATTTTTAATTTTTTTTATTTTTGTCTTTTTTATTAACATATTGAATTTTACTTAAATTTACTGATATTTCATTAAGAATATTTATTTTTGTTGTTTTGTTTTCATTTATTTGGTAACTAAATTTTTAATTTTTTATTTAACATTTTATATTTTTTAAATTTAAAATATTTTGTTATCGTTTTTAATGTATTTTACATTTGATTGCTTAAAATAATTATTAATTATTTTTGATTTTTATTATTTTATTATATTTTTATTTTATTACATTTTTATTTTTCATTACATTATATTTTAATGTTATGATTTTCCATTAATTTTTTATTTTTTATTAATTTTTTACTATTAATTTTTATTTATAAGTTAATTCTCAAAACTATTTTTTAATTTTTTTATTCTTTACTTTTTCACTTTTTAATATTTGGTTTAGTAATTTATTACTTTTTATGCATTTTGATATTTTTTAAAAATATTTTTTATTCATTTATGTTACTTTTTTTTAGTTTAACAAATTCTTAAACTTTTAATAAAAATTGATTTATTTTTGTAATGTTGTCATGCAACATTTATTAGAAAAATTAATTTTTGAATTTCCCATTTTTATTAAATTTAAATATTTGTTAAAATATTAATTAAGAAATTAACTTACAAAAATATTTAGAAACAAGATTTTATATATATTACTTTATATATATTAATAATTTTCATTAATAATGTATTAGTTTTAAATTGTTTTTTTATAGTTTTAGTCATAACGTTTTTTTTTAAGAGCTTTAGTTTTGTATTTATTTAAAACAGTACCTTATTTATTTATTTAAAACAATTTTCAATGAATTTTTAAACCCAATAAATATTATTATTATCCGATTTTTATACCCTAAACCTGAAAGGTCAGGGTATATTAACTTTGTGCAAACGTTTGTAACGCATAGAACGAAGCGAGTCCGGTATAGAAAAGTATATATATTCTTGATCAGCGTCACCACGTGAGTCGAGCTATCTATGTCCGTCCTTCCGTCCGTCCGTCCGTCTGTGTGTTGTCCGTAACACAGGCCATTTTACATGCCACGTAAAATTTGGCATGTATGTTTTTTATGACAAGACAAAGATGGTTTTGATAAATGGAAGTCATCCGCCAACGGACACGCCTACCTCCCATACAACCCAAAAAGTTTAAAACTCAATAAATAAGGTTATGTTTGTCATAGAGAATTTAAATTTGGTATGTATGTATTTTATACCAAAACTAAGGTGTGTTCAAAAATTGGGAGTAATCCGTCCATGAACACGCCCAACTCCCATAGCGAAAGCACAATAAAGGCATTAACTGTGAGCTACAGGAATAAAACTTGGTATGTGTAAATTTTTCATCAACATTTACATAAATGCATATTAAATATAGGCTTCATCCGCCCACGGAGGCGGCCATTTTCAATAATATTTTTTTTTTAAAGTAGGTTTAGGGTATTTCATAGTCAGCCTAGACCGACTTTAGACTTTCTTTACTTGTTGTATTTAAAAATGTTATTTATTCGCAACTTGAAATATTTTTAAATCATATTTGTAGTTCTTATTTTATTTAAATTTTATTTTTATTATTATTATTATTATTTTTATTATTTTTATTTTTATTTTTATTTTAATTTTTACTTTTATTTTTATATTTTTTTTTTATTTTTATTTTTATTTTTATTTTTATTTTTATTTTTATTTTTATTTTTATTTTTATTTTTATTTTTTATTTTTGAAATATAAGCAGATGCAATAGTTTTTATTTTAAAGATAAATTAATTAATTTTTAAAATAGAGTTGATTTCTTTTACTTCAAAAGTAATTCTGAAACACAAATGTTAACTTATTATACAAAAGCAATTGTCATTTATTGAAAATTTATTCTTTATTCCAAAAAAAAAATATTTTTCGCTTAGTATTTTTAATTTTAAAATAACATAAAAACAAACAACAAAAAAAAATGCTGACTTGAATTTGAGAGTGAAAATAATTGTCAGCTAAATAAAAAACTAACTCGGAACTATAGAACTACTTTTTTATATAAAAAAATTAATTTTGACTAATTAATTTGGTATTAAAAATAAATAATTTAATTTAGTATTTTTATTTTCAAAATAAAATAATAACATACAAACAACAATAAAAAATATTGACTTGAAATTGAGAATAAAAATAATTGTCAGCTAAATTAAAAACTAACTCGGAAATATAGAACTGCTTTTTTATTTAAAAAAAAATTAATATTGACTTAATTAAAGAACGACATTAAATAATAACTTAACTAAAAATAAAATTATTAATATTTCAAAATAAAGAATAAAAGAATACTTTTAAAATAAATTTAATTCTTAAATCAATGAATTTTTGTAAAGAGCTATTTTAAAGAACTTCTTTTATTTTTATTTAGTATGAAGCTATAAATTATTGTAATATTTTTATTTTTACTGTTATATTTATAAGAAAAACTAACAAATCATCTCGATAATTTTTTATAATATACATACGTTTTAATAATATCTAATTGCTTTTTGTAAAAAGTTATCTGATAAAAAAATATTTTTACTTCTTATGCAAATTTTTAATAAAGTTATTTTTTAGCATTTTTGTTTTTATTTTATATGAAAATATAAATTATTTAACTTTTTTATTTTTACTTTTATTAAAAAAATTCATTACATTTTTTATAATAATATTTTTACTATTTTTTACTAATATTTTTACAATGGTTTATTATAGAGTTAATCTATAAAATATATTTTATATTTATGTTTGTTTTTTTTTTTTTTTATTTTATTTTTTACTAATCTTTTGAATGATGTTACTTCAAATGATGCTTGTTATAAATGCATATTTAAAAATACATTTTTCATTATTATTATTTTATTTGAATTTTTATATCGTTTTAATTTTTTATTTTTATAAATTTATTGAATTTTGGTATAATTAAAAAATTTAATTTAAAGTAATTGTCATATTTTTGTAAACAAATGTTTTGAAAATTTTATTTCAGTTGAAAAAAAAAATTTGTCGAAATTTTGTTTGAAACCTTTCATGTTTATTTCTTTTTTGTATGCTTTTTATTTGATTTTTTTATAAATTCAGCGCATTTTTTTGTAAATAAAAAATTTGTTCTAGTGGTATTTTATTTTTATATATATTTTTTAAAATTTTATTCCATTGAAAAAATATTTTTAAAAAAATTTTTTATGTTATTTTAGTTGAAAACATTTATTTTTTAAGTTTTTAGTTGAGAAAATTTTTTCAAAAATTTTCTTGCTGCTAAAACAAAAATTTTACGCTTTTTTATTTATTTTGCTGGTGAATTTAATATAAAAGTTTATGAGTTGATTTACTTTTTTCGCCGAATTTTTAAGCTTTATTAAAGCAGCTTTTGAGTTGGGTTTAAAAGGAATTAATTTTTGCTATTTTATGAAGTCTTTAGAAAATATGGTTACAATAAAAGTGCAGAAACTGTTTCTATTTTATAATCATTTTTGTTTTTTCTTTTTTTTTTTTTGTTTTTGTTAATCAAAATTCTGTTACATTTCTTGTTTTAATATTATTTATAGAAATGTTTCACGTTTTGTTGTTTTTAGCACAACAATAAATCAAAGCATTAAATTAATTTATTTAATCTAAATGATAAGAAGGCCAAGTCAAGAAATTTGTTAATGACACACCTTTTAACGCATAAAATTAATTTTAGATATTTTTTATTATTGCTGATATATGACTTAAAACACGAAAGCATGAATGAGTTTTTTTCTTTTGCCAGAATCAAACGATATCAAAAGGTTTATAACTGGAATTGTTGATAAAATTTTAATGATAAAAAAAATTTGAATTTTATTGAGTCTTAAGGAAAAAGAAGGCCAGCTTTTGGCATATATCAATGTATTTCAAATATATATATAAACTAGATTTCTACAAAACTTGAAATTTATAAAATTTTATTTTAAGTTTTTGGTATCAAAATTTTAATTTATGCAGACATAAATTTAAAGAATTCAAAAATAAGCCTTAAAATAAACAACATTTCTGTGACGAAAATTTAAAATTATGCAAAATAAATTTATTCAAAAAAATCCTTAAATTCTTAGAAGAATGTTATAAAAAAATCTTATATTCAGTCAAAAACTGTTGAACAAAAATTTGGTGTACAAATTTTTAAGCCTTTTTTAAGCCAAATCAAATAAATTTTTAGCCAAGCAGAGCCGAGAACAGTCAGCAAATTTTTTAATCCTCTCTTTATTTTTGAATTTTTTTCTTATTTTAGCCATTTCGTGCGTTGTATTTCAATGCTGTTTTAGCCCAGTTGAACGCAGCTACAAAACTCAAACACACACACACAAACACTCCGGCAGTCACACACATATAAATAAGTTAACAACATAGCCCAGCACCAGTTTCAAGTTTTAGATTCAAAAACTTTTCAGGCAATGGTACTAACCTTTGGATCCAGTATGCTGCGCTCTAGGCTATCCTCACGATTCATGGTGGTTGCATTGCTAGCGCTGCCGCTGCTGCTGCCGCCGCCACCAGTGCCGCCAACATTGCCAAAGAATTGCTGCTGCTGTTGCAATTGTTGTTGGCTCGATGCTTCCAATCTCAAGCGAGCACGTTCCACACGTGCCAGAGTTGGACTATCGAGTATAGAGGGGGCGCGCGAAGGAGGGCGCGCATTTTCCAGCGGCGGCTCATTACTGCTGGTGACAAGCATTGTTTTGAGTTTTTCTTTTGAAATTCAAATTAATTTAAGCAATAAGAAATTTTCAAAAATTCTTGATTTCTTTTATATAACTTTTGTTTTGTTATATAAAATTTTACGATATAAGAACTTTTACAAAAAGCTGGCAACACTGCCTAATTTCAAGCTTACTGTCCTTTGCCTGAGCGTCGTCACAGTCACAGGTAGAAAAATGCATACGCATAAATCATACACGTTCACTCAAAGATACAAAAGTATCTGTTGCTGTTGCTGCAAGAAACAGGCAGCAAGTTGTTTTGATTTTTTTTTGTTTTTTTTTTTTTTTTGGATTTTTGAAATTTATTTTGTTCGTTGCTCTGCGTATTGCATGCTATGCTATGCAGCCAAGAAATTCCAATAAATAAATATTTTAATGCGCTTTCGTAGCGATGTTATTTTTTTTTTTTTAAGACTTAAAGCGGAATAGAAGCCAGCGAGTTGAGCGCATTAAATATGCTAAACATGTAAAAGATTTATTTTTCGATATCCTCTGTCAAACACTGAATGCAGTTGATTTCAATTAAATTCCCACAAACACTTTATTTTGAAAATTCAACTAAAGTATCTGTCAGTTAGATAGATACTTTGCAACATTTACAGAATCTTAAATGCAAAAAAAAAAATATGCATTTGCATAAATCGCGTTACTTTATTTTTTTTTTGCACACTTCAATTCAATGAGTTACACACTCTCGAGTACGCTACAGTTGCATCCGTCCGTTCTGAGTTTTTTTTTTATTTTAATTTTTTAACTTAAAAAATAAATATATTTCTTCTAAAAATTTTCACGTCAGCAGCGACCGTCGATTTGTAACGTTTACGCGCGCAGCTCTTCGTTGACTGAGCCTGTGAAAAACAAGTTTCTGAATCAGCTGCGTTGAGTGTGAAGGAATTTTTTCACTGCATCGAAAACAACAATAATAAAACTGGTTTGACTCGCAACGCTTTTGTTGTTCGAACATGTTGCTAGCACGCGTTCGCTCTGAAAATTCCCAGTATTTTTGTTGTGAGTGGTTTTGTTTTGGGTTATTTTTGCGCTAAATTTCTATTTATTTGTATTTAATTGAATAGATTTCGGGGGCACTTTTTGTTTTGGGCGAACAAACGAACAGCTGTGCTTGTTTTCTTTTATTTTTTGTGATAAGCTTGTGTGTTGTTGTTTGTCGTTGGATTCATAATTTGTTGCCGGTATTTTTTGTTTGTGTTTTTTTTTTCTACTCAATGTTTGTTTATTTATTTTTATTTTTTGTTATTTTTTTGTTTTATTTTTCTTTTTTTTTTTTTGAGATAGCAGGTTAATGGATTTTGCCGATTTGAAAATTTTTTATTTTTATACGCATAATTTTTGCTGCAGAATTTTTTTTTCAATTTTTATCTTTTCACCTACATTCTCTGTTGATTCGCTACATAATTAATGTGAAAAACAAATTTTCTTCATAAAAATTTGACAAACAAAAATCTTTAAAAAACAATCGGTGCACTCCTTCTCCACACTGCACATTCATTTAAAAAAAATTGTCAGAATCGGTTAAGAAACACTTGAGAAAATGGTACTTAACTATTTTCCCTACGCCTATTTATATATAGATTTTATTCTGATTATTGGTATTTTTTGTGTGCTCCTCATTAACCTACTTCCAAACCTAGCTGGCGCTGACAACTGTCGATCGGTTTTGGTCTCGGCTGGGATTTGCACCAGCCTCCATTGTCGTCAGGTTATCCAATACCTGGTAATTTCAACGAACATGCGGTCGAATCGAATAATTTTCGATGGAGTATCGTCGTTTATTCTCTCGACATGACCTATCGAACCTATCCTATGACCCATTGATGTCGGCATATAGCTCATAAAGCTCGAGATTCCATCGTATTCGGTACTTGACATTGACACAGATTAGACCATAGATCTTGCGAAGGATTTTCCTCTCGAACGCTCTCAACGTCCAGGTCATCACTGCTGCTCAACGTCCAGGTTTGTGATGCGTATAATAGGACGCGCATGATTATTGACTTATAAAGCGCCAATTTTTTTTTGTCGAGAAAGCGCACTGCTTCTCAATTGCCTACTTAGCCCAAAGTAACAGCTGTTGGCAAGAGTTATCCCTCTTTAAATGTTAAATTGATATCATTTGAGAAGTAAGGGCTGAATCCCAGCTCAACGAAGTCATTCACAACACAAAGGAAGTGTTGTCAACAGTTACATGGTTTTCAATACGCTGGAACTGTTTGTATGACAGAAGAAACTTTTTTAGTTTAATCAGCATTCAGTGCAAGACCCATTCGAATCGACTTTTTCTAGCCTGGAGATTGCAGCACTGACTTCGCGCTTATTATGGCCAATGATGTCAATATCATCAGAATACGCCAGGACCATAACATTCTTAAAGAATATTGTGCCACTGTGTCTCAGAACAGCAACTTCGGACAATCTTCTCCATTAATATATAAAGAAAAACAGCACGTTAAGGAATCTCCTTATCTGAAACCTCGCTTGACTTCGAACGGAGGAGAAGTGGAGAGATTCTTCCCGATTTTCACCGCGCTGCTGTTGACACAAAAAGATGATGTTACAAGTAAAGATGGGTCTTTACAAAGATTTGTCGCAACGTAAATATCTGCTCAATGGTGGTTTTTTCAGGTCTGATCAGGTCCAATGACCTTATATGCGATATGAAGCAGGCTTATCCCACGGTATTTGGTTCAAATGGTGGGATTGCTTTTATTGTGGATAGGGCAGAGCACACTGGGGTTCCAATCACCTGGAATGCATTCATCTAGACATATTCTGCATAGAAGCTTGGGAATGCAGTTAAACAGAACTTCACCTTCAATCTTAAACAGCTCAGTATGTAGGTTAACGGCTTCTGCGGCTTTGTTATTTTTAAGGCAATCTATAGCTTTAACGCTGTCATCCATAATTGGGGTTTCTGGGAGAGCATGTCTACTGATTGAATTATTGTCAGAGTAGCCATTTAGAAGACTAGAGAAGTGTTCCCTTTATAACATCGGTGTACTCTGGATATAAGTCACTAGATTTAAATTTTCATCCTTGCAGGAAGAGACTCCGGTCTTAAAACCATCGGCCAGGCATCTAATATTTTCGAGTCTCATTTCTGTCGTCATGCATTTCAATTTTCTTGAACTCACGCATTTCTGCCTCTCGGTTTTTTTGCCTGAAAAGGCGTCTCTTTTCCCTCCTCTTCTCTCGGTCTCACTCTTTAGCAGCACACGTTCCAACCGACTGCAGGGTGGCTTTGTAGCCGGCGTCCTCTGCAGTGACGTATCGAAAGTGCATTCCGTCAATTAAAATATAATCAATTTGGTTGCGCATCTTTTGATCAGGGAACAGCCAAGTGTTCTTATGAATATCAATATGCTGGAATCTAGTCCTACTCACGACCAAGCTTCGATCTACGGCAAAGTCTATCAGACTCATTTCGTTATCGGATGTATTGGCATGGAGGCTAAGTTTTTCGAATCTTGAAATAAATATGTTTTCCTTGTCCATCTTGGCGTTGCAGTCATCAACCTCGATTTTCATGCTGTGGCGGAGCGCTCATATGAGTCTTCAAAGCACTAATCGATAATTTCGTTGATAGCATTTTTTTTTGTCCTCTTTCTGATGATCCAAAATTAAGCCTTGAAGTTGATTATGACAAGTAGTTCAATCGCAGGACATGATGTCATAGTCTTTTGCCAACAGCAAATTCTCATCCAAACTCGTGTATCTCCGCATGGCCGTTGTAGTAGATATCACACGATGCTTGCCGTGATCAACTCTATCTCTTTCATTGCATTTCTTGACATGTTGTGGTACTCGTATCAGCTTTATATCTTTCCAAGATATCAATCAATTGGATAGAGGATTCCTAGGGTTCAGACATACCAGGTGCATATCCATAAACCATTATCAGTTTTTGAAATCCTTCCTTCCTGTTTGTTTTATTTTCAATGCAATGTTTTTGACTGTAAACAAGGCAGATACCTTCGGTTATTGCCACCCACTTTTCACAAGAACTATATGACATCAGCTATCAGAATATAGACGATTCTTTTCAGTTGCATTTATTTAGGTTGAACAGTTATTAATTAAAATATCAATAAACTATGTCAAACAGACTGTTTTAAAAATCAAACATTTTTTCAATAAAAAATCAATTTATCTGCCCATATGTTGAGTTAATCTAATAACGTACCGATTGGACTTCTTTCATCACTTTATAGTACATCAACGTTTGTTTTAAGCTTTATAAAGTACTAGCAGGTGACAGTCGTCCGAGGCTTCGCCACGGACATTTTTCTTTATCAATAATACCTTTGTATATTTGAAAAATTTCAATAATAAAAAATGTTAAAATATTTGCATATTATTTGTATTTGGAAGCAAATTATATTAAATAGAATAATGGTAATAAAGTGAAGATATTTTCATTTTAGTTATTTAATGCTTCAGTATAAACAACGTTTTTTGATTCATTGGCATTGCCAGGAATAAGAAAACTCTTATTTTCTGCTGTACCGACTCTTAACCATAATCTACTTCTACGATTTTCAACGTTTTTTATTGAATATTTATTATACTCCACCCGCAAAGCGTAGCGGGCACAATAATTTTGTCACGAAATTTTTTTCACGACCATGAGTCGATTAAGCCATGTCCGTCTGTCTGTCTGTTCATTCGTTTATCCACACGATGACAGCCGTGTCTTTATTGCAAATCTCTTTAAAGTCCAGAGTCGTTCGGTAAATCGAAAAGTTAATTAAGTCGGTAATACTATTTTCGAGTTTTTTATCATATAACAAAGCTAATAAATTTGTCAACTTGAAACAAATTTCCTTACATTTTTTGTCTGAATTATGCACTCCAATAAAGTTGAATTTTTGAACTTGTTTTAGGTATTATTAATTATTATTATTAAATGTTTAGAAAGCTGCTGGTTAAAATCTGTTCACACTCTAAATGAAAAATCCAAGATTATGTCAATACATTCCTATAATGTTTTTTAAAAAGGAAATCCTACAATATGTACATTAACCCGAGGGGACTATTTGAGAATTAGATAAGTTAATACATATTAATGTTATTACAAATTCAAAAACAAACGAAGCACGCTCAGAAAGCAAATGTTTGTTCAATAGAATACCTACAATTTCAAATGTTCGCAATATAGAGTCAACAACGAACATTAAATAAGGGTTCGTTATATTGAAAGTTCGTTAAATCGGTGTTCGCTAAATTGAAGCACCACTGGAATGCTTAAATTTGAAACATATACCCTGAAGTTGAAATTCAACAAAATTTTGTGAATACTTCCATAGAAAGTGACGTCACCAAAATATCAAAACCTTCATAATTAACACAAAAAATAATGTGTTGAATTGAAAATTCATACATTAGTCTTGTTTTCTTGATAAATAAAACGTTCTCTGAGTTTGAAATATGAAAATTCGAATAAACTTCAACCTGAGTAATTTGACTTCGGGCCAGTCGAAGATCATTTTTTAATGGTTTTATTTTTCATTTGTCTTTTATTCATCATTAAAGTGATGAATTAAAGTATATTCCTTTATATATATTCCTCACTTTATATTCCATAAAGTTATTTAAAAAAGCTTTTGTACTTCAAAAACTCATGTTAAGACGTGCTTTAACATGCTAGTTAAGTAGCATGCCAGCAAAATTTTTCGCGAAGATTTTGCTGGGATGTTCTCCAGCAATACATTTCTCCAGAGCTTTTTAGAAAAACGTGCTCATGTCATAAATGTCAGGAATCTGACTTCTGAGACTATACATCGACAAACAAACCTTATTTGCAGCTCTTAACCTGCTAGAACATAATTTTTAATAGAAATATGTTTTTGGGTGTCCTGTTACATAACAATTTAAAAGCTCAATTTATTACTTGCTTTAAAATTTCTAAAAAAAATTAAATTGATTAAAATTCATTAAATTTTTTATTTTAATTAAATAAATGGAGTTTTATAACAATTTTATGGCGTTCTGATGTTTTTTTATTTTATTTTGAAGATGTCTATTTAAAGCTCTAAGATGGTTTCCTAACTCTTTTAATTTACTAAAATACATAATTATTATTTTGTTCAAATCAACAAAAAAAAACTGTCAAAAATACAGTTTTTAAGAAAAACTATTCTAAAAATTATTCTAATTTTCATGACTATTGACCTTGTTCTCCCAGGCAAGTTTGCTTTCGGAATTATGTAGATAATGACTATGAAACAAATTTCTGATATCAATTTGGTATCACTGTGATATTGTGATACTGTGATATTTATGGTTGAGAATAAGGCAGTCAAATGTTACAGACCTCAGTCTTGTCTAGTAAAGTCGAAGCTGAAATGTCGAAATGTATAAAGAGTACTATAAAGAAATTTATAAAAATTAGGAAAAAAGTTTATAAATTAATTTTAATATTTTGTTCTAATTTTCACTTAACTTTTATATAGAAGACGTGGATTGATTTCGAAAAAATGTTTAAATTGATAGTTATTCAGGGTCACTGAGGGAAAATTTGTAAACGTCTTACTTCCCGGTCCTATTTTTTCATTTATTATGCAAAATTATTCAAAATAGATCTTTGGGGATTTAATCACTATTGCAAGTCAAAATTTTGCATAAACAAAACATTTTTGAATAATTCCTTGATTGCGGAAAATTTTTCAGTTTTGTATAAGTTACCAAATTATTTTTCAAATGATATCAAATATATTAATATCGATGAGATTAATTTTTAATTTTGTATATTGTTACCGACTTTTATAAATAATACAATGAATTAAAATATATATATGTTTACTCATTTGCATATCATAACAGTAAACTATTATTTAAAAAAATTATATGCATTTCGTAGTACTTTTTTATATGCAATTATATGCATTTCGTAGCATTGCTTAAATGAGGTTAAGTATAACCTTCTTAAAGGGTGCACAATTTAGTTTCGGCCCCGGGTGCTAGAAACCCTAGCTATGCCACTGATTCACTCCAATCGCAGTCGTGTAAGCAAATAACTGCATGCATAATTTACCAACAATTTTCTCTTTGAGTCGCTGCTCTTGCTGTCCTAGCGCGGAGCATCGCTCTTGCATTTTCTGTTAAACTTGTCAAACTTGTTTTACGTCGAGGCATTTATTTGTAGTTAAGGGAAATACGAACACTTCATTTTTCAAACTTTTAATTTATCTTTAATCTATACAAAATATGCTATCACACTTGTGAATGCCGCATTTTGAAATATTAAAAAATTGGAAAACTACAATAATAATATGTGTAAAGAAATTTCATGCGGCGAAACAAATATGCACACATTGGTTTGCAGCTCATCATTCTACAGCAATAACAGCACAGCAAGGTTTATTTAACTTGTATTCCCATCACGTCAAAGAGCGCCAACTGCTTTTGGTTACTCTTCGAATGAGTGTGGAGAGCGAGATCAGTAAACTTTAAAGAGAAGGGTTGATAGCAACATGTAGTTGAAACTCTCGTAACACAAACGCGTGAAAAGCAAACGACCAAGCAATGCTTAGCATAGGTGGTGATTTCCTAAAAAACTTAACAACTTAATTAAATATATTTATTGTTAAATTTTCTTAAATAAACCCCACCTATGGCATTCTGTAGCACAAATATGATATTTTAAAATTTTTTTCATAAAAATCGGTCCAGTAGTTTTGGAGTCATTGGTGAACTTAATATTTCCACTTCAATTTTATATAATAGTATAGATGTATAAAACACACTTCAACTTTTCATCAATCATTTGGTTAATCGCAATCGTTCAGTTTAGCATTCATTAACCTTTGGTATTAGAAAAAAAAATTAAAATTACAGATATACTAGTTTAGCCTTATGACGTATCAGTTTGAAAATTTTCGATCTGCCACTGTTAACAATTTTGTTGGCTAATTTTTTTCTTGCATTGTATTCATTTCATTGACAAACACGTTTGAAGTAAGCGTTTTCTAATGAGATTTATTAATATTTAAAACCAAATCGACGTTTCTGAACATTTAAAATTTTTCACTTATCACTTTAGTGCGCTAAACCATCGATATATACTTGGGTCATTTACCTCAATGAAGGCGGCTAGTAAGCCAACTGATAAGCTGGCTGATGAAGGCAATAATTGTTTGCGAAATTGCTTTAGCAAATCTTGACAATGATAATTTAATATTTAACGATGAATATCTTGAGAAATATGGCTGATATATGACGGATTTGAATTACAGTTCAGTTTAAAATCGTTCTTAAGATGTTATCGAATACACATTAATTTATAACTAAAACACAGAGAGAAAAACTGGGCTAAAATCAAGCTCAAAGCGTTCGTAAATGAAATTAGCTCAATAGAGCTAAAAACCATCTCAAAACATGCTATTCACGTATGCAGTTTATGCCAGAAATTGGGCTTGAAAATTTTTTTGGTAAATACGTCGCTTTGTGCTTAATAAGTGTCATCTTGGACTTGATCATAAAAATTAACCGAAAATTTGAGCAACCGAACGACTGAATTCTCAGTTGGTTTTTGTTGCTGTTAGTATAAAAGTGCAAAACATAAATTAAAAAATTATATTTTTCTGTCCGAATTTTTTAACTCCTATCCGAAATGGACCAAATATTTTACTTGGATAATGAAAATACAATTTTGAATTTTCGTCTGGTCATCGTTTTTTTTCGTTTCTTGTATTATAAAACAAAAACAAATTGGCCATTTCAGCCCTTGAAAGGACTTTGACCGAGCTTCTCATCATCAATTGTGTTGTGTGTGTTATTAAATGTTTGCACACAATTAACCGAGAACTGGATCTACACGTTTTATGCCGACTCCGAACGGCTAAAGTACATGTTCTCAAGAAGCTTTACATGGCATTATGTACTCTCTGAGGTTTGCCATTGTCTGCAGAGAGGTGATGACCGATCAGAAAAAATTTTATTGAAAAAAACTTTTGCCGCGATTGGGGATCGAACTCGGGCTTCGAGCGTGCTAAGCCACACACTTAACCTGCACGCCACGGTCATCTTGTATTATTAAAATTCATAAAATGTCACATACCAAAATTTCTTCGATTGGTATGAAATTTACAATTTCACAATCCATAAATGACATGCATTAGACACAAATGAGCATTTATTTTATAATCAAAATGTCATAAATTGGGCCCAAGTGAGCATATTAGTTTTCTGACGACCAATCCAAAAATCATATACATTATGCACAAATGATTTAATTTATTTGATAAACAATCACATAAGAGCTTCATATCAAAAATTGTTTGGCTAAGCTTTGAATCACTCCCAAAATAAATTAATTTGAGATTGTTAAAACCTTAAATTTCTCTCCGTGAATAAAGGAATAAATTCGTATAGGGCCCATCGAATACTAGAAGACGACGATTGGTATTCAAAATAATAAAGTAGCAGACGATATTGTTATATTCACCTCGAATGTTCTTATGTTGCCGTCGTCGTCAATATGTTACTGGCAAATATCAAATTAAATTTTGAGCATAATCAACGACGGCTGACGATTTTTTCATGTAATAAAGGCACTGTTATAGCAAAAGTGAACAGTTTGAGCGATATTAGGTGCGAAGTAGAACGCTTGTGTTTTATGTATTAAAATATGAATACAACTCATATAACTTTATCAGAATACAATTCACAGAGTTTTACAATTCATTGAACCCATAAAACTTTATTAACAAAAATTAAGTATTCTAACGAATTTTCAAAAGACTTCCACAGACTAATTTTTGCTATAAAAATTAAGAATAAGCTTTGAAAAATCAAAAAGCTTATTTAAGAATTGCAGTTGAAAGTAAAAATGTCTTTCTTTTTTAATGAAATGAACTATTTAAGAATTGCAGTTGTAAAGTAAAAATGTCTGTCTTTTTTAATGAAATGAATTTGAATGAATTACCATTTGAAGTTGCAGGTACAAGAAAAATGAGGTCATTGACCTCTTCAACTGCATGTAAGTCGATTAAAGACTTTTCTTAATCAAACCATCGATATTTTTAAAAGCAGCACTTTAAAAGCATTTAATAAAATTTACTCAAGTCATACTTCGTAGCGCTGCCTTCTGCCTTATTTCTTATCTATTGCGCCCTTTTTCAACTTTACGGTGCTCCACACCCACCCACGCCACTCTTTGTCCATCATATTGCCATTATTACAGCGAAGCACGCAAAAGCAGCGTTGCCGACTTTTGCTGATAACGCAAGCTTTGCTTGGTTATGCTTCGCACAAATATACAAAGTTTTAGCCTTTGTTTTATGGTGGATTGAAATGAGAGAAAAAAAAAAAGAAAGCCAAAAAAATAGAAAACAATTAAAAGAATTAAATAAAAAATTTTAAAGAATGAAGAAAAAAAAAATTATCTTCAACTCGCATGCGTCTTCCTGTCTGTTTGCGTTGTGATTAAATATTTGCTAGCTAGTTGCTTTAAGCAGCGATAACAACAATGTACAACGAGTCAGACAGTGTTGTATAAACGTGTTGGCAATGAGGCCCGTTGGGGGAGTGGGTGCGGATGGCAAATGTCCAGATGTGGCGGCTAGCATATATATTAAAACGGCTAGAAAGATAGAACAATGTTGCATGTTGGCATGCAATTGAAATGTGTCGGTAAATAAAAAGATAACTGCACATTCCAAAAGTACTAAGTCAAATAATAATTTATTTACTAATGAAAAGTAAAGCATGATTTTAGGCATATGAACAAAAATAATAAAACGTTCTACTGACAACAAACAGAAGACCAAATTCTAATATCATTAAAAGGGGAACTCCTTAAAAATCTTTGTAGTCCCAGTTCAAACTCGACATGTTTAGAAATGTATGAAATTTTTTAATAACATGTCATATTTATTATAATTTGGTTAATCAAGAATTGTACAAAAAACTATTCGGAACTCAAAATGTTGACTTAAAAATCAAATATCGTTATCAAAAAATGTCAACCATTTTTATTTCGATTTCACATGTCTGTAGATGATCAAACAATATAAGCAAAATTCAAATAAGAGAGAAATGCATTACATTTAGTTATAATAATAAAAAATGTTTTTCTTTGTAACATTTATTCTTGTTATATAGTTTAAAGCAAATTGGCTTGGCTAGCTAGCTGCACAAGTGAATACGTGCCAGAAGAGTAATTCTTCTTATTAACTTTTAACTTTAACTTTCTTTGAAGGTTTTTTTATTTTTCTTAACAAGCTGACAACATCAAAAAGCTGCACAAAATGCTCTTTAAACCTTGCGCTCAGTCGATGCTCAATTTTGACATGAGCGCTTGTTTTGGCAATAAAAATGCAAATTTATTTCAATTTTACATTTTTTATCCACTACTTATATTGCTTCAAAACAGTACAGCTAGCTAGCTCTATAGCAAAAACTTTTTACCACTCACACAAAAAAAAAAAAAAAATGATATAAAAGAGTTGCCCAAAGTTAAAAGTTCAAAAGCAACACAGAACTGCAACATCATCATCATCATCGTCATCAACAACATTATCATCAGAAACATCATCATGCTTAACAAATCCTAGCTAAGTGCAAAATGACAGACATGCCCGCCGATACACACAACAAGGAAGAAAAGCTTCTCCTGTTTTGCTGCAGGTTTTTCTGCCTCCCTGTTTTGCGCCACACCCGGCGGCATTGCATGATTTACACAAACATTTATTGCTAAGCTCAAAATAATAACGAGCTGAATGATGACATAATGCCAGTCACTCGTATGTGGCACAAAAACGACAGGAATAGAGCTGCCAAGGCTGCTGCTATTGCTTGCTACTATTGGGCTGTGTTATTTCAGCGTTATAAACAGCTATAAAAAGAAACAAAAATTTAAACAAAAGTTAGTCTATAAAAGCTAGAAAGTGGCAAGACTGCCAGAGACAATGATCTCATAGAGGCGAATGGAAAATAAAGTGAAAATAGCTGGAAAATTTTATGCTGTGCTTTAAATAAGGACGAAGAAAACAAAAACTAGCTATATCATGGTATTGATAAACTGTTAAACAATCTTTCTTAAGAACAAAATAACTCAAAAAAGTTTTTTTAATTCATTTATTAACTTTTCTGGGTACAAAAAATAGCTATGCATGCTTCCTGGACTTTTGCATACAAACGTTTAAATAAGTAATGTTTGGCTTTCCAATTGCATTTCTAACATCTCTCCAGAAATGTTCTACGGGACTCAGGTTTGATGTTTAGGATCATTGTCCAGTTGAAATTTGCATACCACTGAAAAGTCTCTTCGGCTCATGCACAGTGTGAAATTTTGCGAATCTGGAGGGACTTAATTCAATTGCAGCCGTAGTTAAAAAGAAATCGACTTACATTTTAGCAAGTAAGATTTTATTGTTTAAGTTGAAGTTATGTCTAAAGATCGGCTAAATCGGATTAAAAGTACTCCCATCTCCAATACAAAAACCTATGTTTTTGTTTGAAAAAATTTCTAATATTAATTGTAGTGGGAGACACCAACTTGAATATTCATATTTACCGTACAAGTACTTAGAGAGCTATTGCCAATAAGAATAAAAAACCAAAAACAATAATTATGCATTTAAATATAGGGGTTATTTGTTTAATATTTCACTTTTTTGTTTATTTTGTATAGTTTATTTATTTTTCAAAGAAATACGTAAAATGGTATAAAGATGTTGTAAATTTAGTCTGAATCAGAGCATTCTTCGAAAGTTTCATAATCTAATAATAATGCAACTACTTCGGTGGATAAAGCTCCGTGTTTGGTTTTTGAAGTTGTACGTATACTACATATGAATGGGTGGGAGGAAATAAGCAGCCTGTTCATTAAATCTGTATTCGTGTTAACTCGTAATGTTTTCCTCGTAAAATAATTCTCGGTAATTTCGTAAACCTTCATTTCGGGACTCCAGAGCTTCTTCGGAAAAATTGCCAATAGGTAGAATGCAGGAAGATACTGTATCTATTCCATGCTATAAAATTTTATGCACAATTACTGGCATATTAAGCTACGAATATTCGGACAAGTAAATTTGTGTGGTTTCTTTCGTGTAGCATTGAAAAGCATTTATATTATTGGAGTACCCACTTCCTATACACGTAAGTATTGTGCGAAACCTTTTGATAAGATGAATATTTAGACTAGTTATCTCCGATGTTTTTTCTGCATCTTTAAAAAATCTTCTGGCAGTGTTGCCGTCATTTGTATTGCCTGTTTTTTGTCTTGGTATATCCACTAAAAGGCCCATTTCATGTTTAAATTAATTTTGAATTGCCTTCTTTTTATCCGCTACTTTAATTTAATTTTTCTCACTTTCCACATACCATTGTTTTATTTCAATTCTGTACGACATGTGCAGCAAGCATTCCATAAAACGAATCCACGCCTGGAGATATGAAGGGTCACAAGCAAGCATATTTGTATCAATTTCGCGTTCAGATAAGGCACTTAGATCGTTCATCGTTTTTGGTGTAGCTCCGATCATGTAACATGTTTGTGATGACGTGTATGTCGATAGAGCATTGCACACTTTCCCCTTAATCATGCTTAAAATAAGAATAGCTTTAACTTTAAAATTAACATATTCTGTTTCAATAACCGTTGGTGACAATTTTGAAATTCAATCCTGGATGTATTCTTTTATAATGACATCACACGTTTTCTTTGTAAAAGCAAACTTGATGGGTCGAAAATATCTGGTCGAGGATGGAGCAGGGTTTTGTCAATAAATTTGTTTCCCCTCTGTAATCGTTGAGCATAGTTTAAGAAGTACCAACGATATAGAAAAAATACTTTCGTCTGACGAATTTTCCTTATTAAATTTTTGTTTGTACCGATTCTGTTTAGCACCATCGCAACTTCAATTTATTTTTATGCTTAATTCATCTTCGACATCCGGTTAAGATTTAAGAACATCTTCCTGCGCGATTATCAATCTTTTAAGAGTGTGATCTATTAACGATTGCCAATTTATATCAGCATATGTTTGAGTCACAGCTATATTTTTCGGATAACACATAATTTTTGAGTGCTTTACAAGATCATAACAAGGATATAATTTAGTACAGAAGTTCTTCGTGTGCTACCGCAGAGCGACGTATTGGTGCGTGAATAAATTTGCGTCTATCATCAGTGCAAGTGCTTGATCTGGCGAAAGAAGCTTTATTTACATATCATATAATCAGACCTTCTTTATGGATGTACCTCTTCAGGGGGTTGCATGTGCTAATTCCTTGACAATATCTGCCGAATCCCTTTTTCCGCAAGATCGAATTTTCATCTCAACTGAATAATCAAATGATCGCCGGAAACATGACTCAATAATTATAAGGTTATCCCGATATTTGACATACCCTTATTTTTTATAAACAAAAAAATATTCTCTCTCGAAAATGAATGACAAACAGGGTTTTGTGGTGTCCTCAAAAAAAATTTATGTTTCAGTGTTGTGCTGTGTTTTTTTTTAATAAAAAAGTATGTGTTTTCAATATTTTACTGCTTAAAAAAAACAAAATAAGTATGCATTGCTTTCATTGAATTTTTTGACGCAATAAATTCGTGAAAATATTTCAAGCTTGGACTGTGTGAAGTCGCAGAACCTTAAAAAATCATCTGATGGATGCTACAAAAATACAAAAGTAGCAGAAAATGTATTGACTACAAATTTTAAGATATATTGTACTAAAAAATAGTACGATATTCAAGCACCTGTGCGATTTTTGTGTCTTTAAAAATGCTCTCCTCTTCAAATAAGGGTATCTATCTCCATTTTCGTGAGAAGACGTCAAATATCGGGATAACCTTATAAATTATTAAGTCATGGCCGGAAATATTTGTCATTAATTTTTTTAGACTTTCGTTATTTTGTTTTCGAACAACATTCTGAAAATAGTTTTTCTGACTTCCACAGTTGTATTTTTTTTTTTTTTTTTTTTGAAGTAGATAGTGTAACATCAAGAATGAATTCTGCAACATTAATCTTTTCTTTCAGCCATATAGAATGACCATGCATGAATCGAAGTTTGTTTCATCCAGATTTATTCCACTTTGATTGAAAATCGAAGCATAACTTTCTTAAACGTGTTTTAAGCTTTTCTATATCCAAATCAAATATTAAAAAACTTTATTGAAAAAATTATGCTCAAACTATTAATAAAATTTCAGAACAACTGTTGTGTTTCTAGTTGAGTAGAGGAAATAACGCGTCTTCCTCTCAAAAATCCTCGCTAGTTTATCTCACGCGAATTTGACGGTCGAACATTTTTTTCGCTGGAAAAGGATTTCCCTAGCGAACATTTATTTCGTACGGAATTCATAATAAGGCTGAATGGCTCTCTGACCAGAGACTATCTTTCGATATCCTACAGCAGACCTGACTCGTAGTAAGGTCCAGTGTCCACACCAACCCATACAGAAGCGCCAAAAGTCGCACACGCGACAAATAATGACTCCCATACATGAAGCACACAGCCCGCTTACTGAGGCCACATTCACTCTAAAGCAGCCCGCGCTCGTGTACTACAGTCGTCAATAGACGCGGCCTAAGGGATTTCAGATGAGCAACAAAATTCATACTTACACATATGGTTATCTCCAAATACTTCGACTTGCATCGCATACCTGAAGCTAACCCCATTCACCCCTCACACATGAATGTCGACTAAGACCACATCCAGAGCTGTCGGGCTTATGATAAGTTTCATGGGAAAAGTTATAAACGTAGAAATCGAGAAGCAAATGCAGCTGCAAGTAGTAGAACAAATATTATTAAAATTGATTTTGCAAAATTAATTGAAGCGAAATAAATTTTTTTTTTCTTCATCGCAAATCATATAAAATTTTTGAATAAGTTGAGCTGAGTTTTCTTAACCAAAAACCGACCAATTTTAATTATGATTTTTTCTAAAATATCTTAATGAAATTGGCTATCCAATGGCCTCTAGTTCGTTGGCGATATTTAGAATTAAAATAAAGAAAATCAAAATCAATTCTACAAATTGGCATGGTGCTGTAGGTTCAAGTGTGCAATAACTCGAATTGTCCAAGGTAAAGGCATAACACTTGCCTCAGATTCAAAATCGGCTGTTGATATAGCACCCGACCACACATACAACATTCTACATTTGTTTCTCATGATTTCACATTCTCTCCTACTTATCTATCTCCCCATTTCCGAACCAAGATAGAATTGACTGAATAGGTTTGATAACTGAAATCCTAAAAAAAAATTTGTTTTTCATAGCTCAACAATTGCTCGACGTAACATTGGGTTGTAATGTTTTCTGTCAGTCATGAAGAAAGTGACTTCAGGGAATTCCTTTTCTTGTAAGGACTTTCTGCTGTTCCTGAAATTTACCAACAGAAGTTAATAAATTAAATTATTTTAAAATTCTCAATATTTAATTATACCGTTTCTACACTTATGTCCAGCAATGCTTAAATATTTTAATTATCTTGCTATCCTAGCTTCTTTAAATACAGCCAACAGATGATCAAAAGTACTCTCAAAATGTTACTGTCAAATGTATGCAAAACTCTCATTTTTCGGCATAACTGCGTTGAATGCGGAAAAGTACTCGTTAAGAATTTAACAAAATTTAGAAGCCAGCCATTGTTGGCGCCAATGCAAAATAAAAAATTTTGTTGGAACATTTCATTATTATGCATTTAGTATCTAAAGCTATAAGCGTCAAAGAAAAATAAAAGCAAAAATAAAAATACAATAAAAAAGGCCTAAACTAATTTTGGCAAACATTTCAAATATTCCCTCCTAACAGTTTTATTACTATTGTAATTGCTGTACAACCATAAAAAAAATACTTGACCAATTCACCAAGATTTGCATAATTTACTAATTCGCATGAGAGCAAAGAGACAAAATGAATACGCAGCAACGCACAGCAAAGCAGAAGTGGTTGTTCAAAATGAAGAGTAGTAGATGAGCAATTTGGTGACTATCATGTTATCAAAACATCGCATTATTTTACAAATGCGTCGATGTGGGCATTAGTCATTCGTCAGAGTGCTCGTTCACTTGAGGCTACAAGTGTAGTAGCGTCAAGTGCGTGCTGTTATGTTGTCTTCTGCTGGTGCTCTCTCTGTGAAGTGTTCCCATGTCAACACTTTGCGGTTGACCACAAACATTGGAATTTGTCATACATTGAAAATTGCACCCAAGTACAGCCAAAAACAATATGTGAGTATAACAAGCTTTAAGAAAAATAAAGCAACTTTTGAAGAGAGCTTTTGTATTAGTCAACAAATAAAGCTGTTTAATTAATCAAAATCCTGACAACCTAATAAATCGACTCAGGCAAGCATTCTGATGATTAGTCATCATAATGACTCGGGTGATGCATTTTAATTAAGATGATTTAAAATTGACTGTTGATGTTATGTTAATAGTAGAAATATATTTTAAATTGAATAAATATCTTCTGTTTTGAAGATATAAATATTTTTGGATGAGTCACAATTTCAACTGAAAGGCCTGTTTCCAGCTCCCAAGTAAAGCATATTTTCATACAAAAAACCTGAAAAGTAATCAAAAAGTATTTTTTTTTTTTTGTCAAAATTACTTAAGATAATCCAGCTCCTAACAACAATTTTTTTTGTTTTGCTACTTTTTTCATTAGAAAGTAACAGCGTCGACACTCTGAATTTATACTTTTACACACTAAAGAAATATAAGTAACTGTTTCTTGAGTAATTACTTAAGAACTGGATAGAGACCTGAAGTCTTGAATATTTTTGTTTAATACAAGCATTCTACATATATTTTCGAGCTACCCTTTCCTTATCCGAAAAAATATTGTTGAACAAAAAACCATTTATTATTTTGGCTTATATGTGTGTACTTTAATATGACATAGCAAAGAAATCAGAATTCAATTTCAAGGAACCAAAGTGACCACAAGTTGGTAATTTTTCTTTTCTTGCTAAATTTAACAAAATCTTTTTCTTTACAATGTTTCAGTGGAAAGTTCCACATACATCGATCTGTAAGAAATGCTTTAATTTAACTGGTTTTATTTAGGAGTTAATAAAAATATTTGATTTTACCGATGTTTTGTGGATCAATGATCCAATCTAGTCTTTTAAAATTTTCAACATACTCCAAATTCAGTCTGAAGACCACGACACACAGTCATGCTTATGCTAAGCTTTTACAAAACCTTTTTTTTGGGTTCACTCGATAATCTCTGCTACATTTTAAAATGATTTCCAGCTATTTAATGCCCTCTTGTATTCCGGCTGCTAACCTAACCTCATGCATTACACTGATTTTCTTGTCGTTTGTCAGCATTTGTTACAGTTAATTAATTGTCGCATGTCGCTTAATCTTTTTCTTTTCTTCTTTTCGAATTCTACGCTGAAGTATCTGTAAATTCAAACATTTTTTTTCTTTTAATTTTTTTTTTGTTCTCCCGCATTCCAAGCTAGATGAAGTTATTATGCTGCATTTTTTCTAATTAAAATCATTTTGTATCGCGTGTGTTTGTTTTTAACTAGCTGCCAAGCATTGCTTAGTTCATACATGTCGGTATTTCTTCAGATTCGTTTTTCTTTTAGTCTGTTTTCACAATTTTCGTGCACGTTCATTAATATTCATTATAATTGAGAGCATAAATATAAAAAATATGCTGAATGGTAACATCTCAACAACTTAATTGAGATGCATACTTTAATTTTTGGCTTCGAATTTAACGTTTGAATTTTTTCTTAAAAAAAAAATATTATTTATGGTTTTTTAATCAAAAAGAAACATATTTTAATAATAAATTCTAGTTTTTACTTTAACAACCAAAGCCTGACTGAAAGTGTACTTGACGAAAAATTATTTTTATATAACGAAAACTCATAAAAATGTTAATATTTACAAGCGTTTTTTGAGCACTAAAGCATAGTACTCTGTTCAGTTTCATGTGAAATTTCATTCGAATTTTTATACAAAAAACGATAGCTGTGACATATGTACGTGTGCAAAATTTCACAACATGTTCGTCAAAGTAGTACTCTATTCCGCTGTGAAATATGCTAGCAACATTTTTCTTGCAACATTTTTTGACGACAATTTTGTTGAACTGTCTATTTATTTTGATGTGAAAAGTGACGGATGTCGTACATTTTTTGTTTTTAAATATTTATTTTTCTATATTTGAAAAGCGAAGCATGATCTCAAATTTTATAAATTTCTACGCAACAAAATATTTGTTAGAATTTTCACGCAACAAAAAAATTAATGTTGCCTTTTTCGCTAGCCTATTATGCCTATTATGCAAACGAACAGATTACTAGGCTTAAGGAAACCGTTCACCAAATAATTTGCTGATTTTTTAAGATTTTTATATTATTTTTACTATAAAACCAGGAACTGTTTGTCTTGGAAACCCTAAAATTTCAAAATTTTTTTAAACAAAAATCAAAGCTAAATTTAAAGCCATGTTTAGTGAGAAATATGCCTATGTTTTCCCATTTTTTACAATGTTGTTTTGTTTGTTTTTGTTCGATAACCAGAAAAAGACAAGTTGGAACATCTTTAATTTTCGCTTCAGAAATTTTCAGAATAATGAAAAGTTACTAAGTATAGATAATAAATGAATAACAAAAATATAGTATTTAAAAGGAACTAACTAAATTTAAGAAAGTTTTCTAAAGTTTTTTATTGCCTTTCTTTTTTCTTTAGAAATTATCAAGACTTATAGAAACAGTTACATTTCTTTGGGACTATTGAACTTTGAAATGTAGCTAATATTATAAGTACTTACTTGATAGTGCACGTTTTTAATTGCAAACCTTGTGTCTTTTTATCCTTTTGATTTATAATTTCAAATTTTTTCCATTATTTTGATTTTATTTTTCTTAAGCAATTCTTTATTTTTATAAGAACTTTAAAATCCGCAGAACTACAGACATTAAAGATGTTTGGGTTTATTTTCAGCTATCTGTAAAAATAAAACGTTAGAATTATCATATAAATAATATTAAGCGACTAAAAAACTTACTCATAATTCATAGCTTGTGAATTGCTAACAAAAGATAACTAAAGTTATAAATTTATAATCTAAAAAATTAATTCAAATAGAAATTGTAAAAATAAGCTTTATTAAAAAAAGTTCGTTAATAGTAATTTATGTTGGAAGCAGTTTTGGTAGTCTTGGATTTATGGCAAATGCAACTCAAAGCTACAAATAATTAAAGTATTTATTGCTAGATTTCTATTAAAGTAAAAAAAATCATGGCAAGTTATTTTTTTCAATTGTTAATCTTAGCGTACGAACTGTTTTTGTAAAAGATTTGCCACGAGTACAAATTTAAAACATCGCATTTATTTTTATTACATACATATATGTATTTATTGCATAAAATTGCGAATAAAATAGCATCAAAGCATAGAACAGAATAAAACATGTTATAATAGCACAAAATAATGAAAATTCGAAATGAACAAAATAATTAACTGCTTTTTAGAGTGACACTTTATAAAGCATAATAATTCTCATCACATTGCGTTGGCTTTGGAGCAGCACTGGCTTGTTGTGCATTCGTGCACAAAGATTTAAAATGTTTAAACAACGCATCCACTTGCGTTCGGCTGAAAATTTGAATTTTATCGGCCGTATCTTCTTTTCTGGCAAAAATGTTCTCTTCACAGAAAAAGACAGATTTAAAGCCAACCTTGTGAAGTTTTTTTGCATACATGTACAAATCAAAAACTGGCTTATCGAGACGTTTTTTAGTGGCACCATTTGTATTTTCGACGCCGCCAACGGCACCCGTTATTGTTGTATTGGCATTGTGTAGACTTTTCTTAACCTGATGATTTAGTTTATTTACCTCGGCCGTTATTGTACCGCCAGCGGCACCCATTAAAGATGTATTGGCATTGTGTAGACTTTTCTTAACCTGATGATTTAGTTTATTTGTCTCTGCCGTTAGCTTATTGCCTCGATGCATAGTACCCGAAATACCAGCATCTATTAACTGCTGCTGCAGCTTCATTTTGTCAACAATTAACATGGTCGAATTTCGAATCTCTTTTTCGAGTTCTAAGGATTTTTCACTCAATTTGCTTTCCAAATCTTTTATTATTTGATTTTTCTTTGCAATAGTTTCTGATTCCTCTAAATTAACAGAAGAAATTTCCTTTTCACAAACTTTCTCGGTTGTTGGTTGAGCTTCATTATTTTTCTCTTTAGATGCTAAATCCTCGCGCAGTGTTTTAATTTCCAATCTCTTCTCGTTTATTTCATTCTCCAAGCACTCCGATAAGACCTTTGAAAATTCCTTATCGCGTATGTATTGCAGTTGTTCCTGCTCAGCAACTGCCAATTTATCTTCCATTTCTGTGATTGCTAGAATCTTTTGATCCAGCTTCTTTTGAAGCTCTACCAATTGTTCCGAATTTCGCGATTTTATGAAAATCTTGAAAATACTTGAACTAGCACAGTTGCGACGGCATTCTGGACATGTTCCCGATCTGAAAATCAAACATAATGATGGACCCATGAAAAAATTGCAAAATATTTTATCGATCAGTTTTCATAAAACAGAAGAAAATTTTTAAACCAAAAGATGAGACATGATTTCAGAGGAAATTGTTCCGATCTGAGCAAATTCTAGAGAGCAGACTTTATAGGATTTCGCTTAAGTAATTAATTAATAATAGTGCATATTCATTGCAGACATTCATATTTTTAATTGTAACATACTTACAATCTATCGTTTTTTTTTTTCTTATTCGTCACACAAGATTCGTTTTGTATCGCATACTTTCGGGCTCACTTAAATAAACGAATGCATGGAGAGAAAATGTTGCATAGTTTCAACTATTTGATATAAACAAAATAAGAATAATACCCAATTCTATTTCAATGCTGCCCCAGTGAAACATTCTCTACCGAGGATCATCCAAGTATAGCGAATATTCAGCAAATATCTTATGGTAAGCCAAACCAAATTGTTAATGCTTTGAGAGATCAATTTATATCAAATATGTACCTAAAAAAGTAACAATATTTTAAACGAAAAATTATTGTTAGTTATTTTTGCTGTTGAGTACAAAATCATTGATAGGGATGAAATTGTCCACACGTCGCACGTTGGGAATTTTTATCTTAAATCATGAAAATCCTCACTTTGGGCATTCTCCATTGTTCAGGGACTAAGCAAATACTTGTATTTAAAAAAATTTCTTCTGGGGTATTTTTAAAGTTTAATAATTTTTGAAAAATTTCTTTAAAATATGAAGCAGGTATTTTTAAACTGTACGTAATTTATATTAGAACTAATAATTGTTAACAGTATTAAACGAATAGACCTCCAAGCTGCCTTAGGTTAGGTTAGGTTAGATTAACGTGGCTGTCTCTTATGAGACACACATATTTGTCTATTTGTTCTATTTGAATTAGTTGGAGCTATTAATAAAGCTTAGAAGTCTGTAGACCGAAGATTTCGAGAGACCATCTAGGTCACTATAAAACAAGTTACCCAGAAAAAGGTGGCGGTTTATACTAGCGCTGGGTGGAATTCTTCCACCTCTTCATCTCTACAGCTTCTGCAGAAATCGTTGTGGAGGATATTTAATCTTCGCGCGTGGTTAATAATTAAGCACTGTTCTGTTAGGACACCGATAACAATATTTATTTGATCCCTTCTGAGGGAAATAAGTTATTTCGAGTGTTTCAAGTTCAGAGTTGGCCGAACCTGACGCGCAATTTTGCATGTGCTTCCCGTAGATCATCTTATGTTGGTTTTTTTAAGGGATAGCTGATTTGTGAGTAATTTACAGTAATTCAATCAATTAGTTCCAGTTCGAGCTAGTTTAACTGCTTTGCAGTTTGTTCATTGAGCCTAAAGGCGAAATTGATGTTTAGTGATTCAGTGTCGACTCCTCCCCCATCCAATTTTGATCCATCGGTGTGGATTTCAATTGAATTAGAAGCTAGGTGGAGGGCTTATAATATCCTATTAATTTTTGGAGTGAATAGATACATGAAACTTTTTGTAAAAGAAGTTTTTCAGTGATGTAGTCTACGGTTTTGGATATTGGAGGAAAGAGTTTCCTAATGCTAGTGACCTATTGTACCTCCACTCCATTGAGAGGTGGCTTCCAGGCGTATCGCCGTGGTACCAGCCATCTGTTTTGTTAGGATGTCAAGTGGTATAAGATGGAGCATTGTCGAGTGCTTCCGTAGGAGTGGTTCTCAGTGCTCCGCTAATGCACAGCTCAGCTGATCTTTTAGCTTTGCTTGACTATCTCAACCCAAGTACTAAGCAATACACTGAAAAGACCGACTTTTCAACCGAAAAAGTTGAAAAATTTAACTCAAAGTAGACTTATTAAATTCAACAAGTTGAAAAATTTTACGAAAAGGCTTTCTCAACGCTAGTAGTTAATCAATTAAACTGGAAGTCCAATTTTTCAACCGAAAAATTTGAAAAATTTAAATAAAAGTTGACTTTTTGAACCCTTTCAGTTGAGAAATTCTACTGAAAGTTTGTTTGTTTTATTCCTATAGTTGACAATGTGAATTTATACTTTTACACACTTAAGGCCCGTTAACTGATCTCAATTTTAAACAAAGTTTAGCTTAAACAAAGTTTAAAATTCCTTAACCTCAGTTTAAATTTTAACGCCGATACCCCATCTCAAAAAATCTAAGTTTAACTTGGTGAGGCAGTTTAAATTTAAACACAAAAATTCTAGGTTTAAAAAATTTAAACTTAGATTTTGTCATAGTAGAATAAATTTATTCTACTATGGATTTTGTCAAAAATTCTCTGAGAACATTGGAAATATTCTCAATCGTAAACAAAAAATAAAAAATATAAAAATCATTCTTCAAAAAAATCAAAACAATAAACAAAACACAAACATATTTTAAGTTTTGAAAAAAAAAATATTCCAGTGAAACTGACAATTTGCAATATTTTATCCAAAGAAGTAAAATATAAGGAAATGGTGTTCTTCTCACATACAGTGTACGATGCGGCATGTGATGAGCGAGACGAAGGGTGTTTTTGACAGTTCAGTATCCACTGTTGGGATATCGAATTGTCAAAGTACAAACATTTCTCCATAGGTGCATTCATTTTCCATAATTTCACACAATTTTAGGGCGCGTTTTTTAAATGAATGAATGATTGAATATAAACCAAGTGTATAAACAATTTTTTTTTTTTGAAAATTAATAACTTTTTATATTATTTGCTAATTTTATTCTCAACTTTAGAGTGAAACCGAACCGAACGGGGACCGAACACCCAAAAAAAAATCGGTAACGCACCAAATTGTGTACCTCTAGGGTGGTGTAGAAATAGTAAAGTAGTACAATATAGTATTTTAATGAACAAAACAAATAAGATAGCGATTGCTTTAAACTTGATCACATATTGAACAGTCACGTTGTTCAAGTTTCCGAAATCCGAAACTTTGGCCCTTTTTTAACGATGCCACCCAATACGGCCCTTGTGGATGTTAATGTATTTTTGAGAACCAACACAAATATGAGAGGTGCCGCACTTTTGTTCAACTACAGCACTTCCTTATATTTTACTTCTTTGATTTTATCAAAAATTTTTGAAATATTTTGATTTTCTACGTCAAAGTTGTAGAATTTTTACTACAGTGAAGCTCAAATATTTTTTTTAATCTCAGTTTAAATTTTTAAACAGAGTTTAAGTAAACTGCCGATAAAAATGAGATAAGTTACGAAAATAATTTTAACTGAGTTTAAAATTTAATCTCTGTTTACGAAATCTGAGGTTAAGGAATTTAAACTTCCGAGATCAGTTAACGGGCCTAAGAAATATAAGTAACTTTTTCTTAAGCAATGACTTAAGATCTGGAAACAGGCATTATAACTTGAAAAATTCAAATCTAAGTTGGTCTAAACACTATCCTTAATAAACAAAAATACGAACAATTGATAATTTCTATAATTTCTTTTAATGATAATTTTTTTAAATTGTAGGTACTCAAATAATTTGAATTCACTGCAGTAGGCTGCATAAACAGAAAAAATTTAAGTGTAGAAAATGTCATCATTCACGGCAAAAAATAGTTTATAAACATTTTCAATAAATTGTTCAACCTATAAAGAAGAAAATCTGGATTTAAATAGCTGAAGAAGAAAATTTTAAAGATGCTAAATTCGTCCTTTAGGTTTAAATACTTTTTTCAATGACGAAAAACTTTGCCAAAATACAAAATAGTTGATAAAGTTTACTAAATAAGTTGAAAATTCGTTACCTAAAGTTCTTATAAGTTAAAAATTTGACATAAATAGTTGGAAAATTAAGAACGAAAAATTAGTCCCTTTCGCTTAAATTATTTTAAAACTAAAAATAAATTGAAAAATTTGACTCAAATAGATGAAAAATGTAAAATAAACGTTGAAAAAATCATCTTTGAAACGAAAAATTTTTGTTTCAAATTCTGGATCGGCTCTAGGGCCGACCCTGTTTAAATGAAGCTTCATTTAGAGTCACCTTTGAAAATATTTTTTTGTAAAATTTTTAGTTTTTGCTTTTATAAACAAATAATATTTGGAAAGTACTGCTAAAATGACAAGCAAATGGTTTTGCTCCATAGATTTGGTTGTGAAGTTTTTACTATAAACCTAAAATGCATTTATCTCGGAACCCTTCTTAGCGTCAATAGCCATTATCGGTACAAAAACACTAGGTTAGCTCCAAAAACGACGAAGATGAACCTATTTTAAGCTTTAAAAATCACACATTTTTGATATTTTGACTTTTGGATGCTACAATTCAGTTATTTTTTTTTTTAGCTATCCTCATCATTCTAGAACCGAGGATAACGAGGATAATATTAATTAATCCTCAACATATATCTCGTTTGGATTTTTATTTTGATGATGCACGAACATTTAAATCACTGCAATTAGCTGTGGCACCACTGGATACCCCAATTAAGATTTTGTGCAATTGATTGTTGTCGATGTAAGAGTATCAAGTGTCATCCTTATCGTACGATCGATGGAACCGATTCAAAATATTTTATTTTCTAATTAATAATGAATGTTTCAGTTTAAGGTATAGAATAAAACTATGTTATGTTATTGACAGCTGTATCCGTTCACGCAAACATCGGTTTGTGTGAACCTCTTCCAACAAATCTAGATCACAATTTCTAATTGGAATATTTTACCGATAGAGCAAACGTTATTTTGACAAGATTTTCTATAAAAGTTGTTCATGCTGATTCTTATTAAAAATTAAACAAACCGCTTAATTTTTTATTAAAATTTTTAATGTGTGAAAATGTATGATTTGGTGCAAAATAAATTAAATTCAACAAATCAAAAAGTAATGAATGAATTTTTATAAAACCTTATGGAAAGCATATGTTGTCAAAGTATGACATTTTTGGTTTCCATATTACTTAGATTTTATACATTATTGAAAATACGACAAATTTAAGCTCTCTTTTCCAACTTTTAACCTCTTTAACTTTTAAGCCACCAGCGTTCTTCGATTTTTTTATGAATTGGACATAGAAGCACACGTAAAAAATGATTATGACTATTAAAAAAATGTAAATAGTATATGTAAATTTCTTTGTCCATCCTAGACTTGAGTTTAAAATATTTATTTCAATCAAGGATTCAAAATGATTGTGTTGCATTAGATTCTTGATGCAAACGAAAAATCAAGTAGGATGGTTAGTTGAAAATCCAAAGTGCACAAAATTGCATGAGTAAGCATAAAATACTTAAACCAATAAATAAATACAAACAATTTGTTTAATTTTAATACATCGCTCTACCTAATTTTGTTGCAATATGATGAAAAATCAGCCATATGCACCGTATCTAAATATTTCCAGACGGACTTTTTACAATCACAAAGTATGCTGGCTGATTATTTAGAAGCTAGCAAAGTATCTTTATGTTGAACTTGATTCAAGATAATAATTCGCAAATAATTTTGATTGTTTACTTTTATGGAAATTTGATTCCTAAGAGCCCATTACGACGACGATGCATTTTCTGTTGAGGCATTCGGACTCATTCAGAGAATTCGATGATTAGCGCTACGCGATACACTTTTTAAGCAAAAGTGTTGCACTTGACAAATCTTTAAAAAACAATTTTATCCTACTAAAAAGACTAGTTCCATAAAATTCAAATAAAACAATTCCACCGTAATGGTGGCAGCTAACCTTGTGAGCCAACTTTGCAGACATCTTTCATGGAACACATGTCCACAGAGCGTTGTGTACGCGTAATCCGCATTTTGGTATAACTCCATACAAATTGGACAGTAAAACTCGATTATCATAGTTATCACTTTTAAAAACAACACAGAACAAAGATTTATGCAATAAAATTAATTAAAAATAACAAATTTCAATTCAAACGCCGAATAGAACTTGAACAAATTAATCGAAGCAAGAAACGGTGTTCACACATGCAAATAAAATAATCGTAGCATAACAAGGTTGTATGATTAGTAGTAAAAAGTATTGAAAAGCTGGCAGTATAGTTTGGGCAGATACTACTTTACATTAAAAAAGTATTTAAAGTAAACTAACACATGAAAAATTTTCATTAATTAATTTTATAATTAAATTAGGCATAATTGAAGAATAATGGAAATGCAAAATGTATGTTTTTTTACATGTAATTACATGGATTTGGGGCTCCTAAGTTCGATTTTTAAAAAATTAAGAGTCGCTCTCTAGTGGTTTAGAAGTTATAGCGATCAAAAGTTGAAAAATTACTACACATTTGCCTGTTTTTCAATTTTTTTTAATAAAATTTAAGCAATATGGGTAGCAAGAGGTCATACCATGACCTATTAAGTAAGGTATTAATTATAAGAAATCCATTTATTGCTAACTATCCAAAAATGAAAAATTGTTATAAAAAATCGCGCGATTTTTTATAACAATTTTTCGCCTGCGGCGCTTTTTTTGTCTCAATATACTATATGCAAGTGTACAACAAACTTGAAAAGTACTTGCATTAATTGTTAAAATATAAAACTTTATATATTGTGCACACTTGACTGTTCACCCTTTTACGAAATAACAATAAATAACATACTTCTATGAAAACATTTAATTTTCTAGTCTCAAAGACAAGCACTTCAAAAGGACAACCAAAATTAGCACACCTCAAATTCTTTGAGTACAAAAACAGTTATATCATCCAAAATAATGCATAGACTTTTATGATTGAATGCTCATTAAAAAGGTTTTAGCATAACCTTTCTTTTGATATCCATTACGTTTACTTATGTTCGAAAACAACAACAAAAAAACACAGGTTTTTAAGCCCATTTTCATAAACGTTGACCCCTATAACTTCTAAACCACTTGAGAGCGACGTTTAATTTTTTCACCATTCAATTTGTTAGCTCAAAACACGCATTTTAAAAAAAAAAAAAAGAAAAAAGACCATTTCCACTATTCTTCAATTGTTCCTTAAATTAATTTCTTCATAACTGTTCATTATCAAACGACAAAAATTTTTACTTTGGATTTACTGATGGATTTTTTTCAATAATTTGTGAGCGCAAAATATACTTAAAAAATATTATTGAAAAGTGTTTTGACATTTACAATATATATCGAAATACGCTCGATACATTAGCTAGGATTACCGAATTTGGTAGATAGATTAAGTATGTAAAAATTGTCATATGATTTCAACTCTTCTCAACGGAGAGTTTGATCGAAAAAAGTTACATATACTTTTCAAATAATTTAATTGTGACAAATTCAAAAAAAAAAAAAAATTATACATAAAATTGAAATCTCATTCGAATTGAAATTGAATAAATATTTACCCTATATTTACGAGTTTCTACGCACTTGAACAAGTTTTTATTCACTATGTAAAATACTAAAACTCAGTTTTAGTCCCGCATGGAATTAAAATGTAAAGCAAGTCAAATACTGAAACTAAGTTTCAGCCTCAAATGGGTTTAAAATTGAAGCTCCTATGGGTTTAGTTTTTAAATTTCGTAAACATTAAACTTCACAATTAGCACGCGCAAAACATTTTTTTCGCAGTTGTCGATTTGAATCAAGTGAATCTTGTTCGATTTTTCCGTTTGTTCCATTTTTTAGTTTTCGTTAATTTTATAATATTCCGGCTGCATTCATAAAAATTGATGAGCCTCTTATAAAGCCTTTGTAAGAAAAATATCGAAAACGGTATTCATAAATGTCCAAAAACTTCAAAAACCTAGTAAATGAGAAACCTTCAATAAAGCCTTAGCATTAATATTGAAAAAATACTTCAAACTTTTTCAAAAATTATGAATACATGAAAAAACATTTCCAAATATTGAAAATACAAATTATAAGTGAAAATATTTTCAGAGCAGAACATAGATTAAAAAAATGTTTATGAATGATATGAATGATGATGAATTTTTATGAATAAAACCGTTATAATCTTACGGTCTTATTCATAAAAATATCTTACAATAGATTTAAAATGTTGAATAGTAAAAAAGTTTTTTAGAGATAAAATTCTTTTTAAAATTTAGTTATTTATAAAAATGTTGTCTCAGCTAACTTGTTCAAATAGGAACACTCTCAATTCGAAGTCTGAACAGTGCAAAAATGGTTTGTGAATTTGATAAATTCAAGAATTTTTGGTTTAATCAGCAATATTTTATCAATATTTTGACATGCAAACAGTCAAAACAATATTAAATCTATGTTCTATGCATCGTAAAAATTGTCACCTATAGTTTTTGTTTCTAATATTTTGAAATGTTTTGCCTTGTTTTTGTTTGAAGTATTTTTGACAATATTTGTGCTCAGATGAGAGTAAAAATTTTAAAAATGCTTTATCAAGGGTTCATTGAAAGTTTCTCATTCAAGAAGCCTATAAAAGAGGTTTTTGTCATTATTGGACGTTAAATATAATAAATTTTTGTTTATTTCTCACAATTTTATCAATATTTTGACATTCAAATAGTCAACAAATTTTGTCTTCTATGTTTTGCGTTGAAAAAATTGTGACTTATTATTAAACCTTTATTTTCAATATATTGAAATATTTTTATATATTTTGAATTAAATTGAAGCATTTTTGACAATATTTGTGCTCATACCAGAGTGAACATTTTTAAATTGCCTTAACAAGGGTTTATTGAAGGTTCCTCATTTAAGAAGGCTTTATAAGAGGAGGCTTTAAGTTAACTTAAGTTAATAACTTTTCGTGATTTGGGTTTTACAATGCTTTATACTATGTTCACACTGAGATCAAATTAGGTAATTTCGAGCTTTTATGTAATTTCGACTAAAATTATCTAAAAACTATGGTAATTTCCCATACAATTTGTTAATTTGGAAATTACCTCAAACAAGGTAATTTCGTTTAAATTACTCACGAAATTAGGCAAAAATGCATTGTAACCCTGAAATCTGAATTTAGTGTGAATTAAACACACCCCTGTTTTGGCGTATTAACAATCTTGCTATCCATTCTAGCTGAGCCGTCAAAATTATACATGACACATGATAATGGCCACATTCAGATACTAAGCTGTTTTGACCCTTCGGTTAGCAACCCATTCAGTAAAACTTAGGTGAGCGATGTTTTCAATGAATTAAAGTTGCACAATTGATAACATGTACGGCGTTATGCGAACTAATTTTGCAAACTTACTTTGAGTAAGAATTTTCTATTTTTAATTGAACATTTAAGTTGGCAACTGTCGAGAATGCTGAATGTGGCCAATAATGAATTGAAAAAAAAATAAATCAAACGTCAAACGAAATTATCCAAGCCCAGTGTGAACACTTTTATATAATTTCGAAATTATCTCACGAAATTACCTAATTTGATCTCAGTGTGAACATAGTATTAGTTAACTAATGGCAATTTTGTAAACAAAAACTTGCAACACTGTATAAAACAAATATTTTTGTTATTTGCTTTAATACTTTTATTTTACACAAGGGACAAAATAATGGATGCCACAAAAAGTGCAAACGCGAGATGTCCTAATTTTTCACAAAAATAAATTTATTTTCTTTTGAAAATTTAAACAAACATAGGTATTACGGTATTGATAGCAATTACGAATTGCTATCAATACCGTAATTCCAATCGGAATCCATCATAATTTGTTTCACGTTTCTATTGTTACTGTTTTTTTCTATTACATAAATCAGCTGTTAGTTAACTAATGGCTTAAGCCACCACCAGTTGTGGCTTAATCTCTAGTTAACTTTGATTGTAAAACTCAAATTTGTTAGTTAACCTCTGGTCAGTGGTAACCTAATTGTCGTGAAACTACCTCTAAGTTAATTTTAGAGTAAAATCTAAGGACCTCACCCTCAATATAAATCCCACTCAATAAATCCACTTGTTGGGCAAATATGCCACAAAAGCCATTTCATTTAAGGAGAAAGCAGTTTTAGGCTAAATCAATTTAAGGCTCGGTTTATGTCTTTCTTCTTGGTGTGATTACATTCCAATTTTGGAAACTACAATGTCTTTTTCCAATTGTTGAACATTTAAACACAAAATTTTACATAAGTAATCTAAATATAAGTTTAACTAAATATTTAAAAATTTGCTACATACTAAAAATTAGAAAATTTATAAAAAAAATGTTATCAAAACTACTTGTCAAAGTAGTGTTACTATTTCCCGATAACACTTATTTTTTATACATTTAAATTAATGCCTTATTTCAGTACATTTTTTTTCATCATTACGATATTGCCAACAATGTTGTGTGAAAAAGTACTATTTTTCATATGTACCAATGCTCCTCTGAAATGTTTAATGTGCGCAAGAGAGCTTGAGGTTACCCAATGATTCGAACATGTAGAAATATTTCAAGGGGAGTCCCCTTTTATTTTGCTTGCAAATAATACACACTTGAATAGTGGAGAATTGTTTAAATGTTTGTGGATACCTATCTCTTTCAAGCATTATAAAATGAAATGAAAAATAGAAATCTCAACTTGACAGTGTTTATAGAACTCTGCATAGTGCTTAAAAATCATCATAATGTTGTTCAAATCATATAATGTTGTATGTAATTAATGTTTACAAACTCAAGCGATTATATCGATGTTTATAATAATTCTTAGGAATATATACATTTCAAGATGCTGTTGTATATGAACAATAATGAAGATTAATACAAAGCAATTTCTGCGATATTAGAAGAAGAATTAACAGTTCGTTAAGCAGAATAAAATCATTTGTTAATATTGAAATTTATATATGTATCCCATAAAAATTATTTTTTTCATGCATATCATATTTCATACTGCTTACGAAGAAGTTATTCATCATAAAGCAAAACACATTGTGTTTGAAAATGTATGCAAGGGTGTGCAATGTATTTCGCATATTGAAATAAAAACATTTTTAAATAATAGAGAATATTTCAAAGATTGTTCAAATCAATCCAAACCAACACACAATACAGTTTTATGAAAAATTTTTAAATAATTTTTATGTTGTGTTGCGCGCATGTAAATACTTATTTTAACGAAATACTTTGAGTGAAATCCTTGGGTGATTAAAACAAATAACGCATAAACGAATTTTTAACTTGAATTTTTATATGCTTTCGCTGTTATTTACTGATCTGGGAAGTTTTTGCAATTTGTTGGCAAAATTTAACATTAGTTTTTTATCATTTTGCAGACAAAATGCTAATCTTAAAAACACTTTAATTATGTTAGTGCTTTTTTCACTCGTATTCCATGTTTCCATTTAATTATTTTCCTATGCGCAGTTATTCAAAAAATAGTTTCTGACAGCCATTTTGTTTCAGCCATCCATTAAAGCAGGTGTTTAAAATGACACTTGAGCACGTGCTGACCATTGAGCTAAATGGTACCCCATTTTTTCTTTTCTTTCTACAGCTTTTTGTGAAAACATACTCCTTGTTATAGGTGGGTGTGAAAGAAATAATAACAATGTTTCTACACAGGTGCTTAATGATGCTTAATGATGACAAAAAATGGCAATTTGCCTAAGTTACACATCTATCAAGTAAGAATAAATTGGGGAAAAACTGTTCGATTTAAATAAGAAATTGTATTGGACTCAATAATTAAACCTTTGTAGTCATCAACAGTCCATAAAGTTCACCATTTTATGAAATAGCCAGCATAAAAAAATAATTATTGCAATAAAAATTCATTCGCTTTTATTTTAACTTTTCTTAAGTTCGCCAGACTGGCGACACTTTAATATGCTTTGCTACTGATTTGGCACGGTGACAAGAAATAACTGTTAAAGAGGAGAAGAATTCTTATTTTACTGTCATTCTTAATTTTGATCGTTTTAAAATGCCTTTTTTTTATTTTAGTCTCACTTTGTCTAATATACGTAATTACATTTGAAATAAAAAATAATTAATTCTACAAGCTTTATTTTACATCAAACTAAGATTAAAAGATATATATGATAAGATATATATATATATATATAAAAAAAAAGTTTAATCTCAGAAAAGTTTAATAAGTTGGTCAAAGTATATAAAATACATTTTTTTTTAAGTAAACTAAGTTTTCTAAACATGCTGATTATAAAGTAAAACGAAGTGATTTTATTTTCTAAAATATTAGAAAATTAGCTCGAAATATTGACAAAGTCCACTGTTGTATGGTACAAAAGTCTATAGTTCTTTCGTCAAGATGTTGTGAAAGCAACGCAACAACATCTATCAGAATATATTTGTATGTAAAAAGAAATTTTTTGTGTGATTATTTGAATTAGTTAAAGAGACTCGAGTAGTTTGTTTTTATACGTTAATAGGTGATTCCAGAGATTGTTTGACGTTCTTAGCACGAAAGTTTGCTTCGCACTATTTTACTTTACTATAAAATTTTAAGAGGCTGATTTGTGCCTATATTCGAACCATAATAACTTGATTACTAACTCAGCCTTTAGAAATCTTTAAAATCAATATAAGCAATTTTATGAGTTACTTAAAAAGTATTTGATGACTTCTGAAATGTATATTTCAAAAATACCTTAATTCAAAATTGAACTCATTAGCCATATTCCTTGAATACCTACTATATACCTGATAAAGAAGGATACAAAATATTTGCAATATTCTTCGTCTAAAAGCGAAATTTCACTTTCTTACATATTTTTTTATCAGTTCTAGGTATCTGAAATGAACGAAGTTAGATTTCATGCATTAAGATATTTATTCAAAAAATTTAAAACTGCACAAAATATCCCATAATGATTCAAAAACCGCATAAAAATCGAACATCTATTTAAAAATTCCCCAAAAATTTCTCACAGATATGTTGGAAGCAAAGTAACCATATAACTATAAGAAAACTGTGCATTAAGTTGTGTTAAAAAATCACACATAAGTTAAAAAATTACGCGCTCACTTGTAATAAGCGTAATTAAACGATACATTTTTCGTTCGTTAGGGCAGTGGTAAAACCTGGTCACACGAATATGGGCATCTCCCAAAAAAGGTCCACCAAAAATGAAGAAAAACATTAAAATAAAGCACTCTAAAAGCTTATAACTTTATTTTTTTTTTATTTTGATTAGTATGACTGCTATGTAACTTGAATTCAACTTATTATGATGTATTTTTATTAAAATTTATAACGAACATCTTTACTGTATTTTACTACTGTGGAAAAATTTGTGGCGTCCATGATGTCGCGTCCGTATTCGTGCTATATCTATTTAAAAAAAAATAAGAGATAATTTTTATGTTTCATAAGTTTACTAAGAATAGTTATCCTTTGACCTCCATTAACATGTATATTATATATAAAAAAAAGTTCTCAAAATTTGCTTAATTTTGCGTATTTCTATACGAGCTTAAAAAAACTTCTGTTTTTTGTCGCGTCCGTTTAATTGAATGATTGATTATTACTTTGTACTAATTTGTACTAAATCTCGCGAATATTTTTATAAAATGTAGCACTCTATCGTCGCGTTAGAGCACTTATATATATATCGGCTCATTTTGCTTCTTTCTTGTTTTTCGAGTAATTAAAACCGTGCGAATGTCGCGTCCGTGCCACTGGGAGATGCCCATATGGAAACTATGTATACACACTAAAAAATTTGTATAGAATTTTTACACCGATCGGTGTTCCAGGGAGTCCTACACCGTTCGGTGTTAAAAAACACCGTGTCAAGGGGCTGGAATTTAATATCCGAAAGGGTATATTTTTTTCATACCGATCGGTGCAAATAAGTAAACATCCGAATGGATGTTAGTGTTGAACACCGTTAGGTGTTTATTTACAATACTAAAAATAATAATTTTTAACACCAAACTGTGTAATTTTCTAATATTTGTTGTATTTATTTTAATTGTTATAAAAAGTAATGCTATGTCAAATAAAATGGCAAACAAGCATTGAAAATTTATTTCGATTAAGTTATGCTTAAACCTTTTTTTTATAACAATGGATTCAAATTTTAAAAAAGTCGAACATGACTTATAATTCTAGATTTTCATTTTCAGTCTTGTGAAAATTCAATTTTTAATTTGTTTCTCAATGATGATGTGATTTCTAAGTTGTTTTCTTCATTGATTTTCTTATTTCACACCGATCGGATAAGATTGTAATTTCACACCAGATAAGCGGTGTAAATTAACACCGTTCGGGGTGAAAAATGTAAATATCCGCTCACCGGTGTGGATTTATTTTTGAATTTTTTAGTGTGTAGCAGTAACAAAAAAAAATACTACTATTGAGAGAAAAAGTATTGATACCGGGTATCAGCTACCTTCTCTGAAGTATATCGATAATATTGATATGTTTTCGTTTTCCTGAAGTGATGTTCACACGTGCTAAAATTGCCATCAAAAGAGTCATCATACAATTAAACAAATTTGTTTATGTTTTAAATTTGTGATATTTCACTTGAAATATATTATTATTGATATTTCTTCACTTTCATTAAGATATCTTTTTAATGGAATTTAATGACAATTTATGTATGTTATTAATTTATAAAGTAATATATATGTATTTCTTATAGTGTTTGCCCACCGGTTTGACGTAAATTTGAACTCTTTAAATTATGTGAACTCTTATTTCACCCTAAGATAATTCTGAAAAGAATTTTGGATTTTGAAAAAAAATGAAATGATCTAAATTAAAAGTGATCACAACAATTTATCACTTAAAAAAATCAAATCAATAAAACACATTTCGTGCTGTGCTTTTAGTTTTTACTCCTTGCATTGCATGCCTTCATACATATATATTGGATTTTCCAACATGAAAGTTATGCATAAAACATTAACTTTTTATATAAACAACCACGTATCAACAGTAAATGTGAACAGCTACACGAACACATAAAAAGAACTATTATTAAACACGCTTTTGCAATTTGCAGCTTATAAACTTATAGATAGATGGCGCGTCAGTTTGGCGGCCAGTGCTTTTTCTTTAATTTTTATTTGTTTGTGTGTCTGTTTTGAGCATGACCTCATGGCAGGAGTAGATTTCATTTTATAGCGTGCCAGAATGTAAGTTGTTTTGTAAGTTTTTGGAACAACAACTGAAACTGAAGCGAATTCATATCCTTATCTCTATCTGTTGCCACATAAATTATCCAGAATAAGACTGTCAACAATAATATAACAAAAATATGAAAAAATATTTTGTTCATGTCTAGTTTATATATGCATTTAAAAAATTATATTTTCCTATTTTCATCAAATTATTATATCACATTTTTTGTTGTTACTTACATTTTACTCTTTTGACACATGCATTCTTTTTGATAAATAAACTTTATGCAAATTTCAGCCAGAATGCAACAGCTGTTTTTATGGAAATTTTGACCTTTAAACTGTTTATATATTTTCTAGTTTTTCAGAAACTAACACATGGTGAGCAAACATCCTTTTTTAAGGCTAACAGAGAATTTTTCATCAGTTTCCTAGCAATTTAGTTGTTTTTGTTTTCATTTTGTGCTTTGCTTGACCATTTACTGGAAAATGTTTAAAAATACAGTCAATAAAACGTTAACGTTATGGATACTTTTAACTGTGTATATATATTTATGAAGAGTTTTTCTTTGAGATGTGAAACAAGATTTAAGAAATTTTAAATAAATAACGCGTTAAAAGGATTTGGCACAATCACTTTTATGCCAATTAGATTGTGCGTATGTACATTACGGCTCAGTTTCTGTTCATATGTCACAAAGCTTGAAAATAAACGTTTTCATTAATATTATATATAAATTTCTGTTTGACCTTCTTCAAAATGTAAACAGCTTTATGCATTTTATTTAAATTTGTCGAATATATTGTTTATTTCATCCTATATGTTTTTGCATAGTTTATTTTGATCACGCCTGCTTGTCCAATAAATTGTTTGACCAACAATTTGACAATGTGAACTCTACTGAACACGGCGACACATGATCGATTAAAATTCGTAGCTTTTTATATCGAATTTGATGCCATCGCAAGCGAAAAGGGAGTTTCACATGATCCAACATGTTGGTTAGACATGACATATTGGACAACAAGTAGAACCATGTTTAAGCTCATGGTACAAAATACAGGTACCATTGACAAGTGTCGATTTTCTCATCTACATTTAAATGAGAAATGTTTCCAACACATCTTACGACGGGATTTATACTTGTGAAAAAAAAATAGGCCAAAAGAAGTGGTATTTATTTTCAGATACAGCTTCGCTCTAGAACTTTAAAAATTTTTTGTTATAAAGTTTTACCAATATATCTTTAAATGCTATCTCTTTTATAAACTAACTGAAAAATGATTTTCTTAAGAGTCAAAAAATAATAATTGAAGGTTTTATCGGTGAAAGGAAATTTAATACGCAATCAAATTATATTTTTCCTTTTTTTTAATAAATGTTTAGAGCCTGTTTAAAAAAAAGAAATTTATAAATACAAATAAATTTGGCCTACGTTTAGCTTTTAATGGTTGTATAAAAGAATTATGACAGAATTTTAACTTTGAAAGTCACTTAAAATATTCCTTGATTTCAGTACTTAATTCATCAAATCATACTGATGAGTATAGGTCAAAAATAAATTAAAATTTAAGCAAGTTTTTCAACCCACACAGCATAAAAAATAAATTTCTTCACATAGGATAGAGAGTGTGTGTGCGTCAAATTTGATAGCAACAACAACCAAGTTTACTAAAAACTAAGCAATTCAACGAAAAAAAAAAAATAATTTCAAAATATAACTGAAAAATTTAAATTCCACGCATGAGGTGTATAAAATGTTTTTGTATGCGTTGGCAAAGTGTTGACATTTTTTTGAATGTGTCAAAATTGCTGTCACGTGTCGGTCTATCATGTTGTTTATTTATAGACGATGGTGGGTGAGGGGAGACTGGTGAATGAATATGTGTGTGTGTGTGATATACACACACTCACTCATATATCACTACCGGCTCTGTCATGCTTAGAATAATAGTTTGTGATTTTATACGCATCGCTTTGATAAAATTTGATTGAAAAAGTTTTAAAATCTGACAGCACGTTTTGCCTTTTGATCTTGAGTGTTGCTTAATGAATGTCAAGAATTGCGTCGAAAAGACTTAAACTTAAAATAGAGTGTTTGAAGATGAGCTTTTGATGGAAAGCATTTTTTATTGAACTAAGCTGCTGAATGCAACCACACGTTAACAGTTTAGAAGAGAGAAGAAAAGAGAAAGAGAGAGGGGATAAAAATAGAGAATGAAATGAGTCACAAATTTAAAAAGGATTATTTTGAAGAGAAACATGCAAAGAATTTTTATTGAACTAAGCTGTCAAATGTGCATCAGGGCCGTAGCCAGGATTTAGCTTCCAGGGGGTTTTGATAAAAAAGTACATACGACGTATATATACGTATATATAGTATATTATACGTACTAAAGAAAATCTAAAATACAGGGTGGCTCAAAACTACCTTTATGGTTGGAATGCTTAATAACTTTTTTAAATGATTTTTTTTTTTTCAAACTTTTGCAAAGAAGACTTGGGGGTTTTGAAATGGAGGAGCGAGCACACAATAAACCAGCGACAAAAATTGTTGAATTTTATTTTGATTAAGATAAAAGATGATTTTTCGAAGATATTCTTATGAGCGTACTGGACCCTCACACCAACAACAAACCACCAAGTTGCAAATTTTCAATAATATAGTACAGTACAGTAAGACGCCTCTCATGTACCGGAAGACCACGTACGGCACACACGGAAAAAATATCCAAAAAGTAGTGGAGAGTGTGAAGGACAGTCCACAAACATCAACAAGAAGACATTCGGCACAACTGGGGCTATCGAGAAGGTCCGTTCAGAGGATTTTGGCTACATTGCACATGTTCCATTGCACAGGTGAATATAAAATTCACCTTGTGCAAGAATTGAAGCCGATAGACTACCAACAACGGCTTGATTATTCAATTTCATTTCGACAAAAAGCTGAAGAATATCGCGATTTCATTCACAATTTGATAATGAGCGATGAAGCCCATTTCCAAATGAATGGTTTCGTAAATGGGCAAAACTGCAGGACATGGGCGACGGTAAATCCAAGATCTGTTCTTCATCGACAATTACATCCACTTAAGTGTAATGCATGGTGCAGTTTACCGTCTGAAAGGATCATTGCCCCATATTTTTTTTTAAAATGCACATGGTGCGGAAAATTTTGAAGAGGAACAGATAAACCTATGAAAGATTTTGTGCGAAAATAGCACATAAAATACATAGAAAGTTTTGAGGACTTATGACAAACAACAAAACTATACTCAAAGTTTTGAGGACTTATGACAATAAACAAAACTATATTCATTTCTGTTTCCATAAGGAATAACCGCTTAAGTCGAGTTAGAACAGAGTGAGATAATTACTTTCGTGCGTTTTTTCACAGCGAAATATACTAGTTCAGAAATTTTCATGGTTGTACATTGAAAGATTAAACTTTGGTTGTACATCAAATCTAAACAGCAAAAGTCGGGGTACCCTGATATTAGGTAGCAATTTTAATCTTAAAAATACTCTCCTGGAATTTTGAAAATAAGTTAAGCTGTGGTTACTTTTCGACACAGATTTAAGTCTTTAAAAATGCAATATCTTGTTTATATTGTCCGGTATCTTCACAAAATTTACCTTGAAATTTACTTGAATAATGAAAGCAGTATTTATTTTGTTAAAATTAGATATAAGTTTTCAGACAACGTCTAGTGGTGAAATGACTATAAAAAAACGTGAACAAATTAAATTTCTTCATTACTTGGAACTAATGAGACCCAAGTCTTTTTTTTTGGCGTTTGTATTTTAATATTTTTGTTCAGGTTTTGCAAGTTTTGGCGGCTTGTAGTCTAAAAACTGTGAAGAAGTCAGAGGAAAGACACAGTATTTCGGAATTTTGATCTTAAGGTGTTCTAGATTTAAATTTTGGTATTTCATATGCTTATAAAAGATAAAACCTGAGATACTCAAAACAAATTTTCAAAGCTATTTTGATGAGAAAGCCAACCAAATACAAACTACAAGCCACAAAAAGGAAGTGTAACCTGAAAATTCGGCCTTTTTTGGCAAAAATTTTCAAAATTAGAAACCTAATCATACAGTTAGATGCATCTTCATTTACAAAATTTAAAAGAAGAAACTATCACTGTGTTAATTTTGATCACTTGTATAACTAAAACGTTAGTACATGGTGCATGTGCATTAATAAAATTTTATAGGATGTGAATTTTTTGTAAAGAAAATTATGTATTATTAATTTTAATTCTTTTAAATTTGGACAGTATATTATAATTAATAATCAAAGCATGGTTGTTCATAATAAATATTATTTCGACCTTAAAAATACCATGAAATTGCTAGAATTAATTTTGAGTTTCATGATTAGATAAACGTTAATATGATAGTTAAGTATGATAGTAAGTAAATATATTTTTAAAATCAATTATTTGAAAGAAAATATAGAAACTAAATAAAAGAAAAATTATTTTACAAATTTGTTTTATTTCATTTCCTTTTTTTTCAAGTTTTTGAGCATTTATCAAGTTAAACTGCTTGTTTTTAAAGCAATTGTATTGGTCACTGCTAACGAATCCACACTCAGTGTTTTAAGAAATGCAAGATGATTGACCCAAAATGATGTATGTACTTCGATTCGACAATTTTACTTCGAGTTGAGTAATTTTGAAATTAAACTTGTTTCTGATTGAGATGATTATGATTTTTAACTCAAGTCTCAAAAATTTGAGATCAACCAGGAAAAGAACTATTAGCCAAAATTATACAAAATGTGTTTAATTTTAGATAAGTATAAATCCTTAGGCAGTTTCCATGATCTTGGAGTTACCATGGATTCTAAACTACGATATTTAGTGAGAAATCCATCGATCAGTAAAATTCTCTTTGATAAATATGCTTAAAATCATGAAGAAAAATGCATTAAAAATCTCTTTGCTTTTAAAGCAGACATATCCACTGTAAATTTTCAATCAAAATCAGAAAAGTTAAAGAAAGTTTTCAATTGTATAGTTTTCATTCAAATTTTAAAAACTTTTTGTGTCAAAACGTTGGTATAAGTAATAAATTTAACATTAAAGTGGATTTGGGCATTGCGTTCTGTAAAAAATAAAAAGTTAAAAGCAAAAAATATTTTTGTTTTACTAAAAAGGACCTTCAGGAGAATCAAAATTGTTTCGGCAGTTTTCCTCCGATTTGAAAATAAAGTATGCAGAAATCATTTTAATGAGTTCCTCTAACTTTTGAGACCACGAACGGCGGAAACTAAAATTTGTTTCATTTATAACTGTCAAAGTCAGACAAGTCCAAATTTGAAATTGAAAATACGATTTTTTTTGCACTATGGGACTATTTTTATTTTTCGTATAATATATCTATTCCTGCTGAGCATAATTTTGCATAATTGGTTTGTTAATAAAAAATGTCTGACGAAATTAAGACGTTTTTTTCAATTTTCCAACAATTCTATCTGTGTAACTTATCTGGTTTTGAATGCAAACTCCTCATTTATTAGGAACTTTCTTACCAATTGAAACTTTTTCTTATGAAATTTTAAATGTTTCATCTTTATAGCAATTTATTTTTTAATTAAAAATATCCATATTTGATTATATTTGGTTGAGCCTCATTGATTTTTTTTTCGCCTACTCTTCGGTTCCCCCCTTGGACACATGCCTAGCGCACATAGAGAGGAGAGAGAGAGAAAGAGAGACTGCTGCAATTCTAAACCAGTGTTGCCAGACTAGCAGCTAAAGAAATAAACTGAAATTACCAGTATTTTGGAATAAATTTATCACTTCGGTAAAAACTTAACTTTTTCTAAAAAATTCAATTAAAAAATTTTTAAATTATTAACAGCCGTCACAATTCACTTCACTACTTCAGCAATGAAATGTTTGTAAATTATGTTTAGCTTCTTTTCTTCCTACACTCAGAAAAGACCTATTTTTCTGCGATAAAAAATTTCTCTATTATTGATAATAGCAATATTCTCTTTTTCACATAAAATTTTCTTCAATTAGAATAAATTTTCACATTTTCGAAAAAATATTTATTTACTTGTGGAAAATGCGAATATATCAATCTCTCTAATAATGATAAGTATTTTTCTCGTACAAAAAAATACTCATTTATAGAAAAAAATTTATTGAAAATGAAAAAATTGTTCCAATATTTTGATAAAAAAATTCACTGTGCGAAGTATTTTCATTAATAGCCTAGTACTCTGCTTAGTGGAAATTCATACTTCGCCAACTGGGTGTGTTTTTTAGTACGTAGGTGCATTCTATCTTTCCGGTTAATCCGGACTGTTGTAGAATGTAAGTCGTGCATGCGTATAGTACGGACTATACGTATTTATGAGATTTCTCACTCCTTTGGCGAATCCAAAAAAAAAAAAAAAAAAATTTTTTCACGACGATTTAATTGAACTTATAACTGATTATTTTGAAGTGAAAAGTGACAGTTGTCGAAGAATTTTTGTTTTTATATATTTATTTTTTCTCTATTTTGAGAATTAAAGTATGACTTTCTAAAATTTTTCAATTTGCTCGCAACAAAATATTTGTCAGAATTTTCACGCAACAACAAAATTAATGTTGCGAGTGAAATTTAACGCAAACAAACAGAGTACCAGGCTTAAAAACAAATTTTTTCTCAAAAATAAAAAGACTTCTTCTCTTAAAACGATATATTTTTATATATTTCTCTTTTTCATGAAAGCTTTTAATAATTTTTAGGATCACATTTTGGAAAAAGCATTCGCTGGAGCAAAATCTATATTAATTTTCTCTAAATATGAAACTTTTTTATCATATTCCGACAAACTTTTTTCTAAGTGTACCAGCATTTTTTTTCTAATGTAGGGACTTTTTCTGTCTTTTTTTCCACGAACTTTTTTTGCTCATGATCATGACTTTGTATAAACGATAAACTTTTTTGCAATATTCAATGCAATTTCAAAAATCACTTTTTATTTCTTGAAGTGTTTTAGCAATTTTCTTAGATTTAATGTTTAAAGTCTTCGCGGCTCAAAAATTAAAATAATCCTTCATTTCTTACAATACCTTTTTTGTTACAAAAGAAGATTCACAAACATCTGCTTGTGTTACATAAAAAAATGTGATAGTGCTGCTAATAACTTAATATATTTAAAAAAATACTTATTTTCGCAAAATTTATCACTTGTAGTATAAATTTAAAAAGTACATTTTTACTTCAGCCCAAAAAATTAATAAAAAAATTACTCCATTTAGGAAAACCTCAGTCTGGCAACAGTGTTTTAAACATTCGGCAACATTTGAATTTTCAAGAGATTCTCTTCTTAACTGTCTGACCAGAATCATGACTCAATAATTTATAAGGTTATCCCGATATTTGACATACCCTTATTTTTTGTAAACAAAAAATATTCTCTCTCGAAAATGAATGACAAACAGGGTTTTGTGGTCTCCTCAAAAAAAATGTATGTGTCAGTGTTGTGCTGTGTTTTTTTTTTTAATAAAAAAGTATGTATGTGTTTTCAATATTTTACTGCTTAAAAGAAAACAAAATCAGTATGCATTGCTTTCATTGAATTTTTTAAGGCAATAAATTCGTGAAAATATTTCAAGCTTGGGCTCTGTGAAGTCGCAGAACCTTTAAAAATCATCTGATGGATGCTTCAAAACACAAAAGTAGCAGAAAATGTATTGACTAGAAATTTAAAGATATATTGTACTAAAAAATAGTATGATATTCAAGCACCTGTGGGATTTTTGTGTCATTAAAAATGCTCTCCTCTTGAAATAAGGGTATCTATCTCCATTTTCGTGAGAAGACGTCAAATATCGGGATAACCTTATAATTATTGAGTCATGACCAGAATCATGTCGTTGTCGTATCGGTGAGAGAGAATCGCTTAGAATTGGCCCAGAAATGAAGCGTTGGCTTTGTCGTTTTGTTTTTTCTCAATGTGCCATTCGATTTTTTTGTCAATTCGTTTTTTTCATTTATAAAAAATTTAAAAATGTCACATTTAAGAAAAATAATATAAACAACTTTCTTCAGTGTTCTCATCGTACTCCGATTGAAGTGATAATTACTCCACTTCTGTTAAGTCCACTACTTTTTGCAATACTTTTCATATAAATTTACTGCTTTTTCAATATCAGACTACTCCTTTCATTATTAGAGCAAGTAGGAACACTGTTTACTCGCTACATTTGTTGACAGATTCTCCAAGTTTTGTTATAATATGGCAATATTTTTAGAGTGAAGCTGAGAGAGCTGTCAAATAAACGACATAGAAAAATTGAAAATAGAAATAATTCATGATATAATTACTCCAAGGTAGTATTAACGTTTCTGTTGGAAACGGACTTTTGTCAAAAAATATAACAAGAAAGAGAGCGCTCACAATCCGTCATTGCATACAATTAATTTTCACTGGTCACATTCAGCGTACCCAACAGTTGCCAACTGCTTAGTCAAAACTTGGTGCACATAAATATAAAGTTGCGCATTAAAATGCATTTAAAAAAAGAAAATTTTTATTTTGTCGGTAAAATTTTCATTCGTATTTGATGCAAAGCTTGATATTTCATAAACTTGACAATTTTTCTGAAACTTCAATACCGATAATAGCGCTCCCTGATGTGTTGCTGTCACAACAGTTGACACAGCTGAATGTGGCCAACGAATATAACAACGACCAGCTGTTTTTGATAAGAGTTCGTTTACTTGTAGCTGACAGAATCAACATTTGTCAACACTACCTGGTAAAATTATTCTATCATGGAAATAATTCTATCTTGGCGTTTTCGTTGTAATAGTTGCTATCAACACCAAATAAACTATACATGATAGAAATTTAAGAAACATGGAGGGATAAATTATGCAACTGGAAATCGAACTTTAAGCTCTTCCCGTGCCATGTGTCTTTATCAGATAGAAAATAAGTTTTCGTTTGAAGTTTTAATTAACTTATACCAAGTCTGTGCAAAATTTCGCACACCGACTAAAAACAGCTGACATCGCATAAAATAAAAAGTTCAGAACTTAACGAAAGCAATAAATTATAAGACGCAACAGATTGCTTATATAAACGCACGTTTTCTTTGCTATAATATTTTATTTATATTTTGATCATCATATAGAGCCTTTTTTATGCAATAGCAAGCATTTGATTAGGGTTGTTTTTTAATTTTTTTGTACAGCATGAAAAGAAAAAGTTATGTTTTATTTATTCCGTCACTTGCCGCTTTATCGGGAAGCAGTTGTAGTATCTAAAGCAACAACAACAATTATTTACAATAGTCAACAATTAAATACATCTACAATAATCAAAGTTGTATTATTACTTAGCTGGGTTCAATTAAAAATTATGAAAAACTTTATTTAAGTTTTAATTAAATGTTACTCATACGCCATGTATGCCAGAAACTAATGAAGCACAAGCACGAAGTAGAACTATCAAGAAAGCATCATTTTTATTTCACCAGCAAGTTGCAACAACGTGTGTTGGTATTTTATTACAGCACACCGGTATACATACGCACACACACACACACACTATTATACACGCTAATAACAACTTGTGTCTCTTATATAGACAACGCAATTTGTTCGCTTTTCACCACACAGGCAGTCACAAGTAACGCTTGGATTCATTTATCATAAACCAAATTAAGCATTATTAATGCCAAAGCAACATTGAGGTTTGCTTGTTTTCTTTCATTATTTTTTTCAGTTGTTTTACTGCTTAACTAGCAACATCTAACAAGTTGTTGTACAAGCTGAGATAGTTAAGAAAAAAGCAACAAACACACGAATGTTGGATTTTACTTGTTATAGCTAAGCAAGTGCTGCAAAATATTCTTGCCAGACAATTATAACAAGTTAGCAAATATGCAGCCACTTCTTTCACAGTCACCTCTTGTGGAATGCAATGTTTTAAAATTACTTAAGGTAGCACGTTAAGTGCTAAAATTTTCATGAAATTCTACTAAGATAGAGCAGTGAAGTCAAAGTTCAATTCATAAGGTTTGAGAATGTCTGGCAGGATTGCTTGTAAGAACGCAGAGCATAGCTTTTCTTGTTAATTGCTAAGAAAATCGAGAAGTTAAGAAATTTCAATGAAATTAAAAACTTAAAGGTGTCAAGAAAATAAGTGATAGAAGAAAGTTTTAAACAGCTAAAAGCTTTACATTTAATGCCATTTCCGTAGAAAAAATAACAAGAAAATAATTCGCCTTTGAAAATTAGCATAAAACTTAAATCTGAATCTGTTTAACGATATCCTTTTGCACTCTTCTGCCATTCGCACATTGCAATCATCGTTGCGGTAGAGCTAAAATAATAATTTTGTCTAACCAAAAAAAAAAAAAAAAAAAAAATTTCATTCAACTGTGTGTCGTTTGTGCTGCAAAAATATTAAACCCACAGCACAGACAGACGCACAGCTATCAAATATAATGAGCCAAATTAAAGTCTTAATAAGACTCAGTCGCGCTAGCACTGTAACCTAAGCCACTTTAGAGGCACATAAAAAGGATTAAGTTAATGGTTTTGTGTGCCAAGGTTTTTAATTGTGCAAAAATCTTTGGAATTTTTTGTGTAGACAAACTTTATATAAACTAAGCATTTCTAAGTAGTGCACAGAAACGGCTGAACTAAATTGCGTGAAAACTTCTTTTACTTAAGTATTTGTTTTTAAGGTTTTGTAGCGTTCAATCTATTTTCATTTATTGCCTTGGCTCGGCAGCATCAACCACAGAGCTACACAGCTCAAGTTGAAATAAAAGCCAAAGCAGCTCATAACGATTTCCGGCTGCTTTATATGCTTGATTGCACATTTCCGTTTCCTTCACCGACTCTTGTTACTTGCAAAAGCTCAACTATTGCATGAATGCGTTGCTGCTGCTGCTGCTGTTTCATTGTAAAGTAACCATTTTCTTGGCAACGAAATTTTCTATGATTTTTATATATTGTCTATTGATTGGTTTCACTTTTTTTTCATCCAGTCATCCTTTTTTATGCGATTGCAATTATTTTTGCTCATTTTGGCAGAAATAAGTAAGCAACATCAACACACACCACCACAAAAAACATAGAGCCTACCTATACCAACGCACATAACTAGCATAAAAACTTTGGGAGAATGCCAATAGCAACTTAACAACTCAAGACGCACCGAAAAAGGACTCAAAGGACCAACATGAAAAAAGGTAAGGAAATAAAGCAAGAGCAACTTAAGAAGAACACTAAGAATACAATTTACAGGACATGCAATGAAAACAAGGCATACATAACAATTTACATAACGATTGTATTTTTATTTGCTGCAACAACAACAAACAACAAATAGCAGTGACGACATGCAAAAGGATTTTCTTTACTGCTATGTTCTACTCTCGCTCACTGTTGCAAAATAACTTATTTTTTGCCACTGAGCAGTGGTTTATACTTAAAAATAAAGTGGTATATGTTTCCGGCTGTCCGTCTGTCTGCCTGTCTGTCTATTTGACTGTCATTGCGGTGCTTTCAACTTCCTTATTGCAAGTCCCCAGACGTTGTTCTAAACAATTTGTTGTTGATACACTGACAGAAAAGCAAAGACTGAGCAGACAAAATACGTCTGAATCGCTGTGCTAGTTGTTGTTGTTTTAGTTATTGAATTGTTGCAGTTGTCATCTTGCTGGAAATGTAAATTTTAACCGGATATGTTGGCTTTTGTCTGGGATTTAAAAATTATTTTGAATTATTTTCAAATAATGTTGTAAAGGAAGCGATGTGATAATAATGCTTGACGAGGTTGCAGTTTTAGTGTAAGTGACGGCTTAAGTAACACGCACATTTTATTTTCAATCGATACTGAATTCAAACTTGAAATGAATGATATCAAAAGACATGTTTTGAATATGAATAAGAATATGAATATGAATATGAATATGAATATGAATATGAATATGAATATGAATATGAATATGAATATGAATATGAATATGAATATGAATATGAATATGAATATGAATATGAATATGAATATGAATATGAATATGAATATGAATATGAATATGAATATGAATATGAATATGAATATGAATATGAATATGAATATGAATATGAATATGAATATGAATATGAATATGAATATGAATATGAATATGAATATGAATATGAATATGAATATGAATATGAATATGAATATGAATATGAATATGAATATGAATATGAATATGAATATGAATATGAATATGAATATGAATATGAATATGAATATGAATATGAATATGAATATGAATATGAATATGAATATGAATATGAATATGAATATGAATATGAATATGAATATGAATATGAATATGAATATGAATATGAATATGAATATGAATATGAATATGAATATGAATATGAATATGAATATGAATATGAATATGAATATGAATATGAATATGAATATGAATATGAATATGAATATGAATATGAATATGAATATGAATATGAATATGAATATGAATATGAATATGAATATGAATATGAATATGAATATGAATATGAATATGAATATGAATATGAATATGAATATGAATATGAATATGAATATGAATATGAATATGAATATGAATATGAATATGAATATGAATATGAATATGAATATGAATATGAATATGAATATGAATATGAATATGAATATGAATATGAATATGAATATGAATATGAATATGAATATGAATATGAATATGAATATGAATATGAATATGAATATGAATATGAATATGAATATGAATATGAATATGAATATGAATATGAATATGAATATGAATATGAATATGAATATGAATATGAATATGAATATGAATATGAATATGAATATGAATATGAATATGAATATGAATATGAATATGAATATGAATATGAATATGAATATGAATATGAATATGAATATGAATATGAATATGAATATGAATATGAATATGAATATGAATATGAATATGAATATGAATATGAATATGAATATGAATATGAATATGAATATGAATATGAATATGAATATGAATATGAATATGAATATGAATATGAATATGAATATGAATATGAATATGAATATGAATATGAATATGAATATGAATATGAATATGAATATGAATATGAATATGAATATGAATATGAATATGAATATGAATATGAATATGAATATGAATATGAATATGAATATGAATATGAATATGAATATGAATATGAATATGAATATGAATATGAATATGAATATGAATATGAATATGAATATGAATATGAATATGAATATGAATATGAATATGAATATGAATATGAATATGAATATGAATATGAATATGAATATGAATATGAATATGAATATGAATATGAATATGAATATGAATATGAATATGAATATGAATATGAATATGAATATGAATATGAATATGAATATGAATATGAATATGAATATGAATATGAATATGAATATGAATATGAATATGAATATGAATATGAATATGAATATGAATATGAATATGAATATGAATATGAATATGAATATGAATATGAATATGAATATGAATATGAATATGAATATGAATATGAATATGAATATGAATATGAATATGAATATGAATATGAATATGAATATGAATATGAATATGAATATGAATATGAATATGAATATGAATATGAATATGAATATGAATATGAATATGAATATGAATATGAATATGAATATGAATATGAATATGAATATGAATATGAATATGAATATGAATATGAATATGAATATGAATATGAATATGAATATGAATATGAATATGAATATGAATATAAATATGAATATGAATATGAATATGAATATGAATATGAATATGAATATGAATATGAATATGAATATGAATATGAATATGAATATGAATATGAATATGAATATGAATATGAATATGAATATGAATATGAATATGAATATGAATATGAATATGAATATGAATATAAATATGAATATGAATATGAATATGAATATGAATATGAATATGAATATGAATATGAATATGAATATGAATATGAATATGAATATGAATATTGAAGTGTTCGCGATTTATTTTTATTGTTTGATTTTTGTTTAAAAATGTTTTGCGCGAAATTTTTATCGCTTATTTAAATTTTTGACGAGTTTTAAAACGCGGTGTGTTTTTATTAGTTTGTTATGAGGCCCTGCCTAATAATTTGCCGGCGCTTAAAAACGCCACTGGCCTATTTATTTATATTATTCAGCCTGAGCAATTGAATGCTCAAAAGGCTTTAGAATTAAATATTAGCAGATGAATGCTTGGTACTGAATGTTTATTTTTGAGGATTGCACCTCCTTAAAAAGCAAACTAACAGTATTTTGATAATGGTCAAATTGAGTTAAAATTCTTAATATATAATAACTTAAAATAAATAAATAGAGCCTTAATTTTTACATAAATAAAAGTGTTATACTTTTTGAGTATAATCATAACATAGTGATGTGCTTAAAATTAGTGTGATAGTGCAGGCGGTTATAGGGTATTCTACACCCCCATCCTCAAGATAAAAATTATTTGATTTTATGATAATAATTTTTTTCAAAATTTTTCTTATATTATACAATTCAAAAGATAAATGTGAGTTTAAAACTTACTTACAACTAGTTATACAATTCAATAATAGTATTATGTACTATATATGTGATACTTTTACTTTGATTATTAAATTCATTAAATCCATTTTTTTAATAAATTATTATGATATTCTTTTATTTTTCCATTTACATCTATAATTGAATTTACTCCATTTTTATCGACTATTCTATATGGACCATGATAAGGTGGTTGATTTTTCTTTCTATTCATCTTTTTTATTATTACATTATCACCGATCTTTAAATTTAACGGGTTAAAATTCTTATTATTTCTTATTCGATTTTCTTTTGATATTTTTATTAATTCTTCAGTCTTTTTTAATGAATATGCTAATCTTGCTTTTAGTTCTTGCGCATAGTTATCTGTATTGTAATATTTTGAATTTACTGAATTATCATTTGGAAGGTTCGCTAACCTGCCAAAAATGAGTTCAAATGGCGTGTAATTTGTATCAACATGAGGTGTAGTGTTGTAAGCAAATGTGAAGTATGGTATCCATTGATCCCATTCGTCACCTTTACAAAAATTTAATAAGTATTCATTTAATACTCTATGATTACGTTCTATCGAACCAAGTGTTTCATGATGGTATGGAGTACTGAAAATTTGTTTTATCTCTAATAAGTTGCATATCTCTGATAGTAATTCGTTGGTAAACTCTGTACCTCTATCTGACTTTAAAATTTTAAAATGACCATATATTAGAATTAAGTTTTCGATAATAGTTTTTGCGACTGTTTTCGCGTCTTTTGTCTCCATTGGACAAGCAATTATATACTTTGTTAATTCACATTGCATTGTGAGTATGTATCTGTAATTATTTGTTAAACGTAAAGGGCCTACTGTATCTATCGATACGACTTCGAAACTAGTTCCTGGCGTGTTTGTTATTGTAAGTTTTTCTTTTGTATGTTTTGTTTGTTTATTTATTTTGCATTTTTCGCAATTATTTATGAACTTCTTTATCATTTTACACATATTTTTCCATATGTATCTTTGCTTTATTTTTAAAATTGTTTTTCTAATCCCCATATGACCTCCGTGGGTCGAATTATGATATTCCTCTATTATACTTTTCTGTTTTTCTATATCTTTTACTTTTTCCGGTTCTCTATAAATCAATATCTTTAAATTTTCTTTATCTCTTTTCAAACTATTATAAATCTTTTTGAATTTTTCTTTCTCTACCGTTTTAAATATTATATCATTCGCATTTAATGCTAATTCTTCTATTCCTAACTTATGCATTTTTGACGACAGTTTCTCCAGAGTCAGCTGTGTGAACAAAGGATTATCGCTGCATCTTGCAATGACTTCATTATCTTCTATATATATTTGGGTTCCCTTAAAACCTTTTTCTGTTATAAATTTAAGCTTTCTTATTTTGTTTACATCCGATATTGATGTGCATTCCCAAGCAATTAGTTGATCAGACGTTTTGCTGGAAAAACATTTTTTGTTTTTAAAATCCGAGTTTTTTGTATGGTTATTTTTATCCATACTCCTTGTTATGGCTAGTATTTGTTTACTTGCATGTTCCAATCCGGGTGGAATCATTTCTTTTTGTGTGCATCTATTTAATGTTATTCGCTATAATGCGCTTTTATTGACAGTGGTTTGTTCTGCTTTATATTTATTTAAATTATTTGATTCTTTGACAATAATGGGTAAAATGAATTCTTTTTCATTTATTATTAAAGTGAGTGTAAATGTTTCAAAATCTATTTTTGACATGAATTTTTCTAGAATATCTCGCCCTACGATTCCATCTGTTGCGATTGGAAAATCGTCTTCAACTATATGAAAATTATGCCGAATTTGCCCTGTTTCTACTTCCAAATCTAAATTGGTTGTACCAATGCATTCAATTTCCTCACTCGTTATACCTGATAGTGTTGAAATATTTCTTGTATTAATATTATTTATATTATTGAATTTACAAATGGAGATATCAGCTCCTGTATCTACCAAAAATTTTAGATGTTTGTTCGTATTTTTACATTTTAAAATGATATAATTTGATAAATTTTTTGAAATTTTGTATACTAATTTTGGCCTCTGCGGGTACAATTCTCTGCTACCCGGCCTTAAATTTTTTCCCTGGTATTTTAAATTATTTTCAGTGTTTGAATATCTGTTTGAGTTACAATTCTGATTTTTGTTATTGTGATAATTGTTTTGATAATTATTATTTGGAAAATTATTGTTTCTATAAAAATTCCTGTTTGCATTATTGTTGTTATTGAAATAAGTATTTCTAAAATTTCTGTTATAGCCATTACTATTATAGTTGTAATTATTGTTTAAAAATTTATTGCGTTGATAGCCATAATTATCATTCCTTTTATTATTATAATTGTTATTATAACTATTATAATTATTATTTTAGCAGTTATTATTATCATTATTGTAATTATTATTATTATAATTATTATTATTATATCGATGTATACTACAATGATTTCCTTTTCGAAAATGAAAAATTGCGTTGCTGTCTGTCTCTAGACTTCTTTCGACAGTCATGCATCTTTCTACGGCTTCATTAAACGTTTTTGGCGGATTTGCCAATAAAATATTCTGAAATTCTCTGTTTACGCCTTTTACAAAAATATTCAGAGACATACTCTCATTAACTTTATAAATTACATCTTTTTCTAATTGTTTTGGATTATTTAATGTTTTTATTTCGAAATAACTTAACTGATCGGAAAGTTCCGCTATTTTCTCTCTAAATTCTGATATATTCAGTCTATTTTGTTTAAGTGCACTGAATTCACTTAAAACTTGCTGTAAATTCTTTGGATTAGGGTAAGCTTTTTCCAATGAATTCTTCAGCTCTAAAAATGTTGCAGGCTTATTTGAGCGTCCAAGTATACCGCGAACTTGGGCTGATAATTTAAAATTATAGACATATTTGACAAAAATAGGTCTATCTTCATCTTTTACAAGATCATGCAATAACTCTGATTGCGTAATAAAATCCTCTAGTTGATTAAAATTACCCTTGAAAATTTGTAGGTTTTTACCTACCATATTAATGTCAAAATTAGACATTTTTGGCAAATTTTCTTCTTCCCAAATGTTGGATAAATCTAAATTTTCAATATTTTTTTTCGACAAAAATTTTTTTTTTTCTTTAATAGTTAAACTATTTATTATTAAAATTATTTCTTTATAACAATTGTGGAATTTTTCTTTTAAAATTCGACAATTTTCTTTATTTTCAATTTTCTGTATTTTAATTTTTTAATTCTAAAAATTTTTTAGTATATTTTTATGTGTTCATCACTGTATTTTCTATTTTTATAAATGTTTTTATTAAATTTAAATTTTTCCAACAATAAAATATTCGTTTATTGTAAATTTACCATTTTAATATTTTACTTGACCGTGTTATACATATTTTAGTATGTATGAAACACCCTCTGATTCTAGTACTAATCTATTACAAATATATATGCGAAAGATGCATAAAGCAACAGGTGATTGACTGACGTTTCAGTCAATGAATGAAAACAAATGCCGGTGTGCGTAAATTTTTCGCGAGTTGTTTTTTTTTGTAGTGTTTAAATTAAATAAAGCAAGTGCTAAAAGTGAAAAAAAAAATGTCTATTACTTTTAATAAAAATGGTGTAATTTCTTAAGCTCTTTTCAATGTAAGTTTTGGTTTTTATAAATATTTTTAACAATAATAATTAACATAACAAAAAAATTCATGTTCAATGCGAGTTTTTGTGTGTGCATGTGTGTGTGTGTTTATTGTCGCTGCTCCAGCAGCTTCTCGAGCTCCAGCTCATATGCAAGTTCTTCCCAGACTCGGGATGGGATTTGGAAATCTAGCGGCTTCTCCGCATTGATTTTAGATTTCAAATTTGCAAATTGTTGTTCCAATTTGAAAATTCGGTCACCGCGTCTGGACGATTGTGTCGGTGCAACGTCTTGCTGGTGCCGCTGGTATCGCCACGGTGTCAATTTTCTTCGACCCGGGTATGTCGGTATGTCTCGTCTCTCTCTGGTGCCGCCGCCTGGTTGGACGCAATCTGCTATCGCGTACAAAATTTGGTCCGTATTGAGCAGGATCGCCATGAAGTGTTCGCGATTTATTTTTATTGTTTGATTTTTGTTTAAAAATGTTTTGCGCGAAAATTTTATCGCTTATTTAAATTTTTGACGAGTTTTAAAACGCGGTGTGTTTTTATTAGTTTGTTATGAGGCCCTGCCTAATAATTTGCCGGCGCTTAAAAACGCCACTGGCCTATTTATTTATATTATTCAGCCTGAGCAATTGAATGCTCAAAAGGCTTTAGAATTAAATATTAGCAGATGAATGCTTGGTACTGAATGTTTATTTTTGAGGATTGCACCTCCTTAAAAAGCAAACTAACAGTATTTTGATAATGGTCAAATTGAGTTAAAATTCTTAATATATAATAACTTAAAATAAATAAATAGAGCCTTAATTTTTACATAAATAAAAGTGTTATACTTTTTGAGTATAATCATAACATAGTGATGTGCTTAAAATTAGTGTGATAGTGCAGGCGGTTATAGGGTATTCTACAATATGAATATGAATATGAATATGAATATGAATATGAATATGAATATGAATATGAATATGAATATGAATATGAATATGAATATGAATATGAATATGAATATGAATATGAATATAAATATGAATATGAATATGAATATGAATATGAATATAAATATGAATATGAATATGAATATGAATATGAATATGAATATGAATATAAATAAAAGTTTGCATTTTGTATTTTGTATTTTGTAATTTGTATTTTTAATTTTTTTCTTCATGCATCGTCATCACCAAGATTTTTTAAAAAGCTCAAACTTTATAAGAATTTGCAAATTAATCCAAACTTTTTATATTTTTTCGCACTCACTTCTAGAATGTCACTCGAATGACGACTGTTACACAAAAAATTTATCAAATTTTATCTTGGGAACAAAACAATTATTGTTATTATGAATGCACTAACAACATTTCGTATTGTTTGTCGTTTATATTCTTGTTATTTTAATGTTATTCTCTTGCTATTGTGTGTCTTCTGTCAATAACATGCATAATTTTGCTTCTGCTTCATCGTCTTTGCTTTATTCTATTATGTTTTGTACAAATTATTTTTCTTAATTTAACTCATTGTTGAACTGACAATTTTCTTATCCTGAGAAGCAGGACAATTGTTATCGCTGTTGTGGTTGTTAGTGTTGTTGTTGTTGTTGTTGTTGTACTGCTAGTGCCTCTGATGTTGTCACTTTGCAGCCATTGTTTGAAACTGCCTTCTATTTGCCACTTTTGCCTTATGTACCTTAATTCCCAGAAGCAAATTGTTCCATCAACACTTCAAAATGAAAGTTTTTTCCACTATTTTTCTTCTCCTCCTCCTCCTCCTCATCTTACGACTTCTACAATTCTTCTTAGCACAGCGGCTTTAATATCTTTTATTGTGGATGTACCCTTAGGATAGAAATTTACTCAAAATTTTCAAGAGTTGCTAATAATGCTGAAGGCACAACAGAAACAACGGACAGCAAACAAAACAACAACAACACCAACAACAACAACAACAACAACAACAACAACAACAACAACAACAACAACAACAACAACAACAACAACAACAACAACAACAACAACAACAACAACAACAACAACAACAACAACAACAACGACAACAATAGCACTCAAAAAATTTGAACAGCACATTTAAGACAAAAGGCTGAGAAAAGTTTTTTCTGTTCTGTTCTGTTTCTATTTAAAAGTTTTATTCAAACAAATGTTAGAAAAGTGCAAATTATATGAGAGCGTTAACAGAGCTGGCCTGAACAACGAAGTCTTTATGCGCTATATTAGAGTAAAAGTGGGTGTACAAAAAAGTAAAAAAAAAAGTTTTTATTTTTCATAAAAGCATCTACATAATTTATTTCTTAGAAAAATATTTTCGTTTCATTTGAAAGCTACGAGCTAATTGATAATCTAACAAATAGTTTTGATTTACTATTTTTATAAATAGTTTTGAAACATTCTAAAAATGTTCTCTATTTTGATTGTAAAGTCAATAAAGTTTAAGTTAATTTTTATCAAAAGTACTTTGAATTAATTAATCAAGAAAAATACTTCTTTGGTTCCTGCAGGTAAAACTTTGTACTGGCAGTTAATTAAATTTCTTGTTGACACTTTGCTATTTTCCTTGTTGACAATGTTTGTTGTTGTTTTTGTTGTTCACGTATTGCAGAATGCTTTGTCTTACTAAAGCTTTACTGCAGCTTCCTATAAATCGATGTAAGCTTTAATTTAATAACAATTGCACATTCCTGAAAATTATGTACTAAAGACCAATTTTTTGATGCCTGAAATTCATGGTTTAAAGTTTGATTGCCTCAAAGTTGATAGCAAGCCTCAGAGACGATAGCTTAAAATCAATCAAACGCATAAGTATTTGAAATTCATGCCACAACCTTATCCGAATTTTTCGACTAAGATTTTTCAATTATTATTTTATGTGTTATCTTAAAATAATATATTTATATGGGTTTTTATTATTATTTTGAAATTATTAATTTTTTTTTATTTTTGTTTTGTTAGTTATAACTTAAAAGTAAGAGCACTTGAGCTCATGAATTGTTTATTTTTCTTCAAAAAGGAGGCGGTTCTCAAGTTCATTGGTTTCTCTGCTTTTTTTTATATTATAAGTATTGTTTTTGAATATTTTTTTCTTTTGCAACATAAATATTTAAAAACTCTTTATATTTCTAAATATATTATTTTAGTAACTTTTAGTTTAAACTCGATTTCACGATTTATAAAATTATTTAAAATTCTGTTCAGTACTTTTTCAATCCGAAAATCCCAGGATAGCCAAAAGTACCCAAAGTTGCATGTCCTAGTGGCCACTTTTATAAAATTTCATACACCACATTACATTACTTGTTATAAAATTCTCGAAAGTCTTTTAAAAATGTTTAAAGGAAATTTTAATTTTTGCAGTACATAAACAATCTTTTAGCATTTTATTTTTTTTGGCGTTAAGTTAAAAAACCAAAAAAAAAAAAAATATATAATATCCGCAAAACAAAACAAAGTAGCTGCCAAATGACATCATCGCACAAAGGACATCCATTCAATTTGAAACTTTAAGCGAACTTTTGTAATAAATCTACACAAAAAATATTGTCCTTCATCAAACAAATGGAAATCGATAAGATTTTTTCGTAAATATAAAGAGCCAGCCATTCAGCCATTTAGTCGTTTAGCCATTTAGCCACTCAATGTCTACCTCGAAACCGTCACCCCGCTTATTATGGTGTAAATATTTATTTATGCCCAAATAAAGAAAAGAAAAAAAAAAATTGCCAAAAACAGCGCTCATCTTAAATGTTCACACTTTGTAGGCGACAAAAAGGTGTTAAATCCGGCCAACGCCAACAATATCGGAGGGGCTTAAACCGGAAGTTTAGTCAAGGCAGCAAGACGAACACAAATCAATGGCATCCAATCAAGATGCTGCTGCCAACCAACACAACCGGCAAGTCAGCCGGCAAGCCATTCAATCAAAGACGTTGGCCAAAACTGCTCAACTGAAAAAAAGGGGAATTTGCGCGGCGGCTGCTCTTAGCTGTTGTTGTACAGCTTCTTGCGCTGCTTCATCTTGTTAAGGCTGTTCTTATGGCATGCCATTTTACTATTTCTCAAGCAGCTTCTTGAAAGGGGAGCACAGCAGTAACAACAACAACAACAGCAGCAGAAAAAAAATATAAACTTATTAACATTTAGATGAAAGTCAGGAGGGTTAAATTGAGATTTATATGGATTGAGTTAAGGGCGAGAATGAAAGTTTGTCGAAATGCTTGAAATCACAAAACAAAAGTGATGCCTATGCCGAATGACAGGCTGGCTGACTGGTTGGCTGATTGGTTGGAGTAGCGGTAATATGGCGCAATGACTTCCGTCAAGATTTACAAAGTATGTATTTGTATTAAACAGAAGCCGACACGCAACGCAAGAAAACAAACAAACAAATAAACAAAAAAAAAAAAAAATGCCACAAATTTTTGGCTCATCTTGAAACAAGTTGATGATTTTCATTAAGCAAAAATCATTTACAATAATTGACAAAAATTTACATACAATTTAGACGCCTCTCACTCAAGAGCTGCTCTGCTGCCTTCAGAACTGTTCTGTTTTTTCTTCGTGTTCATTGATTAGTGCAGGCTGCTTTAGAACAAAACGGAAACGGAAATTGGCTGCGTAGCTGATTTTGACTTTTGAAATTTTTGAATTTAAATTATATAATGATTTGCCTCATACCGCTATTTGCCATGCTTCAACCTAAATGAATTCTGCTGAATTTTCTAATATTTTATCAAAAGAAAATTTTCAAATTTTCAAATTTTATGCAAAGATTTTTCATTTCGTATTCATTTTTCACTCTTGCTTGGTATTTTAAAATTCAATTAGTTGCATTGCTGTTGTTGCTGCCGCTGCTGCTGCTGCTGCTGCTTGGGTCTTGCTCTTCATTGTGTGTTAGATAAATAGCAGTGTTTTTCGTAGGAAATGTAAGCCATTCATCATGGTTTGCCAGCGTTGGTTTTAATTCAATAAATAAATAAATTCCATTCACTGAATTGCATTGATGTGGCAAAGCTTGGTTAGAAAGAGATGAAGAGAGTGGTTTTGAAGGTGGTAAGCAAAGCTGTGTGAGGCATTCCATTAAGAACAGTTTAACCTCCTTGATGATTTTAGTTAGTAAGTATTTGAAAGCAGCCTGTATTTGAACAGTTTTTGACATCTTTGAAGAAGGTTAAGAAAATTTTAATTTGAAATGTAAAAACAAGATGAGAAACTAAACGAAAAAACGCTGCAAACTTTCTCAAATGTTCCAGGTAATCATTAGACTATATAACATTTTCACAAGGGCAAACATTTTTATAATTGCAAAACGGCACGACATTCTTTAAGGACATTCTTTGCATAATAAATGGTAAAAATTCGGTAGTTGAATTTTGAACTCATATTTCAAAATGATATGCGTTTTTCGCCTTCGGTTTCGCCTTTCGGTTTATAAATTAAAAGTAAAAATCTGAAAAATGGTCCTTTATGCAATTATTTGATTGCTAGTATTGAAGCCTGTCCTACAATGGGTTACTTTCAAAATAATTTAATAGCAGACGGCATGACATTTTTACACTCACCTCGAATATTGTTATGTTACAGTCGTTGTCGATGTGTCTTTATATTCAATCAATTTTGTGTGCATACTTTCAGGCTAACCATGTTTTGGTATTATAAAAGCACTGCAATAGCACTGTAACAGTTTGAGCGATATTAGATGCGGAGCAGAAGGCTTGTCTTGTATATAAAAAACAAATTGGCCATTTCAGCCCTTGAAAGGACTTTGACCGAGTTTCTTATGATCAATTGTGTTGTGTGTGTTATTAAATGTTTGCACACAATTAACCGAGAACTGAACCTACATGTTTTATACCGGCTCCGAACGGCTAAAGTTCATGTTCTCAAGAAGCTTTACATGGCATTATTTACTCTCTGAGGTTTGCCATTGTCTGCAGAGAGGTGGTGACCGATCAGAAAAGTTTTTTATTGAAAAAACTTTTCGCCGCGACTGGAGATCGAACTCGGGCTCCGAGCACGCTAAGCCACACACTTAACCTGTATGCCACGGTCACCATGTCTTGTATATATATATATATATATTTTATTAGATAAGAGGCAAAAATGCATGGAACTCATTTCATCAAAAAAATACAAGTCCTGCAGGAATTGTTATAAGAAAGGAGACAAAAATGCATGTACACTCAGAAAAAAATACCCATCTTTCACCGATAAAAAATTTCTCTATTTTCGATTAAAGCAATTTTCTGTTTTTCAAATAAAATTTTGTTCAATTAGAATTCATTTTCATATTTTCGAAGAAAAATTCTTTCACTTGTGGGAAATGGAAATATTTCATGTCTCAAATAATAATAAATATTATTCTCGCACAAAATTTATTGAAAATGAAAAATTGTAGGAAAAATTTTGATAAAAAAATTAATATGCGAAGTATTTTCTTCAATAAAAACAAATATTTTCTCAAAAAATAGTTTTCTCTAAAACAATATAATTTTATATAAATATTTATCGTTATCATGGAAGAAGCCTTTAATCATTTTTAGGGATTTTTTAAGGATAACATTTAGAGAAAAGCATTCGCTGAATCAAAGTCTATATCATTTTTCTCTTAATATGATGCCTTTTTTATCATATTCTGAGACACTGATTTTGGACATTATCTACAAGTAAACAGGGTTAGTGGACGTAAAATTATTATTTTATGAACGTATACATAATTTTTAATAAAAATTTCCGTAAAGTCGATCAAAGTATGATCAAGAAGCAACCGACCCAAAGCATTTTTGCGATTGTCACCTTTAAACTTAACTCTTTTAGTCAAGTCACAAAATCAAGACAAAATTCAAAGTCAAGACACGAACCATTTCTTTCGTTGTTGAAGAGTAAACTTATTAAGGTGCCTTTCTATTGTATGTAAGATACGCAACACAATTAAGATTAAAAGATAAAGTGTAGATAAAGATAAAGAGTGTGACGTCCAAAACACGAATAGTAAATTTTTTTTTTAATTTGCTGAAAACCAAATACAAAATGCCAACTTAACTTTGTAAAACAGCTGTCTGAAAGTTATAAAAATCTAACCAAATAAATTCAAAAATTATTAGAGCGAGCGAGCAAAGCTCTCATGGAACAAGTTGTTTGAAGATGTTTAGAGAAAAAACATCTAAACTAAAACTGTTTAATTGATTGGTCGATCTTTAAATTTAATTTTCTGAACTGCTCTACGCTTCCTAACTAAGGTTATATCCTTAGAAAGAATTTTCAAATTCCATTAAGCTCAAAAGTTAATTGAAAATAAATTATGGATATAAATTAATTATAAATTATATAAATTATTAAATAAATTTGCAGTTTTTATTCTTATTTTAGGCTTATTAGGAACGCGTTATTGTCGCAGAGTAATTTAAAGAGAAACAGAGTGTAATTTTGTTGTCATCAGCAAGCTTTTTAAGATATTTCATAATAAATTTTTTAAATAATTCTTAAAGATATTTAAAAGCAGATTTATTTCGTTTGCAATTGAAAGATAAATTAATTTTTTTATCTATTATTTAAATTTTACAAACAACTACAAAAATCAACGAACGTTCGTTTTAACCGTTCATTAAAAATTAACGTTTGAAGAGAACGTTCGTTCAGCAAAAACTTTTGTATGCAGCGCTCGACTATCAGCATCAGCAGCGTCAGTGATTTTTTTTTTGTTGTGCATGCGTCATTGGTTCGGTTTGCGTTGTTATTTTTCTACATGTTTTAGTTTTTGCGTTATCGTGAAAAAATTAAAACAATAAGAAATAAGAAAAAAAATTAAGTAAATCAGTCTGGAAGAAACATATAGATAGTTAAGTCCCGGTCGTGAACAAAGTTCCTGAATCTTTAATTCAAACGCTCATTTTGAATAAGTGATTACAAACGAGCGTTCGCTGTTTTTTTTTTTTTTGATTGTGTGAAAAAAATTGAAATAATTCAATTGGATTTTTATTGCCTTTAAGTGTTTTTTAAACAACATCTTTGGATTTGAGTGTACACTTAATTCACTTAAATCTTTCTTTTTAGCATCTTCCTAAAGCTTTCAGCAGTTCAAAACTAAGAAAATCATCGTGGCATCGTCGTGTAAGCAAATCATTTTCAGGCATTTTCTCTTTGAGTCGCTGCTCTTGTTCTTCTAGTGCGGAACATTGCGTTTAATTTTTTGTTGTCATTGACAAACTTGTTTTACGTCGAGGCATTTATTTGTAATTTAAGGGAAATACGAACACTTTATTTTTCAAACTTTAAATTTATCTTAAATCTATAAAAAAAATGTGTTACCACACTTCTGAATGCAACTTTTGATATATTAAAATACCTATCTTTCTCATGTGTAATTTGAAAAATTGGAAAACTACAATAAAAACATGTGTAAAGAAGTTGCATGCCGCCAAACAAATATGCACACATTGGCTTGCTGCTCATCACTCTGCAGCAACAACAGCACACATTTATGCGGGACTCACCGACTACATTCAGCAAGCTTTTTTTAACTTTTATTCTCATCAGTGTTGGGTTGGGTCAGTACAAGTGTACTTTTTCAGTACAATTTCATAATAAAAAGTACGTAAGTACCACCATGACATTTTTAGTACATTTTTATACACTTGGTCTTCGTCATATCGACTTTCTTTGCTTTTTTTTTGTATTTCTTAAAGTTTTCAGTACCTTTTTTGTGAATTTTTACAACCATAATTACAACAGTGATGATATTTGATAACTTTGGAGGGGAGTTTTTTTATTCTTCTGAAAGTACTTTTTCGGGCGTGAGAGTACCTTTTGTTAATCTATATATAAATAGGCGTTAAGAACAATTTTCTCTCGTGTTCTTCTACCGATATTGATAATTGTTTTTTAAATGAATCAGAGTGCGGAGTAGAAGTGCACCAAATATTTTATATCTATAATTATAAAAAGGCAAACAAAAAATTGGTCGAATTTCGACACCAGGCGATACTAGTATTATTAAATAAGCTTTTGTTTTGTTGCTGAGGCCCTAGGGTTGGGACAGTAATACTTGGAGATTTTTAGTAACGGGATTTTGATACCCAGAAACCTTAAATTTTGTGAGGTTCGACAAAAAATTGTTTTTGAAAAAAAAAAAACAAATTCGGGATGGCGTGGGATTAAGTTGTGAAGCATCGGTGTTAAAGGTTGGTGGAAAGTGAACAAAGTAGCCGAAAACCTTCATAACTACCCAAGTGTTGTCCCAAGAGGGGTGAAATGTTCGACCGACCCCAAGAAATTTTGTTCTCCGAAATTTTTCAGGAACAAACCTGCCCCAATCTTCTGGTTTTTTCTTTCCAACATTTTATCGCAACATACACTGAGAAAAAAACACATACCTTGCTCCGGTAAAAAATTTCTCTATTATTGATAATAGCAATTTTCTCTTTTTCAAATAAAATTTTCTTCAATTAGAATAAATTTTCACATTTTCGAAGAAATATTTCTTTACTTCTAGCAAATGGAAATATTTCAATGTCTCTAATAATGATAAGTATTTTTCTCGCACAAAAAATTTCTCATTTATAGAGAAATTTTATTGAAAATAATAAACTTTTCTTATATTTTGATAAAAAATTCACTATGAGAAGTATTTTCTTCAATAAAAACAAATATTTTCTCAAAAATGAAAAGTATTTTTTCTAAAAACGATATATTTTCTATTTCATGGAAGCTTTTTATCATTTTTAGAGAATTTTTAGTATCGCAATTAGAGAATATCATTCTCTGGAGCAAAGTCTATACCATTTTTTTCTAAATATGATGCCTTTTTTATCATATTCCGAGACATTTTTTTCTGAGTGTATCTAGCCTTTCCAACCTTTAAAGGGGCACCTATACATGTTTTTTTTAAAAAACTTTTTTCTAAAATTGGCTTCCATCGCTCCTTAATTCTTTAGATTCTAATCCTAATTAATTAGATTTTTTCCTAATATTACGCCTCTTTTTGTGGCGTCGTTGACGACGTGTAGATTACGCAATATTTCTTGCGCTTCTTGGTAATCTTCACGCTCAGTCCAGGTTTTTGGATCGGTAGCAATCAAATCAGTTGAAAATTGGAAGCGTGCGAAAATTCTGGCTTTCTCAAGTATGACGTAATGGCTCAAATATTTTTTTATTCCTGATTCACTTTCTCCGATGCCAATTGAATCTTTTTTTACACCTCTTTTAAGCCAAAAATGTTAACTGGACGAGCACGTACTTGATTTCCGTTGCTGCCGATATCCTAGCTATCATCTTCCTCGTCTTCTTCGTTGACATCAACGACATTATCTGACTCTATAACTTCTATCATCTCGTTCTGTTCATCGTCAGACGATTCGTCCGTCTGAAAATCCATCTGAAAATTTTTTAATCGGATAACCCAAATAAATACCGTTAAACTTATCTTTAATCTTCTGTTAAACCGAACAATTTTTCGGTTTCAATATTGAGAACAAAATCTTAATCATGCGTGACGTTTACTTTTTTTTATGATTAGTGTATCCGAAAGTACTTTTTTTGGGCTAAAAGGAGTTGGGGACTTTCGAAAATCGAAAGGAGATAAAAAAATATCCACTACACATATCATCCTTGATTTACAACACATTCAAACGAACTGCCACCCTGATCAGCTCTACTATTTTATTTTTTTATTACATGATCGTCTCTTTCTAGCATGAAGGCATTAATGTAAAAAAATTGAATTGCTTGAAAACTTAATTTTTGGGCCGGTTCGGGTAACCGCAACTTGATTAAAATTTAAAATCTGAATGTAGAGTATTAGACTAATTTAACTATGTATGTATATTGAACTGTTTGTCCATTTCAATTAATTTTATTTTACTTTAAATAATATATTAAATACATCAAAAAAGTTTATTATTCATGGAGAAAAAAAAATAGTACAATTTGATGTTAAAAAGTAGAATTTTTAATTCGATTTGGTACAATTTCGGAAAAGTCATTTCCCATCCCTGATTCCCATCATGTCAAAGAGCGCCAACTGTTTCTGGTTACTCTCAGTGTTGCCGTTCGAGAATTTTAAAACGAAGTAAAATAGGCTACAAGATGGAAGTATTTTCAGAGATTTCGAAGTGTTAAAATAAATTAATTTTGTTTTAACATGAATGTTTATTAAGCATATTTAGGTACATTTCAAAATGAATAACGAAAAAATCAATAAAAATATTTTCATAAAAATCAATCAATAAAGTTTAATAAGAAAATACGCGTTCAATAAGAAAATACTGAAATACATTTCAATCACTTATATGTATAAATTAACAATGTTAAAAAATTATATATTTCTAATTTCTATTTTCTATGCAGCTATTTCTTCGGTTCTGAAGTAAATATCACTGTTATAAGAAACATTCGATAAAGTATTTGTTTAAGGATTCCAATTTAAAAAAATTATCATTTAGAAAGTCGTCCTTTATTAGCACTATCGAATTTACGGTGCTAAATTTTAACTTATTTGTAGTTGTATTTTTAATTAGTTTTAATTGTGAAAATACTCTTTCTGTTGCTGCACCACCGTGCGGTAAGCTTAACAACGCTTTTACGAAAGTTTTTATTTTTTGGTACATCAGGTCTTCTAAGGCACTTTTTAATTTAAAAACGTATAATCCTTTTTCAGCTAAAAAAATCATTTAATATTAAAAGACGCCGTTCCTTTTCTAGACAGTCGATATCTTTTTCTTCGATGAGATTAGGAAAAAGTTTTATGAGGGGAACCAAACTATTAGCTAAAGATCTTGTATCCAAAATTTGTAATGTTCTCAAAACTGGATATTTGAAGTTGACTCTTTTCATAATTAGTGTACGAATGTAATAGAACTGTACACAACTTTTTAAAATTTCGTTCTTATCTGTTACAGATATATCATAGGAATCAAATTTTATCTGGGCTCTAGGCCCTATATATATATATCAGACAAAGGCTTAATTCAAAAAGTATTGAGATCATTTTCAAAAATTATATCAAATTCTACGGCAGAGATGACAATAAAATTAATTACAATACTTTTGAAATAACATTTTAATGATTTTAACAACTCTTGAAAACTAGGCGATTCTGTTCGAAATTCTAAATTAAGTGAATTAACAGCACTCAGTGCATAAGACAAGAATTGTAAATATATCACATTTGAATCAGTCATTCGCGCTGCAATACGACTTGCAATATCAGAGTCTTCCTCGAAGTAATTAATTCTTACAAACTTACATTTCAACAACCTTCACAACGCGCGCTTTTGCAAGAAGTATTTAATCGAACAGAGTGTTGCCACTATCATTAAAATTCTCTCATCCAATACAAAACTCTGTGAGAGAAGGTAAATACAAGTTATGAATTCCTTTACACCAACAGTTATGCCATGTTATTGATTTTCTGATGTGAAATGAAGTTAAAAAATCAAATATACTTAATTACTAAAAAAAGTTTTTATCACTCAAAATCGAAGTGTTTTCACAAAAGAGGAAGTGTGGAAGTGTTTGACATAAAAGTGAAGTAAAAAACTTCGATCGAAGTGAAAACGGCAACGCTGGTTACTCTTCGAATGAGTGTGGAGAGCCAGAGCGAGATCCAAAAACTTTTAAGAGAAGGGTTGATAGCAACATGAAGTTGACACTCTCGTAACACAAACGCGTGAAAAGCAAACGACCAAGCAATGCTTAGCATCGGTGGTATTTTCCTAAAAAACTTAATTAAATATATTTATTGTTAAATTTTCTTAACCCTGGAAGGACATCCTTCGTCGAATCGACGACGCATGGTTACATTAAATCGTTTTTCTTCCTTGTTATACCCTAAACCTGAAAGGTCAGGGTATATTAACTTTGTGCAAACGTTTGTAACTTATAGAACGAAGCGAGTCCGGTATAGAAAAGTATATATATTCTTGATCAGCGTCACCTTGTGAGTCGAGCTATTCATGTCCGTCCGTCCGTCCGTCTGTCTGTGTGTTGTCCGTAAACATAGGATAAGAAGAAGGAGTTGAGATAATTGGATGAAACTTGATACACATGGTCATATGCACCCAAGGATCAGCATTATTGAATATTTTTGGAATCCGCCCACAGACACGCCTACCTCCCATACAACGTAAAAATTTAAAACTGCATAACTCATCTCATAATAAGCCTACAACAATTTAATTTGATATTTATGTGTTTTTTATCAACACAAAGATGTCTTTGAAAAATGGACGTCATCCGCTAACTGGCACGCCCACCTCCCATACAACTCAAAAATTGAAAACGCAATAAATAAGCCTCTGTTTAACCTACAGAGTTAAATTTTGGCACATGTATTAATTATGACAAAACAAAGACGGTTTTGAAAAATGAACATCATCTGCTCACGGACACGCCTACCTCCCATACAACGCGAAAATTGAAAACTGCATAACTCATCTCATAATAACTCTACAACAATAAAATTTGATATGTATGTGTTTTTTATCAACACAAAGATGACTTTGAAAAATGGACGTCATCCGCTCACGGACACGCCCACCTCCCATTCAACTCAAAAATTGAAAACGCAATAAATAAGCCTATATTTAACCTAGAGAGCTAAAATTTGGCACGTATGTTTTTTATGACAAGACAAGTATGGTTTTGAAAAATGGACGTCATCCGTCCATGGACACGCCTACCACCCATACAACCCAAAAAGTTGAAAACTTAATAAATAAGGTTATGTTTGTCATAGAGAAATTAAATTTGGTATGTATGTGTTTTATGCCAAAACTAAGGTCTGTTCAAAAATTGGGAGTAATCCGTCATTTTTGAAAAGTAGCTTTAGGGTATTTCATAGTCGGCTTAGACCAACTTTAGACTTTCTTTACTTGTTTTATATTGTTTTCTTCTGACTTTTCCTATAGCACCAGTCAAAGTCTAGCTTGAACGTATGCGCAGACGTAGAGCCAAAAAAAAAGTTGAGAAGTATGATTTCTAAGAATTATCGTCGTCGAAACGACGAAGCATGGCTTTTGAGTAACTTTTTCAGTTTTATATTTTGGGTTTTTTTTGTAGTTTTTGTATTAATATTCCATTTTTATTGTTGGAACGCAAAATCTGCAACCAAAAACATATATATATATATTACGAAATTGGAAAAAATTTTATCGATCTGCAACGAATTCAATGATGAACTTGATTGTTTCAGCGCTTGCTTTGGTACTTACTGCCTATTGCCTATAGTATGACCTCAACCATTTTAAAACTTCATCTGAATAAAATTTAGAACTTTGTTTTTAAGTTAAAAATTAATTTTATATTCAATGTATGCTTAAAGTAATTAATATTTAATTTTGTTTTCTGTACCTTTTTTAAAAAAAAAGCCAAATGAACTCAAACAGAAAAGATTTATTTTTTTTATTAAAAACTATTATACATAAAATTGTTTGGTATTTTCTCTTATTCTAAATAATCCGAATAATCAAAAACAAGTGATTTCTAAAGATTTTTCCGTATAGGACATCGGTAGGGGCCTTTTAAAAAATGGTGTCGCCGATTCAACGAAGCATGACCTTTATGTATAAAAAATAAGCATGTCCTTCTAGGGTTAAATAAACCCCGCTTATGGCATTCTGTAGCACAAATATGATATTTTAAAATTTTTTTCATAAAAATCGGTGCACTAGTTTTGGAGTCTATTTTACACTAAAATTTCCACTTCAATTTTAAACTGGAATAAATTAAAAAATTTGATTTTTTTCGTTTAAGATAATCAAAAGAAATAATATTTTTTCGGAAGAGATAATATTTTTTTATGGTTCTCGAGCGACCCAACTTGATTTGTAATGAAAACGAAAAACATACTGTTATTTCATAGCTTTAAGTTTTTAGTTCGCTTGGCAGTCCCCTGCTTTACTTAAGCACTTTCTCCTGTGTTAAATTTCTAAACATCTAAACTGCCTTAATATTCTCTTCAGCACATCTTCTTCAAAATCACAGCCTTAAATTTGCTGGATTGCTAGATTTTTTTTTTTTTTTGGAAGTTGCTTCAGCTTAATTGAATGCCCAATGTCGCCTTTTTTTTGTAGGACCAAAACACTTGATCCCTGACTTTCTCGTTCATTTATCGTTTGATTGCTTTTGCCTTATCAAATGCTCTTCTTTTTTCTTTTCTTCACAATGCTATAGTAGTATTTCTCAAAAGCACCTTGATTTTTTTTTCATTCTATTTTGTAACTTGAGTCCTTTTTTGCTTTTCTTATTTATATCCTAAGGATTAAGTTAATGTTCTATTGTTGAGCGGTCTTTGTGTGGTTTATTTTTTTAATGTTGTTTTGTTGTGACTTTCTTGTTATTGTGTTGTTGCTTTGTTAAACAACATATTTGTTCCTTTTCCCTCAAATACAAATGTAACCACACAAATTGTAATAGATTTGTTAATAATGTCTACAAGTGTGTTTTATTTTTGTTCGTTTTTTTCGAAATTACCTCATTCTGTGGTCCTTTTTGTGATAAACATCTTAATTGCTAGGGTTTTTATTAATACACTCAATATATTGGTGAACATAAGGAGCCTGTTTTTCACATAGAATTAATTGTTGTGCCTTCTAAGGGCGTAAATGAACAGCATCTTGGTGGGTTAAGAGGTGGAGTAGTGTTTTAATCAGTTTGTGACGCACAAAATTTTATTGAGTTGTGTTGGCATAATCAATCAATTGCGGGCAACTAATATTTGCAAGTTAATAAATAAGTTATTTTGTTCGGGTTACATATAAAGAAAGTTGAAGTTTCATTTTGGCATCAAGATGTGTGAAATATTGCTTTATAGAAGCAGTATTAAATGTCAAATTTATTAATCAACCTTCTCTTCTATATTTTTAAACTTATTGTTTGTTTTGACTGCTTTAGTTATTTAAAGCAAAATATAATTGAAACATATTGATTTCTCATTAATTATATTAAGTAATTAACTGTCATGAAAAACAATATTGAACAGTAAGATTTTTTTCTTTGTTTTTATTTTTATGTTATAATTGTCTTTAACAACTACTTTTGCTTCATCATTATAATAAAATAATTGTTTTAATAATATGGCAAAAGTTTTTAAAATTCTGTCAAGTCAGAGTCATGCTTAGCCATGCCATACCAATGAACTATAAAAGATAAGAGTTTTCTTTCATTTCCAACATTAAAGTTTTGTTATATCCTGCAAGAGTTAGTTGTACAGTCAGTTGTAAGAATTGTACTATGAAGTCTATTGAGGATGTGCCACTGTTCAGTACTAGTTTGAGAATCATGAAATTCTGGTCCTTTCTTATTGTGCACAACTGGCGTCGTTATGTCTGTCTAACCCCATATATACTGATAAATACTTCACAATTTTTGGATATCTATTTTAGTGAAGAGTCCATTGATGCCATTATAAGAAATGCTTACATAACGGTGCTATTTTTCAATACCATTCTGCGTGCGGTGCTTTTGTGCATTAATAGAAAACACTATGAAAAATTCATGGACGATTTGAGGCTAATCTATGTGGAACTCATGGTTAGTAGCAATGAAGTAAAAATTTCTTTGGCATGGTCAAAAATCTTGATTGATACCAAGATCAGCTCATTTGAAATTTTTGTTTGAAGGACTCGCCGGACATGTTATTGCGTCGCATGCTCAATGAAACTACGCAACAATCTCGTACTTTGGCCAAAATAAATTTCATCATGGGCACCTGTTCCTGCATTGGTTTTGTCATCTATCCCATATTTGCCACCACAAGAGGTAAGTTTTATAAGAAAATTGTTTTGAGGACATTTTTGCACCTTTTTTTTTTTTTTTTGTTTTATGTTTTTAGTACTCCCCTTTGGCATGTTCATACCTGGCATCGATAAATATGCTAGTCCTTACTATGAGATCTTTTTTGTGCTACAAGTCATCATCACTCCGATGGGCTGCTGCATGTATATCCCGTTTACCAATCTTGTTGTGGCCTTCATCTTGTTTGCCATTTTGATGTGCAAAGTGTTGCAGAACAAGTTGAGGCACTTGCGTGATCTGCAGTTGCACGAGGTGCGTCCGCAAATTATTTGGTGCATCAAATATCAGTTGCAATTGGTTCGGTAAGCTTATAATAATACTTTTTATACCTAAATAGGCTGACTTATTTGACAACGCATGAAAAATAACAAAATCGAATTGTATGTTGTGTTAATTTCGTCAGAATGACATGATCGAAAAACTAAATCGAAATTATGAAGACCGAAATTCAAATCAAAACCTAATTGCAGAACGTAACGAGCTATTGTGAATTTAAAATTTTAATTAATTTAACCCTCATCGGTCCTTTGTATGCGCGCATACAAATTCAAAATTAAATTTAGTAAAAAAGATATTAAACCTTAAGCAATTGACATGAGTTTTTGTCAAATAGCTTTTTTCCATAACTTAATTTTTAAAAGGAATAAATAATCTTTCAATTCTATTCATAAAATTTGTGGTGTTTTTATTTCTTTTTAATGTTTTTAGTATGTATTCGCGCACATACATAAAGATCCTTTTAGGGTCATGGGTCAGAGGGACCGATGAGGGTTAATGAAAAGTTTTGTAGAGATTTAAGTCAAATTTTATGTATTTTGTTCAAAAAGATGTTCGGCAAAAAAGTTGAATTGAAAACGATTTCGTTAGACCCAATTTGGATCATTCAAAGCAAAATTGGTACAAGATTGTTTACTTCTTCAATCAAAGCCTAACTTCAGGCACATTCATATACATATCTGGATATACAGGCTCTATAAGAAGGATGCCCAGACGAACCATTAGGCCCCGAATTCAGAATATAGCAGCCTCGAAAAATATATCTTCTGTTCTCTTAATTTTAAAAAGTTAATTTTCCATGATAAAAGTTAATTTTCTAACTATATCCTTGAGAAGTTCCTTTGGACAGCATCGACGAGAACCTTTATCTGATACATTCAAGGAAAAAATGCTGTTATATCAAACAAATCATGGGTTGAAATAACGGATTTTACTGTTAAATAGCATCCAACAAATGAAACTTTCGAATCAACAGTCGTTAAAATTTTATCACTGTTTCGGAAGTTCAAGTTAAGCCAAGTGTGCTGACGTTTGCGTTCTAGTTTTCGACTGGCCTAGGTTCAATTACCGACAAGACCATCAAAGATTTTTTTAATAAAAAATGAAAAGTACAATTTTTTTTAAACTTTGGAGATTATTTTTGACCGAAAAGTAAATGAAACAAAATTTGAATTTCAACTATTAAATTAACATTTTTGATACTTACACAGCTGGGATACGAACCCACGTCCACCGCAAGACAGTCTAGCTCACTTCCACTAAGATATTTGTAACGATAAGATACCCAGCAAACATTATGAGTCTTTTATGACTCTTTTAAGACTCATATTTATGAGTCTGAGCGCTCATAATGAGCTCATAAAAGACTCCGATAAGAGCGTGTTTCCCTTCCTGGAAGGGCACACAGATCTGAGTCCGAAATATGACTCTTATAAGAGTCCAAAATATATGTGTTTTAGAAGTCAGAAATATGATTGTTTTCGGAGTCTTATAAGAGTCATGTTTGAGAGTCTTTTATGACTCTTAAAAAACAAAAAGAATAAACCCTTTTTCGTTTTATAATTATTTATGTTTATTTAAAATTCTTAAACCATAACATATAAATTTTCTTTCATCGGAAGTTTCGATCTCTTGCATAATTTTGTTGAAGAATGTCCAAAGTGTTGACTTTACGCTGTGTATTGAAATAACAAATGCTTCTGAAAAAATGTATTTAACATCGCTGTTTATCGAAAAAGTTGCTCTGAATTATATATGGGTGGCTTAGTGATAATATGAGCGCTCAAAAAACCATCATAAATATGAGCTTTTTCTGAGTCATTATTATGTGCGCTCATAAAACGTTCATAACTAAGTGTCTTTTCGGAGTCATAATAATGTGCGCTCATAAAACGTTCATAAATAAGAGTCTTTTCGGAGTCATAATAATATGCGCTCATAAAACGTCCATAAATAAGAGATTTTTCAGACTCATTATTATGTGCGCTCATAAAACGTTCATAAATAAGAGTCTTTTCAGACTAATTATTATGTGCGCTCATAAACGCTTCATAAATAAGAGTCTTTTCGGACTCAAAATTATGAGCGCTCATAATATCGTCAGAAAATACCCTCTTTTAAGAGTCATAAATATGAGCGCTCTTAAAAATGTTTATTGGGTAACTATAGCAAAACACATTTAGAGAAAATTGGAGAAAATAGACGAGCAGGAGCAGACCTTGTTGTTTCATTTTGCTTTGACTCTAACCAAAAACATTTTAACAGATGATTTTAACAGCACAAAAATACTTTGAAACGTTCATTCCTGCTCCCTTTTTTTTTGCGTCTGAAAAGGTGCCTCTCTTCCTTCCTCTTTTTATAGTAATTTGCGCATGGATCACGTTCGATCTCGTTGCAGTTAACTGGTCGACAGTTGAGCCAAAGATGTCTTCTCTTTCAGTCTTCGCGTTGAAAACACCGAGGACTATTTTCACGTCGTGTGCCGGTTATAAACAAAACGTCCTCTATGATGAAGAATTGTGCCTTCATGCGAATTGTGAATAGCCTTTTGTTCACAAGTGTAAACCGCGAAACAAAATGGCGTAGTTTCCAGTTTGCCATGAATCCAAATTAAAAATCTTACTTCTCCGCTTGGCAGCTTCAGTAGATATCGCAATCTTATCTCTTATGGCGGTGATGTCAGTCTTTATTTTTATGAGGGCTTCCGCCAGTTGAATAGAAACACCTTTCCTATAAAGAGTCCGAACATTATACGGGCATATCCGTCAATCACTGTCCATTTTTCGTTTATGTTTGTCGTCAACATAGTAAGGGTTCATATCCGAGACTATTTTGGTGTTTATTGGTCGGTTATTGAACGGGTGGGGACACAAGCCCTTCGCACATTCTATTTGTGAGGTCTAGTAGAGATTCCACAAGTTAAGAGTCTGGAGAAGACAGGGAGTTTAGGACAAGGAGCTTTTAAGTAGACTCCGCATCATAATGACGTTACCAGTCACGGGCTATGTGAGTTTTTAGTTCAAGAAACAGCGCATTTCAACACTACTCCCTTTCACACCCCAACTGGTCACCAGCTGCTTGTACGGAAATGCTTAGAAGGGGGCTAACCTCTGTAGCTATTTACAGGTTATGTACTGCGAGAAGCCTGCAACCCCTTCTATAGCAGAATTAATGCAATATTAAAGCCAAAGGTGGTCATATTGAAAACGTGTTATGAAGTTAAGATATTCAATGTATTCTATACACATTGATTAAAATAAAATAAAAATTGCAAGAAACACGATTTTCACTGCTTTTTGTTTTTAATTGGGACACTTAAATAGGACAACCCTATAGAAGCTGTTCACTATCCGCGAACTGTGATCCTTGTGGTGGCTTGTAGTTCAGCCCCTGCAGATTTTTCCAAAGAATTAACGGGAATGCAGAAGTAGTGCCGGAGAATTACATGACAACATTTTTCAATGCGGACTGTTTTCTTATATAAACCGATCCTATATTTTAGATTAAAACTACTTAAGTTGTATCTCTCAGTGTTGAACATAATTTTTTGTAAGTGTGTTGATGCTTTTAATCCAAGATCCATTATATATTACACTTTTAGACTTAAGTCTAAGTACTTATAATATAATAAATTAATATTAATATAATTTTTTTATCGTTATTTTCTCATCATTTATTTCAGATATATCGATATAATAAATCGTTTGACCACCTACACGTATCTTGTTGAGTTTTTGGCCTTTGGTGCCATGCTGTGTGCCATGTTGTTTTTGTTTCTCATAGTAAGTTGTGTAAATAACGTACTTGCCAAGGTTAAATGAAAACCTGCTCAATACCAATTTCATAAATTAAACTTCCATAACAGTTTAACATTTAAAAAAAAGTTGGATAAATAGTTCAATATAATTTTCCGAAAAACCACTTCAAACTAAGTTTTAATGAAGGTACCAAATTTAGGAACTATGTTCAATATTGTTCGTTATATAAAAAAAAAAACAAAATTTGTATGGGTTGCCTTGAGCAGTTTATCTTTTTTAACACAGTTATAATGTTGTCAGCATAAATAAAAAATAAATAAAATCCAATTTTTTTTTTTTTTGTATACTTTAAAAGGTGGAAACAGTTGGTCAAATGGTAATTGTTACAGCCTATATAATAATGATTTTCTCGCAGATTGTCGTCATGTACTATTTTGCAAACGAACTGTACGATCAGGTAAGTATTTGATTTTATTTATTGTGACAATAATTCTGATATTTTAAAATATTTCCCTTCCAGAGCCTGGCCGTTGCAATTGCGGCCTATGACTCCAACTGGTTCGAGTTCGATGTAAAGACACAGAAAATGATGCAGCTCTTAATACTACGTTCTCAGAAGCCATGTTCGGTACAATAAAATTTCAATATTTGATTATATTTAAAATAATTATATAATTGATTTATCAAAAATACTTTCAGATTTTGATTGGCAACGTCTATCCGATGAATTTGGAAATGTTGCAGTCCTTGTTGAATGCCACGTATACGTATTTTACACTACTGCGTCGTGTTTATGGCTGAGGCGCTGATTTTATTTATCTAGCTACTGAGAAATATTATATATTGCACTTTAACATAACATTATTTATTTGCACTTGGCTTGAAAAATAACATAACCTTAAAATTTATTAACATGTTACCTCGAAATTTAACACATACCCATATGAGCAGACAAAAAAAATCTCAGTTTTTGGAGTTTGAAAATAACAGTTCATAATTCTTGCAGTTTTGGTTTGATTTAAAATTTCTATATAAACAGTTTTGTTGCCTTCTTTTAGCTCATAATAATTTTCCGCCGTCTGTTTATTGCTTCATATCAACTTTTCTCAATCTCTCCCAAAGGATAACTTTGGATAAGTTTTTGTGCTTTCCAGAAAAAATTGCTTTATCCTTTTTTTTCACCTAACCTCTGTTACTTCCACCCACAATTGAAGCAAGCAATTTGCCATAAATAAATGATAAAGCAAAAGCATGAACGGGACGCCTAGAAGTATGCAATAAATTTGTCGATATTAAAAATTTAAATGAACACAAACAAACGCCTTATGATATGCTTTCAAAACAAAAAAAAAAAAAAAAACCAAAAAATAAGCAAAGAAAATAAAGAGCAGCAAAAGGAGTGTAAAATTATATGAAGAGCAGCAAGAAATTGAACTGAGCGAAAATGTACACAACGCAATAAAATGCTGAGATTTTAAGCAGCAACATAACAAAATTGATATTTATCGTTGTAAGACGTGCAAGTGTATTGAAATGCGGGTAGCAGACAACAAACACATGCACAAAAATATACGAAAATACACAAAATACAAAACATACACATACACAAACACTGAAATACTGTGTCTCACAGCAAACAGGTGTAAATTACTTATTTACATTTGCAGCGTTTTGGCGTTTCGAATGCGGAATAAATGGCTGGCAATGCTGCAGCAAAAAACCCACACACACACACACCCACCCACTATACCAATCACACAGTCGGTGGCAGTGACAGCCAAAGCTTTCTAAAGGACTCAAGTTGTGCTCGAGCTTGTTGTGGGTCTTTTTGTTTTTTATTTTTTGCTATATCTATAGAGCTTTGTTGCGTCTTAAGTGGAAATTAAAATTTAAATGCTTTCGAAATCGACAAATAAACGTGTTTATGTGCTGCTGTTGTTTGAATTAATCAAGACGCCTTGATAACAAAATTTTAACAGCGTGAGTGAGAGAGCGCGGCAGAGGGAGAAAAATAGACAAAATTATCCATGAAACCACTTTAAAAATTTTACACATAAATCGCTTAAATCTGCCAACATCACGCAGCTTATTTATGAAGCACTCTTTTATACTTTACTTACATTCATCCTCACCCACCCACACACATGTAATCAATCATTTTAATGCCTCATTTTACGCATAATGGCTGCCATTTCCGTTTCGTTGTTTGAAAAGTTTTGTCTATTCGTTTTATTTTTGTTCTCGCTGATACTCAGAACTTTGATCTTCAAATGCGATAAATGCATTTCTGTCTTTTTCTTTTTGACACTAATGCTCTCACTCTTTTGCACCATCAATTCTGCACTTTTCGCACACACTTTTGCGGCATCAATCTTGGCGTTGGAGTGCTTTTTTAAAGTAGCACAAAACGAGTTGCATTTTTTTGCACACTCACACAGCTTTGAAATGCAGTTAACTAGCGGAAACGGAAACGTGTATTTTTTCCGTGGTAAAAATGCAATAAAGTAAGTGGTTTTTTCGTCATATTATAGATGACTGCTAGGCACCCATGAGGAAAATTACAGACTTAGTGCATTTCAAAGCTTCTTTTCAATGACAGTGACAGTGACAGTGACAGTGACAGTGACAGTGACAGTGACAGTGACAGTGACAGTGACAGTGACAGTGACAGTGGCAGTGACAGTGACAGTGACAGTGACAGTGACAGTGACAGTGACAGTGACAGTGACAGTGACAGTGACAGTGACAGTGACAGTGACAGTGACAGTGACAGTGACAGTGACAGTGACAGTGACAGTGACAGTGACAGTGACAGTGACAGTGACAGTGACAGTGACAGTGACAGTGACAGTGACAGTGACAGTGACAGTGACAGTGACAGTGACAGTGACAGTGACAGTGACAGTGACAGTGACAGTGACAGTGACAGTGACAGTGACAGTGACAGTGACAGTGACAGTGACAGTGACAGTGACAGTGACAGTGACAGTGACAGTGACAGTGACAGTGACAGTGACAGTGACAGTGACAGTGACAGTGACAGTGACAGTGACAGTGACAGTGACAGTGACAGTGACAGTGACAGTGACAGTGACAGTGACAGTGACAGTGACAGTGACAGTGACAGTGACAGTGACAGTATTTTAATGTTAGTAAAAAAAATGATGTTCGACATAAAAATTTTGAAATTATTTATCAAAATATGGGCATTTCCGCAGAAAAGTCTACCGTGACCAAAAAATTAAAAGTTAACCAACATTTTTTTTTACTTGTATTATTTAAGAGAAATATTTAAAATTAATTTAATTAAAGAGTTAAAATTGTTCCCATGATGCGATGGCAAGATATCGGGCTACCAAGTTAAAGTTGAAGTTTTGGTCAGTTTTGTTTTTTTCTATGATTATTTTCACTTTACAATTTTCATTTCTAAGAGTAATTGTTCAATTGCACTCTTATGCAAAACTTTTTCTACAAGAACAACTAACCACAAAATAAATGCAAAAGAGCAAACAATGTCAATTAACAGTAAAATTTTGATTTGCTTTTAATGATATTCTGAGGTTACGTCACGCCAGTCAAAAAAGTATTTAGTTCTATTTTTTCTACGCTGACTTTCAAAAGTGCGTGAAATTTTGCTTTTTAAAAAATTTTAATAAAGTTAAGTAAATTTTTAAAAAAAATCGTTGAGAAGAACAACCGTTAATTTTATATTAAATTTGTAAAGTGAGTAACGTCACGCCACATTGCTCTAAGTTTGCCTGATTTCGTTACTGAATTTGATTGCAGGTATTTAAGTGGAATTTTTTCCAACTTCTCATGGTCGATGGGGTAGGAGTTAAAAAATATAATTTAATAAAAATATAATATAATAGCAAAACTTTATGTTTTATTAACGTCCAATCGGCAAATCCAGAAAAAGTAAACCAAAATCTTAAAAAATAACAATAGTTAAAGTTCAATAAAAAAAAATGGAACGTTAAGGATATTCTTTGTGTTTTCCTGCGCTAAAAGCATTTTGAAAAAAAAATATGGTATCCTTGAATTTTAACTGATTTTATTGAATGTATTTTTAATCTGTAGCAAGTTCAAAAATTGTAAGTTTTTTATTTTTTGTAATTTGGCATTTCGCGATTTAAATATCAAAGCACCGTTATATAATATTCACAATTGGAATATTTTATATTGAAATGTGAATATTAAAATTTTTAAAAAACTTATTTTCTATCGAAAAATAAAATTCAAAAAAGTGATTCAAGAGTGAAACGTGAGTGACAATTTTTATTGATAAGTTGGATTATCTTGGAAAATAATTGGATTTACTTTTAATATAAGATAAGTTAATTTTGCATTTTTTTTAAATCAAGCCGACGCAATTATTTTTCATTAAAAAAGCTTTTGAAGAAGTTTAATTTTTTTGTTTTTGTTTATTTTTGTATTAGAAATGAAAGAAGATGACGAAAACATCAAGAAAAAAATTAAAGAACGTATGAAACAAAAGATAGAGAAAAATTATAGTTAAATCCGGATTAATTTAAGAAAAAAAATTTAGCAAAGATTAAAAAGATATAATTTAATCATTACTTTAAGTCGTTGGCCTCGACGGAATTAATAATAGGCCAGTCAAATAGTCAAATTTGGCGCGGTTTTTGGCTTTTAACGAGCTTAAGGATGAACGAATTAGGAGAATTAGAATCGGAATAAATTTTGGAAAAATTATATATTTCTGAAATAGTTCTTGTGTTGTTTTTATATTATGAATAATTTTTTAAACTATACTACATAATTCTTTCCATACAAATTTTTTTTTTTCTTTTTTGAATAAAAATGTCCTTAATATTAAGAAAAAAATTTTCCTTATAAAGTATGCTTAATAAAGTTCACCAGATTAACAACGATGCAAAAAAAGGACAATTAAAATTGATTTGAAACGTGAGTGACATCGACGTGAAACGTGAGTGACAAAATCAGTATATGAAAAAATCTTTAAATTCTGAGAGAAAACTACATTTTTTCCTGCAGTTTAAATTTCTACTCAATTTCGTTAAAAAATTACTTTATTCCTAATATTAACTCAAACAATTCGCAGATTTTAAGCAATTTGTTAGAAGAATTCAAGAAAACGAAAATCATGCGAAAACGTGAGTGACACACCATTTAAAGAGAGTTTTTTTGAAATTTGTAAATATATATAAAACTTTTTGCATGAACTTATAAAAATGAGCACAAGAATTATTGTACCCAAATAATTTTATGTGAAAAGCTTTTATTTTTGATGGAGAAAAACTTACGTTTACTGCTATGACTGAAACTGGATTTGCCGAAATATTTTTTTTTTAAACAAATTTTAACTTAAAATGTTCCGATGGATATTTAAGTAACGTAACGCCAGCAACGTCACGCCAGATGACTTAGCCTAATAAAAAAAAAACTTAGAAAAGATTTTTTAATTTGATAATTAGCAAAATAAACTTATATTATTTTAAATTCTTCCAAATAAAGTTTTGTATAAAAAGTTTTGCCCAAATCGTAGAGTTTTGCAAATTTTCTAATCTAAGTCGAAAACCACTTTTGTTTTTTGTAACGTCACGCCAGTGCATATTTTTGCTTATGTCTTTTAATTCTTAGAGTCAATTGTATTAATTTTTTTACTTAATATAGTGCTACTTAATAACTTCGCAAACATAAAAAATAGCTTTTAAGACTTAGACTTCTTCATTCTTTTTTTTTAATTTTTTCGTTCAAAACGTACCTAACGCCAGTTTAGAAATGCCCATATGCAAAAAAAAACAAACAAGAAGAATATTTTAAACATTTGAAAACTAGATATAATTGATCCGATTCGGACAGGAATATATAATTTTTTAATTATTTGCTTCACTTATATCGCTAACAGGAAGAACAGGAACAAAAACCAACTGAGAATTATGTCGTTCGGTTGCTCATTTTTTTCTATAAACAAAAACAACAACAAAAAAAATTAATTTTTATGATCAAGCCCAAGATGTCACTTATTAAGCACTAATTGACGTGTTTATCAAAAAAGTTTTCAAGCCCAATATCTGGCATAAACTGCCAACGTGAATAGCATGTTTGAGATGGTTTTGAGCTCTATTGAGCTGATATCAGCTACGAACGCTTTGAGCTTGATTTAAGCCCATTTTTTAAGCTCTTCGTGATTCGTAAATTTACTTTTGTATGGACGTTATTAACGCATTTTGAGAAAAGATTTTTTTTTTCATGAATGATGTCCTAACATCATTTTTTGCTAAATTTCCTAATGGGTCATTGATATGAAGAGTTTATTTCTAAGATTTTGATTTCTTCATAACTGCTATCAGTGCTCATATAAAACATGATTTCTGGCAAAAAATGTTTTTTTTTCCTGTTGTTGTTGTAGTTGTATAGCACTTTTACACTTGCAGGCAATCTCATATTTTCTCAACTTTTTGGTCAATAAACTTGAAACATTAAAGTTGGCCAAAAAGTTTCAAAATGTTATAATAAAATTGACGCCCACTGCAAGAGTCTGAAGAGAAGAAAAGAGCAGGGCAGAGAATCCTTTTAATAACCAGACAAGCTTAGAAAGCAGCTACATAAAGTGCGATAACTTAATGCAATTTAGTAGACAAGGTGTAAAGCATGCAGCTAACGGTAGAAATTAAAATGAAAACTTTGTGAAGTAGCAGCAGCAGCTGACACAAGATGCGCCATAAATAAGAAAACACAAATGTTGACAAAAAAACCAACAGAGAAGCAGTTGTAGGAGAAGGTATGCAGAGCGACAAACTTAATTTGGTCACCTTGAAAATGCTGATGTTGGTACTGCGACTGCGACTGCAACTGTCATTTTGACTTAAATCATATTCAAATTTTTCATTTCCGCTCTCAGTTGGGCTGGATTTTTCTCGTTTATTTTTAAAAAATGTAGTAACCGCAAATAAAGCTTTGATGTCGTTATGTATAGCGGCTGAATATAAATTCATTTGAACTACCAACAAAAATTATTTTCATAAAGTCTGCTGCTTCTGCTATTTCCTGTCAGGAAGCGACCGACAAAAAAAAAAAAAAAATAAAGAAGAAAAAAAAAAGAAAACAACTGCCAGCCGTTGCTTGTCTGATGTTGCATCTAATTTGCACACTTTAACACCAGCTTGTACAGCAACACTTGGCCATACCATACATCCTTAATATCCTGTCAGCAACTTTTTCTCATTTTTGTTTTTTGTTTTGTATTTTTATTTAACTTCACGCCCACCTATGTTGCCCTACACTTTAGGCTATCCTGTTGTTGCAGATGATCTTTGTGTTGCATTTTAAGCTGCTGCTGCTGCTGTCGCTACTGACTGCTCTGCAGTATTTTTCAAATATTTCGTACTATTTTTCCCAGCTGATGTCTAATCATCTGTCTGCCTGTCCGTCTGTTTAAATATTCAGTTGGCTGTTCGTCTATCCAGCACTGCCTGCTGTACAGTTCATTTCTGGTTGTACATTCTGGCCTTTGTCTGTCTTTGGGCTATTGTTGTTGTTGTTTTTGTTGTTGTATGAATTTTGCATTCATGCATATTTGATGCTTCCATCATCATCCGTCATCGAGTCACATGTTGATGGTGCTTCTTCATTCTTTTGTTAAACCTTCGTCAGATTTTTTTTTTACATACTTTGTAGTGCTTTTTCTCTAGTCATTTTGCGCTAGTGTCTGGGCCTGACTTTATGACTTTAACCAGGTTTAAGCTATTATCATAGCATGCTTCATCAGTGCTGGTGTCAATGGATGTCTTGACATTAATTTATGTATTAATAAAGATTTGCAGTTTAGTTTGAAGTATACTTAAGTATACAAAATACAAGAATACAGTTTCGAATGAAGAATAACTGAATGGACACATTATTAGCAATTCTTATGAAGTTGAATTTAGAAACATTGTTTTTTTTTTAAATCATTCATTTACATTTTGCAAAAATTTATTGATTCATTAGTGAAGCAGTATTTTTGTGGCAAGCAGTATTTTGTATGTATGTAGCACTTCTCATGGCACTTTAATGAAAGGGTCTGTTCGAACTCTGTCTTATATGTTATAAAAACGTTCTAGACAGCGTTTAGACGCCAGTAGCCGACTCTAGACAGTTTTATTGACGAAAAAGAAAAGACAAGTGCTAGTTTTAAAAATTGGCTGCACTTTCAAGAAAACAGTACAACGCATTCTTCGTCCACAATGCCAGCCATGTGCATTGGTCAAAGATGCTTTAATCTAATTTAACACTTTTCGATTTATATTTGCTTAAACAATACTAATGTTCAAAGAACGTGCCACGCATACAATAAAGAAAATGGCGTACAATTGCTTACCCAACATTTCCGGTGAGAGTGGTACAGAGGTACAGCCGAAGGTCAGATGCAGCAAACAAACTTGAGGCAAGCACTCAAACACCTCTGCCACAAACAGCAGCACAACTCTTACCCAATATTGTTATTGCTTAACCTTACATTGTTATTTCTAATAGAGTTGCCAGCCTCAATTGAATTAGAAATAAGATTTAATAAGAAAAATATTTGTCAAAATAATAAGAAAAACTTAATTTTGAAGAAATATTGCTTGATACAATAATTAGTTCTTAGTTAACTTTTAAACTGTAACCACGCCCACTGCCCACAACTTATCCTCACAACAAACAATTCAACTTGTAGCAAGCTATAGCGAGGAATATTTCTTCTTCCTTCGTTAGCACTTGTCTAAAGCTACATCAAAGCTCTTGAAGCACTGTAGTGGTTCTCTTTCGTATAAAATAGCCATATAAATACTGTAGAAGGTGTTTTAAAGCTGTCTAAGCTTCGATAAGGTGCTTCACTATTGCCTTTACGAACCTTATGAGCTTCTTGCGGCTGATGTCTGAATACCGTCACACGTTTTTTTTATTAATTTAAGAAGCTAGAATGTTCAAACGCAGGTTGATTCACTTCCGTTCCTTGTCAGAACTCAAAAAAATTTGTTCCTATTTCGCGTCCCTATACCCAGCAACAAAAAAAACAAAAAAACAAAAAAAAAAAAAAACAAATTGGCCATTTCAGCCCTTGAAAGGACTTTGACCGAGCTTCTTATGATCAATTGTGTTGTGTGTGTTATTAAATGTTTGCACACAATTGACCGAGAACTGGACCTACATGTTTTATGCCGACTCCGAATGGCTAAAGTTCATGTTCTCAAGAAGCTTTACATGGCATTGTTTACTCTCTGAGGTTTGCCATTGTCTGCAGAGAGGTGGTGACCGATCAGAAAATTTTTTATTGAAAAAAACTTTTCGCCACGGATGGGGAGCGAACCCGGGCTCCGAGCATGCTAAGCCACACACTTAACCTGCATGCCACGGTCACCACACCACATACCCAGCAACAAAGTGCTTCCCAAAGAAGGTTAAGTGGAAGGGAAAGTCGTGAGTTCCATCCCTTCTACTTTCATATGCAGAAGGCATTCTTTAAATATATGCTTGTCATTGGGAGGAAAGCTTTTCTTAGTCTTCTCTAGAAGTGCTTCTAAAATGTTTGAGGCCTTCAATGAAAGGATTCTAGTACTTATTTTCCAGGAAAATTTTAAGAGGACCTTCCATGATTCAAAAGACATAAGACAAAATGCTTCTAAGATAATATTTAACCATTGCCTTCCATAAGACATGCCATGGAAACATTCTTGAAAGTTATTCAAATAGCCTTTTAGAAGTTTATGAGTATGCGTCCTGAAAACACTATACGATAAGGCTGAGGAGATGCACAGTTGGATTTTTAGAATGTTTTCTGGATGCAGTGCATGCCAAGATGCTAAGAATGCATGCCAAGTTTGTATCAAAAATTTAGCGGGGTAGGTTAGTCAAGAGCTTTTTTTTTAAAATTCTTTGTAACGTGCTTAGCTGTAATGAAAATAACCGGTTTTTTGTTTTTTGAAAATTTCATTACGAAAAATGGAGATTGATATTTTTCCTCTTCTGTTCTTTAAGGCATCGTCGCAATGTTAGGTCCTTCATTTTTTTATGCAGGTATAACCATGGTAATTGTTCAAAGAAAGTACACGACTTGACTTCACTTGCTTAAGTATTCCCCCGGTCCATTCGGACAGCGCACTTAGCCCATCCATGCAATAATGCCTTGATGCCTAACAAAAACAAAACTCTGTTCTATTCCATGGAATAATTTCCCAACGAATCTGTTTCCTGGAAGTTTTGATCTATGTAAATAGAAAAAAAATTTTCCCCGTTAAGACTTCATGTTTCCACCCTACAACTAATCTATTATACGACTTTGAAATCAGCACATTATTTTCTAATTTCAAGGGGCATCCCCTCCAACGTTGATTCAAGCTAAAAAATCCACTACAGTAGTAATCGATTTCGATATAAAAAAAAGGAATTTTAATATGGAAGTAAATCGTATTTTATTTGCAAATTGTTGTGTCTACTTTGACCTCACTGTGCAATTCTCCCTTCACATTTTTCTCTTTTCGATATTTGGCATGAGCTTTAAGTCACGTGGCTGTCATATATGGGCATCTCCCAAAAAAGGTTCACGAAAAGTTAAGAAAAATATTAAAATAAAGCACTCTAACAGCTTTAAACTTTATTTTTTTTTATTTTGATTAGCATTACTGCTATGTAACTTGAATGTAACTTATTATAATTTATTTTTATTAAAATTTATAATGAATATCTTTACTGTATTTTACTACTGTCGGAAAAATTTGTCGCGTCCATGATGTCGCGTCCGTATTCGTGCTTTATTTATTTAAAAAAAGGTAAGAGATAATTCTCATATTTCATAAGTCTACGAAGAAAAGTTATACTTTGACCTCCATTAACATGTATATTATATATAAAAAAAAGTTCTCAAAATTAGCTAAATTTTTTTGAACAGAATCAAATATCTTTACGAACGGCGATATCGCCAGAACAATTGAATGCACGCAAATTAACGAAACCGTCCAAAATGAAATCGTTGGGCAAGAGTCGCGACGACATATTGCATGACATATAGAATGTATTAAATTTTTCTCTGACAACCATCGATTTTCTTTCTGAGAGCAATTCGTTATGTCAATTCGAACCAAAAGAGGAACTGATTTTTGCAACCCTTATTGGTCGGTCACAATCGCTTCATTTAGGACGGGTTCTCTGTGATTGGCGGCCAGAGAGGATCGCTGGTCGTAACGATATTTGATTCTGTTCAGGCTCTTATTCGATGATTTCTTCAATATTTTCTACAAGTTCTTGATCAGATATAGGTCGTGCGAATGTGGTTGACAATGCAAACAATTTATTTCTAATTCAAGATTCATTTGGCGTAATTTTCATGTTATGTTTGGAGGTTATCTTGCAAAAATACGGTATTTCCTGGCTCACATTCAAATTCACAGGTGAATGCTGAATGGGCCACTTAAATAGTATGAGAGATTCTATTTATATATGTATATGGATATGGCAAAAAGAGTACTCTTTCAAGGTTGTTAAAAGAATCCAGCTCATAGAAACATGGAGTCTTATTAAACATGAAAAAATGTAAAAATATTCATGAACAAATTTAAATTCTAAAGCCTGGTTTTCACTATGTCAATTTCAATGGTCAGTTGTTGTCAGTCACGGCGAAAAATAGGAAAAACTGATCTCTTCACATGTTTATAGCAAAAATTGCAAAAAAAAAATGTTATTTATGTGATTTTTTGAACTTTTAAATTTCATGTCATACAAAAAATGACTAAGTGAAAACCAAGCATAACTAGTCACACAACTGTTAAAAAAAAAGCAGTTCAATCAAATATTGAAAAACTGGTGTTATTGTCTAGATTTTATTTAAAATTTTCAAAAGGATTAAGCATAAACAGTTAGTCCTTCAATAAAAAATAAATCAAAATATAAAATCTACTATCAATCTATTTTATCCATGTATTTAAAACATAAATATTATTTTACAAACAAAAATGTGATGTACAAAATGTGATGAACTGTGTTATTATTTGTAAATCAATACGATTCTTTATTGACCCACAAATTGACATTTATATAAACATATGTCATGTTTATAATTAAAAGCAATAGAATAAAATATTTATTTATGCTAACAATAGAGTTGGCTTAAAAATGAGTAATGCTGCCACTAGACAAAAACAACTGAACGAAAAAAGTAAAAATAAAATATGAAAACTAAAACAAATAAGTATATATAATAATCACTAATCTATACCTAAAGTATTATAATTATATGTTTAATGATGGGGTTTTAGGACGACGAATTTAAACAACAACATGGCAACGCTGGCCAACTCATTCCTTAAGGAATAGTACTATATTAAGCAAAATTTGTCACAGTTAAATCAGTTTTCATTTCTTTTTGATCGCGGATAGAGTACAATCTACGTAAATCCTAAGCATGACGATTGCCAAAGAACTCGGCTACAAGCGTTACTTTAACATACAAGAACTTCTTTTATATATCATCGGCGTTGATTTTAAGAAGAAATCTGTTAAGTATCCTTATCTTTTAGTGGTGCCTTCGTTAGTATTGGCAGTGATGATGTTTAGCTATGCTTGGAAAAATCGTTACGATTCAGTTCAAGTAACCGAATCGCTTGGCCCAGCTATTCAAATGATTATAGATGGTTTCAAGTTGTTATTTTTTGTTCTTAACCAAAAGAATATTCAGCAATTGATACAGAGCATGTGGACGCTGTCAAAAGCTGGTAGCATGCATTTAGACGACTTTTTAAGTATTGCTTAAATTTTATACATATTTTATTTACAGACGATGCGCAGGAACATGCCATTATAAGAGATTTGAATTCCAAGGCTTATTATGTTTCAAATTCATTTGTTATAAGTGGATTGGTTGCTATAGTGGCAGCTATTTTATCAAGACCCATTATGATGGCAATTATATATTGGAAAATGGGTGTAGTTTATATATTCCCAATAGCTGTGGAGTAAATTTCGTTTATATTTTATTTAACTTAAAATAATTAATGTTCCATATTCAATATTCCATTCCATAGCATTCCCTTTGATTATTCACAACCGTGGAAGTATGTGTTACTCGATATCAATTATCATTTCTTCACGTCTATTGGAGCGATTGGTACTATTACTATCGATTCACTTTATATTTGGTTGGTTTTCAATTTGACAGCTCAATTTCGCATACTTAATATGAGAGTCAGAAGGGCAGCTTCACTGCAGAATCTTAACGAAATGGATCGGGCTGTCATTGAATGTATACGCTTTCATCAAAGAGTTATTGAGATTGCTGAGAATTTTGATTTTCTCTATCGTCCCATGAATTTTGTTCAGTTCGCCATGAGTTGCCTTCCACTATGTTTCTGCGGTTATAAGCTTACCATGACTACAGAGAATAAATCGGTATTTGCGGTTTATCTGACTACCGTAACGTTTCAAATAGGTTTGTATTGCATGCTCGGACAGATAATTCAAGATGAGGTAAGTGCATGAAAATTAAAATTATATGACACATCATAGTAATTTTTATGTCTAAACAGAGTTATAATGTATCTGACAATATCTATGAAGCATTCTCTTGGGAAAAATTGTCTAAAACATCTAAGCAATTACTACTTATAACTATGTCTAGAGCTCAGAAATGTTGTGTCATGACTGGTATATTTTTTGTAATCGATATAAGCCTGTTTGTCTGGGTTTGTATTACTACATCGCCTTCTATATAAAGACTCAAGAGCGCGTTAGATTATAACTTTTTTTTTTCCTTCTAGGTTTATAAGACAACAACTTCCTATATCACCATACTTTGGACACTAACTGAATGAAATTTTAGCAGAAAGAACAAGTATCCGCTAAAGTTACTATTAATTTAAACCAAGTAAACGTTTCACTGTAATAAATTTTAAAAAATTTAGATAAATAAAAAGGCTTTCTTCACTCAGAAAAAACACATATGTTTCTGTGATAAAAAATGTCTCACCTTAATAGAGCGAGTAAAAACTTTTATGGCTCAGCTGGACCTTGTTGGTACCTAGAAGGGAAAACCAAAAATATGTTTGTCATTATATTTTACTTCGTAAAAAATACAGTTATTAACTGATTTGTAATTTTAAAAGTTTGTCGAAAAGCGCATGAAATATATTTGAACCTACACAACCCTTCTGAGCCATAAGATTTTTCTTTGCTTCATCATTGGGAACCATACCGCCCTTAGTTAGTCTGGTACTTTGGTATTGGTACTGCTATTTTGCAGGCTAATAATCTTAATCTATTTCTTTACCACTGTTTTTTTTAAAAGAATTCTTTGAAAAATTCTTAAAAAAAAAAAATCATAAAATATCTCGACAATCGTTACTCTTTTTATACATATTCAAAAAAAATACAAAACATAAAATTTAAACACATAAAAACTTCATAGTGGCTAAGGGGTGCAATTATGGGGAAGGCAGGGCTTTTGAAATACACTCTGATAAGAAACGGCAGTGTGGGGTGTTCGGATATAATAACGTGACCAAACATTAACAATAACTCGAAAAAATGATCATAAATAACGACCCATCATTTCGAAACATTAACATCTTCATAAATTTTGACAATCTTCATGTTCGACCGTCTTAAGTGACTTTTAACCATGGTGCGGAAAAACTCGCTCACAAACGATTAAAAATTCAATCTTCTCATGATAACTCATTTTGCGGTGGTACTTTATCATGACAAATACTTATATCAGGGATGGGAAATGAGTCTTCCGAAATTGTACCAAATCGAAATAAAAATTGTACTTTTTGACATCAAATTGTACTATTTTTTTTTGTCCATGAATAATTTACTTTTTTCAGTTCAATATACATACATGGTTAAATAAATATATTACTCTACACTCAGTTTTTTAATTTTAATCAAGTTTCGGTTACCCGAGCCGGTTCAAAAATTAAGTTTTCAAGCAATTCAATTTATATGACATTAATGCCTTCGTGCTAGAAAGAGACAATCATGTAATAGAAAAATAAAATAAAAAAAATAAAAAGGGTGGCAGTTCGTTTGAATGTGTTGTAAATATGGTTGTAAAAATTCATAAAAAAAGGCACTGAAAACTTTATGAAATACAAAAAAAGCAAAGAAAGTCGATATGACGAAGACCATGTGTATGAAAATGTACTAAAAATGTCTTCGTGGTACTAACGTACTTTTTATTATAAAATTGTACTGAAAAAGTACAATTGTACTGAAAACCCCAACACTGACTTATATCGAACGTTCATGAAAACATTGCCACTGTGCTCTCTCACAAGCAAATGAGAAATAAATGCAATCTTTGTTTGTTCTCGCTCTCTACCTACGAACGAATGCTTTGGCAAGCGCGCTCAGGAAAAATGTGTATACATAAAATCACTGCATGCTTAATGTTTAAAGTATATATATATCATTATAAAATACGATCGCAAATTGAATTATCATGAGAAGATTCCATTTTTAATTGTTCGTGAGCGCATTTTTCAAAGTTCATGAAAGTTCATTACAGCGCACCTAGAAAAAAATCATTCAATTCAGTGTCTTGTGAAATGCACAAAAGGAGTATATTCATGTATCACTCGATCTAAAATTGAAGTTTCATTGTTTCAATTCTGTATATAGCAAAGAAACTAATTTGTGTACATGTCTTTAATGTGAAAAACGACTTAAAGGCTACATTTTAGAAAATATTAAAAAGCATTACGAATATAATTTTGATGAAATTTTTTCATCCATAAGTGACCAAAACATTTCAATTCAGTGAAGTTCTAATTTTGTGGCACTTGAAGAGTGTTTTATGTGATTTTTTATTATTTAAATTAATTTTTGTATTTAATTTTGATTTTTTTTTTTTATATTTTCATTGTTTTTATATTTGATAATAGAAAAAAGGTCGATATTCATTAGTTCCCTAGATTAAAAATACATATTTAACTGTCTCAAGTTAAAGTAGATTTTTTCCTTTTTGAGGAACACCATCGATATAAAGAATCCAAAATTTATGTCAGCCTGTTAAGTTACGCTGAATAACGAGAGTTTATAAATTTTTTATTATAATATTTGAAGAGTGTTTTTTAAAAAATAATTTTATTTTATCTACCATATAATTCCATTTTTTTTTTTTGCTTTCTTATATTGTCATAACATTATAATTGTCATTTTTCGTTTGAAATTTACTCACAAGGCAAAACACGAACGAGAAAAATAAGCTCACGAACGATTAAAAATTCAATCTTCACAATATGAGTGCCTCATTGAATTTTAAAACATGCGCTTACAACCAACGAACAATCACGAGTGAGCGAACAGACAACAATAACGAATATTGCTTTTGTTTGTGAGTGCATAATTTTTTTCCTCATGAGAAATTGAAAGCAGAAATTTATAAGTGTTGATAAGTTATGACAACAATCGTATTTTGTTAGATCTCCGCACCCTGTTTTAGGGTACGAGTGTACACTCAGAAAAAAACACTTATCTCTCTCTGATAAAAAATTTCTCTATTTTCGATAATAGCAATTTTCTCTATCTTCTAATACATAAAATCAAATGTTTGTCTGTCTGTCTGTTCCGTATAGTTGAAATAGAGAGTTGAAATTTAGACACCGAGTAAGTTTCATAGAGAGAAAGATTATAGGGGGTTTAAAAAAGTGGGCGGAAGTCTGTAGGCGTGGCACTTTATATTAACTCCTGGACTGATTTCAATGAAATTTGATATGAAGGCTCAACTGCACTCAAGATAAAACATAGACTATAAAAAATTCCAAAGACTTCCGCAAGAGGGCGCTTTGAGAAGTGCATCTTTAAGACTTAATAACTCCTAAACACCTGTACCGATTTCAATGATATTTGGTATGAAGGTTCAACTGCATTCAAGAAAAAACATGGGCTATAAAAAATTCTAAAGACTTCCGCAAGAGGGTGCTTTGAGTAGTGCATCTTTAAGAAGACTCAATAACTCCTAAACGCCTTGAGCGATTTTGCTAAAATTTGATACGTGAAATAACATGACCCTGCAACAGAATTGCGACTATTTAAATTTCGAAAACTTCCGTAAGAGGACGCTTTATACAATCAACTATGTCTGGCTCATTCACGTCAAAACGGATGAACCGATTTCGGTGAAACTTGGTAAGCATTGGTATCTATTACTCAAATAGATCCTATGGTTTTAGAAGTTCTTTCGACAAAAATCAAGGAATGAGCCGAAGGTAAACGAAGTCAAGAACCAAAGATCAAAGGCTAACGAAAAAAAAGAAATTTAACGAATACAAGCAGCAGTTATATAAAGATGAACCAAAATCAATCGAATAATACCGACCGAAACCAAAGTTGAACGAAGACCTTCCAAAAATTGAATCGACCCAAAAATGATTTTTTAAAATTTGAATTTTTTTCGAGATAAAAAAGCATGTTAAGAAAAACTTTAAACGCTTTGTTCTCGAAGTGACATTTTCAAACTGGGTGACAATTTTTCTCAGAAACTAGATGTCGGATCGTAATCATGTGCGACTAAACACTTTCGACGGAGGAAGGGGGGCAAAACCGCAACAAACAATTATTTAAAAAATTAAATAGATATTTTAAAAAATGTTAAAATGAGAGCAGTATTTAAAATCGTCTTTTGCTGTGCTCGAGGCATAATCCCGAGTATTTTATAAGACAACATCGGCTAGTAATTGATAAGAATGCACAAAAACTATATATTTTTGAATTGGTCGGCCAAATAAAAAGAAAAAAACAAATTGGCCATTTCAGCCCTTGAAAGGATTTTGACCGAGCTTCTAATGATCAATTGTGTTTTGTGTGTAATTAAATGTTTGCACACAATTGACCGAGAAATGGACCCACATGTTTTATGCCGACTCCGAACGGCTAAAGATCATGTTCTCAAGAAGCTTTACATGGCATTATTTACTCTCTGAGGTTTGCCATTGTCTGCAGAGAGGTGGTGACCGATCAGAAAAATTTTTTATTGAAAAAACTTTTCGCCGCGACTTAAGGCGGTCTTCTCATTCAAAACCCGTTTTTTGGACCCTTTTTAAAAAAATTCTTATTTGAAAACGCAAAGAATAATTGAAAACTTTTTTATTTATTGTATTACAAAGGTTTCAAAGTAAATAAAAAAATTTTTTTTGCCTCGATACGTGGGCTGTTCAAAAAGTAATGAGACTTCAAAGTTGGTGGTGAAAAAAAGGTGTCGTCACGGCGGCCACGATTCCGGGTCTCCGGAGCGTCTGAAATGAAAAAAAAAACCGGGTTATAATCAGTATAGATGTAATTCTCGGGTGAACCTCAAACTTAATTTTGTGATTTTTTTTGACAAAATGGCGGCCATTCAAAAAAAAAAAATTCAATTTCGGGCTTTTTTTTTTTAGTTTAGTGTAAAAAAAAAATAGTAAAAATTTTTTTATAATTATGGTCGAGGTTCACCCGAGAATGGTGACAATTCTGCGTCGATTCCACTTTGTTTCATGAAAATCGATTCAATTGAACTGTAGATATCATGGCCGCCAGTTCGAAAAACGTGGTTTCGAGATAAACGTGTTTAAAGTTTGAAGTAATTTTTTTGGAGTTGAACACCTGGACTCAAAAAATGCTTCAACCCCTAAAATAAGCAGAAATGTGTATTCGTATGTTTGTATGAATATGTGTACAAATACGTTTTTACCTAACAATAAAAATTTTCAACAGAATTCGGTGGTTACTTTATGCCGCTTCGTTCGAAAATGAGGCGAAAAAAAAATAGCTCATTTTGACGAAGACCTTGCTTCACAAAAAAGGCTGTATCTTCTAAAGTATTTCGAATTTCTAAAAATCCTTTTAGGGGCATATTCACAACTACCCAGGCTATAAATAAATGCCAAAAAAAAATCGAAACAAAAAAGTTGCCCAATGAGAAGACCCCCTTAACATGCATGCCACGGTCACCACATAAAATTAGTCTTTGATATAAAATAAGCAACATGGCAACTTTGTTTGCAACAACAAATATTTCAAAAGCTTCTTCTCTCTCCATCAGCTCCAACGTTTGTATAGTACTCTGACTTTGCACTGTAAGTTGCATTGCTTGTCAGGGTAGCCAGGGAGGTAAAAATAAATAAATAAATAAAATTTAACGAAACGACTTGAGTAAAATTGAACGCTTTTAAAATTAAGTTAACAAGAAGCTTGATCTTGAGTGTGTGTGTTTGTAAGCGTGAGAGAGTTTAACTGTGTTTGTTTGTGTGCATTTATAAGAAAATGTATGACCGTGAGTATGTGTAAACGTGCAGATGCTATTGTAATGTCACTTAAACACAAATGAAGAGCAGGATTTTGTACAGTTCGAGCAAAAGAAGCAAAAAAAAAATAGAAGAAAACAATTCATCGTGCAAATAGAAAAATAAAATAAAACAAAAATGCTTAAAAGAAAAATGGTGAAAATAATGAAAATTGGATTTTGTATTGTAAGCTCAATACATTTCTAGACATGTATGTGTGCATGCATGTGCATGTATTGAACAGAGTCTTAAATGCAATACTTTTCAGGGGCGCATCAAAAAAATACAGATCAGGGATGCTGATTGCCAATTTCTAATGGAAGAAACATATGTTTTTATGAGCCATTGATTAAAACAGCTGTAGCTTGTATAAGATAATCATTCCCAATTTTGTATGATGTAGAAAAACACCTGTTTGTTGTTCTAGAAATCCCTTTTTTCGAAAAAAAACTTCAGTATTTCTGGTAATAAAGTTTTTTGGCGTTCTTTTTTTTCTCTTGAACATGGGAAAGGTACAAACGTTTTTCTAATGGCCAATAGTATTGTACAAATATCATCCATATCTAGTTTAAACTTCTGAAAGAAACTTCAGATTTCTTAAAAATTTTTTATCAGGGTACCTGGATTTACTCTTGTCATAAATTTAGTCACTTTCGTTTAAAACAGAAATTTCGAAACCATAAAATCCTTTCAATTCGAAAATTCAGAGTTCTTGACATGTTTGCTCTTGATGTTTGTCTTAAGCTCACGGTCAGAGTCCCCTAATATGCCCCTTTTAAAAGCCACATGTTTGAAAAAGCTTTGTATCATGGCCCTCTTACCTCTGCCTGCATTTCCAGCTCTTATAATCTACCAACGCCTTACTTTCTTTCTTTGTGTTTGTGTGTTTGTCTGCATATGTGTCTCGTCGATATTTCATTGAAACGGATTTCTACGAACTGATTACGTGTACGTGATTTAATTTTCCTAAAAATATTTGTACAACTTCTTTATTTTTTTCTTCCTCATTTATTTGCTCATTCCTTCACACACACACATTCAAGCAAAACAATTGCTTTATCTTCGCTGCTGCTGCTGCTTCCGTACCACCTCTTCAGCATAATCTTTAACGTAATCTTCAATGTGGCTCTGCACAACTTCATTAATTTATTAACCACCTGTAATTACTTTTTGCCAAAGCCCACCCACCTCGTCTCGTATCAACCTGACTGACTGTATAACTTCCATCAGTTGTCAAAAGCAGCTGCCTGCCGCTTCCTACACAATTCCAAAATAAAACCAAAATAAACAAAACATTCCATTACATTCCAAAAATAGAAGTATTGTTTGAGTTTTGTTTTGATGCCACCTTCTTTGGATTTGCTAAATTATACCACTTCTCAATGACTTTTGACAGCTCTTTGCATTTGAGCTGCTCCCCCTTTGGTTTATTTAGCCGGTTTCCGCCAGCGCTATACTTCTTAATATATTTTGTATTTTGTTTTTTTTTTTATACGTTTGGAGTGCGTGCAGCATACACACACACGCACAACAATATGCAAGACCAACAATAAAATCATTTTCTATTTTGTCCTTAAAGTCCTTTTTTCCGTTTGGCATAAGCTTAATAATGCGCATAAATTTTGCTCCTTGACTGTTTTTCGTTTGAGGGTAACTTAAATTTTCTTTTAGTCATTGTCTGTAGTTCTAAGTTTGTATGAAGGCACAATGATTCGGAAATGTTTCAAGAAGGTTGCCAAGAGTTGAGTGGAACGGAATCTAGGAAAGAAGGGAGGGGAAAGAAGGGAGGGTGGGGGACTCATTTGTTGAATGGCATGTCTGATGTTTGTGTGATATTTGAACAACCCTAGTTTTAGTCTGCATTAATTTATTGCTCTATTTCGAAATTAAATTAAAAGATGATAATCCTAAAAATATGCCACAATTAAATGGTTAACTATGTTTAATGACTTTGTTTTATGCTACTTAATAACAAGCTAAACGAAAAATTGTTCTTCTAGATGGAAAACAATTTTTACTATGTATGGCGAAAAAAAAATAACTATTTATGTACATTTCAGTAGGAGTGGGAAAAAAAATCGGGGTGGCGTGGGGTTAAGTTGTGCCGCAATGGGGTGAAAGTTTTGGGATAAACGGAAAAATTAGACAAAAAACATCCAAACTTCCCAAGTGTTGTCCCTAGAGGGGTAAAGTGTTGGACCAACCGCCATTATATTTTCGTCCCCAACGTTTTTTGGCAACCTATTTGGATTCCTATTTTTTGAATACCTACGCTCTATCTCCAAGTTCTAAGTAGGTTTCCATATAAAATTGTTTTATGATGTATGGTTATCTTGGAGGTCGGCCTCTCATTTCAGCCTTTTGGCTTCAATATTCAATACTCTGTATTCAGTATTCAATGTTCAACATTAAATATTCAATCATAAAACTTCAAAATAAAATCTAATATATAAAAATTTCGTGTTACGGTGTTAGTGTTTGAACTCCTCCGAAACGGCTGAGACGATTTTAAAGGAATTTTTTTTTGTATATTTGATAGGTATGAGAATAGGTTGTAAAGTTTGTTTCATTTTCCTTACTGCGAAGGGCGTGGCACTTTTTCAAAAACACAAATTTTCGGCTTTAAATCACACATCAATGAAACTCGGTACGAATTTACTATTGAGTCTTGATTTTTGACTATCAAGTTTGAGCGATTTTTGGAAAAGGTGGCTTGGTACCGCCCATAAAGATAAATTTTTGGTATCGCATAGATTTTGAACTACATGTCTATAACAATGAAACTCAGTATGAAGTAACTGGTTAACCAGGATTTTTTATATTATTTTAAAACAGTCACGGGCAATGAAAAACGGGGCATGGCTCCACCCATACAATTAAAGTTTTCAATATAGAATAGCTATAGAAGTAAAAGTCACAGAACATTTAAACTCAGAATAAAGTTACTATTTGGTGGTGTCCTGCTACTGGAACTGGCATTGTACAATGGGTGGATCCGCCCATACATATAAGACATACATTTTTTTTTTAACATTGAATAGCTTTGGAAGTAAAAGTCACATATTTATGATATTCGGTTTGGAGTTATTTTTTTGGTGATATTCTACTACACGGAAGTATTTGCAAATTAAAAGGGGCATTGAACAAGGGGTGTGGCTTCACCCATAAGCGATTTTTTATATTTAATAGCTTTGGAAATAATGGTCACAGAATATTGAAACTCAGAAAAGAGTCACAATTTGTTGATGGCCTTCTATTGGTAAACTGCACAGACATTGGACAAGGACGGCGGCAACGAGCTGGGTACCAGCTAGTATGTATATAAAATTCAAAATTGGTAATATATGTATAAAATAGGTATATTGAATTGCATATTTCGATTTCGAACTTTCAAAATATATATTTACTAGTGTTAAAGCCCGTCCTACGACGGGAAGGAATCATTTAGAGTACAAAATGCGACAACAAATTTTTTGGATTTATATACATAGGTTTTTATTTGAAAACATGTTTATTAAATTATTTTTAGAAAACTTCTTTATAAACAACATTTCTATTAAAAAAATTTTTAGAATTTTTAACCAATTTACCTTGTTCCTTGCCATCCATAATGCTTAGTTTTACGTCATCAGCCCGCTAAAACTGCCCATGACTAAATACCAGTTCTTTTAGAAAAACTCCTACTTTTTGCAATATTTAACCTTGCAATTTATTTATGGTCATTGAAAAGGTCAGTTTAACTGGAAATTGTCGCCTCCGGAGAGTGAAAGGCAAATCTGTGTTTGTCGGGGCCAAATCAATTGTAGGTATGAAAACTATTTCATGTTCACCAGTGCGCCTGTCAATGCGATGATTAATTAAGATTTAAGGTTTTTCAAAACTAACCACCTTCCATAGCAGATATTTTTTTTGGTATGGAAATTTTGAAGAAGTATTATAATACTTCCAATCTTGAGGTTTAACTTATGCAGTGGCATTCCTGAAGGATAAAATTCATTCAAAAACTCGGCAGGCTAAGTTTGTTTATCGTTATCACCACTGTCTTCAATTTAATCCGTGCTCAGATCTCTCACTGTGTCACCAACTAAAATATTTAGAACTTGCTCGTTGACTTCGTTCACATCGAAATTTTTTGGACACAGGATAGCAATTTTGGAATAACGGTTGATGTTATTCGGACTCAAAGTATCGCCAAAAATCTATTTAACCCTTTCAATGGATTTGTCCATTATATTGGACACTTCGGGAACATTTTTTTTTTTATTTTCCAACGTCTTTTCTAAAATCAAATAGGTTGGTACTATGAAATGAAGTTGTGCCAACATGGCCAAAATAATTTTAGGGAGATATATGACGTGTAACTTAGTTAGATTTTCGATTTTATGCCCAACAGAAGCCTTCAATTTTTTTATATCGCGTGTTAATAAATTTTGCAAAAAAGAAGTGATTATTGTGATTGGTGTGCAAAGTTTTATTTTTTGTTTATATTAACATTTGCATAAATAATGCATTTGCATTTGTCTCCGGTTGTTTTAGTTGAACTAAAATATTATAATACAACGTTATCGTGGTTTTGTCCATTATATTAGACAGCCTGCCAAAAGCAAAGCAGCTCATGTAAAAATCAGAGGTATGTTTTTTAATCTTTTTATTGCTTAAATTATGGGAATATAAGCTCAAAAAAATTATCCACGATTATTCTAGGCAAGTCATTGAAAGGGTTAATAAGCGAACCTTTACAAACAAAATGATAGGGAATTTCTATGATTTCCATTTCCTAACTTGAGTAGCCAATCGCTAAAACTTGGATGAGAAGACCGAACATTGTGATTTAATTCTAGCAATTCCAATTGACACCAACGTCACTGAAAGTAATAATTGCTGTTCAGTTTATGCAGACTGAATAGGTTCTGGTTCTGTAAATTAAGAAGCACTGTAATAGCAAGACATGATGTTTGATGTATAGTAGTTGAGGAAACTGACGATAGTCTTCAAGTACAAAGATTTCCAATACATAATTTAAGAACAAGTTCTGGTCCAGGCTGAACAGGTTTTACGATATAGAGCAAAAGGTTAAGTAAGTACAAACATTTCAAATGGATAATTTAACAACAGGTTCTGGTCCAGGCTGAACAGGTTTTAAAAAGAATAGTACGTACAAAGATTTCAAATGAATAATTTTGAACATATTTTACGATATAGAGCTCGGAGCAGAAAGCTTGTCTTTTATATATTAAGATACCACGCGTTTTAATAATTTTGTCAGACGTGTGAAACGCCCAAAGGAGGCGTGGTAGGTATATTAAAGTGAATACTTATATTCTTACTCAGCATCACCACCTGAGTTGATTTAGTCATGTCCATATGTCTGTCTGTCCGTCTGTCCGTCTGTTTTCTGAAATTCGATATTTAATCATTTTTCTAAAAAAACTAACATCAAGTTCGAGAACGGGCGGATGAAAACCACGCCTACCTCCCATACAACCCCAATAACGAAAACTCCATAAAGAAGTAAATATTTAAGCTACAAAACTTAAATTCGGTATTTGTGTAATCTATGAAAAAACTCATTTGAGGTAGAAAAATGGGTGTCATCCACCCACTAACACGCCCACCTCCAATACAGCCCTAATATTGAAACCTTTGTAAAGAGGCTTGTGTCGAAGCTACAAAAGTAAAATTAGATATTTATTCATTTTATATAAAAATTAAGACGTGTTAGAAAAATGGGCGTCATCCATTCACGAACACACCCACCTCCCATACAACCCTAATATAGAAACCTTTGTATAGAGGCTTGTGTCGAAGCTACAAAAATTAAATTAGATATTTTTTTCATTTTATATAAAAATTAAGACGTGTTAGAAAAATGGGCGTCATCCATTCACGAACACACCCACCTCCCATACAACCCCAAAATTGAAAACTATATAAATAGGCTTTTGTCGAAGCTACAAAACTAAAATTAGAAATTTACTATTTTTATGCAAAAATTACGACGTGTTAGAAAAATGGGCGTCATCCACCTTCGAACTCGCCCACCTCCCATACAACCCTAATATTGAAAACTCTATTAGATAGGCTTCTGTCGAAACTACAAAAATAAAATTAGATATTTATTCATTTTATAAAAAAGTTAAGACGTGTTAGAAAAATGTGCGTCATCCACCCACTAACACGCCCACCTCCAATACAGCCCTAATATTGAAACCTTTGTAAAGAGGCTTGTGTCGAAGCTACAAAAGTAAAATTAGATATTTATTCATTTTATATAAAAATTAAGACTTGTTAGAAAAATGGGCGTCATCCATTCACGAACACACCCACCTCCCATACAACCCTAATATAGAAACCTTTGTATAGAGGCTTGTGTCGAAGCTACAAAAGTAAAATTAGATATTTACTCATTTTATATAAAAATTAAGACGCTATAGAAAAATGGGCGTCATCCACCCACGAACACGTCCACCTCCCATACAACCGTAATATTGAAAACTGTATATAGAAGCTTGTGGCGAAGCTACAAAAGTATAATTTGATATTTGTTTTTTTTATAATAAAATTAAGACGTGTTAGAAAAGTAGGCGTCTTCCACTGATGAACACGCCTACTTCCTATACATTCCCAAAATTTTAAACTCTATAAAAAGGCTTTTCTACATGAAAAAAATTGATATGTTTGTATTTTATATCAAAACACAATTGTGGAAGAAAAGTGGGCAAGATCCGCCCACCTCCCATACAACCTCAATATTGAAAACTCTATAAATAGGCTAATATATAAGCTACTGACCTGAAATTGGGTGTTTGTGTATTTTATATCAAAATTGAGGCGTGTTAGAAAAATTGGCATCAACCACTCAAGAACACGCCCACCTCCCATGCAACCCCTAATTGAAAACTAAAAAAAAGCTTGTCTTTATTTTACAGGAAAACAATTTGATATGATATATTTTTAGACGTCATCAAAATAGTAAAATTTTTTTAAATCTCATGTGAAAAAGAGCTGCAATTTAAGATTTTGTACCATAACAAATAGCCCGTGGGGGTATTTTAACTTCGGCCAAGTTGGAGATGTACCTTACTAGTTTTTTTCAAAATCAGCTTACTTCATTAAGTACATATCACATAATATTTACATATAGTATATTTGATAAAAAGGACATTACCTTGAGATATGTATGTAACTTCAAGCAGCATCTTAGATTATCCAAATACAAATTGTGAGTACAGCAAGTCTTTTATTCTATAGATACATATGTATTTAAATTAAAAAAAAAACATGCCACTCAAGCTCTTCTTCTTTTTGCATACATTTCGCACCGACTTGACAGAAACAACATGCCAAGTCAGTGAAACTACAGTCATAACATGAATAAACAAGACAAGTGAAAGTGTCAACTTTTTATAATGTCAGCTAAAGGAAACTTAGTCTGAAGGAGAGACAGGAGTGACAGACGCATAGAAAACATAGAGACGAACTTTGCGTGAAGATTTGAAGATACAAAACCGAAGTTTTAACAGACAAACAAAAAAAGCAAACTCTCACAATCCGTTTGCTTTTTTTTGTAAAAAAAAACTTATTTATTTATTTAAAACTAGCATAAAATTAGTTAACGCTTGTTTTAAAGGATTTTCATCTTAATTATGGTAATAAATAAATAAATATAAATATATTATAATAAATAATTATATGGCAATAAATAATAATTTTTTTTTATGCATTCATCATCAAGCGGTTTTGAAAAAAAAATTATAAGCTCAACTTTAACTGCTTCTTATTTTTCACCAGAAAACAAAAGCAAAAAAAATCTATTTTAACTGCAAATTGAAATTAGTTTCACAAATCCTATTTGATCCTGATTACACAGACTTTCAGTTCACTGAACAATTTTCACATTATCTCATTTTGTATGCAAAAATTTTCCAATGAAAAATGACTTCGTTGGCGGCGTCGACGATGCCGTAGCTGTTGACGATCCATCCTTGGCTTCAAACTTGTTCATGCTACAGAGATGACGACAACAATATGATAAAAAGGTTGGAGCAAGCAAGCCAAGTAGTATTTTGAAAGAATTTACAAAAAAATAAAAAAAACACTCACAAAATATCGCTCAGAGAAAACTAAGAAACAGATGAGCCAAGCAGACAATGATTGAACCAGCAAAATATAAGTGAAGCGAAGAACAACAACAACAACAACAGTAACGAAAACAGCAAAAACAAAGGCATTGAGAATGCCACGAAAAACTGGTTTCACTGACTACCGCCTGATTTTCTTCTGTTGCTCTGCAATGAGCAAATTGTAGCATAGCTTTAGGCGCATAATTTTAATTTCAATTTATTTGAACACACTGAACACACTGATAGACAAAGTTTCAACCGCAATTGAGCGAGAAATTGCTGCACTCTACTCGTACACCCACACACATAAACACACACACACATACAGCCAGAGCAGCACACTCCAGCATAGCTCAAATTTAAGCTGCAGCAACAATTAAAAGTTTCGAAAGCTTTATGAAAACACACAATTTTGTGTTGTACAAAATTCACTTGTTTTTGCGCTCATATTAAATGCAATTTATATTTTTGCAGCATGCTTTTAGGCGACTTAGCCAACCGCCTGCTGAACCGCAGAAGGTCAAGTGTTGGCATGTTTTTGTGTGTGTATGTGTGGGTGAGTGTTTGTTGTTTGTGTGTTGATGTGCAAAATAAATAGATTCGTGGCAACATTGAAATTCATTGTTGCACACTGTAAGGATCTCACGCCAAGCACAAGGATTATGAACGCTTGTCGGTTGGTTATTTTGTAAACAGTTTTCGCCTAATGAAGGTTTGTGTCTAGACTCAAGATTAAATTTTCAGCTTGTGATGTTAGGTCTGTTTCCGTACGCACTTCAAGTAAAGTTTGAGTAAAGTTCGGGTAATAGAGAGTAATTTGATTATTTGTCAAAATAAGAAAATTTGTAAAAAAGTACGGAAACGGTTTCAAGTAAGTTTCAAGCACAACAGCTGTTTTTTGAAAACAATAAAATTTATTTAGTTTGTTATTGTATTTAAAACACTTTCGTTAGTATTAATTATGGATATATTAACTATTGTTATTAATTTGGTAACCAATTTCATAAATTTTTTTCACAAAACAATGCAATAATTTAATTTTATCACTTTGGCAATCAGCTGTTTGAAGCTCGAGATTCGAGCTCGAAGAAATTTTTCAAGTAAAGTTCGAGTAATAGAGAGCGACAAAAAGTGACATTTTGCTTGTTCTTCTTCTCTCTCGTGCTGGAAAAATGTGTAAAGAAACGCTTTCAAGTAACTTCAAGTTACTTGAAGTGAGTACGGAAACAGACCTGTTATCTACTTAAGAGCCCCTGTTGCGGCAGGTCGAGAATAGTTCAAATTAAGTCAAGCAAAACCAACGAATAAGAGATTTTGGTAAAAAAAGCAGATTGACAACGGAAAAATAAACTTGAAATATTTCTAAAAAAAAAAATTAAAGCTTTTACACAATGGAGATTTAATTAGACCGTTTTTCGTCCCTCTCAAATTTGGTAAAAAACAAAATGGTTTTTAATTTCCTTGGCACAGTTTATAGTTGATTCAACGACAAACAGAAGCAAGCCCAGCCCCCCTCTTAGGGTGCCCATTTTAAGCGTAAATTATGAAAATGTCATGAAATAAAACTCGCTTTTACGGAATGAGTTGGGTTGTTTTGTAGCTTGGAATTAATATATGTAAGTATAGGTTTTTTGGTCGTTGACGGTAATCCAGGACAATTTGTCTATTTTAACGTCATTCTAAGCTTAAATTGAAAATAAACAGAGATCCGATGTCCAACTTTTAATTACAGTGGTTTGAGGGTCACTGATTTTGAGTCCAAGGTCAGTTTGTCTTTATTAAGGTTAATTAAAGGTCATTCCAAGGTCAAACGGAAAACAAAACCAGAGATACGATGTCTAACTTCCTGATATATAAGTTTTTTGGGTCGTTGATTGGTATTCGAGTTAAGTTTGTCTATATTAAGGTCATTTCAAGGTCAATCCAAGGTCATTTCAAAATCAAAATGAAAATGTTAAATTACTCAGGTTGCCTGCGTTATATGAAAGTTTGAACCCTAATGAGAATAAACATACCCTAAGACCCGAAAATATTTGACCTCTAGAAATAACACAAATCGTTTTAAGGACATTTCGGAGATTTCTTGGACTTAAACCATTTTGAATAATGTGGCTTACAAGCCGAAACACACTTGCAATATATTTTGATGGGAAATCATTTATAATGCTCCAATAATTTCTCATCAAAATATGCTCCCTGCGTGTTTTGGTTTTTGCACCAAATAATTCAAAATAGTTTAAGTTCAATATTTGTAGCTTCAAAATGACCTTTAAACGATTGCACAATATTTATAGGTCAAATATTTTTGAGTCTTAAGGTATTTTTATTCGCATTATTGGTCGAACTTTCAGAAAATGAAGGCGCACCTAAGAATAAAAGACCCATAATTTTCTCAATATATGTGTCGTAGATAATATTTGCTCGTCAAGCAATGTTATGTTGCTTGGATAGAGTTTCACCACTGTACTTTAAACTACTGCTTGATATAAAAATATGATTTTGTGAATTGGCTCTGATTTTTAAATTTTTAAAAAATGAATATTTGAAGTTGGGTTTTTTTTAAAAAAGGCTGGAATAGAATAAGCTTAGAAACTAGTGTTGATTTTTTATTCAGAAATTTGCGAAATGGAAAAGGAAAACAGTGATGAAAAACTATCACGATCCATGAAGTCTCTGGAGTCTAATGGAGTCCATGGAGTAATTAATAAGACTTAATACAAAAAAGAAATAAATTACATCTATTCAAAGAAGGCAGAGATATTGGCTTTCCAATTAAGAACATTAAATTTGAAACAGCTTTTGGTTTAAAAACACGCTTAATAACTTACGACAATAATTGAAGAAAAAATCATTAATAATACTTTTAATAAGAGCTTTACAATGATTGTCATCACGTTTGAAAGAAAATTTAACGAACTTTTGGAAATAAGTAGAAAAATTAAAAAAATCATTAAAATTCGACCAAGATATTGACATAGAAAGTCGAATTTTTGAATTCAAAACGCCTTTTTTTGCATCTGTTTTAAAATTTGACAATTGATGAATGCATAAAACTAAATTTTTTGAAGAAATTCTTATATTTGAAAAAAAAACTCAAAAACTTAAAAGCGGTTTTTTTCTCAAAAATTGTATTTCACTCTCAGAATGTTGATAACCCCCTCCATCAGAAATATTATTTATATACACCTACATTCTGCACATCTGTGTAACAGTACTTTTTGAATGATATAAGTTTAATTCCTGTTGAATTTAATGTTAAAAAAAAAAACAAATTGGCCATTTCAGCCCTTGAAAGGACTTTGACCGAGCTTCTTATGATCAATTGTGTTGTGTGTGTTATTAAATGTTTGCACACAATTGACCGAGAACTGGACCTACATGTTTTATGCCGACTCCGAACGGCTAAAGTTCATGTTCTCAAGAAGCTTTACATGGCATTATTTACTCTCTGAGGTTTGCCATTGTCTGCAGAGAGGTGGTGACCGATCAGAAAAATTTTTTATTGAAAAAAACTTTTCGCCGCGGCTGGGGATCGAACCCGGGCTCCGAGCATGCTAAACCACACACTTAACCTGCATTTAATGAGTTTAATGTTCACTTATATATAAATACTAGTTCTTTCCCGTTAAAATCGATCACATATATAATTTTAAATTGTATAAAGAACAAGTTTTAATGACAAAAATTTATAAAATACCTTAACGTAAAATCGAAAACTATAGTAGGTACAACGAAATAAGTTTTAAAATTTTTTGTAAAACTGAAAATTTAAAAAAGAAAAAAAAATATAAAAAGTTTTTGAAGTTTCAATAAATCACAAAACATGCCTAAAAATATGCTATGAAATTTTTCAAAAAATCACACTCACATTTTACGGAATTATGTTTTAGTAATATAATATAATATAATAATAATATATAATATATTTATAAGATGTACGTTTATCTGACTCAGACGATCAAAGTTTTAAAAGTTGAAGAAACAGATTTATTTATATTTTGTGACTATTCCGTAATCATTATCAAAATGGAAAGGACGAACTTTTTTAACTTTCCCTACAGTTTCACAATAAATATTATATAGTTTGAGAAAAGATATGTATAGAAATTTTGTTTTCTTAATTAATCTTTCAGAAATCAATGTGTACATAATGCTTGTATACTTCTGTTTCATAGCAGAAAATATTATGGCTGTTCAGCATGACATTTTCCTAAAAAGTCTTAAATTTCTCATACAAATGACCACCTCTTCAGAACTTCATTTCTGGCTTTTTTCTCTAAATTTCAAGCATTATTTCCGGTCTGAATACCATGGCTCTGATCTGAATTCAAAAGTGGTAAGATCGTAAAATCGTTTTTTTTATAAAAAAAAAGTATTAAATAACAATTTATTATTGTTCATTTCACATATTTAGTTCTTTCTACTAGACGCAATAACCAACAATCGTTGGATGCATACATCATGACAGCCGAACGGATAGCGCCATCTATTGGGTTATAGCACAAAACGAAATATGATGCAAGTCATTTTTTTCATAAGAGTTAGAACTAATCGAATCTCCCTCTTAACGTGGAGTAGAGAACCAATGCTGCCAATGACGTGGAGTAGAGAATCAAGTTCGTACAAAACAAAACTATCACAAGCAAAAACAACGAAACAAAAACAAAGAAAGCAGCAGGCAGAGCATAAGCAGCTGATGATTGATTTTCTTAAATAAACACATGCATTTTTCTTCTTATATTTTACTATTTTGTGACTTTAATATAATAGTGACAAAATCCAAAATTAAATATACATTCAGCGCAGGATATATCGGATATTTAAGTATATATATTATCTTTGAACGATGAGTATTAAAGGCTGTAGGTATACCCTAAAGTATTCGTCAAAAAAGTTTCATGGCCTTGAAAAAACTGTTAAAACGACTCCATACAAACCGCGCTGTAAAACGTAATTCTACGTCAAACCATAATTTCGAAAATAAGGAAATATCGAATTTTGGTGTCTCAAAAGAGTTTGCAAAGACAACAAATTTCAAAATTATTTTTAACCAATATTTGTGTACTATCACAATCTTCACTTCTTTGCTTATCTTGGTTATGAATTCTGAAGAATAAATATAGGCAAGAAACTTGATTTTTTTGACCAAAAAAGGGCATCAAATTGAACCAAAATCGCTCCATGGTAATTTCTCTGATCCAAAAACAAATAATGCAGAAATAGTTTTTAACCCTCACTTTGGCACCAATCTTTTACTTCGTAATCTGGCACTATTTACATTTGTAAATATTTTTTTGGCATTCTTAAAGATAAACAGAAACTACAAATTTACATTATTTTTTAGGCGGAATATATGTATTGACAGCTTCTAAGTCCAATTCCGGAAAAATTTCATGCCGCTCTCAAGTGGTTTAGAAGTTATAGGGTTCGCATGTTGGGAAAATGGGCCTGGAAAAGTCGTGTTTTTTTTTTAATTTTCCAACAAAATCTAGCATTATGGGTATCAAAAGAAAGGTTATTCTGTACCCTATTCAAAAAATTACTAACCATTGAAATCCATGCATTACTTCTTACGATATAGCGTTTTACATATTATGCACACTTGACGATCCATCCCTTTACGAAATAACCAAAATATAATTATGAAAATCAAATTAAAAAAAATGTATAGTGCCAATGAATAAACAAAACAAATTTCAACAAAAAATTAAATTTTTTTCATTAAATTAGCACTTCCAGCTTAAATATCAAAACATGACATATTGTTGTAAAAACTGGCGCTGTTTCCAAACAACTTCAATTGTTCCTTTTTTTCATATATTCTATAAGGGGGTTTTTTAACTTTGCATATTATTTGCATTTGAAAAGCACACTGCGTTGACAACTATTTTTTCACGGTTTCATTTCTGCGTACCTTTATTTTTCTCCCGAAAAGCAGAATTAAAATGTAGCGTGTGTTTCACTTAGTTGTAAAGAGTTTAAGTGTTATAGTAAGAAAAGAGTTTTTATTGATCAGTTGTGAAACATCGTAGTGTAAATTTTATAAAAAAAAGAATAATAATTAGAATAATAATTAATAATGTATTGATTAACACAGTAATAATGACAAATAAAAACCGTAAATTTAAAATATTGATTGGTGCATCGGTGTCCCGGTAAGCAATTCTGTTCGTTAATATTTTTCCAATAAAAGCTATCAAATATGAAATATGTATATATAATAAATATGTGAAGAGTTTTTCCTTATCATTTTTTTCTATAAATAATACAAAAAATGCGTTAAAACACCAGAAAAGCCTTTCAAATACAAAATATTTACATATGTAAATATGTACCAAACTACGTTATAGAAATGAAAAATTTTCAAAAAGTATCAAAAAATTCTAAAATTAAAAACAACTTTTAAATTTTCAGAAAGAAAACCAAAAAATAGCCACAGAGTCCAAGCCATATTCAAATCGAATAAAACAGAACGGAGTTATGGCAAATTTAAAATTGGGATATTTACATATGTAAATAGTACCAAAGTGAGGGTTAAGAGTCACTCTAACTTTTGAGTCAGTATCCGACGATATCTAGATTTCGATCCGGCTTAATATAACAAACTATTGCATAACAAAAAAAATTTTGGCTAAAATTAAATTTTTGCTTCTGTCGCATTCATGGTAAACTGTACAAGTAGTTTCATTTGTGCTTATCGTTGAATACAATTGAACTGCCAAAGCAGTTAAAGTCAAGAATAACTTCAAGTTATGACGTTAACAAAAAACCTCAACAACAGAAATGCAATTATTGTGCGAATAAGCAACAAAAAGCAACTGCATTTTAGAGCACAATTTTGACAGCTCATTTTATGCTATCAAAGCAGCAGTATGTGCAATACATTCTTGCAGGCATATCTTGTTATAATAAATAACAAGCTCTAGATAGTTTTGAGCTTAAGAATAAGAAGTGAGAAATGGGGGGACTTAAACGTGGCAAGCGTTGCTAATGCAAAAGCAGATAAGGGCCAACAGTTTTAGACAACCATTCAAGACACATAAAAATATAGACATAATAGCAGCAGAAAAGTGAAGAGGGAAGTTGGCACAAAGGCGCACGCGATAGGTTTGCCACAAGCAGCAAAGCAATTTTCAAGTGTCAAAAGAAGTTAGATGCGAAAACTTGAACACAGCAGCACAGCAACCAACTTCTTGCAATAAAATTAGGCATTAATATAATGCCTAAAACTATGCTTTGTTTGACAAAAGTAAGAAACGTGTTGTCATCAAGTGGCATCAAAAGCATCAACACTACAACAACTACAATCACAAAAACAACAATAATACTTATGACCACAAAACAAAGCAAAACGAAACGTTATAAATAAAGAACTTATAATTAAGCTAAAACCATTGAATTAGCTAACATTTGCGCCTATCTTTGGCGCTCATTAGCTAAATGTGAAAAAGGTCTGCTATTGTTGTTGAACATGTTGTTGATTTTATTGTCGTTGTAATAAAGACATCCGCTGGGAATTTAGACAGCATCTGCTTAAGGATTGTTTTTGTAATTTTTTGCATGCACATAATTTTTTTGCGATTTTTTTTTTTGCCTAATGCTAAGGTGCGCTAATTATTATGCTAGGCTAACACGAAATCCTTTCACACAAATACACATACACACACATACAATTATTGAGGACTAGTGTCCGACCGATTATTCGGCTTCGGCTTCGGTAATCGGCATAATCGGCCAATATTTTGATCTTCGGCTTCGGCTTCTGCTTCGGCCGAAATAGCCGATTATTTTTGCCGAATATTTTTGCCTTGCTAAACAATTTTTGTTATAAGTTTTTTGAATTTTTTTGAATTAATCAGTAAACATTTGAAACATTTTCATTGTTCGTTTTGTGTTTCTCTTCTTTTCTGTTCTTTCATGAGTTGGAGTTCACTCCTTGAAAATTTTATTGAAATGATAAATGGAGCGAGTCCGACTGTGACGTTTTTGCTTTTGTTATGGACTGAAATATAAAAACCGAGTTAACGTTAGAATTTATCTGCCAGATTTCAGTTAGTATTACATTTCTGTAGCTTTTCTCAACTGTATCGAAAATATATTAAATTTTTTTCTATTTTATCCTGACGTCAATAATTTGATAACAGAAAAATCCGAATTTTGCAGAAAAACTCTTGCGTTTAACTCGAATTTAATGATTTCAGTAAGTTTTTTTGTATTGAAATGAATTTAAGGGTGGTTAATTTTAAAGGGCCGATGTTGATTTTGAAAAAAACACAAACTATTCAGAAAATTACTGTCATTTCTTTTTATTATGATAATATTGGTATGGTTAAATTATGTATGAAACAAAATATCGGCCAAACGGCTGCCGCGACCTCGGCGGCACACCTCCATCCGATGGTCCAAATTTTCGATGACGCTGAGGCATAATTGAGGTTCTATGCCGTTAATGTGCCGAATTATCTCATCCTTTAGCTCTTGAATTGTTGCTGGCTTATCGACGTACACCTTTTCTTTAAAATACCCCCAAAGAAAGAAGTCCAACGGTGTCAAATCACATGATCTTGACGGCCAATTGACATCGCCACCACGTGAGATAATACGGCCATTGAATTTGTCGCGCAAAAGAGTCATTGTTTCGTTAGCTATGTGGCAAGTGGTACCGTCCTGTTAAAACCACATATTGTCCACATTTATATCTACTAATTCGGGCCTTAAAAAGTTCGTTATCATCTCACGATAGCGAACAACATTCACAGTAACTGCCTGACCGGCCTCATTTTGGAATAAATACGGCCCGATGATGCCACCAGCCCATAAATCGAACCAAACAGTCACCTTTTATGGGTGCAATGGTTTTTCGACAATCACTCTTGGATTATCATTCGCCCAAATTCGGCAATTCTGCTTATTGACGAATCCACTGAGGTGAAACTGTGCCTCATCACTGAAGATGATTTTCTTCGAAAATTGATTCAATATCGGCCCTTAACAAAAGCAAAGAATCAATTTTATAATTTTTTTTACTTGAAAACATTTGTTTCTTATTCGTCTTCGGCTTCGGCCTTCGGCTGATTATTTCCATTATGCCGAAGAATCGGCATCGGCTTCGGCTTCGGCAAAAATTCACGTTCGGTCGGACACTATTGAGGACCAAAAGGAGACACGTATAAGTTAATTAGTATTAACGTATGCTTTGTCTGTAGTCTGCATATAAATGTCACCCACAGAAATGTTTATACTTTTTTTAATCCAAATTAGCAAAATTTTGTTTCTTGTAACTCAAATAGAAACTTTTTGTTAATCTCAGTCAAGGATTAAGTTAAAGCACATTAGATTAGCTGATAAATTGCCGGCAGAGACTTATTGGCAGATTCAAATATCCTTTTTTTTGGTAGCGTTGCTTTGGTATAAGTAAAAATTTTTCAAAAAGTCAAAACTAATTTTTTTTTTTTGCACTTTAACTGCATTCTTACAAATTTTAGTTCATTTTAAATATATGTTTTAAGATATTCTAGCAATTTTACTTTAAAATTAACAAGTTTCGTCGATCTATTTTAAACACTTAAGACCATTACTGTTAAATTATTTTTAAAAAAGTCAAAGATTTACAGAAATTTTAAATTTTTATGAATAATTTTTTTGTAAATTTCTAGAGAGTCCCGTCATTTTATCAAACAAGCATTACGTTGTTAAATATTACTAAGTATTCTCCTCTAGTGTCTCAAGCATATTGAATTTTTAATTAAAAGTTTTTAATATAACAGTTATTTTTGTTGCTTCAATATGTCTCAAACATATTACATTTTCAATTATAAGTTTTGAAAATAACAGTTATTTTTACTCATTACATTTAACTCATTGTTAGCTTACGCAAATCTTTCTAATTAAACTTGAAGCTTTAAACTCAAACAGATCGTAAACTCTGAACTTATAACAAAGAAAATCTTTAAATTACCCGCAAAAACACCAACAAAAAAAAACAAAAACAATAACATAAACAACACTAACAACAACAACACCATCAATAGGATTACTTAGCCAATTCAGTTAAACTGTTGCTAAATATTAAAAGCTAAAGTTAAGAAAGATTTCCGAATTTATGACCTTGCAAAAGGAAACAGCAGATAAAAGTCGAAGTCGTTGTTGCCATGGCAAAAGCTTAAGTGATTTATGACTAACCAGGGGCAGCAAACGTTCAACATAGATGTAGGATACGCAATGCTATGGAACAATAACAACAACAATAAGAACATCACACAGTAAAACCAAAGCTCAAGACAAAACTCTAGCTGTAGAAACAACTAAGAAAAACAAATAAAACCTTAAGCCTAAAACATACCAAGTGGGTCAAAAGTTAAGTTCTGAGTTCAGAGTCGTACAATAAGTTAAACAAAAACGCACATTGAAAACACATTTACGTTGTGCACTAGTCAAGTCATAAATTTATATTATTAGTCATAAATATGGTATCAGTGCTCACTCCGTCTCTCTCTCTCTCTCTCTCTCTCTCTCTTGAGTGTTGAAAGTTTTACGCGCTTTAGCGCCTATAACAGGAAACACGTAAATTAAAGCCTTAAGATGCCCTTGTGGAAAAACTATTGCAATAATTTATTATTATTTAGAGCATACAAAAATTATGTAAACTTATTTTTTTTTATCACTGCTTGTGCTTATATTGGAAATTCAATTTTTTTTTAAATTGCAAATTGCACTTCTGTATCACGGTTTTTTGCATGTTTAACTCAATTTATGCAAATTGTGTGCAAAAACCACAGACACTCATTTCTTCCCCATCTTGTAGAAACCTTAAGCTTGATGAAGGGTCATCTGGCGATTTAATAAATTCTATCTATTTTGCAAGCGTATTCCAGAAATTTGTTAAACTTCTGGAATATGTTAAATTGTGAACTTGGATGCTGCAACTTTTGCTTAAATTAAAGCATTTTAGCTTATGCAGCTGCATGTATGCATTTTAAGTTGTGCTGGTATGCATACATATACATTAGACCGTATCGAAAAAATAAATTTCGCCGCACACCAGCTAATCTAAAGCATTATTGAAAGAAAGTTTCGAAAAAAAATTTTTTTTTTTTTTGACCGAACGTAGGGGTCGCGCATCGACATATTTCTTTATAACTTCGTTGTTTACCGTCCGATCTTAAAGAATGATATGTTTTTGTTTTTGTCTAAGGAAGACCTATTTTTGGTTTCTGAAACTCATTTACCTCAGTTGACCCCTTATAGTACTGACCCACCGAACCCCCGTTTCTACCATCTTAACGTACCATTTTGATATCAGAATTAGAAAGCCTTTAAAAAATCATTAAACTTTTACAAAAAGATTTTTTCGCTATTTCCGCTAGAAATATTAAAAATTTTTTATTGTAATTTTTTTTGCAAATATGTAAATTTTTTGTCATATCGTATTATTTTTATAAAATATCCACAGAAAACGTTCACATCCGAAAAAAGCATCCTAATGTACAATTCTAAAGTAATACAATTAAAGCCTGCAAAAAACTTCCTTCTTAATAAACTTTCTGGACTATTCTTTAAGATCGTGCTGTTAATGTCCAAGGTTTGGTTAAGTTTAAAATAACGGTAACAATTGCAGAATGATTCGGATACACCCAAAAAAAAAATTAAGAAAAATTAACGAAAATCTATGTTAGTTTACCTAAGGGCTTGGTCTGTTTTAAGCCTACAAAGTTCTTGGATAAGACAACAAAGTTTATATTTTTATATATAATTTTATATTTATGGTGAATTAATGGTGGAAACCATTAGTTGTAAACACATTTTCACAAGCAAATTAGTAGAATTGCACAGTTGGGAAGTAATGCAATTGATTGGGAAGTATTTTCTATACATTCCGATGATTAACATTGTAAAATGTAAAAAAATTTATTGATTGATAACTATTTCCATCTTCCTTGTTCGCAGTGTTTGTGTAATTTTCTTTTTAAGCTAGCAGCCATACTTTGAGTACTTAAAACATGAGTTAAGTTACTTTTACAAAGTTGTGCTTTGTGAATTTAAAAATTTGGTTTTTTGTATAAATTATCAAATTTCTCATTTTAAAACCATTTTCAGCTCACACAAAAACTTTTGTTATTATAGATAGTAATTTCATTCAGTACATTTATTATTCACAAAAGCCATCTTAGATAATTTTATTATGGTTTTTTCTCGGTGTAAGAACATTTTCGGTGGATATTTTCTAAAAATAATTCAATATACCAAAAAAATTTAAAATTTGCAAAAACATTAAATAAAACAATTTTTAGAATATTTCTAGTGAAAATAGCGAAAAATTTCTTTCATAAAAGATTAAAGATTTTTTATGGGCTTTCCATTTCTGAAACCAAAATGGTACGTTAATATGGTAGAAACTGAGGTCCGGTGGGTCAGTACTATAAGGGGTCAACTGAGGTCAATGAGTCTTAGAGACAAAAAATAGGTCTTCCTGAGACAAAAACAAAAACATACAATTCTTTCAGATCGGACATTAAATACCGAAGTTATAACGAAATATGTCGATGCGCGACCCCTACGTTAGGTCAAAAAAAAAAAAATTTTTTTTCGAAACCTACTTTCGATAATGCTTCAGATTAGCTGGTGTGCGGCGACATTTTTTTTTTTCGCCTATAGGGCGAGACGGTCTAATATACATATGTATATATATTCAAGAAAATGTTGAAATTGGGTTTTAATCTAATACCAAATTTCATCGAAGAACCTTTATACTATATAGTGCAGTAAAACAAGAAGTTTTAAAAATTTTTCAAGTTTTTTCAATATCAACAAGTTGTAAAAAATTAAAAAAAAAAATTATTGTTTAAATCACAAAATTTAGCAAAGGAGGTACTATTGTTTGAAATGAAACCATTTCAATAGGTATTGTAAGAGGTATTCACTTAGAAACTTATCATTTTGATTTCAGGGTAGATTTTTCAGATTTTTTGTAAAAAAAATTAAATTTATAAATTTCGGAAAAAATTTCAGAAAATGTATTTGTATAATATGGCTGTCATAAAATACATTTATAATAGTAAATATGGAGATTTTGACAAATTTAAAGTTTTTGTGGTAATAGGTACATATAAAACCATTTTTGTATGTCAGCCCTATAAAATATTAACACTTACCGTTACATTTTAATACAACAAGTTAGTTCTAAACAAAACAAAAATTTTTGACACTCATACTTTATTAAAATAATAATTACATTTTATTAATCAATTGCCCGATATATATATATAGTTTGCGAGCTACAGTCAGTTTAACTACTAATTTCAAATTAAAATTAAGACCCCGATTTTAAAAAAAATCGTAGGGGAAGAGTGGCTTGAAAGAGCCAAGTTTTGAAAGAGCCATCTTGATTTACGCGGTAGTTTTCATACGAATGCTTCTTAAATTATAATTTTTAAGAAGCAATACTCGCCATATGGCACCCTCGAACATTTGACAGTTCACTGATAATTAACGACGATGGTGTATCGTATTTTGGATTTCTTCATCATTAAGTAAGTTTTTCAGAACATTTTATTTGTTTTGTGACGTCTTCACCTTTAAAACTAACAGTAATATTATTATACTATAATTTTATGGATATATTAGGCCTACCAATAACATATTTATTTTGCCGGAAAAATCTTGATTTCATACTAATTTTTGAGGTTATGTTTCTTTGGACAATATGTTTTGAAAGAGCTGGGTTGCGGTGGTATGAAGAAGCGTAAAGGAAGTTTAAATTATTTTTGTCAAAAATGTTTTTAAGTGTTTTAAACCTCTTATTTTGTTTTTGGAATAGGTCTTATTATTATAGATTTTCTTCAAAGCGATTTAATTTTTTTGCTAAAAATATTTTTAAGTTTTTTAACTATTTTTTGTTTTTAGTTTTGCATTTTTTTATTTATTTAATTTGTTTTTGTAAAAACAATACTTTTTATAATAACAATTAATATTTTTAGTAAAATACTCGTTATTTTTCGTGTTAAGTCTTGTAATAAGAAGATGGCTCTTTCAAAACTTTGGTTGGCTCTTTCAATGCCCATGTGTTATGAAAGAGCCGAATTTCATGTTTTTTATAAATGGCTACAGGCCCAAGAATATTGTTGATTTTGGAAAATATTTCATGATATTACGTTCATAAATGAATGAGAAAATACTTTTGGTACAAGAATTATAATTTTATTAATTATTTTTATATATTTTGTAACTTTTTTAAAACTGGCTCTTTCATGCCACTCTTCCCCTATGGTGGCTATATTTCACGCTGAGCACATGTCCTTTCTATTTGTGCCACTCTCGTCTCTGTCTGATATTTAGTTTGCTAGCTACACTTTTGTCTCTGTTCGATGTATAGTTTGCAAACTACACTCGCTATTGCTAGTGGGATGTGGAATCCAAATTAATTTGCATTAAAAACAAAAATTAAAATTTTGCGTCATCTATTGGGTAAGAGCATAAAACGAAATATGATCCAAATCGTTTTTTTCATAAGAGTTAAATCTATCCGGATCACAGACCCATTTCGTTAAATTTGACAGTTTGAGTTCATTGACTGAGTTGAAAAGAGGTTCATGACCTCTGGTTTCAAAATAGAGCACTTAGTAAACTAGAACAGCAGTGCACACATAAACCCAATGCGAACCAATACTTACAATGCTACCAAAGCGAACCAATCAGTTCGTGCAAAACAAAAGCATAATACAAGCATAAGCAACGAAACAAAAACAAAGAAAGCAGCAGGCACAGCAGATGATGATTGATTTTCTTATATAAAAACATGCATTTTTCTTCTTATATTTTACTATTTTGTGACTTTAAAATAATAGGGACAAAATCCAAAATTAGATGCTCATTCAGCGCAGGATATATCTGATATTTTAGTATATATATTATCTTTGAACGATGAGTATTAAAGGCTGAAGGTATACCCTAAAGTATTAGCCAAAAAGTTGCATGAATTTAAAAAAATCTGTTAAAACGAACCCCATACAAACCGCGCTGTAAGACGTAATTTTACGTCAAAAATTCTACAAAATTTGGGTGTGATTGTACATGTAGGCGTACAATCATACAAAACATAAAACGAGTAAAGTAACGATGGTCATAATGCAAAAATCTAGATTGTGTAAGAAAATGATAAAAATTAAGCTTGTATCTGATTGTAAGTAATTTGATTTTAAAAATATAATAAAAATTATTTTAAGTGTATAAGAATTTTTTGTATTTACACGAAAGAAGAAGAAAAGAAAGAATTGGCAGACCTAAAGTTATTTAATTATTTATAAAACATGTTTTTTGAATGAAGGTTGACACTTTTTTAGATAAAAAAAGATATAATTAAAAATAAAAAAACCAGGAAGTATGGTCGTGATATAAGCATTGGAAATTAATTAAAAAATAGCGTATAAAATAGCAATAACATGCGACAAACGGCATATCTATACTCTGTCGTTGTAGAGAAATGTTGCGCCACCTTATAAATAATAGACAGAAGCAAACTTATGCAAAATATTTCTAACATTTCATAATAAAAATATATTTATTGAAGTTTTAAATATATTAAAAAAAAAAATACTTGAACAGCGAGCACGAAACGAAAAAAATGGCAAATACTTAATTAGAGTTAAATTAAAGCCGGCGACAATAACATTCGATGTAGCGAAACAATGTCGTCTTGAAGTCGACAAGAATTCCTCTCATAATAGCTTGAACACATTGCGTACGACATGCGACAAACATCATTTCTCCACTTTGTCGTTGTAGAGAAATGTTGGACGATTAGATTATAATCAGCACGACAGCAGCAATTGTTCTTGACATTTCATTATAAAAATATATTTTTATTTTATTTTTATACAAAAAATGCTGACAAATTTAAATAATGGCAGAAATTTTCTTTTGTTAAAAGAAATTTTTTGCATGTCAAATTAAAAATAATTTGAAGCCGACGACAACGACATTCGATGTTGCACAGCAATGTAGTCGCGAAGTTTCCAAGAATTCGTCCAACAAGAAATATATGTTAGTTTAAAGTTAAGTTTGGTGCTAGTCACTTGTCGTGCATAATGTGGATGGACTATAAAAAATCATATACATATAAAGCGACTTTTGGTGTTCGTCGCTACACATGCGCAATGTGTTCAGGCTATAAGAAATACATACGAATTAAAAGTGTCCTTCGGTGCTCGTCACTTGCGGTATGCAATGCGTTCAGCCGCATGCATCTTTATTTAATAAGACAGGTGGCGCTTGTCGCTTGTCGTGCGTAATGTGTTCAGGCTACAACATACATAGAAATTCAATATACTGACAATTAAAAAATATAAAATTTGACAAAATTGACTATTAACAAAAGAAAGAAAAAAACAAAAACTCCATTTTAAGTATTTCTTTTTTAAGCAGAGCAAAACAGAAATTTCATTCTCGTGTTCTGTTTCTGGTTTAATTCAAAATCGAGTTTGACATTTCCTCGTGTGTCATGTACTGATCATATCACTGTTACTTGCACTGCTTTTTAAAATTATTTTATACAAATATTTTACAAGCAAGCATTCAAAATATAGATGTTTTCTGACTGTCTTTTGTGTACGTCTTTGTATAGCCTGTTTCAAAAGAGAAGAACATTTTCGCGCATGTTTGAGAATAAGAAAATAATTTTGAGAGCGTTCGTCATTCTGAATTCTATTCTCTGAGCAGAAAAATAAATGAAAAAAATTAATGTATATTCCTGAACTTTGTTGTTCATCGCAACTGCGCTGCGGAACATGATAGAATAATTTTACCAGGAAGTGTTGACAAATGTTGATTCTCTCAGCTACAAGTAAACGAACTCTTGTCAAAAACAGCTGTTCGTTGTTATATGCCTTGGCCACATTCAGCTGTGTCAACTGTTGTGACAGCAACACATCGGGGAGCGCTATTATCGGTATTGAAGTTTCAGAAAAATTGTCAAGTTTTTGAAATATCAAGCTTTGTATCAAATACTAATGGAAATTTTACCGACAAATTTAAAATTTTCTATTTTTAAATGCATTTTAATGCGCAACTTCATATTTATGTGCATCAAGTTTTGACTTAACAGTTGGCAACTGTTGGGTACGCTGAATATGACCAGTGAAAATTAATTGTATGCTATGATGGATTGTGAACGCTCTATTTCGTGTTATATTTTTTGACAAAAAACCGTTTCCAACAGAAACGTCAATACTACCTTAGAGTAATTGTATCATGGCTGCGGAATTTTATTTTTCAAAATCAACCAATCAAAATTGAAAAAAAAGGGGCGTCAAAAAATAATTTGTTAGCCGAAATTTCACTTCACAATTTTTTCTTGAGAAAATGATTTATTTTTTATGTAATTTGTATTTGATTTCTCTCTCAAGATGCAGGTTGCTGCAGGCCGTCGGTGCAACACTGTACTTGTGCGATCATTTGTTCTGAATGTTTACGTATTTAAATATATAGAAAAAAAACTCAAAAAAAGCATAAGGTTTAGCGAACAGTACAAAAAGAGCAAGAAATTACGCTCTAAAAAATTTTCTAGCTTTAAAAATAATTTCTCACTGCGCATCGAAAAATGAAACTAAAAAATGTGCTTCTCTTTTGAAACGGGCTATATGTTGTTGGCACATAAAACTAAGTAATATAGTTGAAATGTTCATCAATCTGACCCAAGCGCTTAAAGCTGTCTCGAAAATGGCATAAATTCCAATGACGCACGCACTACTTTGAAGCACCACTTATGTCAACAATACGATGGTCGATAGATTTCGAGCTAGTCATAAAAATCGAACTGCAAATAAAAAATTGTAACAATTTAAGACACAAAGAAAGATACATTTGCACGTCTGCAGCAGCAGCGCCATCTAGCGACAACAAGACGCCAGCACGCACAGCAACACCGACAGACATAAGCGCCAAAATAAACATTTACACCTACACACATACACACACACACACACACACACACACACACACACAGACACTAAGGCGCGCTCGTGCAAGGCAATTATTGCTAAATCAGCGTTTATTTTAGCGCGCTCAACGACTGACGATAGTCCACACCTCTCTTTATTTGCCCACTAAAATGCCCGCCCACTTTCATTTGATGTGCCTGCAAATGTTGATTACGCTGCTGATGACGCGTATGTGACGCAGTGACAAAATTACCTATACGTTTAAATCAAGACACGGGCAATCGCCCCTACCAAGACAAAACGTCTTCATCTGGAAGCTACTTAGAACAGCGCAGCTCAATACAATTTGGCGCCTTTCGTTGGCCTGGAGAAAATAAAAACAAGACTATGAAATCACACGCATACATATACAGACAACCGGAAGTGACAAAGATGGCTATGAAATCATGCAACCATGAGGGGGAATAAGCCAGTTACAATTGCAAGCAGCAACAACAAGAAAAAGAATAAAAAAAAACAAAATAAACAAAACAAAAACAAATAAAATGTTTTTTGTTGCTTTATTCATTTGCAATAAAAATGAATGTGCAACGCCAGCCTAGTGTATGTGAGGTTTGCAAATGGCGTCACTTCCGCTTCCACTTTTCTACAGCGGCTGACAATGAGCCAATGAATGTTTGTTGTTCTTGTTTTTGCGAGCTGCTGCTGCTTACATATGCAAGGCAGCTGCGGCAGTTGTAGGCTTAAAAGTGGATTAGCCGACGAAGAAGGATTAAAAGCATGAGGGTGGATTGTAGGCTGAAACCGCTAAAGAACGACTGCCTAAAGTACTTGTGAAGGTTTTCATTTCATTTTGTGGGTCATAAAGATTTAACGAGCCACAGTTCGGAACATTATTTAGCTACAGCTCAGCACAGTTGAGCTTTAAAATAACCCAGCCCATGCGACAGCAGGGTGTGTTTATCTTTAAGAAATTGTAAATCTTTAAATTCAGCCTCAAAATAGAGAGTGAAAATAAAATTAAAAATAAAACACTCGCATGCATAAATATGAGTACAACAATAAAAAATAAAAAAAATAATATTATTGTGTTTTATCTATCAAGCAAAAATTGATCTCGCCGCACACACATATGACCCAGTTATGAAATGTGCTTAGTTGGGAAAATCCTTTAATCAGCTTGACCCAGACGCACACAAAGCTTGGCTAGCTCAAGGGGTCAGCACAAGCACAAAAGTTCAACAACAAAAAGAAAAAAAAAGGTTTACGAATTTGAGTGTGACAATAAAAATTGCTGTAAGCAAAATTACAGCACGTCCTTTTATCACATCATATTACATTACAAAGGATATGGTAGCAAAAATGTTTTTCTTTTCTCTTTTATTTTTGCGAAGACAATTTTTGCTCATGCCACAAATTTTCTTAAAGAAAAAATAAAAAAAAACACAAAAAGATTTAACCCTTACTGCACAGACAATGTTTACTTCATTCATTGAAGTGAGCTCATTTTTTTTTAAAGGATTTTCTTTTTGAGGAATACAAGTTTGCTTTAAAAACAAAACTTACACTTAAAGTGTTGTCACTAAAATATGCAAACATTTCTGCGCTAGAACACACAAATCCTTGTTGTATGTACCATTTCATATCTTCAATTTTTTCACGCAACTCTGCTTAAGCGCCTTAAATTATGCAGCGTTTGTTTGATAATCCCCTACAGCCATTTTTGTCACTTGCTGTCGATGAAGTGTTGTAATGAAAAAAAAAGGAAAAAAATATACAAAAATTCTAAAAATAGTACACTTCAACAAACAAAAACACACACACTAACACTAGCACTAACCATGAGTTTGTCAAACGTCAGAGCTCTACAGCGGAAATCAGCTTAAAATATGCAGCACACATACAAAGCGGAATATGTACAAAAACACACACGCGCACACACACACACACACACACACTATCTTACCGTCTCGTGACACCTTTAGGCAGTGCATTGAAATTAAATAATGTCATGGGAAAAAATTGTATCCGGCGGAAAAATACTTGAAAGTCTACTTTAAGGCGCTTAAAGTTGAATTTAAATATTTTTGCTTAAATTCGACAAAAATTCGAATGTTAAACAAAACAAAATTAACATTTAGCATTTAGAAATTATATATAGCACCTGCTATTAGCATATTCTGCTCCCTCCATATTAGTTGAGCCTTTAAGGTTGAAAAAAGTTCTTCCATTTTGACGGGCTGGTATTATTTATTGCTAGCCTTAAAATGGAAATGAACAAAAAAACCATTTTTCCTCGGTTTTTGACCAACATAAACAATTTCAACTCAAAATTTAACATTTTCAAAAACATAATTTTGAAAAACTTGTAAAAAGATTTTTTTAAAAACCGCCTCTCCAACCCATTTGAAATTTATGAATCATATTTTATATTAGGATTTTACATTTTTGCTTTTTACCAAAATAAATAATTTCAACTCAAAATTTACCATTTTCGAAAACATAATTTTGAAAAACTAATAAAAATATTTTTTTAAAAACCGCCTCTCAAACCCATTTGAAATTTATGAATCATATCTTATGTTAGAAGTTTACATTTTTGCTTATATTAGAAGTTTACCATTTTCGAAAACATAATTTTGAAAAACTAATAAAAATATTTTTTTAAAAACCGCCTCTCAAGCCCATTTGAAATTCATGAATCATATCTTATATTAGAAATGTACAAAAAACACTTATTTTTACTCGGTTTTTTGCCAAAACAAAATAATTAATACTGAAATTTTATACACGGTTATAAAAAAGTTTAACCGTGTATTCTGTTAAGGACAGAAAATGGCATTTCAAAAGAAAAATGTTTTTCATGTGTTGTTAATGATTTGATAAATATACATTTTAAGGAAATTTTAAAGCAAACTTCAAACTTAAAATATTTTGCCCGCCTAACTCCAGCCAAGGTCTTTTACTTGCTAGGTATTTTCATAGATGCCAAAATGACTGCTTTTCATATACTTAAATACTACTTAAAATATACTTTTCATATATATATAAAATATAAAGAGTCAAGCACTTGCGACCTCAACACCACACATGCACTTGCTTGATTTTCTCGATATCTTATGCAGACTTTTAAGCAAACACTTTTATACAAAGAACAAAAAAATCAACAACAATCTAACAATAGGTACGAGTACAACAACAGTAAGCTTGTGATAAATACCATTAAGCACGCATACCATTAAAGCATGTGCCACATGCACATATAGAGAAGACCACTCAATTCCCTGGAGAATGATTGCATTAACTTAAGTAATGAAAATTGTTAGAAAAACTTCAGTTTTTTCTGCTTCTTTTACCTCCCACTCTTTTTTTTACTCCCACTTTTGTGCTGCTGTACTTTAGTCAGAAGGTTCTGCCTTACAACCTAACTGCTTAGTCATGATTTTTGTTTTTTTTTTTTTTTTTTGTTTTGGCTATCGTTCCTGTTTGCTTTGCTTAGAACGACAAGTTGTAAAGTATTTATTTATTTGTAGTTTAAATTTTAAGTTTTGTGTACAAAGTTGCTACAGTTTTGCTTGCTACTGTTTAAGCATTCTTCTGTCTAAGCAGCTTCTTATCTTTGTTCTTAAGTATTTTCTGTAATATTTTTATTCTTTGCCCGTACAATTTTTTTTTTTTTTTTGCTTTGCCATTTTTTAACATTCTTCTCTCTACTGACATTCTTACGTTGCGTTTATTGAATTAGAACTTTTTCTTAACTTGCTACTTTTCGCTTTTTCTCTTTCTATTATTATATTTTGAAACTTTTTCTTTATTTTATTTTTTTTTTTGCTTACTTTTGCAAGAAGTGACATGAATAATTTTCGTAAATTTTCTGCTACCTATTCAAAAAAAAAAAAAAAAAAAACAGAAATAAAAAAAGTGCAAATTCCCAGGAGGGGATTCTTCGTCTATTCTATAGTATTACCAGGTTTACATGTCGAACATTATCGTTATCATTATCCGAAAATTTGCGTAATCGTATTTTAAGTGAAAGTCATCTTATTTAGAAAATGAAAATTAAATTGAATTGAGTTGAATTGGGGTGAGTTGGGTAGTGAGGAGAGTGAGTATGCTATGATATGTAGATGCGACATGAGGAAGCTAGACTTGTTGTTAGCGACTGATTGAGTTTGGCATAAGAGGCTTTTGTTGAATGTTCTTTAGATGTAGTCGAATTGCTTTGGCAGTAATGCAAAATTCCCCCTCATAAATATTCTGCCCAAATCATCTCATATAATTCCAAAGTGGTTTAACTTTAAATGAAAAATGTTTAAGTTTTTCTAAACTTCTATAATAAAGTGGTAAATGGGAAAACCTTAAAGGAGTTAAATTCATCTGACTTGAAATTTTCTATGTAATTAATAATTTTTCTTTATACGTTCAAAAAAATATTTATAATTTCAAAGTTTTGAAACTGAACATGGAGATTCATGTTTCATTTGTAGCAGTTTTTATAAAAGTTACACTCGGGGATGGCAAGTGCAACTTATATTATATTTCAATATAAAATGGGCGATGTGTTATTCTAGGTCAGAATTTAGAAATTCTATTGATATAATCTTAATATATAAAAGACAAGCGTCGTGCTATGTGCCCTAAATCACTCAAACTGTTCAAAATAATTGTTGCTATGCTTTTTAAAACCAGTTCAGCCTGAACTACAACCTGTTCTAAAATTATGCATTGAAAATCTTAGAACATGAAGACTGTACATAATTATGTCTTGCTATTACAGTGCTTCTAAGGTCCTTAAGTTCAGCCTGGCTCCGCACCTTATAACGCTCAAACTGTTCATTCTTGCATTCTCAGCCTGAAAGTATACACACAAAATTTATTTGATATTAAGCAGTAGCGACACATTGACGTCAACTTCAACATTACAACATTCGAGGTGAATGTAGAAATGTTGTCATATTGTCAGCAACTTAATTATTTTGAATGTGACCCATCGTAGGACGGGCCTTTATACTAATATTATATAATATCCTTAGTAAACGTTTCGAAACTCAACTTTTGATATCCCGAGCCTAGAATGTTTTATTGATAGAATTATTCTATGTGAGCTAGATAAATGCTTTAAAAGTTAGTTGCTACTAATTACTAATTATGAATCCAAGGGAAGAACTGAAAAATTCAGAATTGATATACCAGTGCTTGAACGCGTCACATACAAAACTACGGTTCATACTGAATTTTCGTAAATAAAACTTTGTTAAGTGCTTATTTTTAATCCCAAATCAACGTTTCGTTACTAAAAATGGAGAACCAGAGCCCTGATCCCATTATTTAAAAAAAAAAATATTTCATTTAAACTAAAATGAAAACGTTCCAACGTCTAGTTCATGGTAGTAAATTTAAATTCAAGGTCAAAGGTTTTGGAACTTTTTGAAATAGAGCTCACGGGTTAAAATGAAAAATAATCAATTTGCACTTAATTAAGTCATCTCAGGTAGAATTTTGGAATGTAAAATTAATAATTTTTTAAAATATATTCATGTAAACCAGATTAAAACCGCTAAGAGGCTTGAACAAATTTTATATCCGAGGTCAAATTTTCAAAACTCAAAACTGAGGTCCCGGCTTATACCCCGCATTTTTAAAAAATATTTAATTGAAACTAAATATAATTTTAGAAAAGACAAGTTTATGGTATTAATTTTAAATTAAAGGTCAATGTTTCGAAACTCAAAATGGAGGTCTCTGTTCTCAACCCAGTTATTTTGAGAAAAATAATTACTCCACCTTAGATCTAAAGCTAGCAATGTTTTTTAGAGGATTTTATGGTATTCATTTTTAAGTTAAAGGTCAATATTTTGAAACTCAGAATGGATCTATTGGGTGCTGCTGACTCCATTATGTTGAAAAATATTTGATTCAAACTAATTTAATTTTTTTAAGTCAAATTTTTAATTGATTTAAAATCTCAAATTTAAGGTCAAATGTTCAAGAGTAAACATGGAATTCCTGGGCTTAAGCACTGTTTAACAAAAGAACTCGATTTTATCAAAATGTATTGAATAAATGTAGTTCAAATTTCAATTTTCCAGGTCAAAATTAATATATTAAAAATAGAAATTGTGGTTCTAGTCACCACAATTAAAAAATTTTTGGATTGAACTGAATTCGAACTAACAAATTTTTTTTTGTTTTATTTCATGAAGAAATTTGAAGAACATGAAGAAATTTGAGCTCAAAACAATCCCAAATCAATTTATTTTGGGAGTAATTCTGAGCTTAGACATAATATCGATGGTTAAGCGCACAAAAGTGATAAGTGAAAAATTTTAAATGTTCAGAAACGTCGATTTTGTTTTTAAATTTCAATACATTTCATTACGAAATAAAATATAATTTTTTTATTTTATGTTCTGCACTTTTATACACTTTTATACTAACAGCAACAAAAACCAATTGAGAATTATGTCCTTCGGTTGCTCATTTTTTTGATGAACAAAAACAACAACAACAAAAATTAATTTTTATGATCAAGTCCAAGATGACACTTATTGAGCACAAAGTATTTACCAAAATAGTTTTCAAGCCCAATTTCGGGCATAAGCTGCGTACATGAATAGCATGTTTTGAGATGGTTTTGAGCTCTATTGAGCTTATTTCATTTACAAATGCTTTGAGCTTGATTTAAGCCCATTTTTTTGTTATCCGTGTAAAGCAGAGGTGCACACAAGAGCTTCGGGGAGCCACTCGGCTTTCACAGACAAGTCGTGTGTTCGAAGCTACCGAACTTGTGCGACGCTAGCATTGAATCAGTTTGCGTTTGATCTTCACGCAGTAAGCATCTTATGCGCAAATTGATTTGTTGAATTTTTGTACTATAAACACATACTAAGACAAAAATGGCGCGCTTGTGTTGGAAGCTCTGCCAACGCTGTGCATCACTGGTGTAAAGTAACGTTTTGAGTTTGAAAAAGTAGGTCCAAAGTGCAGATTAAAATAAAAAAAATTACATTTCTTGTTATTTTTACAATAATAAATCTTGTAAATGGTCGGGGTCAAGAATTTCAATTCAGAATTGAGTAATTCATAATGGAGGTAATGGGTCTTGACGCCTTAATAAGCAAAAAATAATTTAACTTCCCTCAATAAAGTTTGTCATAGCACTATAAGATCAAAATTTCAAAACTTAAAATGTGTGTATCAAATATTGAAATTTCTTTCTTTAAAAAAATAATCGATTTAAACTTGGTACATCCAAATTCTGACACAAAGTCAGTCAGAAAACTAAAACATACTAGCAGCAGACTTAATAGCTGCTGTGTCGTTCGCATAGTGGCTCATCAATAATCTTTCTGTAGCTTATGCAGTCGACTTAATTTGAAAAGCTTATAAACACAACTGCAGCAAAACCAAAGTGGAATTATATATGCTCCTTACTGTATATGCATGTGAAAACCTGCAGTGTTAATAATGTTGATCTAAATTTTACTCAATCCTATACTGTATATATGACGACACCGAAATTGTATTAAAATTTAAGCCACGTCAAATACTAAAGCCAAGTTTTAGTCCCACATGGGTTTAAAATTTAAACCAAGTCAAATACTAAAACTAAGTTAAACATTTAAGTAAACAATAAACAAGCGCAAAAAATTTTAATCCGTGACTCAGTTGGTTCAGCGGTTGTCGGTTTGGTTTGATGAATCCAGTGACTGTGGTTCGATCCTCACCCAGACCATTTTATATAATTATTTTTTTTTTAGTTGTTTTAATTATTAATTATTGAATAAAAAAATTGGTTTGTGCAACATTTTTGGTTTTTGCCACATCCTAGAATCGAACCGCTTACCATTGCATTAGAGTTGCGAGTTCTAACCTCGGTCTAATCTGTTGCTTGCTAGAGCATACAAAATACATCTTTTATTACCTTTTAGCTATTTTGTATTTAATTTTAAGTCTTAGGTACTAAAATTCGAATTTTATTTTTAATTTATGTAACTTATGTGCAGCCGTCACTTTCGCAATAATTTCTAGTATTTTGAAAAGTATCAATTCTAATAAAGAAAAGAATTAAAATATGCATAGTTCAATGATTGGTTTCAAAATTACTCCAAGATTTTTAACCGTGTGTTACTACATGATTTATTTGGAATAAAGCTCAAGATATAATTCTTAAAAAATATGTCAAATTATAATTAGATACATTTTAAAAACCTAAAATTTGTGTATGGAAATTCATATAAAAATAGTTTAATACAATTTTAAAAAATAATGCAAGTCCCCGAGAAACTTTTTAGAAGTTTAACCAATTAAACTGAGTTTCTTAAAAATAATATCTTTAAGTAAACAACAGGTCTGCCCCAAAGTGCACCGCCTTCAACCAAATCTAAAAATTCTTAAATGCTTTGCTTATAATTTAGCCATAAGAAAACGTATTATAAAGTCTGCTGCATAAAATAAATGACCACATTATTGGCCAACCAAGTTATGCCTGCAGCTCTTGGCCAAACTAGAAGCAACCATGGTCTATACAACATATATATATGTATATATAAAGTAATAAGCAGCCATAACGTGAGCAAAATGGTCAAAGTTTGTTCATATAAAAAGCGTTCTAAATCATTTTTATTTAAGAGCGAAAAAAAAACACATTAAAACTGCGTTTAATAGACATAAGACAGTCAGTGCTCGCGGTAGTTGCTAAAGTTAAGTTCATCTGGTTGAGAGCGTTTAATAATTCAACACAGCATTATTACCAAAGAGCTGCAAAAGCCAGCAAGCAGTGGCAGCATTATTAATGCAATAGAAATGAAAAAAGTAAAGAAAAAGAAAAAAAAACAAAAAAAATCACCAACCATGTGGCAGCTCTAAAAACCTGCTGACGCTGAAAATTGTTAACATATCCTTTTGTTGCTTCAATCATAGGCAACAACTTCAAAGCCATTTGCCATTTTCTTAAACTGCTGCAAAATGGCGCAAAAACTGTTTAAAATTCAACATGAATTTGGTTTGTTGCTCAGTGTTTAGAACGGAAACGGAAATGCGTTCACAAATAAAGTTTCATTGTGAATATCTTTGAATATTAAGTAAAGTTTTGCGACAATTGCATTACTGAGCGCAGACAGTCGGGCGTTAGTGTAGACAAAAAGTCAGCCAATTCAAAACAGCCAGTCAGCTAGACAGACGGACTTGGCTTATTCGTTGCAAAGTGAAAAAAAAAGTAGCTGCTTATATTTAGCCATTCATATTTGCACAACAGCAAGTGGCAATACGATTATTTTAAGCTTTTAAATGGCGTTTGCATAAAGCCATTTACTTTTTTCAGACACAAATGTTGTTGTTGTGTTTTTATTTTATGTTTTTTTTTTTTAATTTTACTTAGTTTGGCGTGAATTTGTTGTTTGGTAAAACCGTTTAATTTTCATTTTTATACTATTTTGATTGTGGTATCATTTCTATTTCAATGACGACTACAACAATAGCGGTAATTGAGGCATAATTAGACCAGATTTATATTTCGAATGGAAAAGCTCTCTTATAATTTAAAAATCTTGCAAAATTAGACCGTTAAATGAAAATAAAAATGGCCGATAAAAGACTTGACTTGACTTCAAGTTGACTTCAACTTGATATCAACAACATGACTTCAATTTGACTTTAAGTTGACTTCAACTTGACTTAAGCTTGACTTGAACTTGTCTTTAGCTAGACTTAAATTTGACTTCAACTTGACTCTAACTTGACTTCAACTTGACTTCAACTTGACTTCAACTTGACTTCAAATTGACTTCAACTTGGCTTCAACTTGACTTCAACCTGACTTCAACTTGATTTCAACTTCACTCCAACATGATTTCAATAAGACTTCAACTTGACTTCAACTTGACTTGACTTGACTTGACTTGACTTGACTTGACTTGACTTGACTTGACTTGACTTGACTTGACTTGACCTGATCTGACTTGACTTAAACTGACTTGATTTTGATTTTGATTTTGATTTTGATTTTGATTTTGATTTTGATTTTGATTTTGATTTTGATTTTGATTTTGATTTTGATTTTGATTTTGATTTTGATTTTGATTTTGATTTTGATTTTGATTTTGATTTGGATTTTGATTTTGATTTTGATTTTGATTTTGATTTTGATTTTGATTTTGATTTTGATTTTGATTTTGATTTTGATTTTGATTTTGATTTTGATTTTGATTTTGATTTTGATTTTGATTTTGATTTTGATTTTGATTTTGATTTTGATTTTGATTTTGATTTTGATTTTGATTTTGATTTTGATTTTGATTTTGATTTTGATTTGGATTTTGATTTTGATTTTGATTTTGATTTTGATTTTGATTTTGATTTTGATTTTGATTTTGATTTTGATTTTGATTTTGATTTTGATTTTGATTTTGATTTTGATTTTGATTTTGATTTTGATTTTGATTTTGATTTTGATTTTGATTTTGATTTTGATTTTGATTTTGATTTTGATTTTGATTTTGATTTTGATTTTGATTTTGATTTTGATTTTGATTTTGATTTTGATTTTGATTTTGATTTTGATTTTGATTTTGATTTTGATTTTGATTTTGATTTTGATTTTGATTTTGATTTTGATTTTGATTTTGATTTTGATTTTGATTTTGATTTTGATTTTGATTTTGATTTTGATTTTGATTTTGATTTTGATTTTGATTTTGATTTTGATTTTGATTTTGATTTTGATTTTGATTTTGATTTTGATTTTGATTTTGATTTTGATTTTGATTTTGATTTTGATTTTGATTTTGATTTTGATTTTGATTTTGATTTTGATTTTGATTTTGATTTTGATTTTGATTTTGATTTTGATATTGATTTTGATATTGATATTGATTTTGATTTTGATATTGATTTTGATATTGATTTTGATTTTGATTTTGATTTTGATTTTGATTTTGATTTTGATTTTGATTTTGATTTTGATTTTGATTTTGATTTTGATTTTGATTTTGATTTTGATTTTGATTTTGATTTTGATTTTGATTTTGATTTTGATTTTGATTTTGATTTTGATTTTGATTTTGATTTTGATTTTGATTTTGATTTTGATTTTGATTTTGATTTTGATTTTGATTTTGATTTTGATTTTGATTTTGATTTTGATTTTGATTTTGATTTTGATTTTGATTTTGATTTTGATTTTGATTTTGATTTTGATTTTGATTTTGATTTTGATTTTGATTTTGATTTTGATTTTGATTTTGATTTTGATTTTGATTTTGATTTTGATTTTGATTTTGATTTTGATTTTGATTTTGATTTTGATTTTGATTTTGATTTTGATTTTGATTTTGATTTTGATTTTGATTTTGATTTTGATTTTGATTTTGATTTTGATTTTGATTTTGATTTTGATTTTGATTTTGATTTTGATTTTGATTTTGATTTTGATTTTGATTTTGATTTTGATTTTGATTTTGATTTTGATTTTGATTTTGATTTTGATTTTGATTTTGATTTTGATTTTGATTTTGATTTTGATTTTGATTTTGATTTTGATTTTGATTTTGATTTTGATTTTGATTTTGATTTTGATTTTGATTTTGATTTTGATTTTGATTTTGATTTTGATTTTGATTTTGATTTTGATTTTGATTTTGATTTTGATTTTGATTTTGATTTTGATTTTGATTTTGATTTTGATTTTGATTTTGATTTTGATTTTGATTTTGATTTTGATTTTGATTTTGATTTTGATTTTGATTTTGATTTTGATTTTGATTTTGATTTTGATTTTGATTTGATTTGATTTTGATTTTGATTTTGATTTTGATTTTGATTTTGTTTGGATTTTGATTTTGATTGTTGTGTTTTGATGTTGATTTTGATTTTGATGTTTGATTTTGGTTTGTTGTTGATTTTGATTTTGATTTGATTTTGATTTTGATTGTGTTGGGGTTTGATTTTGGTTGTGGTTTGGTTGTGTTTGGGTTTTGGTGTGGGTGGGGGTGTGGGTTGATTTTGATTTTGGTTTTGTTTGTTGTGTTTGATTTTGGTTTTGATTTTGATTTTGATTTGTGTTTTGATTTTGATTTTGATTTTGATTTTGATTTTGATTTTGATTTTGATTTTGATTTTGATTTTGATTTTGATTTTGATTTTGATTTTGATTTTGATTTTGATTTTGATTTTGATTTTGATTTTGATTTTGATTTTGATTTTGATTTTGATTTTGATTTTGATTTTGATTTTGATTTTGATTTTGATTTTGATTTTGATTTTGATTTTGATTTTGATTTTGATTTTGATTTTGATTTTAATTTTGGCTTTGTCTTTGACATTGTCATTGACATTGACAGTATCAGTGACATTGACATTGACATTGACATTGACATTGACATTGACATTGACATTGACATTGACAATGACATTGACATTGACATTGACATTGACATTGACATTGATATTGGCTATTTCATATTCATAAGCTAATAATTTTTATTTTTTTTTAGCTTTTTAAAAAGTAAATTAATTAATAATAATTTAAAAATGAATTATTAATGGAGTGTTAAATAGAAAAATTTAATAAAAAAATTTTACATTTTTTTTTTAAGTGTGTATGTATGCGGCACATTAGAGCACACACTTACTCAAATTTCAATTACTACATTTGTACACAAAATAATACATCTGGCTCATTCCATATAGATGGGTGAGACGTTTTGGCTTCCTTATCGTGCTGATAATGGTATTAACAGGTTAAATTTTAAGCAATTTACTATTGGGTCTATTAGAAGACGCCCCAAGGTCTCAAAATGCTTAAACATAATGCAATTATTTATACTAGTTTAATAGTTAAATTCGCTTAAATACCTGGGACGGGTGTGACGAGCACAAGTTTAAAAACTAAAAATTCTGAGATTAACATTGAAATTCAGTCTATCTGCCACAATGAGACCATTTTTGACTTACATATATTCAAATTTAATATATTTTCTGTTGAATACCAGTGAAAAATATTTTGAAAAAATGGCGATAACCATTATTTTTTAAACTTTTAAATGGGACGGGTGTGACGAGTGCGAATTATGTGGGAATTATATATCAGAACTTAATGGATAAAATAACCATCACATAAAATCAAAAAATATGTTTTTAGTTAATATTTTGTATATAAATTTTTCGCATTAATTTTTGATCAAATTAATACCTATAAGAATGATTTCGCTAACATGAGTTTACAAAACTAGTTTTAATCAAAGAATTTATTTATATACTTGCAAAAATTTCATTATTAGAAAAAAATTTTTAAAACCGTTCCGGGTGTGACCAACTTCTTGTAACGGAAATGAAGAATGAAAAGAATTTATTGAATGAAAAAAGTTAACAAATTTATGTAAAACATCAATATCCTTACTTTAGGAAAGTTTCATTCTTATCATAAGCCCATGTTGCTTCTTAGGAAAACTATAGCATTTTTCTGGGACGGGTGTGACACTAAAAAAACACTCAGTTTAAATAATTTTTCTTTGTTAACGCAGTAACCAATCCTTGTTATAAACTGTTTTAAGATAACATTGTTATCTTTTTTAGTAGTACTAACCTAATTTTTTTGAATGTGCATCAAGATATGGCTGTTTTCAATGTTTTAAATCTAAGCAAAATATTTTAAGTTTTTCTCAACTCGGAGTTTGTTTACTTAAATTGTCAAAAAAACATAAAAAAACATTAAAACCAAAAATAATTTTGCAACAGGAGTAACTTTAGATTCCATTTTAATGCAAGAACCAAAAATTATGTCAATCGAAAGCATTTTAGAATTCATGTTTCCGTTCCTCATTTGTGTGGAATCAGCCATCTTCAGCTACTTTGCAGGAAATAAAGCAAAATGGCGTTTCAATTTCCGTGTTTTTTTAATGCAACACAATAACAAGAGAAATAAACAGAAAATGCTGCAAAAATGTGTTCAAATGGAAACACGTTTCATTGACACACACGCAAACAAAAATGCTGAACATGTGAGGGAAAAAAAGGAAAACAACAGCAACGGCAAAATAAAAACAAAAAAGATCCTTTAAAAAAGATACTCATACTCCCTGAGGATAAATTATTATCTTTTGACATTGACCCAATGACAGTTGCTTTGTTTCCGGTGGCTCTTGTCGTTGTCTTGTTGTTATTGTTGTTTTTGTTATTGTTGGGATTTTTATTTTGTGTTATTTGCGTTGTCCGCTGTTCTGTTAAACACGAATACGCATTGTTTTTGGTTGTTAAATATTTTGTAGCATGTCAGGCGTCAAACCGGAAGTGTGGGTATTGCACACACTGAGGGTGAGTGTGTGTGTCAGAAGTCTTAGATTTCAAGCTAACTATTATTTACGATTTACCTAACTTTTGAACGGCTGTTTGTTTTGAAAGAAACATGTTTTATTTATTAGACTCTTGACAAAAATAACGTTTTGTTTTTAAAGATGTTCTATAAAATGAAGGTTTACTTATAAAGTTATACTTGAAAGAAGAGAAACAGTGTTTGATTGAAGAACGGCTTAAAACTGGTATATAATTTTAATGTTGAGTTCTTGATCATCAAACCAAATTTTAGTTTTTTCTGAATTTTCTATAGAAGCAGGTCATGAAGTTGTTCCATTTGTACGATTTTACCTAACACTTCAAATGCATGTCTAGTTTGCATGTCCTGCGAGCATTAAACAGAACAATAAATAACATTTTTATCTGATTAAATTCAAAAACATCAGCAAAACTGAAATCAAGCTCCAAACATAAAAAATTAGCTTAAACTGGTGGGCTTAAACGGCCATAACAGGAAAATACATTTTTTTAAAGGCACTAAACAGGAGAGACGATAAAAAAAATTTAACTCCCTCAGTCTAAAACGCTTGTGAATTATTGCGATAATTGGGAATTGTGCCGCATCATGCTATAGCTTTATCAACTAGGTGAAGGGCAAACGTAAAAACATGGACAGTCAAATTTAAACTGTTGAAAAAACTTAACCACTTCAAATTTTATAGACTTGATTTGAGCCTGCAAGCTCATTAAGTTGAAAATTTAATTACTTTTACTCAGTTTCACGCCGAAAAACTTTTCAAATAAATCAAATTTGAAATTTCCGTCAGCAAACTTGAGCTCGGTGCACAAGCCGGAAGTGGCTGCAAAAGTTTACGCCAAATCATGAGTGTCATGAGGTGGCGGTACAAGCGTTAAAAACAGCATAAAAAAGTGCCTACAAGGCGTAAAACATGAAAAATTAAACGATTCATTGGGTTGCCCTCACTTAATTTTGTACATTTTTGCTGAAGCACAGACAGGGTTAACTAGATGGCGTTGATGGCCTTCAAAGCAATTAGCGCCAAAAAACTTGCTGCAGACGCTTGCTGCAGACGCTGAAATGTTTATTGTTAACTTTTTTTATTTTACTTCTTTTAATTTTTCGCAGCCCTTGAGAAAATTCGAATATTTATGTAGCTAATTAAAATCGTATCCAAATGTGAAGGGGGTAATAAGGAAGAAGTAAAAATTAAACAGAAATCCGTTAGTTAAATTAATTAAAGGTCTTTAAATAATAAATCTAGAATTTTAGGCTTCACCAAAAGTCTTCACCGTTAAGTCAAGTCAATGTGAATGTGTTCGCGAATGTGAATGTGAGTGTCACTGATAATGCAAATGTCAGAGATCAAATTCAAATCAAAATCAAAATCAAAATCAAAATCAAAATCAAAATCAAAATCAAAATCAAAATCAAAATCAAAATCAAAATCAAAATCAAAATCAAAATCAAAATCAAAATCAAAATCAAAATCAAAATCAAAATCAAAATCAAAATCAAAATCAAAATCAAAATCAAAATCAAAATCAAAATCAAAATCAAAATCAAAATCAAAATCAAAATCAAAATCAAAATCAAAATCAAAATCAAAATCAAAATCAAAATCAAAATCAAAATCAAAATCAAAATCAAAATCAAAATCAAAATCAAAATCAAAATCAAAATCAAAATCAAAATCAAAATCAAAATCAAAATCAAAATCAAAATCAAAATCAAAATCAAAATCAAAATCAAAATCAAAATCAAAATCAAAATCAAAATCAAAATCAAAATCAAAATCAAAATCAAAATCAAAATCAAAATCAAAATCAAAATCAAAATCAAAATCAAAATCAAAATCAAAATCAAAATCAAAATCAAAATCAAAATCAAAATCAAAATCAAAATCAAAATCAAAATCAAAATCAAAATCAAAATCAAAATCAAAATCAAAATCAAAATCAAAATCAAAATCAAAATCAAAATCAAAATCAAAATCAAAATCAATATCAAAATCAAAATCAAAATCAAAATCAAAATCAAAATCAAAATCAAAATCAAAATCAAAATCAAAATCAAAATCAAAATCAAAATCAAACTCGAAATCAAAATCAAAATCAAAATCAAAATCAAAATCATAATCAAAATCCAAATCAAAATCAAAATCAAAATCAAAATCAAAATCAAAATCAAAATCAAAATCATAATCAAAATCAAAATCAAAATCAAGTTGTAGTCAAGTTGAGGTCAAGTTAAAGTCAATTTGAAGGCATGTTGAAGTCTCGTTCAAGTAAAGTTGAAGTCAAATCAAGTCAAGTCAAGTTGAAGTCAAGTTGAAGTAAAGTTGAATTCAAGTCAAGTCAACTCAAGTTGATGTCGATTTAAAGTCAAGTTGAAGTCAAGTCAAGTCAAGTTGAAGTCAAGTTGAAGTCATGTTGAAGTCAAGCTGAAGTCATGTTGAAGTCAAGTTGAAGTCATGTTGAAATCAAGCTGAAGTCATGTTGAAGCCACGTTGAAGTCAAGTTGAAGTCAAGTCAAGTTGTAGTCAAATTATTTCAACTCATGTTGAAGTCAAGTTGAAGTCAAGTTAAAGTCAAGTTGAAGTCAAGGTGAAGTCAAATCAAGTCAAGTCAAGTGGAAGTCAAGTTGAAGTCAAGTTGAATTCAAGTCAAGTCAACTCAAGTTGATGTCGAGTTAAAGTCAAGTTGAAGTCAAGTTGAAGTCAAGTCAAGTTGAAGTCTAGTTGAAGTCAAGTTGAAATCAATTTGAAGTCAAGTTAAAGTCAAGTTGAAGTCAATTTGAAGTCAAGTTGAAATCAAGCTGAAGTCATGTTGAATTCAAGTTGAAGTCACGTTGAAGTCATGTTGAAGTCGAGTCAAGTCAAGTTGAAGTCAAGTTGAATTCAAGTCATGTCAACTCAAGTTGAAGTTAAGTTAAAGTCAAGTTGAAGTCAAGTTGAATTCAAGTCAAGTCAAGTCAAGTTTATGTCGAGTTGAAGTCAAGTTGAAGTCAAGTCAAGTCAAGTTGAAGTCAAGTTGAAGTCAAGTCAAGTCAAGTTGAAGTCAAGTTGAGTTTTTTAATTTGACTCTTTATCGAGTTTTCTGAAATTTAGTAATTATTTAAATAAAATCTAAATGATACTTTTTACTCCTTTTCATCATTCTAAGAGAACAAAATTAATAATTATACAAAATTTAAACTTTTTTAAAAAAAGTCTCTCGAGTAACAGCGTGTAACACTTCAATTAAATCAAGCTTTGCTTATATTGCTCTTGTCATCAATTTCATGACATACCATAACCAATCAAAAAAATTTAAGCACACTTGCTACTACCAGTACATATGCATACAAAGGACTTTTTTAATAAAAAAAAAAAATTAATATAATAGCATTAAATAAACATGAACATTAAATGTTGGAAATGCGGCGCCAGAAAACGCTACCAACACATGCACACATTCAATTACCAAACAGTTGCGCTGAACATGATGACCAGGCATTTTGGCAAAAAAAAAAATAAAATAAAAAATTTACGGTCACACCAAAAAGTTAGTCGAAGTACATAAATTGAATTTTTGGAGAACTAAAAAATTTATATATTTCAAAATTTTTAAGTATTTTTGCAATACATATTTAAAAAAGAAATAATTTTACAAAGAAATTTTTAAGAATTTTTCAATTTCCAAGAATTTTTAAGAATTTTTTAAGTTTCTTAAGTTTTGCTAGTATTACAAATAATAGTATTCGAAGTATATTTTTTGTTTTGTACATTTATTGCTATTTGTCGCTTTATTATCCGCAGCTAGTATTGACATTAGCACACACACTCACACACACACATCCTTATTGCAAATTATGCAGATTTATTTTTGTCTGGCTTCATTTGCTTTGTGTTAATAATTTGTTCGCTCTTGTTTCTGTTAACAACTTCCTATAAATTTGAATATGGTTGCATATCCTTTGTCCCTTTTTGTTTGAGTACTGATTGCTGCTGGCAAACACGAACAGTATTCAAAATGTTTGTCCTTTTTTTTGCAAATTTTATTGTTTTTATTATAGTTATTGTAAACGATAGACTCGATAGAATTGTTTTTTTTTTTTTTTTGAAGCATATCATGTAAAATCAATAGACAATCGACAGTAAAAAATCATGTGAAATAAAAATGTCGTCATAAACGCGGATTTGAGTGTAACATTCAATGAATGTGGCATTGTATGCGGCCATATTGCGAATGTGTCTTATGTGTTTGTCGAACTTCAAGCGAGGGTTGAGGGATAGCAGCACAAAAAAGTTAATGGTTAAAAAAGAAAAAACTCTGAAGTGTGCTGTATTCACAAGTTTTTTGATATAAAGTTGAAACAAACATTAAATATTCAATCTTTAGTCTTTAAAGATCAATCTTCAGTCTTCGAACAATTCAATTTTAAATCTTAAATATTAAATCTTGAATCTTGAATATTGAATATTGAATATTGAATCTTAAATCTTGAATCTTAAATCTTGAATCTCGAATTTTAAATCTTTAATCTTGGCTTTTGAATCTTAAATCTTGAATTTTGAATCTTGAATCTTAAATTTTGAATCTTGAATCTTGCATCTGGAATCTTGAATCTTGCATCATGAATCTTGAATCTTGAAACTTGAATCTTGAATCTTGAATCTTGAATCTTGAATCTTGAATCTTGAATCTTGAATCTTGAATCTTGAATCTTGAATCTTGAATCTTGCATCTTGAATCTTTAATCTTAAATCTTGAATCTTAAATCTTGAATCTTAAACCTTGAATTTTGAATCTTGAATCTTGCATCTGGAATCTTGAAACTTGCATCTTGAATCTTGAATCTTGAATCTTGAAACTTAAATCTTGAATCTTGAATCTTGCATCTTGAATCTTGAATCTTGAAACTTGAATTTTGAATCTTGAATCTTGAATCTTGCATCTTGCATCTGGAATCTTGAATCTTGCATCTTGCATCTTGAATCTTGAATCTTGAATCTTGAATCTTGAATCTTGAATCTTGAATCTTGAATTTTGAATCTTGAATCTTGAATCTTGAATTTTGAATCTTGAATCTTGAATCTTGAATCTTGAATCTTGAATCTTAAATCTTGAATTTTAAATCTTTAATCTTGGCTTTTGAATCTTAAATCTTGAATTTTGAATCTTGAATCTTAAATTTTGAATCTTGAATCTTGAATCTTGAATCTTGAATCTTGAAACTTGAAACTTGAATGTTGAATCTTGAATCTTGAATCTTTAATCTTAAATCTTGAATCTTAAATCTTGAATCTTAAACCTTGAATTTTGAATCTTGAATGTTGAATCTTGAATCTTGCATCATGAATCTTGAATCTTGAAACTTGAATCTTGAATCTTGAATCTTGAATCTTGAATCTTGCATCTTGAATCTTTAATCTTAAATCTTGAATCTTAAACCTTGAATTTTGAATCTTGAATCTTGCATCTTGAATCTTGCATCTGGAATCTTGAATCTTGCATCTTGAATCTTGAATCTTGAAACTTGAATGTTGAATCTTGAATCTTGAATCTTTAATCTTAAATCTTGAATCTTAAATTCTTGAATCTTAAACCTTGAATTTTGAATCTGGAATCTTGAAACTTGCATCTTGAATCTTGAATCTTGAATCTTGAAACTTAAATCTTGAATCTTGAATCTTGCATCTTGAATCTTGAATCTTGAAACTTGAATTTTGAATCTTGAATCTTGCATCTTGCATCTGGAATCTTGAATCTTGCATCTTGCATCTTGAATCTTGAATCTTGAATCTTGAATCTTGAATCTTGAATCTTGAATCTTGAATCTTGAATCTTGAATCTTGAATCTTGAATCTTGAATCTTGAATCTTGAATCTTGAATCTTGAATTTTGAATCTTGAATCTTGAATCTTGAATCTTAAATCTTGAATCTTGAATCTTGAATCTTGAATCTTGAATCTTGAATCTTGAATCTTGAATTTTGAATCTTGAATCTTGAATCTTGAATCTTGAATCTTGAATCTTGAATCTTGAATCTTGAATCTTGAATCTTGAATCTTGAATCTTGAATTTTGAATCTTGAATCTTGAATCTTGACTTTAGAATCTTAAATCTTTAATCTTGACAAAAATTTATTACAAAAATTCTACTCTAGATTTTCAGCTTCTCGCCTTTGGTTGGTTATTTCATGGTTTCGGTACATGAATACTACAATGTTGCAAGTATAGACGTCATATCCGGTGTATATCCGATAATAATTAAAAGTAAAATTTATTGTGGCGACTCGTCGACTCTGTGAAGTAACACTCATCAAAAATTTCGTCCCCAACCATCTAGCCGCATCCACTCCCCACTTAAATCTCATGCTTAGCAATCTTGAAAAAAATTACTTATTAAAATGTGAAAACTTTTTACTGCCACTTGTTGTTGTTCACAGTACATATGCACAACACTTCAAGCTAAAGTGGCAAGCGTCTAACTTTCGTTGAAGTATGAAAAAAAACATCACGCTAACATGGTTGCATTTGTGTGTCTCATTATATTCTCATCAAAAAAAGCTACTCTTATATCCTGCTTTTTATTTGCTAACTTTTCTTTTTCGCTCTCTCTCTCTATCTCGAAGAATATGACAATAAAAACAATCATAATTATGTTGCATATTGATGTTGTTCTTGTTGTTTTTTGTTGTTGTTGTTGTTGTTGTTGTCGTTTGTTGTTGTTGTTTATTTATTTATGCCCAAACTTGTCTGCTACTTAATTTTAATATCAACTCCTACTCATTTTGCGTCACTTTGTCAAACTGTCCCCGCACCTCGTTAGCTTAAATTTGATGTCGCATTTCAATAGCCGACGGCTTGGCAACACTGGTAAAAAACTTTAGCAATTTGGCAACATTTAGAAAATTCACAATTTTGTGTGGAATGCTCAAACCAAGCAAATAACCAACCTACACACACTGCCACTCCTCTTTCCTATCAGCACATAGCATGGCATGCCAAGCTTTGCTGTCGTAAAACATTTCAAATTTGGCGCCACTCAGCGGCAGACGTTGGCGTGTTTTGTTAATTTGGCTATGAGCTGTGTTGTTGTTTATTTATATGTTTGTTTGTGTGCGTGTGTGTGTGTTTGTGTGCGTGCTTGCTGTGTTTTGAATGACTTTGAGTCGCAAATTTGGCCGCCAGTGCTGCCAACTTTGTATTGCCATAATTTCGCCCACTTTATGGATTTATAATGTTTAAGGATTATGAAGCATCGTCATATTTGGACGACATGTTTATATTGAGCTTTGAGCTTTGTGTGAAGTTGTTGCAAAAGTGTTAGCTTTAAACTTTAAGCAGATTTGCAAAAACTTTTTCTGTTTAAGCAGCTCATGGCAAAAATTAAGGCTAAAATTTGTATGCTTTTTTAAAGGACTTGAGACAAATTCAGAACAAACTTTAAGCGTTAAGCTTAAACGAACTTTTTTAAAATCTTTGCAACTGAAAACTTTATGAATTTTTTTTCAAAATTTGCCTTAAAATCTTTAAAAAGCTTTTTGGGATTTCATAATGTTTAAGGATTGTGAAGCAGCGTAATTTTTGAACGATATGCTTAGAGTTTTATGAAAAATTGTCACACAATTTTGGCTTTTAGCTGAAAGATTATAACTAAAGTAAGCTTTATTTTGAAAAAACTTTATGTCTTTTAGGCTTGTGAAGCTTTTTTCAAAACTTTGAGATATGTTCACAAAAACTTTAAGCTTAATAGCTTAAAAGCTATAAGCTTTTTTAAGTTTTTTAATAAGCTTCTTCAAGTTTTTTTAGCTATAAACTTGGATTTTGAAAAATTATAGCTTTAAGGTTTATAAAGCTTTTTTTAGGGCTTTCAGAAAAATGCTTTTATAATTTTAATGCATAAAGCCTTCAAAAGCTTTAAAATCTATAACACTAGAGAAAAAGCCAAGCATCGTAATATTTAAGCGAAATTATGTTATAAAGCTTTAAGCTTTGCAAGATATTAAGATAGCTTTAGAATCTATAATATTTAAGACTTATCAAACATCATCATATTTCAGTTTTGTTAAGCTTTTTAAAGAATTTTCAGCTTTAAAATTTATTGAACTTTTAAAAAGCTTTTTTTTAATGTATTGTGTTTAAGGGTTATGAAGCATCGTCATATTCAAAAATATGCTATTTAAAGCTATTGGAGAACTTGTCGGAAAAGTTTAGGCTTTTAACTTTAAGAACATTGCAAAACTTATTTCTGCTCAAGAAAACCAGAGCCTTAATATGTAAAAGTAAGCTTTAATTTGTAGAAAAAAATTTACCATTAAGGTTTAATGAAGCTTTTTCAGAAATATTGTGAAATGTATAAAAAACCTGTAAGCTTAAAGCTTTAATAAGCTTTTTCAAATTGCGCAGCTTAAAGCTTAAACTTTGAAAAAGTTTTAGTTTTAAGTTTAAAAAATGTCAGAAAAATTTATATTATATAATCTTAAAAAAGCTTTGAGCAAAATGTTTTTATAAGGCTTTGAGCTTTGTGAAAAATTAAGAAAGCATTATAAAAATATTTTGCTTCGAGCTTTTTTAAGTTTTATGCAGCAAAATAAAAAAAATATTTTTCTCGAAGCTTTTTTAAGTTTTATGCAGCAAAATTAAAGAAACATTTTTCTGACATTTCTTAAACTTTAAACTTTAATATTATGTTACAAATGTCAAGCATCGTCATATTTAGCGACATTTTTGTAATAAGCTTTGAGCTTAAAGAGACAGTGTTAAAAATGTAAGAAGATTTGAACATCTTTTTTCGGCTTAAAAAAGCTTGTGTTAAACAATTTAAGCTTAAATTTGTAAAACTTTCACATTTTAAATTTTTTGAGAAGTTCATAATGAGAAGTTCTAAAGCTTTTTAACAACAGCTATAATCAACACATGATGTATATATTTTTTTGTCATCTCTTATTCAAAATTTTTCGAAATTCAACCCGTAAACCACAAAAAATAAGAAAAAATTCAAACAAGTTTTCCAAGATTTTTTAAGAAGTTTCACCTTAAAGCTTTACAAAACTGTTAAAAACTATTAAAAATGTTCAGCTTAAAGTTGTAAAAAGCTTTTTAGAAATGTTTAACGTTTATGAAATATGAAACATCGTCATATTGAAATAAATACTTCATTCTAAGCTTGAGAAAATCTAGAAAGAGGTTAAGTCAGGCCTTATAAGAGATGAAAAAATTTGTCAAATCCTTTTTTTTTGTCAAATTTTCTTCTCAAAAAAAAAAGGAAAAAATTATGTCAAAATATGGGAGCTTTAATTTTTTAAGAGCTTTTAAAAGATTAAAAACAAATATTGCAAGGCTAAAGCTTTATCTGGGCTTTAACATTTTTAAACTGAAAACTTTCTGAAAATTTTTTTAAAATACTCAGCTTTAAGCTTAAAAAAGCTTTTTAAATTTTGTTATGATATTGAGTTATGTACTATTTTCATGTTTGGTTGAACAACCTGTTAAGTTAAGGCTTTAAGCTTTGTCATAAATCGCGAAAAAGTTATTTAGGCTTGTTTTATTTAAGCTTATAAGTAAAAGCTTTTGATTTAAGAAAGTTTGTTAAAAACTTTTTTAACTTAAAGAAGCATGTGCATAAATCGTTAGCTTGAATGTTGTATAAGCTTTTACCAACAAGTTAATGCGGATTTCTACAGAAAAGTTCGAAAATTTTGTGTGCTTAAAGCTGACGATTAAGTGAGTTTTTAGAACTTTTTAGCTTCGGGATATGCGAAACTGTTTAACGTTATAAGCTTAAAGATTAAATATAAATATAGTTAATATAAATATAATTAATATAATTTAAATATAAATATAATTAAATATAATTAATTTAAAATATAATTAACTTTAAGAACAGTTTAAACATAATCAACTGAAAGCTTTGAAGAAACTCTACAAATTTTTAGCGTTTAGGATTTTGAAGCAACATAATTTTTGAATATTTTAATGTTATACTTAAAGCTATGTGAAGAATTATTGCCAAAATGCAAGCTTCAAATTAAAAAAGTTGCAAAAAATTTTAACTCAAATTTGTAAAATCTTTGTCAACCTTTGTGAAGCTTTTTTAAAGGTTTTTTTTTAAAAATGTTACCTTTGGAAAAAATGAAAAGCTTCAAATTAAAAAAGTTGCATAAAAACGTATGCAGCTTAAAAAAGCTTACGCAAAAAATTTTAACTCAAATTTTTTAAATCTTTGTTAAACTTTGTGAAGCTTTTTTAAGAGCTTTTAGAAAAATGTTGCAAAATATTTGTCAGCTGTAAGCCTTTATAACTATTTTTAAAAGTTTTTCAGCTAAAATTAAACGATAAGTAGTTTACAAATTTAAGCTTTAAGCTTTTAAAAACATTTTCACAAATGTTGCACCTTAAATCTTCTTTACTAAAGAAATATCAACACGAATAATAACTGATAAGAAGTTTTTAAGGATAAATTAACAATATTTCAAATATTATTATAATTATGATATTATTATAGGCAAAAGCTTTTCTGGCCTAATTGACAAACAATACTTTATGGTTCATAATGACCAAATTATGCGCCTTAGTTTAATTCTGTTACTTGAAAAGAAGTATTGAAAGATGAATATAGAAGTATTGAAAGCTGAATATCGAAAATACAAAAAACTCACAAAAATTTTAAGCTTTACTTTTACGAGAAATTCAAGCCATTCAATAGTTTTTAGCAAGTTTTGTACAACTTAAGCAACTAAAAACGCTTAGGCAAAATTTTTAGTTGAACTAAGTACAAAATGTGTAACTTTTAGTTTTCTGAAGCTTTTTTTAGAGCTTTAAAAAAAAAATGTTACAAAAGCTTTGCTGCCTTCAAGCTTTTACAACAATTTTCAAAAGCTTTTCAGCTTAAGGCCTTCAGAAGTTGTTTAAAAACTTTAAGATTAAATCACTTAAAAGCTTTTTCAATAATTTTGTAGCTTTAAGCTTATTTAAAAAATAAATATCATTATGTATAACATATTATGATACGATTTTAAGCTTGAATTAAGAATGTTTTTAATCTAATTTATAAAGGCAAAAGCTTTTTTAGCATAATTGACAAAAAATATTCTTAATTGTTGATTTTGAGCATTAAGCGCCGATGATAAGCGCCTCAATTTTAATCCGTTACGTAAAATCAAGTACATATTAGACACAATAGTGTCGAAAATGCAAACAGCTCCAAAAATTGTGGAGCTTTTCTCTTACGGCAAAAAAAAAGCATTAATCAATAGTTTTTCAGAAGTTCTAAATGAACTTTAGCAGCAATAAAAAGGCTTATACAAAAATTTTTGGCTAAAATTTGCTCTTAATTTGTACCTTTTAGTTTTGTGAAGCTTTTTATAGAATTTAAAGATAGGGGAATGTTGCAAAAATTTTGTCAGCTTCAAGTTTTTAATATAGTTTTTAAAAGCTTCTTAGTTTAAACCAGACATATTAGAAGTAGTTTAAAAATTCAAGCTTAAAGCTTTTAAAAGCTTTTTAAAAAATGCAGCAGCTTGAAGTCTATTCAAAAAAAAACTGTCTAGGTGCATAAAAATAAATATGAAAATTATGGTGATTAGCTTTAAAGCTTAAATAAACAATGTTTTTAATCTTTGTTATAGACCTAAGCTTTTTTAAGCTTAATTAGCATAAAATTCTTTATTGCTCATTATGAACACAAAAAGCGCCTTAGCTTTAATTTTATATATGAAAACAAGCACAGTGAAAATGCAAAAATCTCAAAAAATGTTTAAGCTTTTCTCTTACAACAAAATGAAGCCATTTTCAATAATTTTAATGACTCGTTTGAGTTAAATGTTTGAAAAATTTTAGGCAAATTTTTTTAACTTTTATTTGCAAACAGTTGTAGCCACTTTAAAAGCAATTTAAAAAATTTATGTCTTCAAGTGCCTTGAGCTTTTTGAGGCTTACACATATAAATGCAACAAAATGTAGAAAGCTTTAAACTTCAACTTTAAAGAAGCAAATTTCAGTAGCTGCTAATTGTATTTGCATTTGTCATTTTACAAGCACAATAATTCCAGCATTCATACTTACAAGCAAGCAAATACTTTCACACAAACTCACACATAAGCCATTATTTCATTAACATACACTCAGGCACTTATATCTATCTATCTACGTGTGCTACCTGCAAGACGGAGCCACACAATGCCAGTCAACGGCATGTCTGCTTTCTCATTACATGTATTTTGCATACTTGTATAAATTTGCACTCGATTTAGGTATGTATGACTGTGTGTGTGTACAAAGTATTTTTGTATGTGCTTTGTTAACAACACACAGGCCAAATACTTGTCGGCATTCATTAAAATCGTTTGAAAGTCGTTGTTGTAAATCTTTTCAACTCTTCGGTAGACAAAATATTTTAATGGATATGTGATTTATATGCTTAAAAGATTTAAACAGACATTTAAAGTGACTACATGAGAAATGAAAGGAACAAGAGTTGTGTGTTATGTTTGAAAAAAAAATCTTTGATATTTTTAAATATAAACTTTTGACTATCTTGAATATTTTTTATATATAATAGGTCTGTTCCCGTACTTTTTGGACAAAAATGGTAAAACTGTCAAAAGTCTGAGAGTACGAAAAAATCTCTCGCAAATAGAGAAAAACACAAAAAAAGTACGGGAACGCTTTTCGGACTAAAATTGTAAAAACTGTCATATAAGAATGTTTGTCCAGCGTTGGCTTGATATGGAACATCGGCACTGCAAACGAAATGCTTGAGATTTTTAATAATATTGAAATTAATTCAAATGTTTAGCATTTATATTAGTTTTTACACATTTTCCCATGTTTCTGGTTTCCATTTTAATAGTTTCAAAGAAGTTTTAATGTATCGCAATTTCTTTGCTTACTCGTAAACAGCTGATTTTAAGCTGTTTGACACTTTTACCATTTTTACCCGAAGAAATTTCTCGGACTTAAACTTGCACCTTTTGACAAGGAGGAGAAATGTTATACTCTCTCGATTGCACTCTCTTTTACCATTTTTTCGAGTACGGGAACGCTTCTCGGACTAAAACTGGTAAAAACTGGTAAATTGGACTAAAACTTTAGAGTACGGGAACAGACCTAATATATTTTTGGAAAATACTTGAAGTATCAAAAAATATTGATTTATATTATTTTTGACTTTGCGACTAATCTTATTGGTTGCAAATTTTTATTCGATATAAGATGCTCATTAAGAAATCATTTAAAATTTAAAACGAATCAAATTTTATGAAACTCTTTTCATTTATTATTCCATGCATAACAAATTAATTCAATCATATTTTTGCGCAGTTTTAATATAAATATATTTTAATGCGTTATTAATAATTGATTGCTACTCAGTTTTTATGCTAAATTTTAATGTTAATATATTTGTTTGAACTAAACTATGAAAAAAATGCACACATATTCATACAAACAATAAGACCCGAAAGAAAGTAGCTTGAAACTGAACATATTTAAGTGCTCAGCATGAGTTCTATGCATGTTCTAGTTCTATGCATGTTCTAACTTGTCTCTAAGACAATATTTAGAATTTTGCAAAATTCAAAAATTACTCATTGCTCAAAATATTACAATAATACAAAAAAATACTTATGATGATTAGATTTATATGCAGATAATTTTTACTGCTGGGTCATTTAACAACATTGCAGAAAATTTTATTATAAAATATATTACAAAAATCAACAGAACAAAAGCCAGTTAAATAAATTGAATATGCATTTTATAATGTTTATTTTTTTATGTACTTTTGTTTATGTTTTTAATTAGTTGCAGTCAATCAACCACGTTAGTCAACAAATTAAGTGCATTAACTGGTTTAATTTTCATAATTTTGGTTTTGTCTGACTTTCAAATTATGCGCACAGAACAAATATGCAGATTGGCGAAAACCGCTCAATACATGCAATTTTATTAAATGTTATAAAAAAGTAATTTTAGTTAACTATAAGCAACACATGCACTGCTCTGCTTGAATTTAAAAAAATCAACAAACCAGCTATCAACCATGCTATATAAAAAGAAAGCTATAAATGTCATGTGTTATAACATTTTTTCAGACTCTATCAAAACTAGTAGCGAAAGAGTTCTTTCACTAAAAATGATTTGCGCGTTCAGTGAACTTTTAATTCAAAACTTTTGTCATGTGAAAAATTTTCATTGTGATACTGAACAAAAAAAATGCAAAAACAAAAAAACAAACTACAGTCGGCAATAGTATTAAAATCAAATAAAATCAAGTCGTGTGTGGAAATGGAATTTTCCGCACAGTATCAAATAAACCAACTCTGAAAGAGCATGTTAGTGCAGCGTACTAACATAAACTCTAACACATATGCACACATATACAACAGCAGCAACCGCAACAGTAGCAGCATAAGTTGGCCAAACAAATACAATGAAGCAGAAGAACGCTAAGATTTATGTGGTGACCTGATTTCTGTATTTCCAAAGCTATACGCAGCAAAAGCTGGCATATTGTTTTAACCAACTAAAACATAGAGCATTGCATACATTGTGGCGCAATACAATGACAGCAAGCTAGGTTGCTAAAAAAAAAATGTGTAAAAAGCAAGCAAAAATTATTTCCTTACAAAAATGCTGAATATTCGCAACAAAGCTCAAAAGTAGGCAACATGTTTTAGAAGCATTTTTTTTTCTTATAACCATAAATTTAAAAGTTTGCTGTAGAAGAGACTTTTTTGATAATTTTTCAAATTAAAATTCTAACCAAAAGACGTTCTATGAAAACTTAAGAGCTTTTTGTGTATATAAATTAATGTTTTTTTTATGTGGTTAGCTTGTGGCAATATATCTATTTTAAAGTAGTTTTATTCAAAATACATAAACACATATCTGTGTCGACAAGGAATGGCAGCTATCTTGCAAACATTTGAAAGACGATTGGAAGATTAGATCATTTGGCGACGCGCTAGCGATTCGTCTAAAAGTTCTTTGGAAGATGGATCGCTTTTCGATCGCCCAAGCGATGAATGCGCAATTCTCAAAAAATTTCAAAATCTTCCTTCGCTCATTCCGGCAAACGTTGGAAGATGGATTGCTTTTCGATCGCCCAGGCGATGAATGCGCGATTCTCAAAAAATGTTCAAAATCTTCCTTCGCTCATTCCAGCGATCGTTGGAAGATGGATCGCTTTTTGATCGCCCAAGCGATGAATGCGCAATTCAAAAATTTTCAAAATCTTCCTTCGCTCATTCCGGCGATCGTTGGAAGATGGCTTTTTAAAAAGCTTTCAAAATCTATCATTGTAATATGAAGCAGGCTCTGAAAAATCGTTTAAATTAATCAAAAAATATAACTTTTAAAAAACTTCATGAAACTGTGATAAAACAACGTCTAAGGTTCGTGTAACGTGTAAGGTTCAACAACTATGCTCTGCAACAAATCTCTGAGGGCCTCTAAAACGATTTCTTTGCCACTCTTGTCGGCGAATCACTTTAAACCCCTTCTGCCGATTCGTTTGCAACTCCACCTTGAGAATCGCTTAAGGGGTCTTCTCATTGAGCAACTTTTTTTTTCGACTTTTTTTTTTGCATTTATTTATAGCTTGGGAAGTTGTGAATATGCCCCTAAAAGGATTTTTTTTCGAAATACTTTAGAAGATACAGCCTTTTTTGTGAAGCAAGGTCTTACTTAATTACTTCAAACTTTAAACGCGTTTATCTCGAAACCACGTTTTTCGAACTGGCGGCCATGATATCTCCAGTTCAACTGAACCGATTTTCATGAAACAAAGTGGAATCGACGCAGAATTGTCACCATTCTCGGGTGAACCTCGACCATAATTTTAAAAAATTTTTTACTATTTTTTTTTACACTAAACTACAAAAAAAAAGCACGAAATTGAATTTTTTTTTGAATGGCCGCCATTTTGTCAAAAAAATCACAAAATTAAGTTTGAGGTTCACCCGAGAATTACAGCTATACTGATTATAACCCCGTTTTTTTTTCATTTCAGACACTCCGGAGACCCGGAATCGTGGCCGCCGTGACGACACCTTTTTTTTCACCACCAACTTTGAAGTCTCATTACTTTTTGAACAGCCCACGTATCGAGGCAAAAAAAATTTTTTTATTTACTTTGAAACTTTTGTAATACAATAAATAAAAAAAGTTTTCAATTATTCTTTGCGTTTTCAAATAAGAATTTTTTTAAAAAGGGTCAAAAAAACGGGTTTTGAATGAGAAGACCGCCTTAAGGCTCTTCTCGGCGAATCGTTCGCGACTCTTCCTGGCAAATCGCCTAAGACTCTTCTTGGCGATTAGTCGGCGAATCTTCCCGGCGAATCGCTTTTATGGCCTCAGCTGCTTACATTCGGCGAATCCCGGAAGACTCTCAGAAGAGCTCGCAGGCGATTGTTTCATATTCCAAGCGATTCACTGAAGATTCTCAGGCGATTGAAAATGTTTGTAGGGTAAAGTTGATATAGGACAAATTCAGGTCATTACTTTCCTTGCATTCCTCACAACGAAATACACTAGTATGCAAATTTTTATAATTTGTATCTTGAAAATTAAGTGTTTGAGGCCATCAAATCTAAACAGCAAAAGTCTGGGTTCCTTGATAGGGAACCTGGGGTAGCGAATTAAAGCTTAAAAATGTTCCTCTGTAAAAAAATTACTGAAAAATTTAAAAAATTAAAAAAAAATACTTATAAGCAAAAACATAAGCAAAAACAAGGCACTTTAGTTTTGCATGCACTGCAGAGCACTGCATTTAAAATGAATTAATGTTACTCATACGCCACGACGCACACTGGGACATTGAGGCCATATAAGCGGCTGCTCAAAATTCTGAAATCATTTTCTATCCAACCGAATCGCTTGTTCTATTCTTATGCAACAAATTTTTGATGACTTAACCCATTGATGACCATGTTTTAACCCACTGATGACCAAATTTTTTTTTGTTATAAAGACTTTAAAAACTAGTAAGGTATATCTTCGACTCGGCCGAAGTAAAAATACCCCCACGGGCGATTCGTAATGGTGCAAAATCTTAAATTGAAGCCTTTTTTGTATGAGATTTAAAAAAGTTTTACTATTTTGACGACTTCTAAAATACATTTATATCAAATTGTTTTCCTGCAAAGTAAGACAAGCCTATTTATAAAGTTTTCAATAAGGGTTGTATAGTAAGTGGGCGTGTTCTTGAGTGGTTGATACCAATTTTTTAACACGCCTCAGCTTTGATATAAAATTCACAAATACCCAATTTCAGGTCTGTAGCTCATATATAAGCCTATTTATAGAGTTTTCACTTTTATGGGTTGTATGGGTGGTGGGATTGTTCGTATGCGGATGACGCCCACGTTTCTTCCACGATTTAGTTTTGATATAAAATACAAACATCAAATTTTTTCCTGTAACTTAAAGAGAAGCCTTTTTATAGAGTTTTCAATTTTGGGGTTGTATGGGAGGTGGGCGTGTTCGTGGGTGGATGACGCCCATTTTTCTATCATGTCTTAATTTTTGTATAAAACGCATAAATATCCAGTTTTACTTTTGTAGCTTCGACACAAGCCTCTATATAGAGTTTTCAGTATTAGAGTTGTATGGGAGGTGGGCGTGTAAGTAAGTGGATGACGCCCATTTTTCTAACAAACCTCAGTTTTGACATAGAATACTCAAATACCGAGCTTCAGTATTGCAACTTTAATATTAGCCTCTTAATAGATTTTTCAATTTTGGGGTTGTATGGTAGGTGGGCGTGTTAGTCGGTGGATGACGCCCATTTTTCTAACACACCTTACTTTTGACAAAGAATACTCAAATACCGAGTTTTAGTATTGTAACTTTAATATTAGCTTTTTTTTAGAGTTTTAAATTTTGGGGTTGTATGGGAGGTAGGCGTGGTTTTCATCCGATTTAGCCCATTCTCAAACTTGATCTTAGTTTTTTAAAAAAAAGCTTAAATATTGAATTTCAGCACGATAGCTTCAAAATTACGGCCGCAATCGTGTCCACAGACAGACGGACAGACAGACAGACGGACAGACGGACAGACGAACAGACGGACAGACGGACAGACAAACAGACGGACAGACAGACGGACATGGCTTAATCAACTCAGGTGGTGATGCTGAGCAAGAATATATATACTTTTCTATACCTACCACGCCTCCTTATGAGCGTTACACACGTCGTGACAAAATTAATATACCCCTTACGCAGTACGCGTGGGGGTATAAAAATGTATTTGATTAAAATATTTAAAGCAAATCAAAAGAGATTTATCCAATTCTCGACCTTGACTTAAGCTATGAGTGGCCTTGATTTAACCCATTAGGAGCCAAATTATTTTATAATTGCTTACACCAATCGAGTTTGATGATATTTTCATATGAATCTCTAACGATAAACAAGTTGATAGCCTTATTTTAGTCCACTAATGTTTAGGATAGCATGAATTTAGCACTCTATATGGCTCATTTCATAGAGACGAGTGTAACATTTTGACTTCTTTATCGTTTTGAAAATGGTATTAACTGATTAAAATCCAAGCAATTTACTATAGGGTCTATTAGAACATTTCCCAAGGTTTCAAATTGCTAAAATATAATGCAATTATTTATACTAGTTGAACACTTTCAATGACTTGGCTAGAATAATCATGGAACAATTTTTTGAGTTAATATTCCCATCATTTCGGCCATAAAAAGATTTAAAAACAACCCTCTGATTTTGACATGCGCGGCTTAGCATTTGCCAGGCTGTCCAATATAGTGGACAATATTATAAGGTGTTCTTAAGTTCAACTAAAACATCCGGAGACCAATTCAAATGCGTTATTTATAATGTTATAATCAAAAAATAAATTATGCTTTGCACACCAATCGCAACAACCACATTTTTTTTTTGCAACATATATTAACACGCGACATAAAAAAATTGTGGGCTTCTGTTGTGCACAAAATTGAAAATCCAACTAGGTTAGAAGTTATATATCTCTCTAAATTTATGTTTGTCGTATTGTTACAACTTCATTTCACGGTACCTAACTATTTGATGTAAAACAAGACGTTGGCAATAAAAAAAAAATTATTTTCTGGTGTGTTCAATATAATGGACAAATCCAATGCAAGGGTTAGTAGTTATATTCAGTTAAACACCTGGGATGGGTGTGACGAGCACAAGTTTAAAAACTAAAAATTCCAAGCTGAAAAATGAAAAGTTTCCATCTGCCACACTAAGACCATTCTTGACTTGCATATTGTCAAATTAACAAATATTTTCTGTTGAATAGCAGTGAAAAATATTTTGAAAAAATTGCAAAAACCATTATTTTTAAACTTTTAAATGTGTCGGGTGTGACATAAGATTGTCCAGGGTGTGACGTTATGTGAGTTATGTGGCAATTATATATAAGAACTTAATGGAGAAAATAACCATCAAATATTTATGACACCAAAATCAAAAACATATCTCTCTTTTTTTTTTTGATAATATATTTATCAACTTGTTTAAATATTTTTTCACAAAAAAATATATTTTTTAAAGTATTTATTCATATACATGCAAAAAAATGCATTATTAGGAACAAATTTTGAAAACCGTTACGGGTGTGACCAACTTATTGTAATAGAAATGAGGAATAAAGAGAATTTTTTTGATAAAAAAAAAATTTACAAATTTATGTAAAACATCAATTTATATTTATCATAAGAAATTGTTGCTTCTTATGAAAACTATAGCATTTTTTTGGGACGAATGTAACACTTGTAACCAATCCTTGTTATAAACTATTCTTAGATACATATGTTACATAATAATTCTTAGTGTATAATATAAGTTCTGTATATTTAAGTATAGCTTTTAATCCATTTTTGTCCCATAAACATCGATACATCTAAAGCATTAGCGTTGAAAACTCAAAATAAGAAGTTTTGCGAACTTTGCTCAAGTTTTTTTTTAATCTTATGGTGCGAAATATTTTTTTTTTTTGTTTTTTTTTTTTAAAAAGGTTTATTTAGAGGTCGCGTTAGTCGGATTTTTTATAAAAATCATTTTTTTTTTTCAGATAGTTTTAAAATTTTAAGCATAAGTAAGTCAATAACAGACATTTTTTTTAGTCTATGAGTATTTTTTCCGAGTATTTTTTGAATAACATGTGTGCAAACTGTACTTTAATGTAAATAAATCAGAAGTTTGGATAATTTTTTTGGTCATTTGGGTGACACATATATAATTTTAACGTGAAATTTTCATTAATTTAAAAAAAACGCTTCATAACTTTAAAAAAATGTCATCAAAAATTTCCAAAAATGTCCATGTTGCAGTAAGAAAAATGTAAAAATACTATGCAATTTTAAAAAAAATTTGTCGTTCCAAAGTTATAGGGAAGTATAAAATGCTTTGTAACCGTTGGTTTAAAAACTATAAATTTTTCAAAACACACAATGCTTAAAAATGGAAAAAAATAAATTTTTTACCGAATCGTTAAATCCTTGGTTGGTGTACATCACATATCGTTGATGCCAAAATATTTCCATCGTTTTAGCAATTTTGTAATGAATACACTGACCAACAATTTAACAATTCAACCAACCCTTACAAAGCTTTAAAGGCTTGAACTTTGGAACGACATGAGTAAAATCAAGATTTCTTTTTTCAAATAGGTAAAACCTCTCCATATTTCCATAACTTCATCATTTCAGTTTTTAATTTTTGTTGAATTTTTGAAAGTTATGAAGCGTTGTTTTTTTTTTAATTTAAGGAAATTTCATGAAAAAATTAAAAATATGTTACCCAAATTACCAAAAAATTGCCAAAATTTATGATTTATGTGCTGTAAAGTAGAGTTTGGACATTTTTTTTTTTGAAAAAACAACTCAAAGACTGAAAAAATGTCTGTTATTATACTTGAAATTTTAAAATTTTGCCGAAAAACCTGATTATTATAAATATCCAATTAATACGTCGTCTTAACATTTTCCAAAAAATTTGAAAAAAATCTCAAAAGTATCTTAACCCATAAGCTTTCAAACAAAAACTGAGTAACTTTTAAATTCGAAAACTATATTGATATCTGTAATTATATTGATGTATTATGAAACAATGCAAAAAATTAGTGTGCGAAAATTGCTTGACTTTTCAACTTAAATTTGCTCGATCTTTTACCCAAAATTCACTGAAAGAGTTTTTGACTATAATGTACCCGAAACATATCCAACAAGTACCTGGAAAGTTACAAGAAATATTATCGTAGTTAGTCTGTATTATGTTTATAAAGTGTTAAAAAACGAGCGACCCTATTCGGACAAGTAGAACCACAAACGAACCACTTGTTTCGGTGCAGATGTCAGACATTCACCGACACGGGCACCGGACATTTATCAGCTACTTTATTGACACAAAATATGAAATTGTTTTTCGGAATTTTTTTTTATTGAATATTCACCATCAGAGAATGAAAAATTAAACAAAAACTCTAAATTTTTTACCGTTTTCTTAGAATTTGAATTGCTCGTACCCATTTCTCAGCTGTAAAAAATAAGAAAGATATGAAAATGTGTCCTATATGGACAGGTATATCTTCCAGTAACAAAACACTAGATAGCTAAAAAATTACTCTGAGATGAAGAATTTAATAAAGAATATAACTATATATTTATCTAAAAATTAATTATTTATTAAAAAAAAATAATTTTGAGCACACTTGGCCACAGTGTGCGATGTACATGAGCTGGTTTATTTGATGTTACTCATACGCCATGTAGCACAGAAGAGTTTCTCTGTTAATAAAGAAAAGCTGTTCAAATGCTATATTTTTTTATTTTTTTTCGCTACTTTTTGGAACTTTTGATGCATGTTTCTGATATTGCCGTTCATAACGCACTTAAATAGTCTCTTGGTGTTTAAATGAGCACCTATTGTGCGCTTTCTGAGCGCTCAAAACAAGTCTTGATTGGCTGAATAAGCAAAGAAACTTATAAACCTACGCATGCATATTTCAAAACAAGGTGGTAGAAAACATATTTCAAAACACACATGCATAAACAAAACTACACTTCAACACACTTATAAATGAAAATCTATGCATAGCGCTGCACACAAATAAAACATGCTTTGTGGCCAAAGCAGCCGCGACTAAAGCTCACCACAAATCCATATAAAATAAACAAACTTAATAATAAGCTCATAACGATTTGTGTATGTTTTGCCATTTGCATTTAACTGTGTTTGTGTATTTTTTTTTATTATTGGCATTATTATTAACACTACTGTTTGTGGTACTAATTAAATGCTAGTTAAACAATAATAAATCATTTTAACCATGCAAATTAATTGCTTAACTGCAAATGTGATGATTTAGCCGCTTGTCTGCGGACGTATGTGTGTGTGTTTATTTGTTTAGTTTGACTCATGCATGAAGTATCTTACAAAACACTAGACTTCACAAATCAATCATAATATACATACTTACAGACCTAATAAATGAAGTGTAAGAATACACAAACTCAAAACACACGCCTTCACTTAAGGTTTATTTTATTTTATATTTATTTGCTTTTGTTTTACTATAAATTTAGCTGAAACTATTCTTCAAACTTCACTGCTGATCGCTGTATGGTTGCCTCATTTTGCCAGCTTCAATTAATTAAAGTTAAATAAATTGTTGTGTTGTTTATTGTTGTTTAAAGCTTCCCGTTTGCTGCCAACTAATTGAAATTGTTTGCCAAGAACTTCTTAGCTGGTGGCATTTGATGCGTAGTTATTGAGTGCAAAGTGAAACAGGGTGGGAAGTTACGCTGCAAATGCTTGTTGTTGGTTCAAAATGAGGTCTGAGGATCTGAGTGAATATTTTGTGATATTAAAACCTAATACAACCACAAATTGTGATAGTCTTAAAATAATAATCCAACTATTGCATGAACTTTTAGAAGGTTTAAAAATTTGAAAATTTGGCAATTAAAGCTGCCACTTCGGTGAAGCATACAAATGGAAGCCATCGTTGATATAAAAAGCTGTTTTAAGATCATTACAAGATGAAATTAAAAGGCTATTTTTGGCTCAAAGTTTCCAAAAGACTTCCGAAAATTGGTTTATAGAACTTCTGATAAGCTACAACTTCGCTAGAACTTCGTATAAAAAAACAATGAAACTGCTGTCGCTTATGAAAGCCATTGTTGAAATAAAAAGCTGTTATAAGATAATTCAAATATAGAATTAAAACACTTTATTTGACTCGAAGTTTCCAATAGACTTCCGAAAATTGGTTTACAGAAATTATGGCAAGCTACAACTTCTCTAGAGCAAGCTTATAACGTTCCAATGAAGCCATTGTTGATATAAAAAGCTGTTATAAGATCATTATAAGATGCAATTTAAATGCTATGTTTGACTCGAAGTCACCCATAGACTTCCGAAAATTAGCTCATAGAAGTTATGACAAGTTACAACTTCACTAGAGCGTCGTTAAAAAATTAAACTAATATCGCTTATGGAAACCATTGTTGATATAAAAGGCTGTAATAAGATCATTCAAATATAGAATTAAAAAATTTATTTGACTCGAAGTTTCCAATAGTTTTCCGAAAATTGGGTTATAGAAATTATGGCAAGCAACAGCTTCTCTAGGGCAAGCTAATAACATTCCAATGAAGCCATTTTTGATATAAAAAGCTGTTATAAGATCATTACAAGATGAAATTAAAAGGCTATGTTTGGCTAAAAGTTTCAAATAGACTTCTGAAAGTTGGTTTATAGAAGTTATGATAAGCTACAACTTCGCTAGAACTTCGTATAAAAAAAATGAAACTGCTATCGCTTATGGAAGCCATTGTTGCTATAAATAGGTGTTATTACAAGATGCAATTAAAAGGCTATGTTTGATTCGAAGTTTCCCATAGACTTCCCAATATTGGCTTATAGAAGTTATGATAAGCTGCAAGTTCGCTAGAACTTTGTATAAAAAACAAATGAAACTGCTATCGCTTATGGAAGCCATTGTTGATACAAAAAGCTGTTATAAGATAATTCCAATATGGAATTATAGAACTTTATTTGACTCAAAGTTTCCAATATTCTTGCGAAAATTGCTTTATAAAAACTATGGCAAGCTACAACTTATTTAGGGCAAGCTAATAACATTCCAATGAAGACATTGTTGTTATAAAAAGCTGTTATAAGATCATTACAAGAAGAAATTAACAGCATATGTTTGACTCGAAGTTTCTCATAGACTTCCGAAAATTGGCTTATAGAAGAAAATTGGCTTATAGAAGTTAAGACAAGCTACAACTTCGCTAGAGCTTCGTAATAAATGAAACTACTATCGGTTATAGAAGCCATTGTTGATATAAGATTATTAAAATATAGAATTAAAACACTTTATTTGACTCGAATTTTAAGATATTCTTTCGAAAATTGTTTTATAGAAGTAACCAATTACAACAACTAGCCAACGACAACTTATCTATGACAAACTTACAACATTTCAATGAAGTTGATTTAACAAGTTGTTATAAGATCATTACAAGATGCAATTAAAGGGCTGTGTTTGACTCGAAATTTGCCGTAGACTTCCCGAAATTGGCTTAAAGAAGTTATGACAAGTTACAACTTCGATAGAGCTTCGTCAAAAACAAAAAATTAAAATTAAACTACTATCAGATCTACTAATATTATGACAATCAAAACTTCAGCACCCTGTCTGAAGAACTTAAACTAATTCTTAAAAATAAATTAAAAACAGCTTTTTGCCGAGACGTGTGCAGCTTTTTCCAAAGTTTTACTGGAAGAATTCCAATCAATGCAGTGCAAAAGTTTTACTTGTGGGAGATATAATTTGTTATGAAAACTTTACTTTTCATGGAAGCACCGACAGAGCTTTGAAGCTCTTATAATTAACAAGAAATTGTTTAGAAGAGTTGGCAAAATATTTTTAAAATAATTATCAAGAAATAATTAAAGTTTGAACAATATGTCGCAGCTCATGATACAAATCAAGCAATTACCAACTAGTTAAAAGGATACACAACTTGAAAATGATAAATAAAGAGTTAAAATAACAGTGCTTAAAAAAGATAGTAAAAATAATTGTTAAGAAAAGTTAAAAAATATTGTTGCTCTGTAGAAAATTTATCTTTGCCGATAAATATGATTGAAACTGTTTAAAGAAAAATTGCTACCAACAGGCTAAAACTATAAAATTTTAGGTTTTCTTATCAAATTTTGTAGCTCCGCAACTGCCACAACAACAATACCCACAGCTATCATATTAAATGAAGCTTTGTTAACGTCTAACACAGCAGGTAACTCGGTACTCGAGCGTTATGCCGCAACATTAAAACTTAATCCTTGCACACAAGGATGCGAGCGTAGAGTAAATGTTCGCGTTTGATTTTATCTTCTTGCGAGTTGCCTACATGATGCCATGCAAGAAGAAAAATAAGAAGAAGAAGAACACAAAACGTTTCTTGTGTCAACTTTAACAAGGCGTGCACATTGCAGCTGTGGTTGTTGTTGTTGTTTTTGTTGTTGTTTTCTTTGTATTGCTGCTTTGTTTTCTAAGCATTCAAATGGTTTTAGTTACAGCGCACAGTTATGCACACACTCGCATGCATAGCTTTACACATACTCTCACGTTCACACACTTTCTTGCATATGCAACTTGCTTGATATGCATCCGGGCACGAAAAAAGGATTTTATTTTAAGCTAGCTGTTAAAGTTTATGAAATCCATTGTAGACAAGCTACTAGCTAGAGCTACAATTTTGTTTTTGTTACCGTAATTTTTTATTTTTTTTGATTTTCTACTTCTTGCAATTCTCGCCATAATTTTGTGCAGCTGTTGTTTTTGTTGTTGTTGTCAGTGTGGTTACCTATACGGCATGTCATGTGACACGTATCGGATGCAAATTACTTGTTCAACATGATCGTGTGCGTGCGAGTGTGTGCGTGTGTATGCGTGTGTGTGAAACTTTATTTTGCTTACTTTAGCAAAATTTGTCAGTTAAATATGTTGTATTGTTGTCGTTGTTTGCTGTTTGTTGTTTGGCATGATAAAGTTGCATTTCATTTTTCAGGTGCTGGCAAAAGCTAAAAGAAACTTTTGTATATGTATCTTATTTATTATGGTTTAAGTTTTCTTGTACAGCGTCACGTATGAGTAACATTTAATTTAAACAGCTAAAGATCAGATATGTAGAAAAATATTCAATATATTAACTATTTTAAGCCAACACTTTAACAAGCACGCATTTATTTATCAGCCACCCTAAAAGTATGCAAAACACTGTCTACGTATTGCATCAAATATTTCTTCACAATTCCAGGATATGGCATTTTCTTTTTTGTACATCATAAGTAAGTAAATTGAAGAAATAAATTTGAAGGGCCACACTTTTCCACTCCACTGTAGGGCTGTCAAAAAATTTGCATATAACACAATATTTCTAATAACGTCTGCATTTCCCGTGTGGCTTGAAGGCATTTGTATTATTTTGAAATTATTGTGGCTTTGATATCAAGTTGCTGTAAAGCATTCCGTTAAGAAATGGAATGAAGTTGCAAGAAAAGCTATTTAGAAGTTGTAGATATACAAGTTCATCCCTACAGCTGCTTGTTACTATTTTATTCAGTTGTTTTATCCGCATGTGTCTGAATTACTTGGCTTGACTTCAACTTGACTTACACTTGACTTCAACTTGACTTCAACTTGACTTCAACTTGACGTCAAACTGACTTCAACTTGACTTCAACTTGACATCAACTTGACTTCAACTTGACTTCAACTTGACTTCAACTTGACTTCAACTTGACTTCAACTTGACTTACACTTCACTTCAACTTGACATCAACTTGGCTTTAACTAGACTTCAACTTGACTTCAACTTGACTTGAATATGACTTCAATTTGACTTCAACTTGTCTTCAACTTGTCTTCAACTTAACTTCAACTTGACGTCAAACTGACTTCAACTTGACTTTAACTTGACTTCAACTTGACATCAACTTGACTTCAACTTGACTTCAACTTGACTTCAACTTGACTTCAACTTGACTTCAATTTGACTTCAATTTGACTTCAACTTGGCTTTAACTAGACTTCAACTTGACTTCAACTTGACTTGAATATGACTTCAATTTGACTTCAACTTGGCGTCAACTTGACTTCAACTTGAATTCCACTTGACTTCAACTTGACTTCAATTTGACTTCAACTTGGCTTTAACTAGACTTTAACTTGACTTCAACTTGACTTCAACTTGACTTCAACAAGACTTCAACTTGACTTCAACTTGACTTGACTTGACTTCAACTTGACTTCGACTTGACGTCAACTTGACTTGACTTCAACTTGACTTCAACTTGACTTGACTTGACTTCAACATGAGTTGGCAAAACTCACTTCAAATTGACTTCAACATGAGTTGACTTGATTTTGATTTTGATTTTGATTTTGATTTTGATTTTGATTTTGATTTTGATTTTGATTTTGATTTTGATTTTGATTTTGATTTTGATTTTGATTTTGATTTTGATTTTGATTTTGATTTTGATTTTGATTTTGATTTTGATTTTGATTTTGATTTTGATTTTGATTTTGATTTTGATTTTGATTTTGATTTTGATTTTGATTTTGATTTTGATTTCGATTTTGATTTTGATTTTGATTTTGATTTTGATTTTGATTTTGATTTTGATTTTGATTTTGATTTTGATTTTGATTTTGATTTTGATTTTGATTTTGATTTTGATTTTGATTTTGATTTTGATTTTGATTTTGATTTTGATTTTGATTTTGATTTTGATTTTGATTTTGATTTTGATTTTGATTTTGATTTTGATTTTGATTTTGATTTTGATTTTGATTTTGATTTTGATTTTGATTTTGACTTTGATTTTGATTTTGATTTTGATTTTGATTTTGATTTTGATTTTGATTTTGATTTTGATTTTGATTTTGATTTTGATTTTGATTTTGATTTTGATTTTGATTTTGATTTTGATTTTGATTTTGATTTTGATTTTGATTTTGATTTTGATTTTGATTTTGATTTTGATTTTGATTTTGATTTTGATTTTGATTTTGATTTTGATTTTGATTTTGATTTTGATTTTGATTTTGATTTTGATTTTGATTTTGATTTTGATTTTGATTTTGATTTTGATTTTGATTTTGATTTTGATTTTGATTTTGATTTTGATTTTGATTTTGATTTTGATTTTGATTTTGATTTTGATTTTGATTTTGATTTTGATTTTGATGTGGATTTTTTTTTATATTTATTTCGAGTTTGATTTTTATTGACAAAAGTTATAAAATTCAGATCAAGTCTGTGCTTTAGTAATTGAGTTCTTTTTTTATAGATATGTAGGTTTTTTTTCGAAATTATTTTCTCAAGCGGGTCCTGCGATATATTTTTGTTTTTTAATTTATTTGAAGGGAAATAGCAATAAAAATGCAATCAAATAGAATTTGTAGAATATAAGTTTTTTTTTTCGTTTTGCTTTGCTCAAAAACAATTTAATCCTCATTTAACTTTTTTGAAATTCAATTTTAACGCATGACAGAACATTTTCAATGGCTTGTAGCAACATATATGAGCGCGCAAAGTTCACTTTTATAGCGAACAATTTGTAAAAGATGAAATGAAAAGAAAAGCAAACGTAGAGTTTTATTACAGCAACAATTCGATGGAGCAGCACATATTTATATTAATGGAGAAATGAAGACTTTGTCTAAGAAAGAAATTCAATTTATATGAACTATGAAAGATTTTCACAAAAGAAACAATTTTGTACAGCAATTTCGCTCAAGTTGTGAGGATATTTTGATATTTTGTAAAATTAAATTTTTTTTATATTATTTAAGCTCAATTTTCGTTGCAAATAAAATAAAGAAGTTGACTTTGATGCGGTGCATAAGCGTGAAATATTGATTTTAAAAATGAGCTAAGCAAGATTGATGGTAAATTGTTAAGCAAGCACATAATTGAACATGAATATGCAAGAAAAACAACTTGTGGAAATTTTGTTATTGAAATTTTAGTCTAAATCTATGAGAAAATCTAGGAGTTATGCCAGCATATCCGTTTGCTTATAAATAAGTTAAGCTGCAAATATTTTCAAACAAATTGTCTAACATTAGTAGTCAAAAATGAGCCAATTAGTCAGTCAACAAATCACAAGTACAGGCTTAAATAGAAAAACAAAAGCAACAACAAGAAAACTTGACAATCCAGTACCGCCTACTTTGAAACCGCAACCGTCAAAGCGGCTATTTTCTGTCATTAATCATGACGCAAAAGGACGAATTTCGCTTAACATACCAAAGTAATTTAAAATTTAAATGTTATGCCTACAATAGCAATGCTTCTGGTGCCAAAACCAACAACAACAACAACAACAACACAAGCAGCAATTACAGCACAATTGTTAGTAACGCTGTGGCTAAACCTTTAATCAAAAACCAATTTTATACAATACAAATACATGCGTGATTGTATAACGGCCGTCATTTTCTATTCACATTTGAATTTGAATTTTACGTTAATGCCGGAAGCTGAGTAGTATACGTTGATTGTGTGCCGAAAACAAAAAAAAAATAAACTCTATAAACAGTATTTGAGTACTATACGTATTTAGTAGTGTTTGTGCACTATTTGAGCTCCATTGCTAAAGGGAATTAATTTGCACTTGACCAGTGAGCGCTCTCAGAGGATTCTGTGGTTGGTCACCTGAGTTGGTCCGCGAGAAGGATGTGACGGTGTTTAAATTTAGCAAAAATTTAAATAGTATTTTACAGAAACTAAAATCAATTCAATTCAATTCAAAATATATGACAGTAGCGTTTAATTTTCAACGCCACACTGAGAGAAAGCATTACAACTGCATATATTTTCCCAAAACTATGCGCGAGCACGTATTCGAATATTCGAGTGAGAAAACGTGCTGCTAAAAACATTAGCAAAGGTGCACAAAAATAGACCGTTATTTATGTGCATAAAACTTAAAAAAGTAGAATACGATTTTCTAAATAATAATGATGATGATGAAATATTTAACTACACTGCATAAAATGAACACTTCACACACAGTGTCAGCTACTATTTTTGTATAAAAATATTGCATAAGATTCAAAAAACCATTATTATGGAATTCCATTAAAATGTTCAACATATTCTTAGCAGAAGAGTTGGAGGAAGGAAGGTTGGTTGGTGGCATGCAAATGTCCTGCACGCTGGCTGCATTCAATCTAAATAAATTGAAAGAAAATTGAAAAAGCATTCGAAGCTGTAACGGCTGGCTACATACATATGTACAAAGTAGGTGTATGAGTGTGTGTCTGTGTATTGGTGCATTTATGCAAAAATATATGTGTGTGGTAGCTGCCACGTATGCGGGTGAAAACCGCTCAAGTGGCTAAACGTGACAAGAATTTCGCCACCTTGCCAAGCAGCAAAAATAACCACAATGGAAACCACAACAACAACAACAACAACAAAAGAACAGCAACAAATTTTCAATCATTTCCAAACGTGGGCCAACCGACCCAACCAACAATTTTCAGCAAATTTATGCAGAAAATGCAAAAATAAAAATATATATAGAAAACGAAAAGAAAATAAAAATACTTCACACATCATCAGCTCAGTCGGAGGAGCACATTATTGAGCAGTCTTGGCATGGCATGTTATATGTTGCTGCCAACAACAGCAGCAGCAGTAGCTTAAAGGGTTAAGCGCCCAGAAATATGTGACAAAAGTGAAGCCTGGCTGCCTGCTTGACTGCCAAGCAGGTAGATTGAGCTCAATGATATGTGAAGCAGGCGGAATATGGTTTCATATGCTTGTGTGTGTCAGCATGCAAGTATTGAAGATAAGATGGTGTTCGTAATACTGCTGCTCAGCACGAGCATTATTATGCCTATCATCGTCACTCTTGTTGTAAAACCATAAAATATCAATGAATTATATTTCAATTTAGCGCAGAACGACAGCTCAGCACGTGCGTTGCTCATACAAGGGTGTGCGCCTATATTTATGCTGCGATTGCATATTTTTTGTGTCTGTGTTTTTGTTTTTTTTTTTTTTGTTCATACCGGCTTTATTGGCTGGCTCATATTTTATTTTATTACTTTAATTCGGTATATATTTTTATATTCTCTTGGGGAATGTTTAAAATTTTTTGGATTATTTGAAATAAGCTTTATTTGTCGTTGTATGAAAATGAATAGCATTAGGCTGTTGTTGGATTATTTATTATAAGAAGATGATTTTAGCGGCTTATATGTGATGTTTATTGAAGGTCACACGGACTTTGGGCGTACATCTGAGCCAAGGCTTCCTTTTACCAAACCATGTTTATCGCTATGCATTTTTGCATGAGAGAAATCACATGTGACAGAGGAATGCTACTTTGTTTTTTATTAAATGAAATGCATATTTTGAAGAATAGCCTTTATTGGCCAAAACAGCATCATATCTACGAGTCTAGACTTCATAAATGTCTCGCAAGTGATTCTTAACCCCCTATAATAGCACGACGTCACAATGAGCCCACAACATTTTATAATCTAATTTTATCCTTTAAACTTTTGAAAACCTGGCTATTGGCGCCATCACTAGCAAGAAGAGAAATTCGGAAGTGGAAGGTAAAATTTTATGGGGGCATTTTTGGAATTTCAGGAATAGTTTTCGATTCTTTTCCAATTTTGTTTAGCTTTCCTTACATTAAAGGCCAAAAGCGTTCGATTGGTCCCAGTTTTCAGTTTTCAGGATTCAGATTGTTTTTCACATAATGATCATTGTACCACTTCTGAGTGACTTCGGCGTAATATGCCGGGGCTAAATCTGACCAAAACAATGTTGGAACAACATGGTGCCGTAAGAAAGGCAAAAGTCGTTTTTGAAGGCATTCTCTTGCATAAATATCTGTGTTTATTGTACCCACTGTAAAGAATGGAGATGCTTTTTTTCCACATTCGCAAATTGCTTGCCAAATTAATATTTTTTCCAAATTTCTCTATTTAAATTTTTTTTTCAGAATCCTCAATATATTCTCCAGGTGCCATGGAGTAAAATTGGTGCCCAGCCGTCGCACAGTGATGCGAGCACATAAAGCGACTGTACAAAATTAGAATAATGGGCCGATTTTGATGAAATTTCATATCTAGATGGATGGATGGATGGATGGTCTCCTAAACACAAAAATGTCAGTTTTTTGCTCGAACTTCTAGTAGCTAAAAATGAGTGTGAAAACTGAAAATTGTCAATTTCAGAATGTATATAGAATTTGAAAAAGAAAAGGAATTAAGAACAAAAAAAACATTATTTATTAAGCAAATATCAACAATAATACATCAAAACAATAAAAAATATGAATCTCAATAAATGAATTTTTCAAGAAATAATTCAATTTTCATTCAATAAAATGCTTGAATGAACATTTTCTAAATTTTCACACAGAATCTATTTTTTAATATCTTCTAAAGGTAAATTTGATTTCTTTTCTGTTACAATCCTTTTTTTGATGAAAGCAAAGGATTCGAATAAATCATCATATAAGAAAGAAGATCCTTGTTGGCTTGAGTTCTTGAGTCTTTTCTTGTATGGGACAACCGGACTTTCCTCATATTTCTATTATTTGCTTCCAATGCTTCTTCGAACAAACTACCTTGGTTAAAGAACATTTATATTGCAAAAAATTTATATTAAAGTGCATTACAAATACCTATTGGCAAATCAAAAAATTTAATTACATCACTTCCATGTACTAAAACCTTGTGCACACTGCTTGGCTTATAATACCATACGTAGCGAATCAAATACATGTTTCTCATTATTTAAACTAATTCTTCAAATGCTGTAAAATTAATTGGCAGTCCACATGAAAGCAATCTCAGAATAATGGAAAAGTTTTTTATCAAGTCCTCATTAATTCCAGCGATTTCAGCTACAATTAGTGTGTTGGAAAAAAATCGGTGAGCCATATTTCCGTCATTTGTGCTGCCGAATCCAGTTTTGACTTGATCCACAATTAAACCTGTTCTTGTACTGAACTCTTTTTGAATTTTTTGTTTAGTTTCCAAAAAAACCCGCTTTATTTTCCTTTCGAACTTGCCAACTTTTGAAAGGAAGTCGGTAGGCAATATGCAATATGCACTCAAAACATTTTATTCCGTAATCCTTTAATTTGATTACCCTAGTATATGTAAAACAATAATAAGTATATATATATATATATAAATAATACTCTTGTGAGAATGCACTCTCATAAACACATACATATATGCTATTGTTTGTCAATAAATAAGTGCAGGAGTTAGAACAAATCGCAAATGAAGTCTTTTTAAAATCGAAATTAAACTAATTAGAGGTAAAAAAGTTGTTAAGTTATTTATTAACTCTTAAAATTTAAGGTTCAAATATATGTTTAAAAGAAAGACTCCAGATTTGTTTTTACAAAAAAAAATTTTCCATCAAACTTTGGCATTTTTCGTGTTTTTCGAAATTTATTAACAAAAATTTTGAAATAAATGTTTTTTTTTTAAATATTTTTTGAATCGAATATTGTAAGAAATGTATTTTTGGGAATTTTTCTTGCAGAAAGACTAAAACTGCTTTTTTTTTGTACCGGTAATTTTTGCTTAAAAAGGTCGACTTTCCAAAGTTCCTACTAGAACAGATAGAGGTAAATCAAAAAAATTTTGTAACAGTTTTCTTAGTGGGTGCATTACCTTTCCAAAAATACTAAACACTTGGATATTTGCGACATTAAATTTTCGGACTTTGGCCTATTGGGCGCATCATTGTGCGTCGTCATAAATCGTCCATAACAACACAGAACTTTTTGTTTGCAAGTTTTTTCTCATCGTTTTCTCAGAGAGTTTTCGTGCCAAAGAAATGATTTTTGCTGCTTGTTTTTCGCTTCGTTTGGTGCTTTTTTCTTCTTGTACGTCTTATTACCATTACGTTGCTTAACGGGGGACAAGACATTGACCGTCCTTTTTTATAATTTTGTATTCTAGTAAATATTCTTAAGATTCTATGAAATATTCTACGGGTTCAAAAGTTACAGCCGGATTAGTGAGAGCGCATTGTTATTTTTCTTTGCATTTTTCTTTGTTCACAAACTTTGAATGCGTTTATCTCGAAACCATGTTTTTCGTTCATTTTTTGACGAAATTTATTTTTTTTTTTGTATTTTTTAAACTTGATTCGCTATCGTATGACACGAGCTTTTTTAAAATTTTTTTCGATTTTTTATTTTTAGTCAATATTTTTTTTGAAAAAACACACTTTCAAATTTGGAACATCATCAAAAATTGAAAAACTTTTAAAAAAAATCTCCTGTCATACGATAATCAATAATGTTAGGATTTAAAAAAGTCATTTTTTTCCAGATTGGACAATTTTTGCGACTGTCAGCGCTGCAACCACGAGGCCTCCTTTTTTCTCTGCCGCCAGTTTGGAGCTCTATAAAACCATGTTGGAGTGAAAAATATATTTTTTTGAATTTTTTTTTTCTTGTAATTTGTTCAATTCTCTACAATTTTTGAAAAATGTTTGTTTTTGACTGAGTTATGAATTTTTAAAAAAGGTCTGTTTTCTCTGCCGCGAATGTTATGTCCCTCCTTAATGCGAATTACCTGAACATGACTGGTTCTAGCTTTTTTGGCTACATCTCTGATTGATATTGATCGATTGGCTTTTACCAGAGCGACCACTTTCTTTACAAGATTTAAGTCGGCAGACCCCTTCGGGCGTCCACTTCGCGGCTTATCTTGTACGCAGAGATGTTTCTTAAATCTCAAAACGACTCTTCGTGCTGTATGGTAAGATGTTCCAGATAGTTTTGCTAGTTTTTTTTATAAGTAACTGTATGATTTTGAGTTCAAATGTTCAAAACTTTTTTGGGAAGCTCCTCGTTCAAGTTCATGTTCTCATAACTTACTCGACTGAACGTTACAACTGATAGCTTTTTAGAAATATTATTTAATACAAATCAAAGCCTATTCCATTTCTAGAAAAATTATAAAAAAAGGTTGAAAATTTGCAAAACTTTCTGTACCGGTTCTTATACCGACCGGAATTTCATTCCAGGTCGTTTGAATTCGTTGAAAGAAATCGTTTGAATTTGTCACATTTTCACAATTGCTTCTTCGTTTTATTGTCTCCCAAAGATTCTCGATGGGGTAAAGGTCTGGGAATTGCACTAGCCACTCCATGACATTAATCCTATTGTCGCTAAACCACTTTTTTTATAAGCTAAGAAGTGTGTTTCGAATCATTGTCATGCTGAAATGTCCAGCGCAATGGCATTTGCCATTTAACAAATGGCAACATCATGGTCTGCAATGTCAATGAGTTACGGTTCTTGAAAAAATTGTTAACTGCTACTCTTCGACTAGTTGTGGAGCTGATGTAAAAGGTTTTTTCTTCACATGTCTCACTAATAAGTTGTCAACTTCCGATTTGATTTTGATTCGTACTTGACATTTCCGATAGGAATTTTAATTCTAATTGGAATACAATACCGATTTTTATAGCACGTTTCAAAAGAGAAGAACATTTTTTAGTTTCATTTTTCGATGCGCAGTGAGAAATTATTTTTAAAGCTAGACAATTTTTTTGAGCGTAATTTCTTGCTCTTTTTGTACTGTTTGCTGAACTTTATGATTTTTTTGAGTGTTTTTTACTATTTTTCTATATATTTAAATGCGCAAACATTCAGAACAAATGATCGCACAAGTACGGTGTTACACCGACGTCCTGCCGCAACCTGCATCTTGAGAGAGAAATCAAATACAAATTACATAAAAAATAAATTATTTTCTCAAGAAAAAATTATGAAGTGAAATTTCGGCTAACAAATTATTTTTTGACGCCCCCTTTTTTTCAATTTTGATTGGTTGATTTCGAAAAATAAAATTCAGTACTTCCGCAGCGCAGTTGCGATGAACAACAAAATTCAGGAATATACATTAATTTTTTTTTCATTTATTTTCTGCTCAGAGAATATTAAATTTTTTTTTTTAATGTTGACCAATCAGAATGAAGAATGCTCTCAAAATTATTTTCTTATTCTCAAACATGCGCGAAAATGTTCTTCTCTTTTGAAACAGGCTATAAAATGTCCAATTCAGAATTCAGGAAAGAGTAGATTATATTATAATAAGGAACACTTATTTATACAAAAATGTCTATAAATATTAACTAAAGATCGAGATTTAAAAAAAATTAGTATTTTAAAAATATCTCACTTACTTCTTTAGTTTTTTTTTCGTGTAAATACAATATAATTTTTGATTTGATGTTCAGGATCAAATTTGCTCAAGATATGCTGTAAGACCACGAGCTCATTTTGAAAACAGATGACGAATTTTGAAAATAGATGCATGCATTTTGAATAGCTTCATTGTGTCACCATTTTGTATAACAATTTAATCAAATAAGCCTAAAAGTATGCAAAAATGAAATGACTTTAGATGACGGGTTAATTTTAAATTAGGTCAATAAATTTTTAAAAGAAGTAAGCTATTACAATTTTTATCCAAAGTGAAATTTAACAAAAAAATATGTTAATATTTATAAATCTAATTAATTTTCTTATCAAAAATTGTATTACAAAAATTGTATGAAAAAGTGGTCACGATGACAGAGGGTCAATTAACTCAGTTGGCGGAAGGCCGACGATAAGACAGGCCTCCAAAACGTAGAGCTTATAAAGAAAGGTTGAGTAAGAGAGACTGAATGTGTAAATCACTTATATTTCGGTTAACTGCAAATCAAACAGACTTGGTATGCAATTTGCATTTATGCAAAGCATCAATGTGTTTTTCTTTGAATTGATGCTGAAAGATTCTCCAAAACTGCACAACTTTAAGAGAGCTTAGAAATAACAATTCAGTTAACGAGTTTCGGTGAATCAAAAATGCGTTTTGGAACTCAGACTATACTGGCATTTTGTGTGAATCCAAAGACTAGGGGTGTATTGAACAACTATGTCAATGTTGTCCTATTTGGATGTTATTCTAAATTAAGTGTTAACTTAAAACTTATATTAAATAGTACTCAAATTTAAAATGCCTATACAAAAGTACATTTTTTTTTATATACTACCAGAAATGGAATTTTGGGTAAAATTGAAAATTATCGTACAGTGGAATAATGTATTTAGTTACGTTACTAAATACACTATCTAACATTTCTTAATCAAACTTTTTAAATGTGTTTTTGCAAACTTTAAACGTTTAATTTGCTTAACTTCTTGACTAATGGCTTATTTGCTGGCAGAGGAACGTACAATGAGGTACGTTTTTCTGCTAAAGCAGGCTAACCATTTATGAAGATATAAAAAGTATTATAATAATAGTTTCAATTTAATTTTTTGAACTCGATGAAAGAATAATGACACAAGTGCTTCAAACATCATCAATACTTCCGTCGCTTAGATCAGAAATAAGTTATTCATGCTATTGTTGCCACAATAACGGAAGAAATTAATCAAATAAGAGGACGAAAGACATCGGTTTCACTTTGATTTTCCCTTCTAATAAATTCTTGGGTACTTTGTACTTCAAGCCAGTTAAAGCCTATAAGAAAAGATGAAAACATTTCAATAAAAACAACAGAAATAACTTATTAACTCACCTTCGCCAACTGTTTGTATCCTTGACATAGGTTTACATTTTTATATAGCTTTCCGTCACATATAACAATTGCTGTATTTCGTTTTAAAAAAGGGCAGATTAATGTACTTGTTCCTTTAACTCCTTCTTGTTGCAGTTTTTGTTATTGTTGTCGATTTCCATGACAGAGATGTTCTACCATCTCTTCGCGAGCCTTCTAAATTCCAGTCTAAGGACTACTTAGCTAAGCTGTCATTAGGTTTTCATAACGTGTGCCAAATATAGTCTAATTAATGTGCCATTTTTAGTCAAAACTGTTGGTGTGAAATCGTCAATGTCCACCGGATTCTTAAAAGCATATGGAGCAAGCAGCAGTTCACAAACTTTCGTAGTATTCGCCTGTACTTTTACTTACTAAATCGTGATCATTACAAAACCAATAACAAGATTAAATTATGTTTACCGTTTATTTATTTATTTAAGGCCAATTTCGATAATCGATATTACATTTTCAAATGAACATTAAAATTGTAATTTCGTACAAAAATTCGCACATAGCTTACAAAAAATCTTACTGCTTCTTCACCAACCATCATTATACATAAAAAAATTTTGTCATATAAATACAGTGACGTGCAACAAATAGACGGGGATTTAAGTGATTGAAGTTATCTTCGAAGAGTTGCTGCTAATGTAAGAAAAAACGTGTGTTATTAGAGCACACACAAAAAAATGTTGATGAAAAAAAACTGAATAAGCTGAATTCAATAGCTGTCATAATAAATTAGAGATAAAACTGCTGTGTTTTGTAGACAAGTTTTTATAGGACAGGTTTAGAAGCAAGTTGCTGCAAATTGCAGCAGAATAAAGCAAGACTTAACTGGCAAGGATTTTACTATTGCACAGCTCTGATAAAATATTGAGGAACATAATTTTTTTAATTTATAATTTTAAATATTTTATGATTCAAAACTTCTTTTGATGAAATCAAAAATTGTTATTTTCACCATTTTCTACATTATTAACCAAATAGTTGCACGACACTGTATTTAAATTGTTATTTAAATTTAAAGGAGAAAAAATACTTTTTTGTTGAAAATTAACAGAGATAGAGTTAATAAAATTAAGAGAAAGAGAAAGAAGAATAAAGTACTTGATATATGTATAGTTTTATAGCTATAATTATGTTTATAATAAAATATATTTTACGCAACCCGCCCGCAATATTGTTGATATCCTTTATATTGGTGATAGCGTTATTTTAATTGTTTATTATAGATCACTTGTTGCATTCATGCATAACCTCCAGAATTTTTTTATTTTCATATTTTTTTGTTTTTTTATGCCTGCTTAATTAGTCTTGTTTGTTAAAAATTTTGTATTATTTTTCTCTTTCTCTTTTTAAAATTTGAATTCTATGTTAAAATATAGCAGCATACTTTTGAACTGCGCTTAGAAGCTCATGTAGCCGCGAGAAGTGGAACGACGACGTGCACACAAGTACGAAACAAGTATGATCATAATCATGGCAACTAGAGCAATGCCCACAGCAATGGGAACAATGTCTGGAGTATCGGCACTGTCGCAGTCACGAACTTCAGAGAAGACTGTCGAATTGCTAGGTGCGCGGAAGGACTCGAGTTGCACATCATGCACGGTAACAGTGCCAATAACGTTTTTGAAATCTTCGCTAGTTTCGGTGAGATTTAAAAGTTGAGGACGCGTGCAATGATAGGATGTTTTCAATGGAACTCCAAAATCTTTACCCAGATGCACTAAAGCAATAGTTTGATTTTCTATAAAAAGCAAAAAAGGAGTGAAAATTATGAAAGGAGTGAAATAATATTGTTGACAACTTACCCAAGGCATTGGGGAAACGGTCACCAACAATTTCAATGACAAAATGCAATTTGGTCAAGCGAGCGGTCTGGTTCTGATATTCGAATTGAAGTACCATTGAGCTTTGTGCCTCAGAAGGGCCCCAGTTGACTTGTATGACTTGTGTCATATTATTATCGCAATGGCCATCATAGTAGGTAGCATTGGTAGGGATGTTGTACAAGGCTGTAGAATTCTTATGGTCTAAAATGCAAATATTTTTAGTAAATAACAAATTTGAGAGAGCAAAAAAAAAATAAAAAAAATATTACCTTTGGTTTCATAAGTCATGTTTAGTTGTGCAGCCATTTTTACCAAAATACAACTGGAGTTCCATAGACCAATGCTGGGCTCTGGATAAGGTGTGGGAGCAGGTGTTGGTGTGGGTGCTGGAGTTGGTGCGGGAGTTGGTGTGGGTTCAGGTGTTGTGTCAGGGGCGGCTGTTGTGGTGGTGGTAGTAGTGGTAGGAGAGGTAGTGGTGGTAGTGGTGGTAGTAGTGGTAGCAGGGGTTGTTGAGGTGGTAGTGGTTGTACTAGGGGTTGTTGTACTCGGAGTTGTTGTACTTGGAGTTGTTGTACTAGGGGTTGTTGTGGTGGTAGTGGTTGTGCTAGAGGTTGTTGTGGTGGTAGTGTGTTTTGGCCATTCAACATCATCTGCAGCCGGCACCTGCGGTTTAGCCAAACCTGTATCAATTTGCGCAGCTAAAATAAAAAAACAAAGTTATTTTGAAAATATTTATTATAACATGAATTTTTTTTTTCAACTCTTTGAAAATGTGACTTGTGTGTGTGTGTGTGTGTGTGTGTGTGTGTGTGTGTGTGTAGATAAGTGATAATGTTTGATTTATTACCGTTAAATATTAACACTACAACTAATATTAAACATGAATATGAATACGAACATGAACAGAAACCAGAATATGAACCTGAAGATTCACATGAATATGAACTTGAGCCTGAATATAAACATGAACCTAAACATGAAAATGAACATGATTACGAACATGAAAATGAAAATGAACATGAACATCAAAATTAAGACGAAAATGAACATAAATATGAAGATGAACATGAACACGGAAATGAACATGAATATGAAGCTGAAGATGAACCTGAACATGATTACGAACATGCACATGAATATGAACATGAACAAGAACTTGAAAATGAACATGAAAATTAACATGAAAAAAATGAAACTGAACATGAACATGAATATGAAAATTAACATGAAAATTAACACGAAAATTGACATGAAAATGCACATAAATATGAATATGAACACGAACATGAACTTATATATGAAGCCGAAGATCCACATGAACATGAATATGAACATGAACATGAATATGAATATGAACATGAACATAACTATGAATATGAGCATGAACATGAATATGAATATGAATATGAAAATGAATATGAATATGAATATGAATATGAATATGAATATGAATATGAATATGAATATGAATATGAATATGAATATGAATATGAATATGAAATTGAATATGAATATGAATATAAATATAAATATGAATATGAATATGAATATGAATATGAATATGAATATGAATATGAATATGAAATTGAATATGAATATGAATATGAATATGAATATGAATATGAATATGAATACGAATATGAATATGAATATGAATATGAAAATGAATATGAACATGAATATGAATATGAATATGAATATGAATATGAATATGAATATGAATATGAATATGAATATGAATATGAATATGAATATGAATATGAATATGAATATGAATATGAATATGAATATGAATATGAATATGAATATGAATATGAATATGAATATGAATATGAATATGAATATGAATATGAATATGAATATGAATATGAATATGAATATGAATATGAATATGAATATGAATATGAATATGAATATGAATATGAATATGAATATGAATATGAATATGAATATGAATATGAATATGAATATGAATATGAATATGAATATGAATATGAATATGAATATGAATATGAATATGAACATGAACATGAACATGAATATGAATATGAACATGAAAATTAACATAAACATGAATATGAACATGAACATAAAATTTGAACAGAAACATGAACATGAATATGAACAATAGCTGTGTTTTTTATCAAGCGAGTAGTTAAAAAACGACCGCTTATCATATGTATACTCGCTTAAATAACACAGGAAACTGTTACTCGCTTAAAAGTTTGCCGACCAAACGAAAAAAATGCTTCCAAGTTATGTTTTAATAATTGTATAAATTTCAAAAATTTATAAATTTTAAATAATAATTGTAATAATTTAACAGGTACGATAAACAAAATTTATCAAATATACTCATTATGTAAAACTATGTTGTTTGCTTAAGCTTTTAGCACTGAAAATATTTTGAGTATCGGGTTTGTTTTCAGAACCGAGTCTCCAATGCTTAAAATCTGAAAATTTATGCATCACTAATTGTCAGAACTTTGATATATAAAATAAATTTGTCAAAAATTGTTTACAAAAATTTGATCAGAACATAAACAACGTTTTTGACTTTTCAGAAAATGCTTCCAAGTTTTAAAAAAATTCTTAAGCGAGTAAGTAGTCGTTTTTTGACTACTCGCTTGGTAAAAAACACGGCTATTAACAAGAATATGAACATGAACATAAAACTTAACATGAAAACGAACATGAATAGTAACATTTATGTATATTTATTTAGAGTTAGTAACAATATACCGGCATTTCGAGTCATTTTTTTATTGGTTTCATGAAGAATTCAAAGGATTTGTTTTATCTTTTTCAAGCTCACAATATTTTCTTATCAGAATTAAGTTTGCGAGCAAATTTACTTTTATCTTAAAGAACGTTTACGACCAGCCAAATGAGTGCTTAAGCTCGGGCTAAAATTCATTCGCGCTTGAGTTCTGATAACAAAAATTTTAACATAGTTTTAACATGAGTGCTTTTAATCTTCGGGCAAGGCGGAAAGTGCGCAACTCTTGAATTTGTGTATTCTTTTGGTGTTTCCTTTTTATTTATATTCTTTCTATTTCATAACTTGCTACCATGACGCATTTACTGCTTATAATTTCATGCAGTGTCTTTACTCTTATTATTGTCTGCCTTTGGTATTGTTGTCTTGATGTTACAACAACTACATTTGCTATAGTTTTAGTTCTAGTTCAATGCCACGTGAGGCAATTTCGCTGCATTGCTGGAATACCTAAGAGATGACCTTTAAATGCAAAAACAAACTCAAGTTTTAGAATTCTAGAAGATTTATTTGCACTTTGCATGCGCAAAACTAATACATTAAAATATAAATATAATTGAGAAATGGGCAAAAACTAGTTTGTTTAAATTTAAACTATTTGAAAAGCGAGTTCACAAAAAAAAAGTTAATTGAATCATCATAAAATTATCAAACAAGTCATTGACTGAGTAAGAAGTTCTACTCATTTCAGCAAGTTCTACATAAAAACAAAACAAAAACAACAAGCACATAAACTACATTTACATATTGTTAGGTTTCCTATTGGTTATGAAACTATTTACATATTCACAGTTACAAGTTCATTGCCTATTTATAGCATGAAAACAAAAGGCATTGCTTGGTTAAGAAAACAGCACACACTCTTCTAATTGGCTTAGTTATGTTTTTTCTGTATTTAAATGTTTTTATTTCAAGCCTTGAAATGTCAATAAATTTCAATACCATGACCATAAACCACATGATTTTGGAACTGAAATTGAATTCAAATTAAATTCGAATTCTAAAGTCTTTTTTAGAAATATGTAGAATTCTTTTAAATGAGAAGCTTTTAATTCTGAGGTTTGGTGAAGTGAGAACGTTCTATATAGATAATTTTTTGGGTTGTGTCAAGAACATAGCTAATATTTAGAAACAACAAAAAATTTATAAAAGGTTTATTTAATACGGGTACAAAAAATTTTAGTTCGTTTTTGACATTCTTAAAAATATTTTCTTTTGTTTTACTTTTTACTTTATTTTTATTTTAAGATTTTTTTAATTTTTGACATATATTGTTCAGTTTATTTACCTTTTTTTTAATTTTTATTATTGTATCTCAGTTTGTTGTACTTGGCTTAAATATAAATTAAGCATTTTTTGTAATGCGATAAGATTAAATCGTTTTGATAAGATAAAATTATAATTTTACGCATATTGTAAGGTAGAAGATCTGTTCATAAACATAGTGTTTTTTGCTTTAAAGCTAATGTTATAAATAAACTTATAAATTATTTGTTTAACCAACAAAACGTCAAATTTTCGCTACGTATTTTACACGTGATTAAAATTGTTGAACTTCAAACACACAAACAAACGTTGAAATGTTGAAGGGTGGCATGCATTAAGTAGCTGTTTCAAACTGGTTGGATTAGCAAAGCAAAAAATACAATTTTTTAATAATATTGTAAAGAATATAAAAAAAATTCATTTCTCTTAACATGGCACGTCAAATTATGAACAAAAGCCCCCTCATCAACCTTTGAGGTTCATAAGTCCACAATAAAGCTGTGACTCTTATTAAGCAATTTCATTTAAATATTTCTGTAGTTAAGCACATTCAGAGTATTTTTTTTTTTTTTGCTTAACATGCAGTTATTAAACACAATAAATAAATTGTTTATTTAAAAAAAAACACATGTTAATTTAAATCTGTATAGAATTATTGCAAAGGTAATATTAAATATCTGAAAGTAAATAAATATTAAGTCAAGCTTGTGTTTTTCTCTAGGCAAAAAGTGTTAGAGGGTTAAAAAAAGAGGGAGAATATGTCTGCTTCTCAAAATAAGTATTATAAAGAGTAGAAGCAGGGGGAGTTTAATAGAAGCAAGGCACATAAAGTGGCCGTATTTTGGTCACAAAAACACTTGGCGATTTGAAGTATGTTCTTATAACTCAAGAAGTTTCCTTTTTTCGTATCTCCGATCCGATGAAAACGTTGATTCAATTATTGGTTTTCAAGTTGTTTTTTTCTTTTATCCAATCTTAAGAAATTATCCTGTTCAAAGGAATATTACAATGTTTCAAAACCTAAAAAGCACTGTAAAAACGCCTTTGGCTTCCGTTTTTAGAACTACGTATACAAGTCAAACTACCTAATTTCGTCATACTTTAATACTACGTAGAGGATCAGGGTTAAATGTTACCTCAAAGACTGCCCAAATTATACCAATATTTAATACAAAGAACAGATCCAAGCCCTAATAATTTCCTTAAAAAAATAAGTACGATCAATTCTTAAAAATATCTTCTAATTTTATTGAAAACACCCGCATCTGTATCCGCGGATCAGAATTTAGATTATCCGCATCCTCAATGCATGCTCTGTACAGGTCCGCATCCGCTAAATAACATCCGTCACATCCCTAGTTTGTAACATCCCAATTTACACAAAAACCAATGCAAATTCGTTTCGAGCCCGTCAAAACAATGGTCAGAACGTATACATAAGTCAGTTTTCAAGTTAGTATCAAATCTTTGATATGATTTTTAATCTAGCATAACCTTATTGAATCGCTTTTAATTCGTATTTTTTAAAAAAACGAGAACTTCGCAATCAACATTATGAAAAAATAGTAAGTTTCAGGTCAAAAAAAGTTTGAAACGTATTCGTTTATGGAGTCCGTTCCGAGTTCGAGAAAATCGGAAAAAGCTATTCGCATTCTTCAGAGGAATTTCACACGAAAACGGATCTTTCGGAACCGAAGCGCAACTCGTTTGAATGAATGAATGATACGTGGGCAACGACACCTTGTGAGCCGATTTAGTCCTATCTGTCCGTCCGTCCGTAAACACAGGATAAGAAGTTGAGATAATCAGCCCAATCATGAAACATTTTCTCCTGAGAGTTGTAAATGGGTGTTATCGGTTTTAAGATAGCAGATAAAGATATCTCTTTTTTTATTTTACACTCATGAATATTGGCGGTTGATGAACAAAATTGCATTAAAAATTTCCAAAAAGTATTTTAACTTTATCTTAAAAATGCAAACTCCCAATTACAACTCCCGGGAGAAATTGTTTCATGATTGGGCTGAATAATAAATAATAACCTCCCATACAACCCAACCATTGAAAACTCTATAAATAATCTCATCTTTAACCTACAAGGATAACATTTGATTTACATTTGTATTTTATATTAACACTGAGATGTATGCAAAATAGGCGTTATCCGCCCACGGACGCGCCTATATCCCATACAACCATAAAATTGAAATAAGCTTGTATATCAGCTATAAATGTAAAATTTGATATGTTTGCAATTTTATATCAAAACTAAGATATATACGGAAAATGGGCATATCCGCGTACGAACACGCCCAACTCCCAAATTTGATATTTGAACTACAGCAATAAAACGTGGTACGTATGTATGTTACATTAAAACTGAGATGTATACAAAATATAAGTTTCATACGCCCACGGTCACGCCCACTTACCAAACTATTATTATACCTTAAACTTTTCTTACTTGTTTATATTTGTAATGCTTTTATATTTTTAATATTTTTTATATTTGGTAATATTTTTTTTTATAATTATATAATTTTAATTATTTTTTGTATTTTTTCTAATTTTTTATATTTTTCGTTTTTTTTTTTTGTATTTTTTTAAAATTTTTTTGTATTGTTTATATTTTTATATTTTATTATATTTTATATTTTACTATATTTTATTATATTTTATCATATTTAATTATATTTTATTTAATTTTTTATATTTTATTATATTTCATTATATTTTTTATATTTTTTATATTTTTGTTTATGTATATGTTTTATATTTTATATATGTTTTATAACAAATATATATATTTTTATTTTTTATATTTTTTATATTTTTCATTTTTTTATATTTTATATATTTTATATTTTTTATATTTTTTGTATTTTTTATATTTTTTATATTTTTTATATTTTTTAATATTTTTTATATTTTTTATATTTTTTATATTTTTTATATTTTTTATATTTTTTATATTTTTTATATTTTTTATATTTTTTATATTTTTTATATTTTTTATATTTTTTATATTTTTTATATTTTTTATATTTTTTATATTTTTTGTATTTTTTATATTTTTTATATTTTTTATATTTTATATATTTTTATATTTTTTATATTTTTTATATTTTTTATATTTTTTATATTTTTTATATTTTTTATATTTTTTATATTTTTTATATTTTTTATATTTTTTATATTTTTTATATTTTTTATATTTTTTATATTTTTTATATTTTTTATATTTTTTATATTTTTTATATTTTTTATATTTTTTATATTTTTTATATTTTTTATATTTTTTATATTTTTTATATTTTTTATATTTTTTATTTTTTTACATTTTTTATATTTTTTATATTTTTTTATATTTTTTATATTTTTTGTATTTTTTACATTTTTTTACATTTTTTTATATTTTTGTATTTTTTATATTTTTTCTATTTTTTTATATTTTTTAATATTTTTTTATATTTTTTTTTATATTTTTTATATTTTTTATTTTTTTATTTTTTTATATTTTTTATATTTTTTATATTTTTTATATTTTTTATATTTTCTATATTTTCTATATTTTTTAAATTTTTTATATTTTTTATATTTTTTAAATTTTTTATATTTTTTATATTTTTTATAGTTTTTATATTTTTTATATTTTTTATATTTTTTATATTTTTTATATTTTTTATATTTTTTATATTTTTTATATTTTTTATATTTTTTATATTTTTTATATTTTTTATATTTTTTATATTTTTTATATTTTTTATATTTTTTTATATTTTTTATATTTTTTTATATTTTTTATATTTTTTATATTTTTTATATTTTTTATATTTTTTATATTTTTTATATTTTTTATATTTTTTATATTTTTATATTTTTTATATTTTTTATATTTTTTATATTTTTTATATTTTTTATATTTTTTATATTTTTTATATTTTTTATATTTTTTATATTTTTTATATTTTTTATATTTTTTATATTTTTTATATTTTTTATATTTTTTATATTTTTTATATTTTTTATATTTTTTATATTTTTTATATTTTTTATATTTTTTATATTTTTTATATTTTTTATATTTTTATATTTTTTATATTTTTAATTTTTTTAATTTTTTTAATATTTTTAATATTTTTAATATTTTTAATATTTTTAATATTTTTAATATTTTTAATATTTTTAATATTTTTAATATTTAATATTTTTTAATATTTAATATTTTAATATTTTTTAATATTTAATATTTTAATATTTTTTTAATATTTTTAATATTTTTAATATTTTTAATATTTTTAATATTTTTTATATTTTTAATATATTTTATATTTTCGATACTTAAACCACTGGAAGTATCTACCGGAATTTGTTCATTTCCGATTTTTTGGAGAAAACTTCTGCGGTTCTATCCAGAATTTCTTGTTTTCACGTATCGCCACAAACACGATGGCTTGAGACATGCGTTTTTGTTTCATCCACCGCTGTTAATTGGTTGTCGAAAGTCACCCACCAACAGTATCAACACGCCACGAAAGCGACGATTACTGTTGCGGAGTGCACTTCACTTGTGCATCAACACTTACCATGGTTGATTGCTTTGAAAAGTTGCAAACAGAATATTCGTTGATTTGCAAGTTTAAGGGAAGATTCAGTACTCTCATTCAAAGTGACTTTGTCAAAATGGTAAATTTCTTAATATTTTACAAAAAATAATTTTTAATCTTATGTCTTGAAATTTTGCACATAAGCTTTGAGTTCTCAAATACTCACACTGAGTTTGAAAATGAGTCAAATTGGATAAAACCCACCCCTACCTCCCAAACAAAGTTATATCATAAAAATAGCAAAGCCTTCATAACACAAGATCAATCCACAAAAATTAGTGTATTGAAATTTGAGTTTGAAAAAATTTGATAAAAACAACGCGTGTTCCGCCATGCAATGTGAATAATCAAAATAAAAAACCCAAATAAATTAGAACATAATTCAAGACGGCTGTGGGAGGGTAGGGGTATTTTGGCTACGGCCAAATTTAAGATAATATCTTACTTTGTTATATTTTCAAAACTTTTTGATTAGCTTTACATACAGTGAGTTTAGTTTCTATATAAATGGTTCGTCATTGAGAACTGAGTAAATGAGAAACAATGGTTAAACAACATGCTGAAAATGTGATTCAATTTAAAAAAAATTGTGAATTTTCAAAAAAAAAACTATTTAAAATTAATCATATGGCGAACAACTAGTTTTGATTGGAACTTGCCCTTTCGTCTCCGGTTGAATGCTCTTTTGCATTATCAATTCCAAGACTTGGAAATAAGAAACTGTCACGTCTTGTTGTTGCTTGTATAAAAACTAAACACACACACACACGTAGGCACTTGTTTTTAGTGCTACTTTTTACGTATTTAAATATATCATTACTTTTACGCTATAGTATAGCTTTTTGTTTTTTTTTTTTTAATATAATATTACTCAGTGAAACTCGCAGTTTATCACTCTTCCTAGACGTGACTTTTTTACTCATATTGTTGCTGTTGCTGCAGTTCATTTCTTTTTATTTTCATTCCACTAGCTCCTGTTTTAAAAACTCATTCTTTTTTTGTCTCTGATGCAAACAGAGTCAGTTGATATTAAAAAAATTAACAGAATACACTAATTATGACTTCAGTAACTCGGTTTTGCTGATATTGCTTAAATTTAGTTTTTGCTGTAAGGTTTTGTTTATATCTTCTGCTGCTTATCAACATATTGTGCGAATAGCTTTTGTTTGTTGTTATTTAGCTTGCTTTATTTTTATTTTATTTTTTAACAGCACCTTTTTTCATCAGTGTATTGAGTCATGTGGTGTGTGTGTGTAAGAGTATGAATACCTTTAATAATTGAGCTGTCATTATGTGATTTACATTTGTGAAATTCTAGCTTTTTTGCTTTACCAACTGATCGTTAAACGTGTTTTAGTTTGCTTGATGTACAATTTTTCATTAGAATTTTTCAACGTGCCTTTGCTGGAATATGTTTCTTTGGTGAAAAAAATTTTAATCTGCTTTTTTAGTCTAATATTAAAAATAACTTCCGTCACTGTCAGGTTACGTCTTTAAAAATTTGTTTTCTTGGTGAAAAATTTGAATTTACCCAATCAGCCCAATATAAAAAACAGCGTCATTCAGCGTCATTCACCTCATTCAACATATTTATTTTAATATTTCTGATATAACTGTTTTTTGCATTTGTGCTTTTTATGAACTTATGCTACTTTTACTGTCTTAATTTTGTTATTTAATAAATATTCAGTTTTGATAATTATAGCAAAATGTTCTTCATATGAACTCAAAATATTTTATTCACAAAGAACTGACTCTAATATGTGATCGCATTGACGACTCCCGTAATCATTTAGATGTGTAATTATACAGCAAAATATGATGTCTGATATTATTTATTTGGCTAAACGTTTATTATTTGTTTGCTTGATATTATATCTAAATAGAACGCTGAAATAAAAAACTTGTAAGCTTTTGAGAATTCAAATAATTTTGCGGTTTACAAGCTTCTACATCATATAAGAAATAAATAAACCTCTCAAACTCGTTAAGATTAGTAGTATTTTCTATTTTCAAAGTAATTCGCTTTAATCTCGTCTTGTTTTGATACAAACGTTATCTAAAATAAAAAAACTATTAAGTATACATCAAAAATTGTTTATAAAAAAACTTGTTTACAAAATATGCAACTAAATTCTACACATTCCCATGAGTATGTTTAAAATGTTCTTAAATATATGTCATAAAAAAAATTGCCACAATGACTCACACTTAAGCCAATTATTATCAGCTGAGGCACCAGCGGCAAAGGGAAGCAATATACAAAACACAAATAAATAATAATAATAAGTATAAAAAAAGTTTCCAAGAATACTGCATTAATATGCAAAAAGCAAATAAACGATCAAGAGAACTTGCTATATAAGAGGAAAGAAACTATGAACCCAGCGACAGTAGCAACAGCAGAATGTTTGTTATTGAGAGGAAAATTGAAAGCGGAAAGAAAAACATGCTTTTGTTGACTTTAAGTTGATGATAAGCAGTTGTTATACAATTGTTCGCAAAGATACAAACGTAACAATACAAGTACAGCAGCATACAAGCAACTAATAGTTGTTGTAAATAAAACTTATCTGTCAGACCGCAAAATGCAACTACAAGGTCCAACACCATTGATCGCACTGATGCTTTCTTTTGCCGATATCTTGCTTGACAAAACAACTGGAAAATTTTTATTAAAATTTTACAATAATGGAAGCTTATTCTTCATATGTATATAACTAGATAGGCTTGAAAATCAAAAGTTTTTACACTTAAGCAAAAGTTGTTGACATCGGCTCAATGTCATTGCTTGAAAGAACATTAAGTTGACCCGTTTAAATAGACTTGTACTGCTGGTTGTAGGTGCAGCCTGCAGTGGCTGGCTTATCTTGGTACACGCTGTGGCAATTTTTACTCTGGCAATTTTTTTTAATTTTATTATAATTCAATAATCGGCACGAAATTGCTTTTTTATTCATATTAATTATTTATTATAAGTCTTATCAAGCAGCCGCAGCTGATAATTGCTGTTTTAACAAAAAGGGTTTTACATTTATTTTGGTCGCAGCATTGCAGTATTGAGTTGAAGTGATAACATGTATTTTATACTCAATGCTAAAAAAATTATATCAGCATAAGAGGATACATTTGCTTTTATATAGATAGCCGTCAGAATTCTCAAGGCTGCTTTTAAGAAGGACTGATAGCCGAGTGCTTAAATTGTGTTATTAAGTGCTCTTGGTAACAACTTTTAACTTTAATTTTCTCAAAAGTCAAGAATCCATAATTGTTTAATACAATCCTAACTTTGATTATTTATAACATATCTGTTATGTGCTTTTATTAGAAATATAATAAATAATTCAGAAAGTCTTAACATAAGTTTTAAAACATTTTTAACTAAAAGCTAGTAAGGTATATCTTCGACTTGGCCGAAATTAAAACACCCCCACGCCCGATTCGTAATGACACAAAATCTTAAATTATAACTCTTTTTGTATGTGATTTCAAAAAATTTTACTATTTTGATAACGTCTTAAACACATTCATATCAAATTGTTTTCCTGCAGCGTAAAGACAAACCTCTTTATATAGTTTTCAATTTTGGGCTTGCATGGGAGGTGGGCGTGTTCGTTGGTGGATGATGCCATTTTTCGAACACGCCTTATTTTTGATATAAATGAATAAAAACTCTAATTTTATTTATTTAGCCTCGACAGAAGCCTATTTATATAGTTTGCAATTTTGGGGTTGTACGGGAGGTGGGCGTGCTCGTAATGAATGACTCCCATTTTTCGAACACGCCTTCATTTTGATACAAAATTAATAAATATCTAATTTTATTTTGAGCTTCAATAGAAGCCTCTTTATATAGTTTTCGATTTTGGAGTTGTATGGGAGGTGGGAGTGTTAGAGGGTGGATTACGACCATTTTTCTGACACACCTGAGTTTTGCCATAGATTACACAAATACGGAATTTAAGATTTGTAGCTTAAATATAAGCCTCTTTATACGGTTTTCGTTAGTGGAGTTGTATGGGAGGTAGGCGTTTTCATCCGATTTAGCCCATTCTCAAACTTTATCTTTGTTTTTTAGAAAAAAGCTCAAATAACGAATTAGCCTTAGAAAACTTTTTCCTTTGAAACCCAAGAAGAAGAGAATGATGCATCAGGTAGGGATATTTGCATTCTATCTGATAGTCAAACCGCTTTGAAAGCTTCGGAATCTGTTAAAATAACTTATAAAACAGTCCTAAGCTGCCGCAGATCTCTAAATAAAATGACAGAGCAGCTCAACATCTGCCAATGTTGGATCCCTGGACACAGGAGCTTTCCAGGAAAGCAGATGAACTGCCTCGAATTGGTACTTTTAAAATTGTATCAACAGAAAAGGAAATAAGTGGTATACCTCTCACAAAATACAAATTACTCACAAATAAGCTATACCTTAAAAGATCAATTACCTTAAGATCAACATCAAGTTATTTACGGGCAGCACATGCCATTCTTCGCGTCAGGTTTGGCCAATGTTATACCTTAAGAGCTCAAAAGAACTAAATTCTCTTAGGAGGAATCAAATAAATATTGTTATCGATGATCTAACAGGACACCGCCTAATTGGAAACCATGCCCGAAGATTAAACATCCTCCATAACGATTTCCACGGGAGCTGCAGAGCAGAGGAGGAATAACAAGATATTGCATACAACATAAACAAGATATTATATATAACATATAACAGATGTATCTTAAAACTTAATTAAATAAAATTGAACTTTAATAGTCAAAAGCATCACGTTTCTCTATGAGAACAGAAATCTAGATTATTTCCAACTAGATTGCAAAAATAGAGGCATTTAGAGATAGGCTCATTGTTACCGTAATTAGTTCGGTGAAAATTTATGAAAAATAAGCTTTTTTCTCGGAGCAATCTTGAAGGGGCATAAAAAGGAATGAGCGTCAACAATTCAGCACAGTCAATTTTGTTATCAAGAATATCTTTAATGAAGAAAATGCTGTGAGCTTGTCTTCTCAGTTGCAGACTTTATATATTTAAAAACTTGCAACGAGTAGTGTAAAGAGAACAAACGACAAAGAGCAAATCTTCTGATTTGATTTTAAATTCTTTCAAGGCGGTTGATTTGGATATCGTAAAAAGGATTCCAGATTACATATTCCAAATGGGATCTCACCATACTTTGAAAAAGTGCTTTTAATGTTAACAGATCTTTTAATTCATTGGAATTCATTTTTAAGAATGCAAATTTAGAATTATCTTTAGAAATAATATCTGTGTCGACAAGGAATAACAGCTTAACTCATTTTGAAAAATTCAGAAGACCTTTTTTAATATTAAAATCTCTACCTAATATCAGGGTACCCTGACTTTTTCTGTTGAGATTTGGTGGCCTCAAACATTTAATTTTCAAGGTACAACCATAAAAATTTGCGTACTCGTGTATTTCGTAGCGAAAAACGCAATGAAAGTGATAACCTTATATTGTTCTAACTCGACTTTAGCGGTTATTCCTTGTCGACACAGATATATTCTATCATAGTTGAAAATACGCTTAGAATCATAATATATACAATTTCCCTGCACATGCCTAGCGCTGGTTAAAAATCGCCACCTTTTCTTAGGTATCTGGTATTTCTTAGGTATTTAAAGTGACATAGACAGTCTCTCAGAATCTTCGGTCCACAGACTACTAAGTTTTGTTAATTGCTGTAACTAGTTAGGATAGAGTAGGTAAAATAATCAACCCCTTGTATCACAACGGGCCTAATTGGCCAATGTCATCCTAGACAGCCGCGTCAACCTTATCTAACCTAATATTTTTAAATTATGGATAAGTTATTTGTATAAAACTTAGTGTGTCAAATGCAGTTGAACAGCTGTTTCGAAGTTTTATTCGAATTGCAATGTTGTTCGAAGTACCATGAAATGCATTTATAATCCTTATCAGTTACATGGAACACCTTTTTAAGTGTCTTTCAGGCTTATGAACAGAATTTATAAGCCTGATTTTTATTATTCTTGAAGAAAAATAACAAATTTTTTTCATACATACTAATACTTTACTCAATCCTAAAATATTCCTAATCCAAAACAGAGATTTAAATTTTTAATATATGCATTAAGTAGGTTATGTCTTAAACTTAAAACTACATAGATAATCATTTAACTGTTTACAAGCTAACATATAAGCGAGCTGATTTTACAATTTCTTTGAAAATTATTCAAAGAAATTCCACTTCCAAAGAAGTGATTTGTTTACGTTTTCTTTAAATTCAAATTGAAGATGTTTAAGAAATTGATTGTATATTTTGCTTGAACATAAGCAACTTGTTGTCATTTATTTGTTGCTTCAATAAATTTATTGCCTTGATTTCATGCATTCATTCATAACCATATAAGAGAAAGAGGTTGTTTGTTTGTGGTTTCGAATTACCGCAAAAAATACACATAGGCAATAAAGATAGACTGACTTTTCGCCTCAAGTATTAAATAATTTTTTATAAGTAACGACTACATATTGTCGAAGACAGGAAGGATTAAGCGATGAAGTAAAGTTTGAAATGATTTGAATCGCTATTAAGTCGATGGAGATTCTCTAAAAGTTAAAATCATAGATCAAACATTTATGGTACCTACAAAAAGGATTTGCGGCCTTGGTAATGGAGTGGTAAGCGTGTTTGTCAGCCAACCCTAGAAATGCAGGGTTCGAATTCTAGCCACTGTTCTTTTCGTACCACTCAAGTCAATTTACTGTAATGACAGGAGGCCAAGTCTGGCCAAAAGAATGTGATGACTTTGTTCTGATTCAATAATAGCCTCGTCTCTTCTGCAAGTATTCTTCTACGAATGAATGGCTTTTACTTGACTTGCGCTAAAATAAATTTAAATATTCGTTAAAGTTGGCAACTCACAAATTGCACTGCAATGAAAAAAAAAAACACCATTAACGTTGCAAATAAACAGAAATTATTAACAAAAGATAAATCAAAATATATAAAAGTAGGCGTTTTCTAAGTGGAGAACAACAAAGCTTGCAAAACCGATAACAATATAATTTACATAGAAATTGAAATGGAAAAAAATAATTATGTACTTGAGAAAAAGTATTTAAATTTAGAGACGTCAACTTAGAAATGACTGTATGTGTTCGTATTGCTGTGGCCACTAATAGCGAATTTTTGCATTTCTGTTACCCATTAACTTATTTTTCTATACCTAATTTAACAATTTCACCAGATTTGATTGATATCTTTTTGATGTCTCGCTATTTTCATCGCCTTTTGAAATTAATTCTTTGAGCACTCAGTTTATAGTTGGCAACTCTGCTAGGTTCCCTTAATTATTTCAAAGAATACTAGTTAAATAAAAATATTAACTGGATTTCAATATATTTTATATGCAATTAACTGCTTTTATTTTTTGTTTTTGCATATGTTTAATTATCGTCGCGTTTGCTTTGATAATTTTTGTTTTTGTCTAGCGAAGCTTTGCATTCGACAGCTACAGCAGCAGCACAACGGCGACCGCTACGAAGACACCGTCGCAACACCGTAACCCCTTCGTAAAAAAACACAATCAACCAAACATACACAAAATCAAGAGTCATCACAGACAATGCAGGTGCTCCACCAGCAATCAAAGCAAAGCGCATAATCATATATCTATTTCCAGCAGAATCATTTCAAGTGTTAGATAAAAACAAACATAAAAAACTCACCCTGAATTGCCGAGCGGCTGATCAGCAGCAGCATTCCAAAAACTATTAATTTATTATAAAACATTATTGTTCAATCTATTTGCTTTAGATTTCTTGCAATATGAATTATCGGTGCCCCTGGTTATAGAGTGCTATTCGAGTCTGCAAGATGTTTCCTTCAGGATTCAATGCCCGTCTTCCTTCGATTCACGATGCCTTTCTTTAGTTGTGTGGTTTATTTTTTCGTTTTCTATTGTTAAAATATTTAATTTTAAGAATTTATTCTTTTTTGCGCGTCAAACGCACTACACAATATTCTACAACGAAGCGACAAGAAACAACGACAATATACGAATGTACTCAAATAATTAAAAAATAAAAAGTAATGGCGACGCAGCGAACAGCTGTGCACAAAAATAGACAAATTGCTGAGTTGCAATTTGAGGCGAATTGAATAGATTTCAACGAGTTCTATTCGTTTGTTATACTCGCTATTAAAACAACGAATTAGATAGAGATGCCAGACTGTTCAGTCGGTATTGTACAGCTAAAGCTGTTATTACAACGAGTATATATATAAAGAGATTTTATAGGCGAATATCAGAAGCTACTCGTTGGATTTGATGGTGTAGCTAAGAGGTGAGAGGATTTTTTGGTCGACGCTGGCACTTGGCAGAGGCAACCAAAATGAAAACTTGAGAATGGCAACATGCACTGACTAGAGCGGCAACATGTATCTTGGCATGAGCCTTCTAAAACCGGTTTATGCATAATAGACAAACAGCCTGCCGTTTGTGAATGAAAATAAAAAAAATAAACAAATTGCAAGATTCCTTGCAAAGTTTCTTTTTCATAGTATTGGTGAGTCTCAAATAAAATAAATTGTGTCATTTTGCAATTTTGGCTGTTTTTTTGATAAATATCAAAAACAAAGATTTTTAGCATTGAAGCGATACTTACGATTATTTTACTATTATTTTGATATTTAAAGTTGGAAAAATGCAACAAAATAATATAATATACAAAAATTAAATTAAATTAAATTTATATTGAATTCAATTAAATTAAGTTATATGAAATTAAATTAAATTAAATGAAATTAAATTATATTATATTACATTAAGGAGGGACATAACATTCGCAGCAGAGAAAACGGACCTTTTCTTAAAAATTCATATCTCAGTCAAAAACAAACATTTTTCCAAAATTTTGCTTTTTATTATTGTAGAGAATTGAACAAATTACAAGAAAAACAAATCAAAAAAATGCATTTTTCACTCCAACATGGTTTTATAGAGCTCCAAAGTGGCGGCAGAGAAAAAAGTTTGTGAACAATGAAAAATGCAAGGAAAAATGAAAATGCACTCTCACTAATCCGGCTGTAACTTTTGAACCCGTAGGAATTTTTTCATGAAATTTTTTTCTTAGAATCTTAAAATACAAAATTATTAAATTTTGGCCGATTTCAAAAAACGACCAATTATATATTTATATCATTATATTTCATTAAATTCAATTCAATTCAATCAAACATGTTTCTTGGCGTAACATTGTTTATACATATTAGACAAATAGCCTGCCGTTCATGAATGGAAATATATATACTCGTTGGTTATTATCTGTTATGTTAATTGGCTTTTAAACGACACAACGGCTACATCGACCAATATTGGGTATATTTGAGGGTTATTCGTGATTATTGTTATATAGCGATGGAAGGATCTGCCAACTGCGGTACAATAAGCAAAAGTACAGCCTTTCTATCGTGAAGAACCCCCTTTACGCCCAATGTTTGTCTTTTGAAACTTTGCTCAGACATCATATTCAATTAATTAATGAGGTGTTTCATAAGCTGTCGTTTTGTTGTATTGTGCTTCTAAAATACAACAATAACAATTATCTGTTAAAGCCATAAATACCAAATTTGGCACTATTGCATGTTTAACGTGGTTTTAAAAATATTAAGACAAGTGTATTTAGGTTTTTTAAAGGAAGATTTCTTTGTAACACGTAATCAACAAAAATTTGAACAACAATGAACAAAATCAATGAAATATGTCTAACTGCGATGATTCTCGGGTAGTATTTTTGCAATTGTTTAAATGTAGTCTTCTTAAAAATTAAGAACTGGTCCTTTTTCAGGTATTTGTCAATTCAACAGAATTGCAAAGGATATGTACTTGACAGAAAATTTCACGTGTGATTAAATAGAAAATAAATACTGTTGTATTCTACAGAAAATAATAAACACATTTCAAATTTAAACGTTGACAGTAGGGATGTTTGATAATATTCGGTTTCAATGTTCATCGATGTTAAAAGACAAAAAAATCTATGTTTTAACATCAATATTGCACTAGCTCAAACATAGTTTCATCGATGTCAAGAACATATAATCAATGTTCTAATCACTAAATTTAAAAATTTTCAAAAAAATCCGTTAGTTAATTTGAAAGAAGGTCCTATGAAAGTTTGGAAAATTGTGGTTATGTAATTTTCAAAATTTTTTTTATAAAAAATCATTAAGGTAGCTGGTTTTGTCCAGGAGGGGAAAATTTTTCGACACTCATTTAAGTATTTTTATATCGGTTTGACGTCGGTCAGTGGTTTTAATTTGAAAAAAAAAAAAAATTTTTTTGTCAAAAATCCTCGATTTTTTCGATGTTATTTCTTATCAAGTTAAAATATCTACCTTAAATTTGGATGCAAATGAAAATTCTCCGAAGCCTCAAACTTGGAGTTCACATCTATGGTGGTTTGGAAAAATCTTATTTGCAACCAAGGTTGGGAAAAGCATATCCAAAGTTAAGTTACGGTGAAAAGGAAAGGGAAATTTTTGGCGAGAAATTGTTTTTCTCAAAATAAGCGTAGAAAATAATGTATTTTCAAGTTATCTTAATAATCTTGTACTAAATAAATTCCGTGATTCTAATTTTCTTTTTTTGTTTATAACGATGTTGGGCAAAATCGATGTTTTTTGTTCGATAAACATCGAAAATCGATCTTAAGCTCTCGATGAAAACATCGATGTCATCATCGATGCTTTTTAACATCGAACATCTCTGGCTTAATCTGTGAAATACCATAAGCGATTGTACAGCCATTGTTTCGTGTTGAAAATAAAAACATATAAATCCCTTTTAGGCTTCAAATCTGCGATCTCTTGTGTCACAGGGCGGTCATTTGCACATAGGTTCGATAGTTAAGAAGCTAGTTTGCCAGTTTGGCACACTAGTTGGCTTGTAGACAAAAATTTTTGATTTTCTCTATCCAACAAAGCAAAAAAAACATTCTCTATAGTCTTTATGTAACCAGGGTTGTATTCAAACACTAGTATAATTAGTATAGTACTATGTGGAGTACATTTTGATGATTTAAGGACGATGTGAGAAATGTTTGGTACTTTTTCTTTTCTGTTTGGTAGAACTATATGTAAGTTGCATACAGTTTTTGTGATAACTTTGTTTGGATACAGTAAAGATGTTATTTCGAGAAAATATGCTAGTGTCGAGGACTTGGGAACATTTGGGTACATATGGGTACAATAGAGTACATTTCTATTGTTCTCAAATGTAACCCTGTGTATGCCAAACAGATTCCGTAATTTGAACGCTCGCTATATCGAACAAACACAAGCCGCCATATTGCTTGCCACACGAGTTCACAGATGTGAAAGCCACATTAAGATAATGATACATTTATTGGTAACTTAATGTAACATCTGGTAGCGCTTCCACTCGTTATTCGTCCTAGTTATTTTTCTCATCGCTGGTTCATTTTTTAAAGTGCAGGGCTGAATTATATATCATAAGGATAAGCCTTCACTGCAGCCATGCATACTTGCATCAGAGTCGTCAGATGAAATTACCACCAAATTTCTCTTTTTCTCTCACTTAATTACCATAAATTACCACGCTCGAAAAATACCTCAAAATACCACAAATTACCTTAAAATTACCACAAAATACCATAATACCTCAAATTACCACAAAATTCCTCAAATTCCCACAAAATACCACAATACAAAACAAAGAGAAAACATATACATATACACACATACTACTAGAAAAAATTGTTTTTGCACTAAAGTGAATGCATTCGCGTGCATTCAGCAGGATGATCAGAGTGTGATTTTTGATGAAAATTGAAAAACAAGCAAATATACAAAATAGATACATATAAACCACCCAATCAAGAGCATTCAGTCATTTCAACAATTTTATTAACGCATCGTCCATTTAATTCGTATTTCTGCCACTCGTGTTAAAAATGCCGTTGAGGTATTTTGTGGGAATTTGAGGGATTTTATGGTAATTAGAGAAGTTGTGGTAATTTGGGGAATTTTGAGGTATTTTTTTTCCCACGTGAGAGATTTTTACCACAAAATACCATGGGAATTACCACATCCCACAATCGTTGAAAAATACCATAAACACTATTTATAGTGCTTTTCTGGCAACATAGACTTGAATCCATTGTAATTTACGCTTATCAATTTTGACTTAACAACTTTTCTTTTAACCCTCACTTTGGTACTATTTACATATGTAAATATCCCAATTTTAAATTTGCCATAACTCCTTTCTTTTTTATTCGATTTGAATATGGCTTGGACTCTGTGGCTATTTTTTGGTTTTCTTTCTGAAAATTCAAAATTTTTTTTAATTTTGAATTTTCTGGTACTTTTTGAAAATTTTTCATTTTTATAACGTAGTTTGGTACATATTTACATATGTAAATATTTTGTATTTTAAAGGCTTTTATGATGTTTTAAGGCATTTTTTGTATTAATAAATTTGATAGCTTTTATTGGAAAAATATTAATGAACAGAATTGCTTACCGGGACACCGATGCACCAATCAATATTTTAAATTTACGGTTTTTATTTGTCATTATTACTGTGTTAATCAATACAAATTCTTTTCTTTACTAAGTTTACACTACGATAATTCACAACTGATCAATAGAAACTCTTTTCTTACTATAACACTTCAACTCTTTACAACTAAGTGAAACACACGCTACATTTTAATTCTGTTTTTCGGGAGAAAAGTAAAGGAACGCAGAAAAGAAACCGTGAAAAAATAGTTGTCAACGCCATGTGCTTTTCAAATGCAAAAAATACGCAGAGTTCAAAACCCTCTTACAGAATATATGAAAAAAAGGAAAAATTGAAGTTGTGTGGAAACAGCGCCAGTTTTTACAACAATATGTCATGTTTTTATATTTTAACTGGAAGTGCTAATTTAATAAAAACAAGTCAATTTTTTGTTGAAATTTGTTTTGTTTATTCATTGGCACTATACATTTGTTTTTGTTTTGATTTTCATAATTATATTTTGGTTATTTCGTAAAGGGCTGGATTGTCAAGTGTTCATAATATGTAAAACGCTATATCGAAAGAAGTAATGCATGGATTTCAATGGTTAGTAATTTTTTGAATAGGGTACAGAATAACCTTTCTTTTGATACCCATAATGCTAGATTTTGTTGGAAAATGAAAAAAAACACGACTTTTCCAGGCCCATTTTCCCAACATGCGAACCCTATAACTTCTAAACCACTTGTGAGCGGCGTGAAATTTTTCCGGAATTGGACTTAAAAGGTGTTAATACATATATTCCGCCTAAAAAATTATGTAAATTTTGAGTTTCTGTTTATCTCTAATAATGCCAAAAAAATATTTACGAATGTAAATAGTGCCAAATTACGGAGTAAAAGATTGGTGCCAAAGTGAGGGTTAAATTCGTCTCTAGCAGAAACGCCTCAATAAAACAAAATAAAAAAAAATTATTTGGAAAACATGCATAAAATTGGATTTTGTGCACTGATCTAAATTTTGTAACCTTCTTTTTTCGGTTTTTTCCATCATAACAAAATATTGTAATAAAAATTTTCGAATCAATCTAACTCCTAACTCACACGGCGATTACGGAGCCGTTGTTTTGCTCTTTTTGTTGTTGCCATGATATAATGAAAAGAAGGTAGCCTTGACAACTGCCTTTTTTCTCACGAGAGTCGATTGGCTACTGTCAAAAAGTCAGCTGTTCATGCAACGAAGCACCAGCGCTAAAATAGCAACGTTGCTGGAGCTGTCAAAAATTTTAGCAACGAATGGAGGGGAAATTCAGAGGCCTTCGATGGTGCGTCAAATCGAAGTATGTCAAAGAAATTCTATGATTTTTCTCGATTTTTTGGTATATGTGCTCCTACCAGAATATATTTTGCACGGAAGCTATGAACGAAACACTTTTTTGGCCATTTTTACCTAATGATGAAGCCATTTCCTTCTATAACTTCTATACTAAATATTTCCCAGAAGTGAAAGTCACAGCGTTATGACGGGAAAATAATTTGTAAAAGGATGGCATGCTTCAATTTGACGCACCATCGAAGGTTTGGCCACTTTCGGTCATAATCCTGTCCAGAACCTAATGCTGAATTTAATATTTTGACTGGAACTTCTATACCAAATGTTTCCCAGAAGTGACAGTCACAACGTTATGACGGGAAAATATTTTGTAAAAGGATGGCATACTCTGACTTGACGCACCATCGAAGGTTTGGCCACTATCGATCCTAATCATGTCCAAAACCTAATGATGAATTCATTTCCATCTATAACTTCTATAATAAATGTTTCTTTGAAATGGCAATCACATTGCTATGACAGGAAAAATTTTCTTAAAAATATGGTTTACTCTTGGTTTACGCACCATCGAAGGTTTGGCCACTATAGACTCTAATCCTCTCCACTACGTACTAGTGAAGCCATAATCCTTTCTTTAATGTACTCTCAAGAAAGTTTCCGCAAGAGATAGTCATAGAAAAATATCACAGAAATTATTTATTTTGAAATGGCTTACTTAGATTTTGGAATTTATTCACAGTTTGGGCAATAAAAGATGAAATCTGTTCCAAATCCTCTACTAATGATCATTATTAGCGTTAATTAATCGTTTTTAATACATCATTTCAGCCTCTGAATTTCCCCTCCATTCGTTGCTAAAATTTTTGACAGCTCCAGCAACGTTGCTATTTTAGCGCTGGTCAACGAAGCAAGAAGTGAAATCGAAAAGAACAAATAACAAATTAAACATTGTGCTCTAATCAACAGATTGTGATTTAATAAGTTGAATTGTGAATTTTTATAAATAAATAAACACGTCATATCGGAATGAAACAAAGTATTGTGTTATTTCATTACTGTCCGCCATGATTTGCACAATTTTCATTCTGTTTATTCATTCTCTCTCTTCGTTGCAAAAATTGATCAGCTGTTTTTGACAGATGCCCATCGCTGAAGGCAGCGAAAAGAACTGTCACGGCTACCTCCTTTCCTTATATCATGGTTGTTGCTTTCAATGTGAAACTGTCAAAAACATTGAGAGTGAGAGCTAATAAACAAAGATTGCAGCAATCAAAATTAGTTCATGTAGTGATTGCTGTACAGAACAGCAATTAGAAATCCGCACACTGCTGCTGGTTGTCGTGTGAGATACCAGCAATCAGAATCTGAAAATGAGTAAGAAAACTTCATTGAATGTCATTCAAGCAATTTGGAGTTAGCTATAACATGTGTTGCATCAGTCATTATTATGACTCTTCATTAATCAGATAAGTCAAGAATTTGTGTACAACCATCGAATATGGTGGGAGTCTGCTTCTTCGAGTATACATACGAAAATTGTTTAACGCTGTCTTATTTTCTATAACCCCCCATCAACCTTTTATTTGAAGTGAAATTAAAATTTTATATGAAATTTGACTGCACTGCATCCACGTACAGTTTGAATTTGTAAGGAGTTGGTTTTTTCACATTATATCAGAATATGAAACAAAAAAAATCATACTCTTAAGCCTAGTACTATGCTCGTTCGCGTGAAATTTCGCTGGCAACATCCATTTATTTGTTGCGTGAAAATTTTGACAGAAGTTTTGTTGCGAACGAACAGCTGATGATCAGCTGACAAATTTCAGCAAGAAGTAAATAAACAGCTAGAATTAATTAAGGGGAAGCAGAAAATCATTTACGTTCTCTAATTTTAAGTATTTATGATTATATAAATACAAAATAAATATTTATACGAGTTTGTATATGAATGATGTGCTTTGTTGTAGAGTAGGACAAGTCATTGGTTTATGGCAGCCTGCAAGCTGCGAAGTCTTGCAACCGACAACACCGCGGAAAGATGCATCCGTATTTACAATTTCCAACAACTGCAATTATTAATTGCAAAACTTTAGAATAGTACAAAAATTATTATTTCAATAAACTTTGTTCTTTTGCTTGCACTTTTTTCTTAAATTTAATGACAACTGTTTCTTTTCACGGCAAAATAAATGGTCGGTTCAATTAAATTGCCGTGAAAATAATGTTGCTAGATGCATGTTGCAGAATATAGTACTAGATTTTCCACAGCGAAGCATAGTACAGCTTTGATGAAAAAGTTGCGAAATATTCACGCTTGTTTCACAGCTTTAATTTTTTGTATGAAGATTTGAGTAGAATTTCACGTGAAGCCGAACAGAGTACTATGCTTTAATACAAAATGTTTTACTTCTTAAGCATAGTACTCTGTTCGGCTTCACGTGAAATTCCACTCAAATCTCCATACAAAAAATGACAGCTGTGAAACAAGCGTGAATATTTCACAACATTTTCATCAAAGCTGTACTATGCTTCGCTGCGGAAAATCTAGTACTATTCTCCGCAACATGCATCTAGCAACATTATTTTCACGGCAATTTAATTGAACCGACCATTTAATTTGTCGTGAAAAGTGACAGTTGTCATTAAATTTAAGAAAAAAGTGCAAGCAAAAGAACAAAGTTTATTGAAATTATATTTTTGTACTATTTCTAAAGCTTTGCAATTAATAATTGCAGTTGTTGGAAATTGTTAATACGGATGCATCTTTCCGCTGTGTTGGCGGTTGCAAGACTTCGCAGCTTGCAGGCTGCCATAAACCAATGTCTTGTCCTACTCTACAACAAAGCACATCATTCATTTACATACTCGTGTAAATATTTATTTTGTATTTATTTAGTCATAAATACTTAAAATTAGAGAACGTAAATGATTTTCTGCTTTCCCTTAATAAATTCTAGCTGTTTATTTACTTCTTGTTGAAATTTATAAGCTAACCATCAGCTGTTCGTTCGCAACAAAACTTCTGTCAAAATTTTCACGCAACAAATAAATGGATGTTGCCAGCGAAATTTCACGCGAACGAGCATAGTACTAGGCTTTAATAATAAAAGGTTCTAATAACAATAGTTTTTAGCTATACTCTATCGACTAGCAAAAATTTTACCTAGTTTTAGCTCTTCCTTTATATACTTTTTGTTTTTTTATCCGCTAAAAAAAAAATTGTATTTTACTTCAAGATAAATATATGAAAGATAGATTGTAGCATACTAGCATTAGAATAAATCACCCATAAATACTGGGTATATAATCTCTCTCATGGTGCAAAAAACAGTCTAAAAGTAACTTATATAAAATTTGACCATTTTTGATAATATGGAAATCTATGTGCTTTATTTCTTCTATCAAACATACATGCAATACATTCTAATTTCAAGTCTGTGAAATCTTTACATCGTCACCTAAAAAGAAAACAGACGTAACAACACTTTTTATATTTTCAAAGCAGAGAAGAAAAGCGTCATAAAAAAGCACATATTTAAGATTAAAGAATCAATCCTTGTTTTGAATTTCGTTAAAAAATAGTTATTTTACGAAATATGAGTTTGAAGTTTAGGTAGACGGTTTAGTTTCGTCAAAATAATTATAAAAAATCAAAAATTATATTTTATATTTTTTTGTTGTTACGTCTTTTTGCATTTTATGTGACAATATACTATATCCATTTTATACTTACGTACTTACATCTTGGAATTGTAAACTTCCATACTTTTTCATTTCCATCTATTTAAATTTGATTGAATGCAATAAGTTTAAATTTTGACAGATTATTCTTTATTTTTGTGAAACTTTTTGTTTAATATAATACGTTTTTCATGAAATAAAATAAAAACGTACTATAGAAAACCTTCATTCTTTAATGATGAAGCGACAGAGAAGATTAATCTTTCTAGACTCAATCCGCTTTTTTCATTTGACACTGCTCAAGCGCTTGGTTGGGATGGCCGCCATTTCATTTTGAAAATTTTTTCATTATGAAAATGTTAACTTTGAACCTTAATAAATTTGCACCTAAAATTTTCCATCGATATCTCTAAAATTTTTTTATACAAATTATTGAAGCAAAGATGACTTTATTTTTGAGTTCTGACACTAGTTAAAGCTGTAAAATTTCAAAAATCCATCTATACGACAAAATATCCACTTAACATTTCTAAGAGTGCTCATATGTATGACTCTTTATAGATGATATTTTTGACGACATTATGAGCGCTCATAATTTTGAGTCCGAAAAGACTCTTATTTATGAACGTTTTATGAGCGAACATTATTATGAGTCTGAAAAGACTCTCATTTATGAACCTTTTATGAGCGCACATAATTATGACTCCGAGAAGACTCTTATTTATGAACCTTTTATGAGTGGACGTAATAATGACTCAGAAGAATCTCATATTTATGATGTTTTTGAGCGCTCATAACTATTTTAAGGTACTATTACAGTGTGTAAAAAATTAAAAATATTTTTTCTTTTTTTTTAGAATCTGGTTTCTTAAGGTCTTAAGAATGCGTATACGAAATTTTAGAAAAAAATATCATATAAAAAAAAAGATATAACATACATTATATTCGTATGAGCTCATTTTTTCATATATTATCGTTCATAGAAGAAAATCTAATCGCGTTTTTCTCGAAACAAGTTTTTTCGAATTGGTTTCTTAGATATCTCGAGTTCTGCTTGATCGATTTTGATGAATCTTGATTCATTGTAATCTTCATAGACTTTGTTAAGCACTCAACCTATAAAAATCCGAGAAACTTTTATATTTTGTTTTTTGCGGCTAAGAATTTCTGCCAAAAAGAGGGCTTTTTTGTAAATTTGTTTTTCAACGCATGCAGTATTTTTTGTTTTTCGTTTTTTTTTATTTACGTAGGTAGAGTGCTCAACTACAACCCTTAACTGAAGAAAGCACTTTGATTTTTTACTTTCCGATGCCTTGAAAATGCTGGAGACGAGAAACCAACTTACAACCTTTTTTTAAACACGCCAACTTCAACGACCTCTAGAAAATAAACAACAAATACAAAAACAAAAAACAACATTTTTTTACATCTTCAACTTTAACTGTACATAATGTTAATAAATTTTAATTAAATAGTTTAATAAAACTATGTAAAAAAAATTAATAAAAAAGGTGTTGTTTTTAATAGCTTCACTCTGTAATAGTACCTTAATTAATTAATTATCTTTTAATTTATCATAAATTATATAAATCAGAGCCACTTTTTCGATAAATAGCTGTGTTTACTACGAAAAAGGGTCTATTATTTTTGTTTTCTTAAGAGACATAAAATGCTCTTTATTATGACTCTTATAAGACTCCGAAAACATTCATAATTCTGAGTCTTAATACACACATATTTTGGACTCTTATAAGAGTCATCTGTGTGCCCTTCTCGGAATGGAAACATGCTCTTACCGGAGTCTTTTATGAGCTCATTATTAGCGCTCAGACTCATAAATATGAGTCTTAAAAGAGTTATAAAAGACTCATAATGTTTGCTGTGTAGTATGTTCCAAATTTATCTACTCAAAAGTTTTATTTGTTTATTGCCGACTTATTAAAAAAAAGATTGTTAAAACTTAAAATGAAATATTTTTTGTTCATAATATTAATTGTTTTATTATAATTGTGCTGTTTTTTTTTTTTGTTGATGGCTTAAACATTTTTCTATTAATTAATTCGAAAAAAAAAAATTAAGTTTGGTAGCATGCGTAATCGCAATGCTAAATTTACTTATATGCCACCATCACGCAAGGCTTAACGATATGTTCGATCATGTGAACCACCATCAAAGCAAAGTTTCAAACCGTTATTTCTATGAAGAGATGCCATTTTGTAATAAAAATATATCGTGCAATAAATAAGTGTCAGTGATGTTCAATCTGAATTTAAAATTATTTGGAAGGGTTTCTTCTCAAATCTTGTTAGAAGTTTAATAATTATAAGTGTAAGTTTTGATAACAATGGTTCCAAATAAATGTTGTGACGTGCAGATGCATAAAAGTGGAAAACTTAAGAAAATGTCAGCTGCCTTAAAGGTTTCTAAAACTATGGCAGGCAATGCGGTGTAATATTTTAAAATGCATTCAAATGCAAAGCAGGTGCTCCTCAAGCAAAGAACTCGCTTCACAACTGTTCAAGCAGATGCGGAAAAGAATTGCAGATAAGGTTCAGTACGCTGTGTTTGGCGACGAAGAAGCAACATGATCCAAAAGCTCTGGAGCTACGTCCTAAGCGCAATCATAAGAAGAGACTTAAGTTTGCAAGAACAAAATTTCGCCACTGTACTGGCAAAGAATAGAAAAGATGTTATTTTATAAATATAGTGACTGAAGAATAAATACAGTAAGAGTTCGACACAAAGTACAGCTGACCCTGAATAAAGAAAGCAGGAGAAAATTAGAATTGTTATGTTACCGTTTTGTGGTAATACTTTATCAGTGACTTGGATTTTTCAGCAAGATAATGATAAAGAACACCGGCTGGGTGTTAAAGGAATATTTTAGTGAGTTACAATTTGCAGTATTGGACTGGCCGTCATGCAGTCCTCATCTTAATCCAATTGAAAATTTATGGCAAAAGTATTAAGATATTCATTTCCAGTTCAAGATAGGTAAGTTTTTATGCATTAGTATTTGAGATATTTTGAAAAATCTTTAAAAATACTTTTATAGAAGAGATATACATAAGTGCTAAGAAAAAGATTATGTTCAATAATTGATGGAAAATTTAATGATTTAAAAAAAAAAACATGTTAAATGTCAATAAAACTCAAAAATATTAAGATTTTTATTTTTTTAAGTTATTTATTAAAAATCATGAAATAACTGTTATTGCTGATTTTTTTTTTTTTCGTTCAGAAATAACACTTAGTTTTGGAGTATTATTTTATTAATAAGAAAATAAAACTTATTTTTGATTTTTATTTTTTACTTAGAAAATAAAACTTATTTTTGAGTTTTATTTTTTCGCTCTGAGAACTGATTAACTGATTTTTACTCAGTAAATAACACTCATTTTTTAAGTTTTGTTTTTACTTAAAAAATAAAACTTAGTTTTGAGTTATATTTTGTTACTCTGAAAATAAAACTTATTTTTTGAGTTCTATATTTTTACTCGGAAAATATTACTTCGATTTACTTTTTTGAAAATATGGCATACACAAAGTGCCATAATAAAACGAGAGTCCAATTTAAGAGTTGATATAAAAATTGCAATTATTTTATTATCTTATTTTTTGAGTAAAAGAATAAAACATAAAAAATAAGTGTTATTTTTTGAGTAAAAAAATAAAACTCAAAATAATAAGTTTTATTTTCTGAGTAAAAATATAAAATTAAAAAAATAATTTTGAAAATAATCAGAGCGAAAAAATAAAACTCGAAAATAAGTTAAATTTTCTAACAAATAAAATTAAACTCAAAAAATTACTTCACCGAATTAAGGCAATTTAAAAATTGCATTACTGCAAAGGACATCTGGCATAAGCTGCAAAATATTTATCAGTTCAAGGGACCTGCGACAAAGGCAGAAGTCATGAGAGACTATGTTAGAAAATTTGTCGATATCGTTGATAAAATTCAAGAAATAGATCTCGCCATCATAGATGACGCCATCTTCTTACCATTTTGCTTCTCTAAAGCACCTCAGAAGAATTAGAATCATTCAGAATTGTAGTCGAAACTCAAGAAAAAAGTCTGGAAATAAATCCGAATATTCTGGCCAAAAGCCAAAAGACGAGCGTCTTAAGTTTCCTGCGGAAAAATTGGTGGCAAGGCAAGAGACTGCAGATCAAAAAGTTACGAATCAACTCGAAATGCAGAAGTAGCTCTACAAGCTAAATCCCATCGACAACGATGGTGCTTAGATTCAGGCGCATCATCCCATATGTGCTCAGAAGGAGAAGATTTGTACAAATCAAAACAACAAAAATTTCAGTTTTAAACTTAGCCAACAACGAATCAACCGAAATTAAAGGCACAGACGAAGTCAAATTAAAAACCAAACCAGCTTTGGTACAACAATGCAAAACTAGAAGGAGTCTTGTATGTTCCAGATCTCCGATCAAATCTTTTCTCTATTGCAGAACTCATTGCATCTGGTCTTGAAGTAAACTTTACCAGAAACGAAGCAGTTATCAAACATCCAGAAACGCAGCAAAAAGTTATGGTTGCTCAACGAACCAAACAACTTTACAACAAAGAAGAACCCAACGCAGATTGCAGAATCGCTCAATTATCACCACTTCAAGATTAACATGAGCGCTTTGGAGACCTTAACGAAAAGGATTTTAAGGAAATCGTCATCCGAAAAAGACTGGTAATTGGTGTTAACATAAAAACTAACGAAAATTTGCCAGTATGTGAAGTGTGTGAAGGGAAAGCAGTCACAAAAGAAATTAACAAAATCCAACTTGAAATCATCAGAAATTCTAGAACTTGTACACACGGATGTATGTATGTGCTTTGCGTTATTTCGTAACGTTTATAGATGACAAAATCAAATGGTGAGAAATCTACTTTTTGAAGAAAAAGAAAACGAAGTTGCTGAAAAGTTTAAAAAATACAAAAGCATGATTGAGCAGAAAGCCTAGAGACACATGAAAATCTTGTGATCTGATAATGGTACGGAATACACCAATAGTTATTTGAAACAGTATCTAACACAGAAGGGATAAAGCATAAATTTACTGTAGAATATTCGCCGCAACAAAATGGCATCGCCGAAAGAAAAAACCGAACACTCGTAGAAATGGCACGTTGCATAATGATACAGTCAGGACTTTCTGCAAATTTTTGGACGGAAACAGTTTCAAGAGCAAACTACATACGATGAAATAGATGTAGTCCCCGATCTCTAGATGGTGAAACACCGTTACAATTGTGGAATAGAAAAGCTCTTGTAGTAAATTATTTTCAAAAGTTTGGTACAACAGCGTTTATGCTGAACAAGAAGACCGGAAGGGGAAATTTGATCTAAAATTAAAGAGATGTATTTTCATCGGATATTTATTAGAATCAAAGACGTATCGTCTTTGGGATCCCGATCCAATAAAAGTCGTTCGAAGCAGAGATGTGATATTTACAAACTCTTTCGATCGCAAGAAAGAATTAACCGAATTCATAGATGAAAAATTGCCAAAAATACACCAGGATGCTATATCGAATTCGGGACATAATCGAAAGAATCGAGTTGTACCGAAAACCCTGCAAGTATTGAAGAGAGGAATAATGAGCGTGAAGTGGAAATATATAGTACTTCAGCTGGTTGGGGACCGGGATTGGACAACCCAAAAAGGAGCTGTCTGGAAAACCAGGACGACCTCGAAAATTAATCAATATCTTGCAGCAGAATGAAAATCGTTTGAGGAGAGACAACTTAGAAGAAGATAACTTCGCTAGGTTAATTAAGCAAATAGATCCACTATCCACCACAGAAACTTTTGCTAGTCCTAAAGCGAACGAGTGGAAAAAAGCGATGGTGATTGAATACGAAGCACTTAAGTATAACGGAACGTGGAAAGTTATTGACAGGCCAAAAGGTATAAAAGTTATTGGATCGAATTGAGTACTACGCACAAAGTACAAAGCAGATGATTCAGTAGAACGACGAAAAGCGAGATTGGTCACGAAAGGTTTTGCTCAGAATTGATTTAACGAAACATTTGCCCCTGTAGCGAGAATTGAATCAATTCGACTTGGCAAAGCGAATTTCAAGAGCGTTCAGTAGAACGCGAACTTAAGGTGCTCCAGCTAGATTTCGTCAGTGCTTATCTCAGAAGAAGAAATGTTGATGAATATTCCGAATTCCCCCTAATGGGTTTCCCAGTTACGGTCCCTCCAAAATTCTGATGTAAAGAAGTAATAAATAACGCTATGCGCTTAAATTAGAAAACATTTCTGTAAACTGTACATACCATTATAGTATTTTTCTTATAGATTTAGGGAAACAATTTTTATGGTTACGTTTTTCTTTTAAAATTTTTTTTTAAGTTTTCTAGTTTTTTTCAAATATAGTCGCATATATTCAAATATATCTTGTATACTACAGACTGTCCCAGAAATAACTTTCCTTTTGTTTTTAGGTTTTTTATAAAAAAAGTGTTACTGTTGCTATAGCAACAGTTTTGGTACCTAAATAAAGTATAAATATTGCAGATTAAAAAAACAAAATACTAATTAGTAAAATCAAAGAGCTACTGAAAAGATGTCGTCTCAACAAGAAGAAAAGCGGAAAGAAATTATTTGCAAATACCTGGAAAATCCAAACAACACGTACAAAAAGATCGCTATGGAAGTTGGCGTGTGCGTAAAAACTGTCGGAACGACCATAAAACGATACAAACAGCTTACCCCTTTATAAAAAACGTCAGGTTTAGGGAGAAAAAGTTGTCCAGCGAACCAAGCCGTGGCCCAGAACGTTAAACGGCTGTTTACTCAGAATCCAGGCACTTCGGTTCGTGATATGGCAGCAAAAGCGGGAACATCGAAGTCAAATGTTTAAGGGATTAAAAAATTGTAGAACCTAAGGAGCTATAAAGTACAAAAAGTACCTGATAGGTCAGAAGAAAAAGACGCCGAAGCCAAGAGGAGGGCTCAAAAACTGTATCGCGATTACCTGCCTTAATTTGATTGTGCGATCATGGACGATGAAACGTACTGCAAAGCGAATTTCAAGCAGTTAACTGGACACGGATATTATACTGCGGTAAGAAGGGGTGGAGCATCCTCTTAATTTACTACCGAAAAACATACCAAATTTCCAAGGAAATACATGGTGTGGCAGGCCATTTGCAATTGTAGCCTTCGAAGTAAGGAATTTGTGACAGATCGTACAATCAACACCGAAATTTACATCAGACAGTGTCTGGAGCGGCGTTTGCTGCGTTTTATACGTCAGCACCAAGGTTCAGTACTATTTTGGCCTGACCTAGTAACATGTCATTATGCCCAGAGAACGATGGATTGGTACCAAGCCAATATTGTCACTGTTGTACCAAGAAAAGCCAATCCTCCGAATTGCCCCGAACTTCGTCCAATCAAAGGATATTGGGCTTTAATGAAAAGAAATCTTAAGAAGACCAAACAAACTGTGAAAAACATCGAAATATTTCGACGTAAATGGCGTCTGGCATACTAAGATCAACGAAAGGTCGGTAAAAAACCTAATGGAGGACCTTAATCAAAAAGTGCATAAATTTTTTAAGTGTAGTTTTTTCAGTGTAAATAAAATTTTCATTTATTTTTTAATGTTCACTTAATAATAAACTGAAAGAATCATTGGTTTTTTTTACAATGTTTGTCCAACAAATTTTTACACTTGGATGAGAAGTTTTTGTGCTATTAAAAGAAATATTTTGAAGAAATTATGATATCGACGGAAACGTTGCATAAAATCTGTCTTATAGATAAAAAATACGAAAAAATTTCGTGAAAATCCTCGAGTTTTCCGAACGAAATCTTTCGGGTGAAGTAATTTTTTGCTCCAGCAGTAAGGATTGCTCGCCTTAAAGATTTTGTGCACCGTTTCCGTCGATATCATCATTACTTTAAAATGTTTCTTTTAATAGCACCATACTTTATATAAAGTGTTCAAAATAGAATCGGAAAAACCAAAATTGGGATAAAATTTTAAACTTGGTGATATAATTTCGATCTGAAGGACTTTTTCCATCTGATCGAGCATGCTTAAAATCTAGCCAAGGCTTGTTGGTTTGATGAAGCATGGTCTGTATGTCACCAAACTCATGAGTTAAAAACATCATTTCGAATATAAAAAGTGGGCTTTAATGGGTTAAATAGCATATTCGTGACATTCATCGCCAACAATGGCTCCTTCTGGCTCTTTTTTTGTGCATGAAAAAGAGATTTTATTCTTAAATATTCATTTAAATTAAATATATTTTCTACTTTCCATTTTTTACTCCTCCCTTCACCCACATTGAAATAAAACATCATTCTTTTTTTTTTTTTTTTTTTTTTTGTTTTTTGTTTGTTTCTGTGGAATTTTTTAATAAAATTCCAATCAACACTTTTATTGAATTCAGTAAAATTTTTCAAACGTTTTTTCATTGTTATTTCATTATTTTTTAAATTTGTTAGATTTTCTCGCTCCGCACCTGTTGCTGTTGATTAGACGACTACTACTTCTGCTCTTGCTCTTCTGCTGCTTCGTCTTCTGCTTCTTCTTCATCTGCTGCTACATCTTCGTTTGCTTTGTTTTCTTGTTCTTGTTCTTCAACATCTGTGTGTGTTTATTTTTGTTTTTTTTTATATATATATTTTTTTTTATATATATTTTCTTCGTTCGTTTCGCACCGCTCCATTCAATTTTTTTTTTTTATATTTTTGTTTCTTTTGTGTTAATCACTTAATTATTTTTGTTTTAATTTTAAATTTATTTACTTATATTTTGTTTAAATTTTAACTTAAAACAAATTACAAAAAGCAGTGTTTGTTGTTGTTGTTGTTTTAGTTTTACTATGATTTTTTTGTTTTTGTTTTTCTCTTTATATAATTCTTTATATATAGTTGTTTGTTTTGTTTTGTTTTTTTTTTTTTTTGTTTTTGTTGTTCATGTTATTTATTTTTTATTTTTTTATTTTTTTTTATAATTTATGATTTAAATTTAAATCTAAATTAAAGCAGTTTTATTTTTTATTTTTTTTTTCATCTCTTTTTATATTCAAAAAGATAAATGATCTCAATTAATGCATGTGTTCTTCCATCTTTAATTTTAGTTTTTTTTTTCTTATATTTTTTTTTTTATTTAAAAAGAAATAAATGATCTTAATTAATGCATGTGTTCTTTCTTCCTTTAATTTTAATTTTTGTTTTTTTTTTTGTTTTGTTTTGCTTTTTCTTTTTGTTTTTGCTTTTGTATTTATTTTTATTTTTTGACTCGCTATATAAATAAATAATTATTGTGAAATATTGTGTAGTATTTTTTGTTTTTTTTTCATAATTTATTTAATTTTATTACTATGTATCTGTTCAAGGAATTAAAAATTAAAAATTTATTATATTTTTTTTTTATATATACGCTACAATTACAGTAATAATAATAATAATCATGATAATAATGTTAATAATAATAATGATTTTTGTTGTTGTTTTTCTTGTTTTTTTTATAATTATTATTATTATTATTTTTAATTAAATTTTGCTAATTATTTAATTAAGTAAAAACTAAAGTTTATGTTTTACTTTTTGTTTCACTTACAAAGCTTTAGCGAAGTTTTTTTTTTATTTGTGTTTTGTTTTCACCAACAAAAACAAATTCAAGGTATGTGTGTGAGTGTAGTTAATGCGGTTGGTGTGTTTGTGTGGAAATGTTGTGTGTGTATGTGTGTGATGTTGCCTTAGACGTTTTTATTTTTCTATGTTGCTGCTAAAAGCTGAACCTTTGGTTGTTGCTTTGCATGTATGTGTAGTTGTTGTTGTTGTTGTTGTTGTTATTGTTGTTGCTGTTGCTGTTGTTGTAACCACATACATATATGCTTAAAAATTGTCTTTATATACTCACTATGTAATGTCTTAAGTTTTTTGTTATTTTTGCATTTATATATAAACTTGTATCTATATATAATATATACTATATATATTATATATGTATAGTTATAAATTTAGATGAATGTTTTTTTTTTTTACTTTGCTAGGCTTATTTTGTTTTTGCTGCCGCAACATTTATTTGCTTGTTTTACTTTTGTTTTTTACCTCATTATTAATATTAATAATACTTAAATTTTAATTTTACAATTTTTTAAATTTCTATTATTTTTATTATTATTTCAGTATTTTTTTTTTGTTTTTTGTTTTTCAATATTTATATAATCTTAAAAGCTAACAGCTTATATGGCATGCATATATATAAATAAACATGCGTTTTGTTGTCCACATACATATGTTTATATGTATATATGCATATAAATGTGTGTGTGTGTGTATGTATGTGTGTGTGTCTAATGATTAATATAATAATTATCATTATTTATGGTTTATGCAAAACTTAAGTTTTGAAGATTTTCTTTCAAAAGCTTATGTATGTCTTTTTGTTGTTGCACTTTTGGCGCATTCTGTGGCTGCGCTGTCATCGTTGCACGTCAGACATTGTTGCACAGGCACACATAAACACACAGGCTGCGGCAGATGACGCTCTATACGACGCTAAACTGACAAAGTTTCAAAAAAGTTCTTGATATTTTATTCTAATGCAATATTTAAGCTTATCTCAAAACATTGCTTTTCTTAGTAGCATGCATGTGTGAGTGCGGGTGTTTGTGTTTGAGTGTAAGTGAGTGAGTGTTTAATATATTAATGCACTGTTTCATTGTGTCTCAATAAAATGGCAGTTTTATTAATATTTGTTAATTTTTTTCTAACACGAACGCGTACGCAACAACATTTTTTTTGTTTTTATATAGATTTCGAAAGAATTTTAAACTATCTTAAAAAAACATTAACTATAACTTTGTTTCTTCGAAAAGTATCTTCGAAGTTTATGATTAAAGTTCTTAAAAAAACGAAAAGCTTTTAAAATGGCTTGAAAATTTTCCAACTTGAAGCACTGTGGCTCGAAATGTTTTTGTTTTGACAAAAATTACAAAAAAATGTCTAAATTTCATTAAAGCTTTACAATTTGATTTTGAAAGCTGGTTAGCTGCAAATAAAAGCTTAAGCTTTTGAGCTTTAGTGCTCAGTATTCAAATAAAAGCTTCTTAAATGCTTTAAAAATTTTTGTTAAACATTCTTATCATCCTTTGAGCTTTATTGCTAAGCTTCTTATAAAAGCTTTTAAAATGCATTGAATATTTCTTTATAACATAAGCTTAAGTGTTCAGTTTTATTATAAAAGCTTTCAAAATGCCTTCAATATTTGTGTTAAACCTTTTTAATATCCTTCTGAGCTTTAAAAAGCTTTGAATATATTGTGAACGTTGTACTTTAGTGCTAAGTTTCTAAAGAAAAGCTTTCGAAATGCCTTAAATATGTTTGCTTACTATTTTTACCATCTTTAGAAAATGATTTTGAGCTTTTAGGCTAAGTTTTCGAAAAACTTTTAAAAAGCATTTTATTTATTTTTATATTACATGACCTTAAGTGTTCTTTTTTCTAATAATAGCTTTAAAAATGCATTGATTATTTTTTTTAACATTGCTATGATCTCTGGGAAATACTTGTGAGTTTTAAAATGCCTTGAATATATTTGTGTACGTTGAGCTTTATTGCTTTGTTTTCAAATAAAAGCTTTTGATGTGCTTTGAACATAATAAGTTAACAATTTTATCTTCCCTTCAATTTAATTTTTTTGTAACATGAGCTTTGGTACTAAATTTTAGAATAAAAGCTTTTTTAAGGGCCTTGAATATATTTGTTAAACAAATTTAACATCGAAAGCAAACGCTTCGGCGCTTTAGTGATAAATTTCCAAACGAAAGCTTTTGAAACGCTTTAAGGGACGTTTTATTCACTATTATAACTCGAGAGTTATCAATAACTTTCGAATTTTTGTATGGAAAACTTGAAAGTTATTCAAAACTCTCGAGTTATAAAAGTGAATAAAACGGCCCTAAATGTTTTTGAATAACATGACCTGTGGTGCTTATTTTTTATATTAAAGCTTTTGAAATGCTCTGAATATATTTTTGAAACATTTTATAAATGCTTCGTTGCTTTAGTGCTAAGTTTCCAGCAAAAGCTTTTGAAACGCTTTAAATATTTTTGAATAACATGAGCTTTGGTGCTTATTTTTCAAATAAAAGCTTTTGTAATGCCTTGAATATATTTATTAAACATTTTTTAACATGCATACCACATGCTTCGGCACTATAGTGCAAAATTTTCAAACAAAAACTTTTGAAATGCATACAAAATTATTGAATAACATGAGCTTTGGTGCTAATTTTTGAAATAAAAGCTTTTGAAATGCTTAGAATATATTTTTGAAACATTGTATAAAGGCTTCGGCGTCTTAGTGCTAAATTTCCAAGCGAAAGCTTTTGAGACGCATTAGATATTTTTGAATAAAATGAGCTTTGGTGCTTATTTTTTTTAATTAAAGCTTTTGTAATGCCATGAATATGTTTATTAAACATTTTTTTATCATGCATTACACATGCGTTGGCGCTATAGCTTTTGAAATGCATTAAACATTTTTTTAATAGTGCTTTAGTGCAAATTTTTCAAATGAAAGCTTTTGAAATGCTCTTAATATATATTTGAAAAATTTAATAAATGTTTTGGCGCTTTAGTGCTAAATTTCCAAGCAAAAGCTTTTGAAACGCATTAAATATTTTTGAATAACATGGGCTTTGGTATTTATTTTTGTTGAAATAAAAGCTTTTGAAATATATGTGTTAAACATTTTTGTCATGCTCCAGCAAATTCTTCTGAGCTTAAGTGCTAAGTTGCCAAACAAAAGCTTTTTCAATGTTTGACATATTTTTTAACTACACGAGCTTTAGAGCTAATTTTGAAATTAAAGCTTTTGAAATGCATTGAATTATCGTTGTTAAACATTTTTTCTAGCTCTACTTTTCACGGCAAAATAAATTATCGGTTCAATTAATTTGCCGTGACAGCAATGTTACTAGATGCATGTTGCGGAATATAGTACTAGATTTTCCGCAGCGAAACATAGTACAGTTAATTCTGTTAAGCTTTCTTGAAAGAAACACTGAAAGTGCTAAAAGAAAAGCTATCGATAGCTGTGTATAGAAAAGCTGTCACCATGGAGAGCTTTCTTTTTGTTTTACTATAAAAAGTAGAACAAAGTACAATTGTACAGAGCTTTTGATTGTATTTGAAGTAAAAGTTAGACCGCGTGCATAGTAAACGCCGATTCAGACAAGCAGGCAGCCAGGCAGGCTGAAACTATGTGAACAAACGAGATACAGATAGCTATCTATCTTGCTTGTTCACACTGCCAGTCTGCCTGCCTGTCTGAATCGGCGTACACTATGAACACGGATTAGAGCTTTTTAGAACTGTATAGCTTTTTGTGTAGCTTTTGAAAATATTTACTACTCGGCAATTTTTAATGGTATTGAGAGCTTTTGGTTTTTTGGCATTTGAAATATAATTTTACATATTTTTGTTTGTTTTGATGTTGTTGATTTTGAAGCTTTCACTTGAAAAAGTTCTTCCAGGTTTAATATTGTACCAAAACTACTAAGAAATATTGGCAAAACTTTGATCTTGTCTACAAAAAACTTCAGGCTTAAAAGCTTGGACTTCAATGAATTCATTTTTTAAACGCTTTTTATCTGAAGTTTAAAATTTTTGCTTACTTTGGATGCTGTTGATTTTTAAGCTTTAACTTGAAAAAGTTGTCATAAATTCTTGTTATGGTTTTCATATGAAGTACAGAGCTTTTAAATTACGACATTATATTTCATCATAATTTTAGAAATTATTTGGTTTTCTTGTACCAAACACTGCTAAGAGATATGGGCAAAGCTTTTTTCTAGTCTAAAAAGTTATTTTCAAAGAGATTTGAAAAGCTTTGGCTTTAATGAATAAATTTTTAAAAAGGCTTCTTGTACGTAGTTAAAATATTTTTCTTACCTGTGATGGTTTTTGTTTTTGAGCTTTAACGTTCCATTGAGGTGTCATTGAGTTTTTGCTTAGGTTTTCATCTGTCAAATACAGAGCTTTTAAATTTAGCTTTACTATTTATGCATAAATTAAGATTTCTTGTACACTGAACAGTGCTCAAAAGTTATTGACAAAGCTTTGGTCGTAGATCATGTAGCCCAGCTTATTTGTTATATAAAAAGTTCAATAACAAAGCTTTAATACATGTGACAAAGCAAAATCTTGAAGGCTATTAAAAGCTTTGACTTAAATAGTTGATGAATTTTTTAAAAATAGCTTTTATGCATGTGACATGTAACTAAAACCGCAAAAGCTTATTCTTAACATAAACCTGACGACATTTAAAAGCTTTGACTTAAAAAAATCTTGAAGGCTTTTAAAAGCTTTGGCTTAGATAGTTGATGATTTTTTTAGAAATAAGCTTTTATGCATGCGACTTGTAACTAAAACCGCAAAAGCTAATTCTTTACATAAACCTTACGGTATTTAAAAGCTTTCACTTGAATAGATGTTGCATTAAAGCTCCTTTGTATTGCATAACATTTAATGCAGATAATTGTTTCTTAAACGCGCTTAGAAGCTCTTTTTCTTGAAAATTTTATCAAAAGCTTGCTCATCGTTGTTTGAACCGTTGTTTTGCCAACTACGAAAAATAATTTTTATACTTCATTTAGAAAAAAAATGTTTGCTTCCATTTAGAAGTGTACAAATAAGCTTTTATATTCAGCGAAAATTAAGTTTTGCTTAAGCTTATTTAAGAAAAATTTTCTTTAGAAAACGCAGATGATTTTATGTCTTTGAAACTTTAATATAACCTCTTTTTTTGGTAAGTTTGTCAGAAGCTTGATCGTTGTTGCTTTAACCATTATTTTGCTAACTACGAAAAATAATTTTTTTTAAATAAATAATTTAGAATTGAACAAATAAGCTTTCATATTCTGTGTACATGAAGATTTTCTAAAGCTTATTTAAGCTTTAATTTAATTTTCTTTGGAAAGCTTTAAATTTGCTGTATATAGAGCAAAATTTAAAGAGCAAAGCACACAAAGTGCTAAAGATTAGATTGGCCACCACCGCACTTTTTTTTGGCATTAAATAGCTTTAAAGCTTTTTATGCTTTGCTCTAGCACCTTTAAAGTCTCTCAAGTTGCTCTGATGAAAAATTGAATTTTTTAAAAAAGCTTAAATTTATGTCAAACATAAAAAGCATGTCAGTTTAGCGTCGCGTCACATTGCGCTGTGCTCAGACACACTACAGGGTGTGTCATGCAGAAGCTGCATAGCTTTTATAAGCTTTTCTTTAAGCTTTACGGCATGAAATGAATTTTTTTTTTCGTTTATTTTATATGTTATGCTTCATAGTACATGTTTATAATTTTTGCATATCCTTTTTTGGTTTTGCTACAAATTTACACTAGAGAGTGGATGGAAAAAGGAATTAAAGTATAGCATATTTTTAGGCTGCTTATTGGGTGCTATTTTGTTTTTTTTTTATGTTTTACGTTTATTTTAATTTTAATGCTGCCTTAAATTTTATTCATTAGAGTTGTCTGTTTAAAAATTTTACTTTTATTATAATTATTTATTTTTAATTTTATTTTTATTTTTATTATTAATTTTTATTTATTTATTATGCTTTAATTTAGTTATGGTTTTTTCTAATTTGTTGTTGTGATGGTGGGTGTTATTTTTAATACTTTTCAAAAAATGTTGTTGTCGTGTTTAAATATTTATATTTTGTGTGGCTCTTTTAAATGTTGTATTCGGCGGCAGGGAAAAGCTTCTTCATCTTCTTATTTTACCTCTTCTACTACATCAACAGTTGTTTTGGGCAAATTTTATTATTTAAGTTTTATATTTTTTAACTTTTACTGCTTAGTTTTCTTATAGAAAATACAACAAAAATAAAAACACATTTATAGCTATAGGCGCAGTGACAAAAAAACTAAGTGAGTGGGCGTGACAAGTTTTTAACTAGATAAGTAATTTACAGTTAAACAAAATAAAGTTTTAAATTTTTTTATTTGTTTTTTTTTTAACTTTAAGCAATGAAGCAAGAAAATAATGTGTTCATTTATTTATTTTTTTTATTTAATTTAGTTTTTGTGTTAATGTTTAAGAAAATTATTTAGTTTTTAAAGAATGATTTTTACTCTTGCTGTTGTTGTTTTTGTTGTTATTGTTGTTGTTGTTTTTATGCTTGTGTGGTTTAGTTTTTATAGCTGCATTTTTTATGCTTGATTTTAATTATTATTATTTTTTATTTATAGTTATTTATTTTTTTATAAAGTTTTTATTTAATTTAATTTAAGAGCAGAGATTTTTTTATTTATAAATTATTTTATGAATTTAAATTTTATTTTTAATGCGTTGATCTGTTTTAAAAATCTACAAATTTTTTTTTATAATTTGAAATTTAAATTATTTTTACTAATAACTAAAAAAAATTTGCTAATTATTTATTTTTAACAAAATTTAACAATTTTTTTTTTCATTTGTATGTCTATGTTTTTTATTGTTTTCTGTTGTAGTTGCTGTTTTTGCTATGTGTGTGTCTGTGTTTGTGTGTGTGTGTGTGTGTGTCCTTGTATGTCATCAATTTGCTGCCAATTTAAAAAATTTAACAATTTATTTTTGTTTTATATTTTTAAAATATGTTTGTATAGTAAATTTTTTTAAGTACACAGTTTCTATAAGTTTTCGCTGCGCTGATTTTCGTTATTTTTTTAAGCATATTTTTGTGTATTTTAAAGAAAACAATTTAAGTTAAAAAGCAGCTTTTTCATATAAAAATAATAACAAAATAAATGACTTTAAATAATTTTGACAAAAACAAAAATGTACACAAAAATATTTTTTTTTTTAAATAAAATCAATATAAAAAAAATAAATTTTAATAATTATTTAATACATTTTTGCAAAAAAAATTGAAATAAAAAAATTCTTTTAATTAAATAACTTAAGACTCAACAAAAGCTTAGCTTTGCAATTTTTTTTTTTTTTTAATATAATATATAAATTTTTTTATAACTTCAATTTTAAATTAAAGAAAAAAAATCTTATAAATTAATTAAAAGTATGAAAAATAACTTTTTATATAAGCTTAAATTAAAAGTATGCTGCAGTGTTGTTGGCTTTTTGCTTTTAAATGTTCTTCTAATTGTTTTTGTTTATTTTTTTCATGCACATTTATAACTAGTTTTATGTGTTATTTAGTTTTCCAGCTAGTTTTTGTTGCTCTGCTTCGCTTATTTTTGCATTTTTCTTTTTGCCTTGCTTGTTTCTTTCTTCTGCTCTGTTCTTCTGCTGTGTTCTTCTAGTTTGCAAAGTTATTTAGCTATTGTTGTTACAATAAGTAGTTGTTGTTGTTTTTATTGTTGTTGTTGTTGTTGTTATTGCTATTCCTCTTTTCCTATTGCATCTATGCTTTTATTCTATGCTATGCTATTTATTCTTTTAACTTAAGCCATGAAATCAATGTTGTTGTATGTATCTCTCTCTGTTAGTATTGCTGTGTGTCTCTGTGTCAGTTTTTATGTATGTTTGTTTGTGTAGTTTTTTTTAATTTCCTCTTTCTTTGCTATCGTTTACTCAGCTCTATTTTTATTTTTTTTCATATATTATCTGCTATTATTCGCTTTGCTTCTGCTTAATTTGTAAGCTTTTTCTCAAACATTTTCTTAGTATTTTTTTTTTAATTTTATTTTATTTATATGCTGTAATTTGTTCTTGATGTTGTTGATGTTGTTGTTGTTGTTGTTGCTGTTGTTGATGTTGTTATTTTATTTTTTGCTTTCTATTCATGTAATTATTTTATTTTATTTATTTTTTCTTAATTTCTTTTGCTTTCTATTTATTTTTTGCTTATATTATTTATTTTATTTTCATATCATCTTGCTTTTATGTTTTTATTTTGCTTTTACTTTTTCATTTGCTTTTGCTTTAGTTTTCTTTATTATTATTCTGTACTTCCGTTTCTTAATCAACCATCAACTCGAAGTGGACGGATCCTCTCCGCTCAGAGCGATCGTGATGAATATTTCGTGCCCAGGCTTTGCATTCAATGTTAATAAGTACGCCGGCTAAAAGTAGAAAAGTAATGAAGAGAAAGAAACATGAATATTTAGTAAATATTATAAAAATTATAATTTATAAGTTTTATGCATTATTTGGAGCTTTTCGATCACTTAGAGAAGGCATGATTTTAGTTGTTAGAAAAAAGTGTGTGCATAGTTTTAGGAGTTGGTGTTATTCCACAAATTTAATTCAATATTTGTTGTAACTTATATGTAAGGTGACGAAACTACTGCGGAGTATTTTTAATGAGAAAAAAAGATAGATAGTCAAAGCTTAAAAATATTTCTCAAACAACACTGTTTGCTTTAACCCTTATTTTCCCAAATTGTCAATGTTTTCAATCAAATTTAAACACATAATCTTATCATTTTTAAAAGCCATTTATAAAAGCCATTATAGTCCTTCAAAAACATTTTAAAATTTTATTCGATTTGCAAATCACTTATTTTGACAAAAATATTTTCCGCGCATACTTTCAGGCTGAACATTTTTGCGGCTTGATGACATATGCTAAGTTAACAAGTTTGAAAAGCACTGTAATAGCAAGAAATAATTAAAGTTTGAGCTTTATTAGGTGCGAAGCGTGACCTTAGAAAATGTCGTTTATACATTTAAATTATAGAATAGTTCCGAAAATTTAAAACCAGATAATTTAAAGATATTCTTGCGATTGCCAGCATTTATCAATCCAAGTACTTTGAACTTGTATTTGGTGACTATTTTAGAGTGGGTTATTGTTAATTTTGCAGAGGTGGCTTTGTAATTTTGACTTATTTCAAATGTTTTTTTGTAAAAAACATGATGTTTTCAAGAAATACACCTCCAATTATAGCAAATAAGAGAGTTTAGAAAATTTGCAATGCACTCAACGAAAAAGGACCCTCAAAAATAATGCTGACGGACTGAAACGGACAATTTAAGACATTAGTTTAACTCCTACTGTCATATGTTGTTGTTAAAATTTTGAATGCAAAACTCAAACATATGATTTTCAGTCACTAGTTAGGCAATCGTATAACAAACTTTCATTAAAACTGCGAATCAGCCAACTGTTTTAAGAGAAAAAGTTTCTGTAAGACAATCTTGAAATATCAGAACAATTTCAAACAATGAAATATCAGACCCAGTTTTTATAAGAAAAATTAGTTATTCATCAAAAATTAGTACATCACAAAGATATTAGCAATTTTTTTAAAAGAACTTATATTGTTGAATTTTAATTTTTGTATAATTAATAAGAAAAAACGCCACGTTTCCGTTTGTTCACGGGATCTTCAATGAATCCATAGATTTTAAAGAGTTACTGGACTTGGTGATACTCTAAAATTTGTTTTTTAAAGCTAGAGAGTTGAGACTGTCTCAGCATTTTCCAAATAATCAACCATTAAGGTCGTGAATACTTTTACAATATCTAAACTAAAAAACGGCATACATTTCAAATCGACGATCCGACTTCAACAACTTGCATCAACTAAAAGGTTAAAAGAAAACATATTTTTTGAAATGTTTTTACTTGTACCAAAATTTTGTTATTCAATTATATAGTAATAACTTTAGAAGTTTATTCTTTAAATTAACATATCTTCATGCGTAAAAGGCAAGCGTCATGCTCCGCACCTAATATTGCTCGAACTGCAAATATTTCGTGCTACTACAGTACTTTTTAAACTTCTACACTTATAGTACCAAAAATTGTTCACCTCGATAGTATGCACTGAAAATTTATTTAATATAAGAAGTGTTGTGTTTAAATCGAATACATATTTTGTCGTATTTTTTACTCGAAATGCCCTTGCAACCTGTCGTTCTAGTTTAAAATAAATTGCAAAAAAATAAAATGGAAAAACAAAAACAGTGCTCAAAGTCAGTCTTGGCTCAAAACTTTTAATTTGCTTAAACATATTTTCAGGCATATGTTGATTTCACGAATACTAATCAATGCAACAACCTTGTGACAATAAAATATTTTAAACTCAGAATATCATGTAGCCCAAAAAGTATACTATGAAATTTTTCAGATTATGCTTGATTCACTCAATGCTCCTCAACAATAAATAGCTGAAGTTAAATTTTCTCTTATTAAACACGAAGGTGTAAGCTTATTGCTAAAAAAATAAATTTTTGTTTTGGTTTTTATTTATTTGGTTAAGTCGAACAAATGATTGATATGAATTATATCAGCCATAAATTTTTGTCATTAATATACTTTAACTCGGAAAACTTGAATATTATAAAAACAAAAATCTTGTCAAAATTTTGTCTAGGCACTAGGCGTGGCACAATATACTAAACAGTTTTTCGATTTCACAAATTTATATAAGTTTTTTTTTGTGAGTAGTTTTGATGCTGATTCTATACAAACAAAATTAAAACATTTAATATATTTGTATCAAATGTTGGGACAGTGTGGTGTTGAAGTACTTAAAAATATATATTTTTTCTTTTTAATCTAATAAAGCCAATTTCGACTTTAAATAGCAAATTCTAGTATTTTGCAATACCAACAAAAAAAAAAAAAATTGGCCATTTCAGCTCTTGGAAGGACTTTGACCGAGCTTCTAATGAACATTTGTGTTGTGTGTTAAATGTTTGCACACAATTGACCGAGAACTGGACCTACATGTTTTATGCCGATTCCGAACGGCTAAAGTTCATGTTCTCAAGAAGCTTTACATGGCATTATTTACTCTCTGAGGTTTGCCATTATCTGCAGAGAGGTGGTGACCGATCAGAAAAATTTTTTTATTGAAAAAAATTCTCGCCGTGACTGGGGATCGAACTTGGGCTCCGAGCATGCTAAGCCACACACTTAACCTGCATGCCACGGTCACCACTGCAATACATTCTGCAATGCATCCTTCTTTAATTTAAAATTTGTCTTAAGGGTTCAACTAATGTAAAAAAAAGAGGAACCTGTATGTTTTGGGATCTTCCATAAAAGATATCTACCCCGAGATAGCCCGGAAATACTAATGGGTTGCATTCAAAGTAATTAAGAAGCAGACGATAGACATTCTTATATTCCCCTCGAATGTGGTTTTGTGAGTGCATACTTCAGGTTGACCATTTTTTCGTATAATAAAAACAGTTTGAGCGATATAAGTTGCGAACCTTCTTGGAGTATGCTTCCATTATTTTGAGCCCTTTTACATGTCAACCTCGTTTAGACTGGAAAAAATTCAAAAAAATTTTACAAGGTTTGCCTTGCGGTCAATTAAATTTCAAGACCCGCTACCATCTTATAATTCTCGTTTAATGCTCTTAGGACTGAAATCACTTGATTCCAGACGTAAGATGGCATCATTGATGTTCATATTTGACATTATCTCTGGATTAATAGACTGTCAATCTCTTTTGGAACTTTAAGATTATTTTTTGTTAAATATTGTAGAACAAACTAGGCCTTAAATGAGCCTATAACTAGAGCTTTGTTACTATTTAATGAATTGCATATTTCAAATGAATTTGATCTCTTTGTTCCGAAACACATTTTTAAGAATTTTGTGAATAGCGTTTACTTAACGTAATTTTATGATTATCATAATATTAATATGTATTAAACTTAGTATATCTTTAATCTAACATAGTCTGTAAGGATATTTGTATTGAAAGACTTCAAATAAACTAAACTAAACTAAACTTAACTAAAAAAAGAGTCTAATGGGGTCAAACTACATGCTCTTAGTGGCCATTGCACTGATCAAAAAAGTGAGATTAATTGCTCACCAACCCCGCCTCTCAATAGGTCTAAAGTGTCGCGTGTCGTGTGACATGTGGGACCATCTTGTTGAAACCGCATGTCAACCAAGTCAACTTCTTCAATTTTGGGCAAAAAACAGTGTGTAATCATCGCACGGTACCTTGCTTCATTGACAGTAATGTTGCGATTTTCATAATTTGTGAAAAAGAACTGTCCAATGATGCCACAAGCCAACAAATCGCCCGAAATTGGCCGTTTTTTTAAATCGACTTTTTTATAATTTTGTATTTTAGTAAATATTTTTCTAAGAAAACAAATTTCATGGAAAAATTCCTACGGGTTCAAAAGTTACAGCCGGATTAGTGAGAGCGCATTATTAATGTTCGCCGTTTTTTTCTTTGTTCACAAACTCTGTGTCGACTAGGAATAACAGCTAAACTCATGTTAAAAATTTCGGGAGAGCATTTTTTAAATTAAAATTGCTCCCTAATATCAGGGTTCCCTGACTTTTGCTTTTTTCATTTGATGGCCTCAAACATTAAATTCTCAAGTTACAACCATAAAAATGTGCGTACTAGTGTATTTCATTGCAAAAAAGCGCAATGAAAATAATAATCTCAGTTTGTCCAAACTCGACTTTAGCGGTTATTCCTTATCGACACAGAACTTTAAACGCGTTTATCTTGAAACCATGTTTTTCGTACTGGTTGCGGCACTAGCAATTCTTTGACGACATTTTTTTTTTTTTTTTAATTTTTTTAAACTTTTTTTAAACTTTTTTATGGATTTTTTAAGTCAATATTTTTTTTCGAAAAAACACACTTTCCGATTTGGAACATCACCAAAAATTGAAAAAAATTGTAAAAAAAGCTCGTGTCATACGATAACCAATTTTGTTAAGATTTAAAAAAGGCATTTTTTTCCAGATCGGACAATTTTTGCGACTCCCAGCGCTGCAACCACAAGGCACCGGTTTTTTTTCTCTGCCACCAGTTAAGAGCTCTATAAAACCATGTTGGAGTGAAAAATATATTTTTTTTGAATTTTTTTTTTTTTGTTGTAACTTGTTCAGTTCTCTACAATAATAACAAAAATGTGGGAAAAATGTTTGTTTTTGACTGAGTTATGAATTTTTAAAAAAAGGTCTGTTTTCTCTGTAGCGATGTTATGTCCCACCTTAAGAAAATCAAGAAAGACAGACAAAATAAATATTTTCTGAGTCGAGACTTGAATTGCATTGGACTACGGTGATCATTAAAACCACTTTTACTTCTAATTTTGTCAAAAAAGCAAAAATTTCAACTCATCTTGACTGAGTCTGTATACAATATAATAGGTACTATACAAAACTCAGAAAAATAATTTTTTTTCGAGCAGCACAAAACCCTACTTTGCAAACGTCAAAATATTTTTGTTTAAATAAAGTAAGGATGCGTCAACAAATATAAATGACCTAACCTTATATAAATGAACCTCGGCTTCGTCACAACGCTGAGAACTCAATTTTCTTCGGTATACTTTCAGGCAAATGTTGATACAGCGAATATAATAGCGAATACAACAACCTGTTCCTGTAAAAATGACGAGCATAGAATATAACACAGCTCCCTGAAAGTATGCTCCGAATTTTTTTTAAGTTTGGCTGGCATCAGTGCTGCCGTTTGAATTCCATTTTACTATGCAATTGCATAATTTTTGCTGATGGACACTTTTTTATTTAAGACTCGATTTGAATAAGTGAAAAATAATAAATCATTATTGGCCGGTTTGTTCGCGGAGTTATAAATATAAAACTTATTCTGTAACTGTTTTTGTGACTAAATCGGTTTGTTTGCCATCTAGAACTCGTTATATATCATATTGAAACAAACTTTAAACCTCGTTATAAATAAAAATTCAGTTGTACTAAAAACGTCACAAAAAGTGTGTTAAATTTGTAACGAGTTTTATAGCCTGGCTATGAATTAAACGTCAGTTCTATCAAAACGCTACAAAATGTATACTTGTTTGATGCTTTGACTTTTTCACCACGCTATAAAAGCATTTCACCAGCTTATAACGCGTTACAAAACGACAGAAAAAATTGAATGAACAAATTGAAAAAAAAATATAACGCGTTATAAAGAAGTTTTATTTTATAGCTGGTTTTAGATATAACGCGTTATAAGCAAATTTATAACTCTGTGAACAAACCGGCCGTGGGAGTAAAAATTTCAAGTTCCGCTGGGAAGTCATAGCATAAAGTAGAAAATTTGGAAGAAATCAAAAATATATTGAAACTTTTAACAAGTAGAAACTCACCAAAAATTGAATTAATTTCACTTTTTTCAGCATATTTTTCTCAATATGGTATTGAATTTGTCTGTGATTTGAGTTTTTATAAAGAAATTTTCTGAATTTTTGATTCACACATGATAAAAACAAAAATTTGTTAAATTTTGTCACCTTTTCGTTGAGAAGTAACAGTATTTGTTACGTTTGTAGACTATGATAGCTCTTGTGAGCATTGTAAACATTTTATAATAAAGCTGCCAATTTCTACTTGAAATGGTTTCAATTATTTTTTTCTGTCACTCGGTTAACTATTAAGAAAAGCTGAACTAATGAATTTTGATTAACCAGCACAGAAACTAATCATAAGTAATCACCAGCATAAGTAAGCTTAACTTGCGCCTATTTCATTGAACAGTATAATTATTTTTCGTTATTAACAAGCGCTAAAGTGCTACAAATCAATTATTCCAACTACATGTCCAAACGCACTAATATATAAATTATGTATTAACATTCAATTTGGTATGATTGTGATTTCGTAACGTAGTTCTATATTTGATAAACTTTCACCTCACCCTCCAGTACCTAGTCTAACCTATAAAGCCCTTTTTCATTACCACTCAAACTAATAAGTTGTTTATAACAACGGAAAAATATGACACTTAAGCTGCGACGAAACGTAACGGTAAGGAATTCTATTATTACCGCATGCTATCAAAATATTTCTTCCATTAGAAGAATATCTCTAGAGCTTTTGCTTAGGCCATTTGCTTAAATATGTAAAAAGCATTGTGCTGCAACATAATCACGGTATGTATGTATGTACGTGGGTTATGTAGTATGTATGTATGTGGGCTGATTTGTAGAAGGGTACGTAGGTAGGGAGGTTGTGAATAGTATTTAGGCTTGAACTTGAAGCTGGCCAAAGTTTTGTCACAGTACGCTGGACAAAGTGAAAATTGAATTAAGTGAGATTTTCTGCTAGCCAAAATGAGAACGAATTCTTAACAATTTTCTTATTGTTGGCTGCTGCCTTCTATATTAAGTCCTTTCATTTATTTATGTATATGTATATAAATATATATATAAACATATATACGTGTGTGTATTATTTTTATTTTGGTCTTTTAGCTTCTGCTCGTCAAGGCTTTGTGGAATTCAAGGCTGTTTCCGTTTGGATTTTTTTTTTTTTGGCTCTTTCTTGTTTGGGCATATTTTTGGATTTTATTTTAGTTTTGTTATTGTTCTTGTTGTTGGTACCTTTATTATTTTATTGCTATTGTTCTTGTTGTTGCTTCATTTCTTTTTAAGCTTATTTATATGTCATTGTGGTGCAATTCTTGTCAATTTGGTCATGCTTATTTGGCCATCACTGTGCCTACTACCTATTATGCTCTATAAATTTTTGCTTTCTTTAAGCTTCGTTAAATTTTTACATTTTTAATGAGCAAACATTAATTGCATAATTCTTAAGGCTCAAACAAGTTATGCGTAAGCATAAAAAAGTTTCAGAGAGAAGTCAACGAAAAGTATACAAAAGTTCAAAAATACACTTTTCCATACTTAATTAAAAACAAAGTAAGCATGAAAAAAAATTTCAATATAAATCGATTCGAATGAAATGACAAATAAAAAATAATTTGTTTTTGTCGAAAAAGATTGCCAACTAAAATTATAAAAAAATATTTTTTTTTAAGTTTGAAAATTCATCCATGCTTTATGATTGAAAATAGCGGTTAATTTCAATACAAACCTCGCTTAATAAATAAATCCTGTCTAAAACATACATTTTCTACTGATTTTTAATAAAATTTCGATACATAAGTGTTTAAAATCAAAATTTAAATTATTTATTAAACAGGTTGCAACCCTTTTCTGCTTAGCAATATACGGTGTCGAGCGCTCACACTCAAGTTTTGAAAAGTAAACGAAAATTGAGAAACTGAACGAAAAATTGCTTACGCACAACTTGGGCGACGCAATATATTGCTGAGCAAGTATGTTCTTTTGCTCTCTAGCTTTTGTATGCTTACGCATAACTTGGTTGGGCCTTTAAAAATGGGCCTTTATCTTCCTCAAAAGTTTTCTTGTACTTAAGAACTTCTGCTTGTTTTTCTTTCTTTTTTTTAAAGTATATCAAATAAATTTATTGATTTCTTGTTCCTGTCTTATCTTAAGGATGAACAAGTCGCACTATTGTGCGCTTGTCAAGGGGCGCATTCAGCCACCCACTTCAGTCAATTTATATTTATTTGTTATGCAGCACTGCCAAGCGTTGCCACCTATTTGCCACAACGCTGGCAAGTGAATCGAATATTGTTGGCACGCTGTGTGCGTGCAATTCTCGAGTGATTTATTGATTGATTTTTTTTCTTCTACTTTATCGACATTTTCTTTTGCCTTCATGAACATTTTGCAGAGAATTAATTTATTCTTTCAATTTGCTCGTATTGCTTTTATAACTTCAACTACTTGTTTTAATTTTTTGTTTTTACGTTACTTGTCGTTCGCTTTGCTGTTCGTTTTCGTTAGTGTTTTCCTGTGTGATTTTGTTGTTTTAGCTGCTGGTGGTGTTCTAAGTGTTCGACGCGACGTTTACCTTCTTTAATCTTAATACAACTTAAAACAGCTGCTTTTCATTGGTTTCCTTTATTTTTTTTAATAGCTACTCTTGGCTTCATGCAAGAAATTCAAGAAGGACAAGAAAAATTATACACAAGCTAAATGAGATTTTAATGATTTTTTTATTGCCTTTTATGAGAAAAAAAAACAACAAAATTTAATGTGTATCCTCTTGGGAATTTATTGAATTTCATTAAACGTAGTCTTATTTTGATGTCATAAAATAAAACGTCTAATTGAAGATTGCTGACTAGGCTTGATTTTAATTTTAACAGCTTATTTTAATTAAAATTAACATAAGTGTTTTACATGATAAGCAAAATTTCAGCTGAATATGTATTTTTCACTCAATTTCCCATCCCAAAAGAGGCGCAACTCAAACTCAGTAACAAATTTTGACTTTGTAATTTTAAGTAGTTAGTAGTTATCTTAATCATCCTAGCAAAACTTTGTATTCATATTCTTTCGCCCGAATTTATTCCTTCATCTAATTTATACTTTATTCGTTATAATTCATCATATACACAAATCTATATTGCATTCTTTTAAGTTCTGTATTTTTTCGCATGAGAAACTTTATACAGTGACTTATTAAAGCATACATAGTAAAAGACATTTTGTTTTTGGTAAAATTTCATTTAATTATTTAACAAAGTTGCCGTTGAGGGCAATACAACGATTATAGCGGTTATGCAATTTTTCGATACCATTTTTATTGTATCATTTCTATTTCGCCTCTAAATAGGCCTTAGTTTCATTGACAAGTTTTTAATTAGTGCTGAATTTTTTTCAGCGAATATATTTTTGAGGATTGCAAACAAGAAGATGGTGAAGCAATGGGGTAGCAATTTTGCCATCGTGTTCATTGACTTGTGACGCGGTGCAATATCTTAATGAAACAACACTTTTTTTCTTCTTCAAATAAGGCCATTTCTTCGTAATTTCATCCTTCAAATGCTCCACAACGCTATGTAATAATCACTGTTGATAGTCTGACCCTTTTTAACCCTCAAACTATACCTTGTTATTTATTATGTTAACCTATTTGGGGTTCCTCTACACCCCACTAACTTAAACGCGGTATTTCGTTAAATTGCGAAACAAATGATACGAATATATATTTTTTTTTAATTTATGATGAGTTCATTTTAAAAAAGATTAACAACAAATCAAGTACAAAACCACAGTTATAGTGACAAAAATTCATGTTTTTCATGCACCTTCCCACAAAAAATACAGGCACTTTTAATTTGAAATGGGGTCCCTACGCATCCCGTATGAGTTCTAAGGTTGAGGTAATAAATGTTTATTATATCTTGCGCATCCCAGGCATGACATCTCTCGACATGAGCTCGTGATTCCATCGTATTCTTCCAAAGTCCTTTCATCAGAGCTGCCCAACGTTCAGGACGGGCATGATTATTGAGCGTCAGTTTGTTCGTCGAGAGAGAGCTCTGCTTCTCAATTGCCTACTGAGCCCAAAGTAACACCTGTTGGCAAGAGTTATCCTTTGTGTTGTCTCGATACTGATATCATTTGAGGAATTTATGCTGGATCCCAGGTAGACGAAGTCCCTAACAACCTCAAAAGAAGTGTTGTCAACAGTGACGTGGCTTCCAAGACACTGGGACTGTTTGGTTGTTGGCACAAGATACTTCGTCTTATCTGCGTTCACTGCAAGACCCATTCGACTCGACTCTTTTTCTAGCCTGGAGAATGCTGCATTTACTTCACGCGTATAATAACGGTTGAATATCTTTAAACATTGCTCTTTTGATATCTTCAGAGTCTCAGCAATCTCGATCAATTTAACTTTATGAACATTCATAATTATTTTGCGCACTTTTTTGATGTTTTCGTCCTTAACAGCTTTGTTAGTGCATCCACTGCGTGGATCGTCTTCGGTGCTCATTTTGCCTCGTTTGAATTTTTGCAAACGACTGTTCAACGCTTGATTTTCCTGTTGGACACTCCAAATAATGTTTATCAAGCCAAGCTTTGCCTTGAAAAGTATTTTTATTTTCAGCATAAAACAATGCTTCATTAACACACGAAATTCTTTTTGGTTAATTTTTTGACAATAACAAAAGTTGCTTCGAACCAATTGTCCGACAAAAGGAACATTTTACATGTATCGTTTCAAAATTGTTACTTAATGAAAATCATGTGAAGTTAATTGAACACATATACAAAATTTATTTAATGTGAAAAAAAATTGGTCAATTTTATAAAGTTTTAATTTTGAATTCAATTTAAAAAATGAATTTTTCATGCTGTTTAAAAACCAATCGATGCTCTTTGTTGAAGAGATATTACATCGATATCTATTTTGAATGTTATTTTATTAGAAAACATACAATTTTGAACTAAGGTTTAAAAAAAAACAGATGAAAATTAATATTTGTCAGAAAAAGAGTATTTTCGAGACAGTTTTGTAATGTTGGATCTAAACGGCAACACCGACGCCAGAAAAACCAGAAAATATTAGAGCATACTTTTTGTGGACTGTGTTTTGTGGACATTCTCAGAGCGTAATTTTCATAGCAAAAGGTTGCTGTATACACTAGTATATTCTTTGTATCAGCCTGTGCCTGAAAGTATGCTAAAGAAAATTCTCAACTGAAAGAATAAAGTTGTCAGCGCTGAGACGAAGAGAGTTATTTTACGAAAATCGTTTTTTTAATTTTAAAAATTGTTTTTGTTAATTTTAAAATCATATTCCGCGTTATTTTGTTTTCAACCCGTTTAATTTAATGTTGACTTTGTAAATTTTTTTTTAAACGATAGCAATATATGCTTACTTTCTGTTGTAATATTTTTGAAAAGTATTAATTTTTCAACCCAGAGTTATTGAATATTTCAAGTTAAAAGTTTTGTAATACAACAATACAATTCCATATCACTGTTTTAGTTGTCTGTCTTTTTTCTTAAAAAATTGGTAAGTTAAATGTTATTCCCTACCATGTTTTAAGCTGATAACTATATTTCTAACCTTACAACAATCTAACATTTTAAAACTAAAATCTGAACTGCAACATATTCGCATAGTTTCCGTTCTATTTTTGTGTGTGTATGTGTGGTTGTATTAAAAGTTTAAATAAAATGCAAGCTTAAATAAAACACAATCAATTGATGGACACTTTAACGCATTGAGCGTAAAAACCGGAAACGGAAGCTTAAACTTGCCATGCACAAATACGAATAAGTGGTATGAAAGTTAAATTTTAAAAGTGGGTGTGCATTTAGGGTGTGTGGTTGTCGGTTGAGTTGCAGCAACTGAAATTAATATTTTATTCAACAGCAGCTTGATGCAGAGTAGCACGTTTTCTATGCAACACAAAAGCTTCACAATCGCATCATGCTCAGCGAGAGATGATGTATAAGCAGAGCAGGTGTGTGTGTGTGAATTGCAGCACGGAACATGGAAATCCGTGATGATAAGAATTTTAAAATAAAATGGAGACAAGAGTTATTATAGCGACATGTCAATGTTGAACATTTTAAACTAATTTAAACTTGTACTGAGATAATCTTAAAATATCATTAAAGAGTAGATATAACTTTAATAATAAAAAATTAAAATAATTGAATCAGATCTATCACGGTGTGCTAGTAACATTTTACTAGTATTACAACATAAAACATATTTTTAATTTTATTTCCTCGTTAGTGTCTGCGGCAGAGGTTTTGATGAAGCACCAGTAAGCTTCCAAGCAGCTACTACATTACTTGTGAGAGAGCGGGGCTTTAAGCGTGCTCCAAATTAACTTCAAAGAGGTTTCGCACTGGTGATTAAGAGCAGGGAAAAAATGTTCCTTGCAATAGCTTGTTGGAAGTTAAAATATTGATTGGGCGGTTAAGTACCGATCTCTCTAAGCTAAGAAAAACTTCAGGAGAACCTTCCATAAATGCCACGCACTAGATAATTGTAAACTTTAAAAGGAAATCCCAAAGATCTAAGCTGCATTTCATAATCATAAGATACATGATTTTTTTTAATGTTTTGACTAATAATGTTGGCAGCAACGTATTATTTTGAATAGGGGAGAATAATAGGGGAGGGTCTTAAGATAAGGGAAAATAAAAGAATAAAAGAAAATAATTTTGGTTTATTAATTAATAAAAAATTTATTGGAAAATAGCATATTTTCGGTGGTTTCAGAATGACAAGACACTTTAATTGCAGTTTAAATTAATAAAATAAAAAGTAGTCGAATATATTTTTTAAGTTTGAATACCCATCAATAATCAATAAAGAGCCACGAACTGTTGTAATGCAAAACAATCTTTTATTCATCGGTTCAGAATCTGAACTTCAAAGAAGCTTTTCAAGAGGCTGACATCCAGATAAGCTCATTTGGCACTAATTGCAGCTTTTAGCTCAACTTTGTTGTCATATTCTCTATAGGTCTAGAGAGCAGGCCTGTCCATAGTTTGTACAGAGCAGTCACCCAAACATTGCTTCATTTCATTGCTTATGTATATGATTCCGAGCGTTATCCTGTTGAAAAATAAGTGTCTCAATAAATGGATGCAGACTGTTGGAGACGATGTGAATTGTAATTCAAGTGTAGCTTTTGATGTTAAAACTTCCCACACCATTACGGAGCCTCCACCGAAATTGCGTTAAAAAAAAATAAAGAGGCTTCTTTCGAAGCCATCGAGCCCATCAATATTCCATTTTTTCTAGTCCGAAAAAAAAACGTTTGCAATAAATAGACTCAGGCAAACAATTTTAAGACCAATAGGAATAATTTACTGTATCCAAATCAGTGTAGATATTCTTCTGTACATCAAAGACGCGCCTGCTTGTTCCGTGGGAAAAGATGGGATACTTTCATCAGTTTTAATAATTTTTAATGGTTGCAGCGATACAGAGTCCGCCAAATTGTGGTTTTGGACATTTTATTGTGCATGGCGACGGCTAATTTAGCGCATGAGTTGGTAGGGCTGGAAATTTTTCTGAGAATTAATCCTGTTCTTGGTCAGACAGCGCCAGTTTTCTGCCTACTGGCTTTAAAACATTACAATTATTTGGATTTCGGATATAGTTTCGAACGACGCATTAACTTCGGTTAATTTTTTTTGAAATTTCAGATTATGTTAGTCCAGACACGTTGTATACCAATATTTTGCCACGCTCTTCATTGGACAAAATAGTACCTAGCGGCATTTTGCTTGAAACTAATTTAAATTTTAATTCATATCAAAAAAAACACGTGAAAATTACTTCTAGCCTTAAAAAAAAACTAATTTTCGGCATTGTCTTATCATTATGAAACAGCAAAAAGTACAGCAAAAGAGCAATCGACAACAGAAATATAACGGTTCTATGGCGCCTTGTGAGCTCTGACTCCAAAACCGGTTTCTCAAAGACAGAGAAGTATAACAGTTCATATGGTGTACAAAAAACTAAGATAGAAAGTTACCACTGATAAATATTATGACTTGTGACTTTTATTATAAACTAGTATAGAAGCCCGTCATACGACGGATCGTATTCAAAATAATTATGTAGCAGACGATATTACATTTTTTATTCACCTCAAATGTTGTTTTGTTCCAGTCGTCGTGAATATGTCCTTACTGATATATATCAAATAAATTTTGTGTGCATACTTTTAGGCTAACAATTTTTTCATATAAAAGCACTGTAATAGTGAAACAGGTTCTGGTCCAGGCTAACATGTTCAGCCTATACATAGCAATAACGGCTATAACAGTTTGAGCGATATAGAGCACGGAGCAGGACGCTTGTCTTTTATATATTAAGATTTATATCAGTGGGAACTTTTTATGGTAGCTTTGTGCAGACCATATGAACTCTTATACTTCGTTGTCTTTGAGAAATCGAAAGAAGAAAGTGTATAATTATTATGAAATGCACTTTACAAGAAAGCTATTCGTTACTCGAAAAAGGCGCTCTTGTAAAGACTTAATAGAATCCCATCTAAGAAACACTCCATTCCTTCTTTTATAAAAAGTGGAAGGAACGAGGTTGGAAAGTGCACGGAATATTCTAAGCAGTTGCCAGAACATCATCTTGACTCGCACTTTCCCAGCTGTAAAGATAGCTGGGATTACTTCTGGGCTCATAAGCCCCATTACAAGCTTCTGCCCCAAAGAAAAATATTTTGAATAAAATGAAAGAATATGGCACACCCTTGCTATTAACTTGCTCGGCTCGACTTTACTCCAAAAAGTTGGAGAGGAGTCAAAGTTATATTAATTTCGAAAGTTGGAAGACGGTGTCATGAATCAGCTATCATTATTCGTTCTAAAAACACTGGAGAGAATTATATATATTCATCTTAGAATTACACCTCAAAGAGAGATGAACAGAGACGGATCTAAGTAAGGTAATTATTACCATTGGAGATTTATTAATTTCAAAAAATTCACTCTTGTTTCTTTTTTTTAATATAGAAGGATCATTCAACAACATTCATATATGTAGATGCCATCCATGACTCTCTCACAGAAACGCCGGTGGAACCACCTATGAGGAATTGGATCGTTTCGATGCTCAGTACAAGAGTTATCCAGCCGGTTCTCGGTTAAAGCCAACTTATTAGATTTGTAAATATGTAGAGGGAACACCTCAAGGTGGGGAAGTATCTTCCCTTTTCTGGCTTATAGCTATTTAACGGGCTGTTGAATCTGCTTAACAATAGTCGTATAAGGTAGTTGCATATGTGAATGATGTGGTTGTTATGCTATCAAGACTGCTTTCCTCCGTACTCAGCAAAGTTATGAAGGGAGCTTTAGATAAACTCAGCCACTGGGCTGCCGAGAGCAACTTTGAATTTTTAACCAAGACAAAAATGATATTGTTTACCACAAAAACCATAGCTTTGACTAAAAAAATATTTTGTATTTTGAAAAGTATAAATTCTAATAAAAAAAGGATTAAAAAAGGCATTAGTCCAAAGATTGGTTTAAAAATTATTCCAAGATTTTTAACCGTGTATTAGAAATCGGAGGACATGAAGACTAGCGTCATTTTCCTCAATAACTATACATCATACTGTACATAATTATGTCTTGCCATTACAGTGCTTCTTCATTAAGTCCTTTCCAACAACTGAACCAGAACCTGTTCAGCCTGGCTTCGCACTGGCCAATAACGCTCAAACTATGCATTCTGCTATAAAAGAGCGTTTAATATACGAAAAAATTGCCAGCCTGAAAGTATGCTAACAAAATGTAGTTGATATTATTCTGCAACATTTATTTGATTTAGACTGCAACATTCGACTAGTTGGAGGATGGAAAAATGAAGAAGAACAGTGAACATTTGTTTTGAATTTACACGGGCCAAAACTGCCGGGAAACACATTCGCAGGGAGATTATAACATAATTTTACTGCACGACTGAAGAACGGATTATCACGGTAATGCGAGGTTCTGTTAGGCATCAAGGCAACAATTTAAGAATGTGTTAGGTGAGCAGCCCGAGTGGACGTAGGAAATACTCGAGCTGGTGGAGTCAGGTTGTGTAACTTCCATTAACACTTCCCTGACAGTTCTTGTATAATATGTTTATGGACCCAACATAAGTTGGCCGATGACCAAGAGAGTTGAGATATAACTCAACGCGCAATTAGATGAACGCCTTTTTGTTATAGAAATCATAGCATTTCAAGCTAGCTCATGGCGCAGCGCAATTGAGTTAGCGCATTTCACTAAATAAGTTAACATTGCTTGAGTTGATGTATCAGCGCAGCATTTTGTGCTATGATACCCATATCTAGTTTATAGCTCAATTTTAACAGCATATCCTGCACATATTAGCAGCAATTCTCTTTTTTGTCTTGCTCCTAAACTATTCATATTTAATTTTCTTTTAACACTCGTTATATTTTTAAGCTTTTTTTTGCTTTTCCTCTTTTTTCTCGAACTCAAACTTATAATACAGAAAAAAATATAAAAAAATTACCATATTTTAGCACTTTGGTATGAAAATTTAAGCCAGTCGACTGTTACGTTTTTTTCTTTGCTTTTTTGTGGCCGATATAACTGCAATATGGCGGTAAAATTTTAACATTTATATTCAGAGCAAGTACGTTAAAATGTAGTAAAAAAAGTGTAATAAAAAAAAGTCAGTGAGAGGAATAATTTTTGTTATATTATGTAATAATGAAATAACAAAGGAATGGGAGATTTTTAAGGGCATCGAAATATGAGTAAAAATGTATGTACGTTTGTAGGTAAAGAAAAAACTGATAGAAAAATCCGGGGGTTTTTTTTAGACCAACCACAAAACATAACAAAGCACTTACGTCAAACAATTTAAGTCAATGCAACTGGCCGAAGTTTAAAATTATGAAATATATGAATTAAATTGATTAAGTTAAAGGGATTATTTTTTAGGTTAAGATTTAATGCTGCCTGAAGAGAATCCTTTACTAAAAAAATTGATATTTGACACGAGTTACACGAAATCAAAGAATCTCAAAGAGAGTTAAATATAAGAGATAATATTTTTATAGTTTTTCAATTAATTTCACTGCAATTAAGGTGGTTCAATTCCCCAGAAATTTTCTTGTTTCGCCATTATTGTTCATATACTTGGTGTTTTTTTTTCAATTTTTAATTTCAGTTAAAATATTTTATTAAACATTAAAATGTACTCACTCTCAACGGTAAACTGTACAGCAACGATAGGTGGTATATAACCTTCAATATTTTTGAATGGAAAATAGAAGGCTGGGAAACCCATGCGTGGGTAGTAATCACGTGCTTTAATATTTTCAACATCAGCGGGATTTTCACCTTCGCATGAGACCCAAACAACGCTGGTCTGTAATGAGAGATATTTGAAAAAAAATTATTTTACTTTTTATTCCAAACACAACCATCTGTTAATTTTCTTGAGGTTCTGTAACTCAAAAAGCAATACCTACCTCATTTGGTCGCAAGCTTTGTTTCTCCTTAATATGCTGCTTCAGTTCGTTAGGCATTTGTTCAGGCAATTTATTCGAGTCGTTGTAAATATCAGGTATCCAGTTGAAAATCTGTAACATATTTTTTTCATATAAAAAAAGTGATTTTTTTTTCTTTTCATATCCACCAACCTTATTCAATTTCAGAAATATGCATGGTCTAGCAACATGATAGCCAAATTTATTGTCCTCAACGCAAGGACTAAACGATGAAACTTCGACACCGCATACTTTGCCCTCCGGTGGTGGATTTTCGAAAGAGCAATTCACTTGGTTCTTCTTGGGTATATCATCGTACGCTGTGTGTGTGTGTTATGGAGTTGAAAAAAAACAAAATAAAGTTTTTTTTAATTGTTTAATACAACACTTTATAGCTACTTTTTATAGCTACTTTTTTATAGCATGCTACTGAGTAAAGCATGGTTTTTATTAAAAATATTCGATACAAAATTCAAAGGTTTTATGAATACTATTTTTTATTATTACGCTAGCAGATACAGTCTAAAATTGTGGTACTTTTTTATGGAGTTTACTTTTTTATAGCTTCTACAAAAATTTTGCACCACTTACTATTTGCCATCGCTGTCAAAATGTTTAAGTTTTTTTATAAAAAATAATTTTAAAATATTAAACAGAAATTTTAACAAAAATCAAAATTTGCTTAAAATAGGGTATTCATGATGTGGCGTATTTGGTATATACTAAAAATTTATAGTTAAATTTAAAGATACACAAAAAAATTTAGTTTGGTTTAAAAAAGTGTCTTAAAAAAGGGGTATTCTATAAATCTATTATATGCCGTAGCTTGGTGCAAGAATAGAAAATGTATGATCCGTACCATTTAACATAACATAGTATGGTTCACGAATTGTACATTTCTTCTTATTGCACGGCATAAACTAGACATAGAGAATACCCGTATTTCGTATATCTGAAAAAAATTATTTTTAACAAAAAAATTATGTATATTTTTATCAATATGAACATTTTTTCAAAACACAAAAATTAGAAATTCTATAACATACTACACGTTTGTTCACAATCTAGGGTTTTTTTTTAAATAGTTGAAAATTTTTCAAACATATATAAAAATTTCACTACATCATGAATACCCCTATCACTTGAATAAAAATGCAAAATGATTTATTTATATATTTCAAAAATATTAAAAATATACCCTTAATATCTTTCTAAATAAGATTTATCAAAAATCCGACCCTTAATTCCGGTACCAAAATGAAATAGTGCACACAAAATTTTTTCTATTGGTATAATATTTTTGGTCCATACCAATTTTGGCGACCCCTGTAATGGTTTTTTGTGCATTTTTGAGGAACTTTTGTACTGAAGACCCACTGATGGTTAATTAAAAAAAATATCAAGCTAATCATTCAATGTTTTGGATATAAAACATAGAACTGCAAATTTTCAGCCCAGTAGAGAAATGTTTTAAAGAGGTTTGACGGTTTTTTTAAATTAATTCTTGTTGTCATTTCATTTTTGTAATGATTTTGGTTTTTATATGTTTTTTTTTTTCATATAAAAAGAAAGTCAGAGAGTTAGTTTAATGTCCTGGGCCACTGAAATGACTTTATTGAGAAAAAGCTACAAGCTAGAGCTACAAAGTAATGCAGAAAAATCATAAGGTTCTTAGGGCTAAGATGATGTATTTGCTCTGTACTATTATCATCACATCTTGGTGGTTCAAACTTCGAACATAGAAATACTTTCAAACTACTTTACACCGGTCGACATTCCATTATATATTGAAAATACAAATAATCTATACGTTCATAAAAAACCTACATGCATTTTTCGTTCACTGATCCTGTGTACTTGTACACAATCTCCAAGTAATTATACATGACTTGAGTATATTCATACACAAGCATGTATAAAATGCAATAATAAGTTAGGTAAACGTATAAAAACGTTCACAAATCTGTAGTACACAAAATTTCTGAACGCGAACACTGTCTTCGAGAATTAATTCACGGGTTAAGTGTATTGTATGTGTATGAAGAGTGTATGAAGAGTACAATATCAATTGCAGAAAAAGATCATAACAAATTGTTGAATCAACAGCGTAAAATTTCATATCATGTTTGTCGACTGCCAACACTATGTCAATGAAAAGCGCCAAATTAAAATTGTTGAACTCACAAACACATACAAATAACAACAAGAAAAACACGCGCACACATATCATACAATAAAAAAAAAAAAACAAATTGGCCATTTCAGCCCTTGAAATGACTTTGACCGAGCTTCTTATGATCAATTGTGTTGTGTGTGTGTTATTAAATGTTTGCACACAATTGACCGAGAACTGCACCTACATGTTTTATGCCGACTCCGAACGGCTAAAGTTCATGTTCTCAAGAAGCTTTACATGGCATTATTTACTCTCTGAGGTTTGCCATTGTCTGCAGAGAGGTGATGACCGACCAGAAAAATTTTTTATTGAAAAAACTTTTCGCCGCGGTTGAGGGCGAACCCGGGCTCCGAGCATGCTAAGCCACACGCTTAACCTGCATGCCACGGTCATCACAATGTAATATGAGCAATTAAAAATTGCTTAACCGTTAGTTTTAAAGCCTCTCGTTGCTTGCTCGAGCCATAAAAACTAGATTTTTTTTTCTAGTGCAAACATGTAGCGAACGTTAAAAAATTATATAGTTCAAAAATCATGGTAGTCTCAGAAGTTGATGCCTAATTAATAATGCATCACGAAATTATTTTGTGATGTTATTAAAATAGCAAGGATTATTTTAAGTCAGTTTTAAACTCAGTTCTAAACCTTATTATTTTGTTTTTTTTTTTTTTGTACAGATTGACAATGTATCTAAAATGCAAAGGATGTATGCATTTTGGTCACTAAATGGTCACATGGATTATATGAAGTTTGGTCACTAAACTCATAAAGAAGTTCACATTTCCCTTGTTTATGTATATGAGATTTATGCATTTTTGTCACTTATCTCAGAACTGTTCTTATTCTCCTTATTTGTATACCCCCACGCGTACTGCGTAAGGGGTATATTAATTTTGTCACGACGTGTGTAACGCCCATAAGGAGGCGTGTTAGGTATAGAAAAGTATATATATTCTTGATCAGCATGACCACCTGAGTTGATTTAGCCATGTCCGTCTGTCTGTCCGTGTGTCCGTCTGTCTGTCTGTGGACACGATTACAGCCGTAATTTCGAAGCTATAGTGCTGATATTCGATATTTAAGCTTATTTTTAAAAAACTAAGAACAAGTTCGAGAATGGGCTAAATCGGATGAAAACCACGCCTACCTCCCATATAACCCCAATATTGAAAACTCTGTAAAGAGGCTAATATTACAGCTACAATACTGAAATTCGGTATTTGTATATTCTATGTCAAAAATAAGGTGTGTACGAAAAATGAGCAACATCCACCCACAAACACGCCCATCTCCCATACAACCCCAAAATTGAAAAATCTTTAAAGAGGAAAATATTAAAGTTACAAGACGGAAACTCGGTATTTAAGTATTTTATATCAAAACTGAGGTGTGTTAGAAAAATGGGCGTCATCCACCTACTAACACGCCCCCTCCCATACAACCCCAAAATTGAAAACCCTATAAAGAGGCTAATATTAAAGGTACAAAACGGAAACTCAATATTCGTGTATTCCATAACAAAACTGAGGTGTGTTAGAAAAATGGGCGTGACACACAAACTAACACGGCAACCTCCCATACAACCCCAAAATTGAAAACGTTATAAAATGACTTATATTTAAGCTGTAGGAAAACAATTTGATATGTATGTATTTGAGACACATAAAAATAATAAAATCTCTCAAAATCTCATAAAAAAAGCTCTCCAATTTAAGATTATTTTAACTTTAAGAATCGGCCGGGGTATTTTAACTTCGGCCCAGTCGAAGATATACCTTACTAGTTTTACATGAACTTTATAAATTTATTTCACAAAAATTATGAATTATTCATGTTTCCCTTCAAGACGTACTTAATAACACGGCAGAAGTAGCTTAACGACTATCAAATTGACACCTAAGTGTTGTCAAATTTCGCGGCAGAGATACTACTTTTTTTTTTCTTTTATGTGGGTCAAACACTTTGAGAGAGAATTTCTCATTATAAATAGGCAAAAGTTGTTAAGTTAAGTGATGTAAATTTAAATTGGTCGCCTTTTTTTCTTGCACAATGAATCAACCACTTCTTTCTTCAAAAGTCATTCTTGGGTACTCTTGAAAAAGAAATATTATTCTTGTTCCTGGTACTATGGTAGATTTCAGCTTTTCGAAAATATCCCAGAAACAACAAGAACAAAAAATTCACTCAAAACCTTAGCCGTACAAAGTATAAGATTTTTCAGAGGATTAACGTTCAAAAAAATTTTTTTCATTTTGACATTTTACCCATGTTGACTTCATAAACGTCAGCTTACTTCTATCAACTTATTTAAAACGTGTTTAAAACTTGTTCCGCTTGTATTTTGTTATGACATTTACAAAATTCGTTGTTGGTTCATGTGTCTTGTACACACACTTTATGAATTTTAAACACAAATCTTATGAACATTTTATATATTAATTTTTGCTTTTTTCTTATGTGTATTTTGTACACTGATATCATGAATAGTTCATTCATGTGAATTATGTAATTGGTAACTTGATCAAAAAATCACTCAATTTGTTCATGCAAATTCAACTTTGAAGTTTGAGCATATCAAGTCCATATCGCTTGTTTGGAACTAGTACAAAAGACATGAAGTGAAAAATAGTTTAATTTTACTTTTATTTTTTATATTCTTTCTAATAAAACTGACATGTAAAACCAAAAAAAAAAAATTAAAAACCTCATGCTTTTCTTTCGTGAAGATTTTTATCACCATCATATACTTGGTGTTCAAAACGAAGTACTTTTAAACTGTAGTAAAAAAGACTATTTAAGAACTATTCGACATGGTAGTACTTGTACAAAAGGCGCCTCACGAAAAACAGTTGTTCGCCATAGTTGCTCAAAATAATGCTTGGTTTAGTTATGGTGGTTCCCCAAATATTTCGACTCTAGCGATAGCCGTGAGCTGGAATGGTTTGAAATAACCTCTAAAAATAGAGTTTTTGGCTGATGTGGTAGTTTAAAATGAAATAACGGTCAAAAATAATATATATAAAAAAGTTCTTCCAATCTGCATCAAAAAATATAAAAGTTTAAAAATAAATAAATAAAAATAATTAGGTTATTTGAATTTTAGTGAAAATAATATAAAAATAGTCATGAAAATCCGCGTTTTCTTTGCTCCCACGGAAATGATTTAATGTTTTTTAATGCAGATTGGAAAAACTTTTTTTATGTATATTATTTCTGACCGTGTTTATATTTTAAACTACCACGCCAGCCAATATTTTTACAAAAAACTCAATTTTTATGGGTTATTTCAAACCATTCCAGCTCACGAATGGATTCGCTAGAGTTGAAATATTTGGAAAACCACCATAACATAAACCAAGGATTATTTTGAGCAACTATGTCGAACAATTTTGTTTTTTTTTTCTATGGAGCGTGAGACACCTTATTGTACAAATGTGCTTGAACAAATGTACAGAAAAAGGAATGTTAATGGGACAATTCTTAAAACGTTCTGCATTTTTATATAAAATTCTTTTTAACAACATGATTTTAAAAAGGTTTTGTCCTTTGACCTAAGAAAAATATGCATAATGAATCTAAAAACGAAATAATTTTAAGATTTATCATCATCTGATTAGAAGAAGTTGGTATTGAAAGTAGTAAGTTAATAAACAACTAAAAAGAAAGGAACTAATAGAAAATTGTCTCTTTAAAACAAATAACATTCAGCGTTTCTTTAGAAAAAATTTGATCTTGCATTTCATTTCTTCATACGTTATACTTACATTTCAGGAATCGTGCAGTCTCATCAACCCAGTACTTGAAGTTATCTGGTTTCGATGATTCGTACCAAACTAAAGTACTCTCGACATTCACCTCTGGTGGCATTGGCCGGAAACCAAGACCTAAAATAAAAATAAAAAAACAATAAAATACCGTGATACTAACTAGAAGGGGCTTAAAAGTAAAACGAATAAGCGTTAATTAAATGGAGAAAGCTAACGATTTTTTATTTCTCGCTTTCTTTTTGCACTCATGTACAAACGGCTTAAACCACATTAACACACACACAGTCACACAAATGCTTGAACATACTTCGGTTTCTTGTTAAGACAGAGCCAAAAGGCCGCCGCCGACGCTGTGGCATTTACAAAGTGTGAATCCAAGCAAGTAAAAGCTAATAGTTTTCTATGTATACCACTTTTGATACCAAATCTAATTAGTTAATGAAGTAAATTTAAATTTTATTGCTGGCAGCATAAGAAAATGGCGGCCACATTGTGGGCACTTGCAGGAATTATATACAGGCACATTAGGCTGGATCAAAAAAATAAAAAGTGTTTGATAAACTCAAACAAAAAATTCTTTAATGAGGCCAAAATCGACCAAAGTTGTAAGCTTCAATTAAGTAAATTTAAAATATTCCTTTAAATATTTCATAGAAGTACCAACTTCGAATAGATTTCACGAAAAACTTATTCTCGAAATTATTTAATTAGCATTCTGGGATCATATAACAAGGAGCCAAGGAATATTTTAGATTAAGTTTATCAAACAGCTTTTTTTATGAAAAACAACCCGGCATTTTCCATTCAAAAATAACAATATCCTTTAGTACACTTTAGGTCTGCTGACCACTTTTTCTACTATAACTCTTAATATTGTAGATTTTTTTATACTAACCTGGATTCGATCCGATAATACCATCATCCAAAATCCATTTTGGTTTGTCGACGTGTAACGTTTGATAGAATACCGCTAACATGGCAGCAAAGAATCCAGTTAACACCGCGTAAAATACTATATAGAAAAATAGAATTTTTGCTGCAAATAAAAGAGAAGAAAAATGTTAATTAAAATACTGCCAAGAGCTGTTAAATATAACTACTGTTAAATAAAATTTAATGTTAAGTTATACTAAAAAAATAACAAAAATAAAATATATAAAAATATAGCACATCAATCAATCAGTTTCAGTTTCATTTAGACAGAAACACGATACTTTTTTGTTTTAATTGAGAGAAACAACATTAGTAAAAGCTTAAATGTCATCAACAAATTTTCAAACCCTCAATATGCTGCCCTCTCTAGCCCCTCAAGGGCAATACTGTATAAATAAAAATAAGACATAAAAATGGCCCATTAATCAACATATAAAAAAAAAGAATAACTTCCAAAAATTCGAAATTATATGTTGATTTATTTTATTTGAAAAGCTCTTATGTGTTTGTTTCTCTCAGTGTGTGTGTGTGTGTATGTGTGTTTATAAGTGTGTTCTCTAATTATGCTGTTGTATGTTGAAAAATATTTTTTTGTTTTTTTGTGTTTTTTTTTTTTTTTTTCCTTAACAACGCACGCCAGCTGCTGTTGTACATCAACAGCGATTTAGTGCTTTGATATGCCCAAATGGCGCGCTATAATATTACATTTGTGTGTTTTTTTTTTTTTCATTTTACAGTATTGATTAAAAATTGACTGAATTTTTTTAAGTGAATGAGTCATCAATGGAGCATGCATGAAGCGCGTTGCCGGAGTTTGATGATGTGAAACTCTGCCATAAATTTGTGCCATAATAATACCATTTAGTATATCTTATAAACATAAAATGACAAAAATGTTTCAAGATAAGTGTAGTGTATGAATAAACAACTAACATTTGAAATATTTAAAATTTTTTTTGAATATTTAAATGTTACAAATGTACATTCAGAAAAAATTTCTCAGAATATGATAAAAAAGTCATCATATTTAGAGAAAAATTGTATAAACTTTGCTCCAGAGGATGCTTTTCTCTAAATGTGATCCTAAAAATTCTCTAAAAATGATAAAAAGCTTCTATGAAAAGAAAAAATATATCGTTTTTAGAGGAAAATATTGTTTTTTTTTTGAGAAAAGATTTGCTTTTATTGAAGAAAATACTGCTCATAGTGAATTTTTTTAACCAAATTAAAGGAAAAATTTCTCATTTTGAATAAATTTTTCTCTATAAATGAGAAATTTTTTGTGCAAGAAAAATATTTATCATAATAGGAGACATTGAAATATTTCCATTTGCTAGAAGTGAAGAAATATATCTTCGAAAATGTGAAAATTTATTCTAATTGAAGAAATTTTTATTTGAAAAAATTGCTATTATCGAAATAGAGAAATTTTTTATCGGAGAAAGATATGTGTTTTTATCTGAGTGTATTGAATATTGCGAGATCGGTAGTCGAGTGGTGAGCGTGATTGACTGCGAACCCAGAGGTCCTGGGTTCGAATTCCGGCCAGACCATGCTCCCACGCTTTAAGCTTTCTTCAACTCTTACCATAGGTCTAATCAACTGAAATTCGAAATTCAGCAATTGATTGAATATTAATATTTATGGCTTAAGAGTTAGTAGTAGAAATGTTTTGTGTGGAATTTTGTGGAATGAAATTGGTTAAAAACTCGAGTTGAATGAGGTAAAACCATAACACTTGCTTCAGATTCACAATCGCTTGTTGCTCCGCCACTCATAGAACATGCTAAACCTTTTTCTCTTGATTTTTCTATCCCTCCTACTAATCTATCTCTTCATTTTCGCACCAAAGCAGACTTGACTGTACAGGTTTGACACCTGAAATTCTGGATTCGAAGCTAAAGACAAAAATATATCAAAAAAATTGAGTGTGAAATAAATATGAAGAAGTAAGAAGGAATTTAACGCCGTCTGCATACAATTTTTGCTGCTGTTGAAGCTTGAGCTATTGCTGATATCACCTAAAATAATAAAAATCATAAATTTTGTTTATAACAACCTCACAATTCATACACTTTCCACTAATTGCTAAAGAAAGTTTGAGCAACGTAGGCGTATGAGTAACCTTAATTCATAATAATGAGGAGGGAGCTCCAGCAAATAAATGAATTGAATTTTTTTACTAAACAAAATTGACATTTGAATAAAAATTGAAGCTTTCAATTCAGTTAAAGCTGAAATTTAGTCAAGAAACTTCAGCCACACAAAAAGCTTTCATTTGTTGCTTGCTTACTTAAATAAGCTTTGCAGCACACAAAGCACTCACTGCGAGCAAGCATTCAACAACTTTACAAATAAAGCCAAAATAATTTTCTTTAATTAAGAAAGTCATCATTTTTTAACTTTTACATTTTGAGCTAGTAAAAGCAGAAAATTTGTTTACTTAATGCCAAGAAAAGCTTTTATAAACTTAGGCAAAACTTTATATTAAAGCTCTGCTTTGTAGAGCAGAGACTAGCTGCTGCTGCTTTCAGCTATGTTTTTTATTAAAGAATGCCAAAACTTTTCAACCAGGCTAAACTTAGCACTAGTGCGCATAGCAACTAAACTACATGCCAGCAACAAACTTTTCTGTGGCGGCGAAATGACAGTCTTTGCTGACAGTTAAGAAAAAGCTAGAACAAAATTTTTGAGTTTTCATATTGCTTGCAAATTTTTAACATATTTTAAGATTTTCTAAATTTATATTTTCAATACGCCAAAATTGTTTGCTTTCATTTATATTCAGTTAGAAAACAATATTATTTTTAATTGAACACAAATTTGTTCGATTAATCGTAATTATTGTCTTTGCCAATCTTATTAGAAAAAAAATTGAAATTCTATTAAAATAAATTGACTCGCTTGCGTGCTTCTTAGCTGTGCTTCAGCGCACGCAATGCTCAGCATTTTTAATTTTGTGCAGACAACTTGAGTTATAAGCTGAAATTGGCATTTTATTTTTGTGCTTTTGTTCTTCTTCTTCTTCTATTTTTCTTTCTTTTTTTTCTAATTATATTCTAGCATTTATTTTATTTTCCCCAAATTTTCTACACTTTCTTCAAATATCCTTTTTTTCTACTACTTTCGACATGCTTAAAGTTCATTATCATCTTTAACATCATCAGCATCGTCAGCACTGCTGCCCTTTCAGTCACTCTTAATTAGCCAAGCAGAAATGTCAAAATGACATACACACATACACCCATCCACTACTTAACTGCGCACACAAATACACTCAAACGATGACAGACGATCACCAACATTATGGATGGCTGAAAATGTCAGCGTTAGTTAAAAATAAAATGCTAGAAAACAAGAGGAAGAAGCGCGCTACAATTGCCGGCGGTACTCATAAAAAAAATATATATATATGTATATGTTTGTATGTGTATGAACAAGCATTCTTCAGCTTTATTTAGCCATGAGCGACCTTACTCAATCAAGGCTGGCATTTCCAGTTGTTGTTTGTGACACTTTTTTCTCTATTAGCTATTTATTTTCTTCGGAGCTTTAGAGCAGCTTTTCATACGGTTCGGGCCTGTTTCAATATTTACAGGCTTTAATCGTCATTATTTTTAATTAAAATGCTTAAAATTTTAAATTTTAGTTATTATTTTTTTCATTACATAAAAGTGTTTTTCTTTTCATTTTATGACTGATTTATGTAACCTAAAAAGTAAACAAGTTTAAAGAAGCTTTTCACAGAACTTAAACAGGATATTCCTAATAAAAGATTTACAAAATTAAATGAAATTAAATAATAATTTTTTGATAAATTGTGGTTAAAAATCGATTTTATTCGGATAACCCAAAGTGATCCATACTCTTAAGGTGAATATCGTCCAAGCCTTTCGTAGATAGAGTCGAAAACCAGCAACAATCAGAGTGGAGAGAACGATCTCACAACTTATAATCACAGCTTATAATTTCATGCTTTTAATTTCTCATGAGTGAAAAAATTGCGCTGAAAAAAAAACTTATGATCTCTCACAAACCAAAGATATGTTCGTAAGTTATGCGAATGAAAACACTTCGCTGCAATCGTCGCCATTGCATTTAACATTCATTTTAACACTCAATGAATAACTCATATATTGACTCTTTAAAAAACTCATATTGAATCTTTAATCGAATTGTTTTCCAACCTGCGCTTACCCATGAACTTTAAAAAATACTCCAACGAACGTTTAAAAATTAAATCTTCTCATGATAACTCATTTTGCGAGTGTATTTTAGATAATAAATTCTTAAGGAAGATTTAATGAATACACATTTCTTATGAGCACACTTGCAAAAGCGTTCGTTCATAGGAAGAAAGCAAAGAAACATTGACTTTAGTCTCTCATGAGATAACATAGTTTCAATATTTCCGTAAAAGTTCGATTTCTTAAATATTTATCACTATAAAATGCAATCGCAAAATGATTTATCACGAGAAGATTGAATTTGTAATCGTTCATAAGTTTTTTTTTATTAAAAATCGTATTTATTTTTAATTTAATTTTTAATTTTATTTTTGTTTTTAAAATTATTTTTATTTGACTTTGACTTTGACTATGATTTCGATTTTGATTTTGATTTTGATTTTGATTTTGATTTTGATTTTGATTTTGATTTTGATTTTGATTTTGATTTTGATTTTGATTTTGATTTTGATTTTGATTTTGATTTTGATTTTGATTTTGATTTTGATTTTGATTTTGATTTTGATTTTGATTTTGATTTTGATTTTGATTTTGATTTTGATTTTGATTTTGATTTTGATTTTGATTTTGATTTTGATTTTGATTTTGATTTTGATTTTGATTTTGATTTTGATTTTGATTTTGATTTTGATTTTGATTTTGATTTTGACTTTGACTTTGACTTTGATTTTGATTTTGATTTTGATTTTGACTTTGACTTTGATTTTGATTTTGATTTTGATTTTGATTTTGATTTTGATTTTGATTTTGATTTTGACTTTGACTTTGACCTTGACTTTGACTTTGACTTTGACTTTGACTTTGACTTTGACTTTGACTTTGACTTTGACTTTGACTTTGACTTTGACTTTGACTTTGACTTTGACTTTGACTTT